>OX387430.1:27085543-28325543 GCA_947563755.1 Lochmaea crataegi
TTCCTTCTATCCACTTTCTATGGAAAGTCTCAGAGACTAGCAGTTTTTTTTAGTTCTTGAAGGAATTTGAGAATACCCGTAGGCTTCACCTTAGTCTAGTTTTCTTCTTCTATCCAGTAGTCTCCGAGATGTAGATCCATCGGATTCTGTAGTGTCATACATTCCAAAGGTATCTAAATGGAGAATCTTTCTTCCACTCCACAAAATTAACATTCTTCTTGCTCCACTAGTTTGACCTTTTTGGAGTGCCCATTCTGGCAACAGTCGAGACTCTTAGTTCTGTATGACTTACTTATGCATTATTTTGATCTCACTTGATTGTAGCTTCCCAGGAGTACATTTGATTATCTTTCCAATGATCTGATCACGTAGTAGATAATTTTCGAATAAAAAAAAGAGGAATTAAAGGAGCCAACGAAAAAGGATCAGATCTCCATAAATATTACCCTATAAAAATAAGATTAAATTACGATATAATTAAGAAGAATTTTACAAAAATCTTGTATGGAGAAGAAAAAGTAGTGAAGCCCAATTATCGTTAGTCAAATATTAACAATAACTTATTATATTTGCCCTTTAATTGTTTAAGGTTGAGCCAAAATAATGTTATAAATAAGTTTTTCCAATTCTGAGCTCAAGGCCTCCAAAGTCAGAATTTTACATTCGATTTGATTTTTTGAAATAATTAAGTTAGAAGAAGGGAAACCAGAACTGGTACGGAGCGGAACAAATCGTTTTGGGGAATAGAATCAACAAGAAAATCCTTATCTTCATATACAGGGTGTTTCATTACGAATTGGAAATATTTCAAATGCAGAATTCTTAGCCCAAAATATAAAGATTTGACCCAAATCACTTAGCCAAAAATGTGTCCCTTGCCTTAGTTACAGAGTGTTTCATTTGAAATTTTTAAAATTATTTGTATCCGGTACTTTAAAACTATTTGACATATTGTTGTCATACCTTATACAAAAACGTGGCCTGTGCTGCCCTGCATATGCTGCGTCACCTGTGTCTCAATATGCGCAGCGCCATACTCTTTCTCTGAGTACGTCATAAGAAATATGTAATATTGATTGGTACTAGTGCAGTTTAGAGTTGTATCGATGTGAGTGATAAACCAAATTTCCAGATTTGGCGCTTGTAGATCTGTTTTTCATTGAAAAAAAAATAACTAATGAGGCTACTTACTTTATGACAAATTCCAAAATGAACATCCAAAAGGCATGTATTATGATATCTTTTTTGAACAATTTGCATATGGGGCGTAAAAGGCAGGGGTGAGAATGTTCTATTTTTTCCAACTTCCATAGTGTTTCTAATTCATCGCCTAAATAGTGAGATTCGTGTTCTTCAAATGGTTTATACAGATCGTCTTCATTTAGTTCTTTATTCCATCCCTTATAAAATATTTTTAATCCCCAGCTGCAACAAAAAAATAACATAAATAACAAGAGGTACAATTTAGGAAGATTTGTGTAGCACTGGCTGCTTTGAACATTCGACAGTCCGTCGTTCGTCGCGTTTTGGCGATTTTATCCAACCAGATTATTTCAAAAGGACTGATTTTCTCAAATCTGTTTAGCTAAGTGGGAGCGCCATTCCGCAGATTAGTCCAGTTTAGACGGTTCATGTCTGTTGAGTCTGATTCCAGCGAAATCGCCTATTTGAGTGGACGGTATTTTAAAATACAAATAAATTATTAACAGCCAGTTGTAGATGGATTTCGAACAGTCTGACTTTGCATCGGTATGTGTGATTTTATTACATTAATCTCACAATTTCAAAATCGTTTTTTGATATTCGAAAATGTTTTTAAAGTTTTCCTTATTTCATTATATCAATCGAAAGAAATTTAACGCACATAAAAAATACCTTCTCTTCGGAGAACACTCTACTTTATTGGTAGGTTTGTCGAAAATGTCGGATATACAAAACAAAGTCTGCTGAAAATCTAAAATAATCCCTCAATTTGGTTTCATTACCATACAGCGTCTTCTGTACAGTGATACTAAATCGAAATCACGTGACACAAAAAAAAACTCATTCATTGGCTTAATGGACACTTTGACGGTTGCTATTGCTATTTCTTCTTCTTTCTCTTCTAGCAACAACAATAACAAGGCAACCAATTTATTTGTGTCCATGTTTCAATACCTTCCGTTTCTATTTACGATGTAAGTAGCATGCACAAGGACAAAAAAGAAACACTAATTTTTTACAGAGTAGTCCGTAAGACTTGGTCCAAACTGAGATGGAAGATGCTCGGCCTATATTACGATCTGACGCAACTATCTTCAATAAAATATTTATAATAAAAAAGGGCGGCAATGTTGAAATGTGAAAAATGTTTTGGATATACGAACGGGATTTTTCAGGTATGGGAAATCATAATTTGATATTCGTTTCGATGTATTTCCTAGGAGGACACGTCTGTGGTATAACTTGGCTGTTAAAGTTAGTGCTAATTTTGCGAAAGAATATCAAAGCCACTCCATTTTAACATGACAAGGTAATACTTCTCACTAGCCCCAAAACTTCACGGTTTTAGATATAATGGCATTTTAAGGATTGGCTGTGATATTTTTATTCATTTATTCATTTTAAGAAATGTAATAAGCGCATAGTAGAAAAATTTGAATGGAACTCTTAATTATTATATCATATCATTGTAGTCGAAAGAAAATGTATCACATTTCTAATTAGTACTTTATTTAGTTTTATTCACTTTTTTTTATGTTAACTCCTACTATGCTTGCATAACCTTTGTCATATTATTGTAAAAATAATATTAGCGTATACGCCTTCTATATTTCCTAAAATGGATAATCAAATAAAAATATTACAGACAATCCTTAAAATACCATTATCTCTAACACCGTGAAGTTTTGTGGCTAATAACAGGTATACCTTTTTCATATTAAAATAGCGGTTATCATCTGTCTTACCTCAAAACCCCTATTATTAAATTTTCACGATCGTATATCCAAATTGTTCCATTTTACTGGGAAACATATTCTTCACATTTCAACTTTGCCACCCCTTATCTTTTTTATTATCAATATGGTACTAGAGCAATTTGCGTCAGATTGTAATACTGCGATATATTCATCCGAATACATTATACACTGTGTTCATTTGAAAAGGACCCACCCTTAATATTTCAGAAATGGGACATTTTAGAAAGAAATGCCGAAACACGTCAACTTTTAACTTGAGGGGGGCACTTTTTAGCGCTAATGTCATAATCGTCAGATTCACCCCCTCCCTACTGGAGACACCCCTTACATTTTTTCAAATGGCATTAGGTATCAAGTCACACCTCATTTAAAAGGTCTGGTAAATCTCTATTCAATCATTTTGTTTTGCCTTTGATTCCAGCCTTCCATTGTTATTTACGCGTTGTTTAAAATTGGCTCTCTTTTAACTTTTATTGCCTGAATGTTAACTTTTCAACTAGTTATTCGCTTGAAAAACAGCGGTTTGCAATTCCACCCGCCAAAAGGGTTATTAGGTATCTGCTTCCTTTCTTTCGTCACTTTTTTCGAACAGAAGGATGTGTTTCATTTAAATCTTTTTTTTTTTGGGAAAAGAAAGGCAATAAAATCGGCCTCGGTTATTAATATTCATCCTTTCTAATTTTTTTTAGTTGGTTAAAAAAATTAGGATATTGCACTGCACTGTTCCACCGACAAAGATTTTTTTATTGCATTGCATGGTACATATGGCGGGTCTAGCACCCAGCAATAATTATCAAATGATCACGTTTTGCTTATTTTTATGACTGAAATTGTTAAAAAATGTAACAATACAAGCAAAGAATATATTTTGAAAATAGTAAGGACAGTTTTAAAACATTGGGTAAAATATTTATCACCAAACTCAAAAGATTCTTTCGTGAAAGTTCCTCTTAGGAATGTTCTTTAGTTTGCAAAAAGTGAATTTTATTTGGCAATAATGGTGTCATTCATTCTTTGGAGTGCGTTAAGTAAAAGGATTACTGTACGCAAGCATCATCAGACATCATACATTATACCTGGGTATGCGTGATGGTTATGGAGTAATTATTTATCTTATAAGACACAATCGATTTCCGGTTATGAAATGCGTTTAAGCATTATTTAATTCGATGTAACGCAATATCTCAAGAAATATTCAATAATCTATTGTAGAAATTAATTTTATTGGTACTTAGAAACAACTTAGCAAGTGTTTATATTAGTTGAGTATTTGTAAAAACGTTTTTGTACACCTGCCATTAAAAGTGACATTTTTAATGCCTGTCAAACGTGTTAAAACAAGCCGTTTACAAAGTAGCGTGTTTAAAGTAAAATACTTTTAACACTAGTGTTAAGAGACATAATCATTAAATTTTTTTTATCCAAATAGAAGTAAACGAGACATAATATTCAATTTTTAATGGAACTTTAAATATTATAGTATTATAATGTATTAATATTAACATTAATAGTACAATTCGAACAACTGCTGATATTAATACCTTGCATTTTTGAGAATTATTGTTAAAACGTCAAAAAAATAATTAACTGACAATAGACGTCAAAAATTGATTTTCTTGAAATACTTTTATTTTATTATCAAAATGGGAGTTGTACAAAAAACCATGTATGATATTTGTGTTAAAAGTAAATTTTATTTTGTTCATGAAATTGCTGCACTCGCTTCGCTCGTATCGCAATTTTTTTCACTCACAAAATAAAATGTTACTTTTAACACTAATATCATAAATAACTATTTTATGTGATTTTATGTCATTAAGTAGGTATGTTCATTTCAATTCGTTTTGTATTGACCAAAGTTATATAGAAATTTTCTTGTTTGTTTTACCATTACTTTTTTTTCTGTTAAAAATTAGGATGTTTGAAAAAAAAATAATTCTTAAATTTGAAGAATACATATTTTTTGCTATATTCACTTATTAATTAAAATCTTATTATCGTACTTATGTATCATACTTAATTTACATGAAAATAGGGGAATTTGAAAGAGGGGCGAAGAAGACATTCTTAAGTATGAGCATGATACTTTTTTTCAAAGGTAGAATTTCTCGAAATATTGCTCTGTGGTAAACGATGGGTAGAGATTGAAAAATTGCGAAAAAGTTTTAGATCGAAAAACGCCTGGGAAAAATTTGAACTTGTTTGAATGTTTAATAGAAAAAAATATGAAAATCTTCGAAAATGATTATTGTTAAATTTTCAAACTGAAAATGTCCAAATTTCCAATTTTAATAAATTGGAGAAATCAGCGCACAAAAACTTTGGAAAAACTGCAATTTTCCAGAGAAATACAATTCCATTTCTCCAGTAAAAAGTGGAGGTATTTCAAAGGTGACAATTTATTTCATTTTTCAAACAACAGGTTTTGATCTAAAAATTTTCTGAGAAATTTGATAGCAAATTTTTTTTTAATTCATTCGAGTGAAAAAAGAATAGAGAAATTTTGTGTAATAGATGATGTGGAAGTTCCAAACGCAATGACTGCAATAGTCATTGAATTGGAAAATTTCGTAATGTTTAGAGCAAAAAATTGTAAGAATCCTAGCATAATAAAGCAAAAAAAATTGACTATAAGAAAACCTTAAAAATTTTGAATATAGAAAAAATGTGAAATTTTTGAAATTGAGAAATCATAGATCACATTCGCTGTAAATTTGAGTTTTTTTCTTAATAGATTATAGGAGATCAGAAGAACCACAACACTTTTTTTCAAAACTTTAGGACAATTTCCGGCGTGTTGTGATGATTCAAAAACTTATTTCTATAATTTGGTGAACAAAAACAATATAAAAAAAATGAAGAGTTAAAGTCCACCCACCTCTTAGGAAGTCACGTCATATTTTCCACAATATTCTAGTTGAAAGTGCAGCGTTTATGGGACTGTGCTTCTCACCCTGACGTAACATAGATTATGCTGAGCAATAAAATGAAAATAAAACGAATCATACAATCTCTAATACTCCACCAAACATTTGCTAACTGCACATCGATATAGGGTAGGTATTAGGTAATAAAATAAGATCACAGTTGGTTTAGCCTTTTGGGCTGTCCACCCGCACAGATACGCAATATTGTTCACGGAGGTCTCGTGAAAAGTATAGAGTTCACGGGCCAACGCTTTTTACATGTACTCATGCAAGAGATGAAAGAAAAACTGCTCCTCCCCCCCTCAGAGGGCCGGCACTAACGAAACAAAATACGGCACTAAACAGCACTAACGTAGCACTAACCACACAGCAAATTAGAAACCTCCGCCTTTAAAAGGGGGGGCTAGCATTTCTCCTGTCCCCCCCCCCCAACGGTACCTGGTAACAGGGGGTAGCACGAACGAAAATAGATACGGCACTAATGAGCACTAACGTAGCACTAACCTTATACCAATTTTCAGCACCCTACTTACTATTGGGGGGGCTGGAGAAATGGACCTCATTTAGTGGCGACCGTGACAGGACCTGCGCTGCCTTTTTAAGGAAGACAATTTTAAATTATATATACAGGGTACTTGAATAACGGCGATATTCGGTCAGATTTGTGGAGAAACCAGAGCGGTTTAAAGTGTTTGATTCGAAGAAGAATTTTAGTTTTAAAAAGTTCTTCTCAGTTTATTATTGATGGATCAAAGGAAGAAACATCGTGAAGTGCTTCGTGCCTCATTCACGAAGGTAGCTAACCAGGTAGAAGGTTTGCTGTCTAATCCAGCGGCGGAGCAACGTTTGGTACAAGTTTCTATGAACATCCTGCAGCAAAAGTTAGATGACCTTAAGCTGGTAGATAGCGAAATTTATAACTTCCTTTTGGAAAAAGATGCTACTGAAGGTGATCTGTTGGCAGATATGGAAGGTTGCGACAGTCATCGACGCAAGGCTAATGGTTTATCCATACGCTGTAATGAATTTTTACAGCCAGTAGCAGTCGAGGTGAGGTCTATTGTTTCCGAAATCAGTAACAACATTGAACAAGGTAAGCGTAAATTTAAGTTACCTGTGTTGAATTTGAAAAGTTTGACGGAAACATTAAAGACTGGTTGCCATTTTGGTCTCAATTTAAAAATTTCATGAATACCTGGATATAGCCTTGAGCGACAAGGTCGAATATTTAATTCAGGCTACCGTGCCAGGCACCAGAGCTAGGCAACTAGTGGACAGTTTTCCCGCGACCGGTGATAATCATTTAAACATCGTAGAATGTTTAAAAACGCGATTTGGTAGAGAAGATCTCCAAATAGAAGTATACGTGCGCGAGTTACTGAAATTGATAATAAAAAACACTACGTCTGGCAATAAAATCGAGCTTTCGCTTTTGTATGATAATATAGAGACTCAATTACGGGCATTAGAAACACTTGGCATAACCTCTAATAAATACGCGGCCATGCTGTTTCCGTTCGAGTCACAAAACTGTGACGGAGGGCATCGGAAGAGTCCTCTTTAGAAAGCCGTTTGAGAAGCCTCATGCTTTTTTTAAAAAATGAAGTTGAGAATCAGCAACATGTATCTTTGGCAGTGGAGGGTTTTGGACTAAACAGTAATCCAAGTAAGGATTTTTGTGGAAGCAGGAGTTCAACACGTAATACCAAAAATCAATTCAGTTCGGTAGCCACTGCTACCGGGTTGACAAATAATATTAATGAAACTAAATGCGTTTTTTGTAACTCTTCTCATGAAAGCGTAAATTGCTTTAAAT
This sequence comes from Lochmaea crataegi, assembly GCA_947563755.1. Lineage (NCBI taxonomy): Eukaryota > Metazoa > Arthropoda > Insecta > Coleoptera > Chrysomelidae > Lochmaea > Lochmaea crataegi. The sequence continues at coordinate 27,093,247 of OX387430.1, forward strand.
CGCAGAGGTATTCATTAGAACGAAAACGCAATATACTGAGCGAAAAAGGTGCATGTTTTCGTTGTCTTCAAATGGGGCATTTGTCGCGGAAGAGTCGGGGTAGATTTAGGTGCATTATTTGTGGCAAATCTCACTTATCTTTAATGTGCCCGGGAATAACCGCGAGAAGCGTCAAAAACAAACAGTCGAACAATGTTATTATCCCGAATACCGACGTTAACCAGGCGCTTACGAATGATACGAATACGCAAGTATTTTTACAAACTTTGCTTGTAGAAATGGAAGGGTTAGAATGTTCTAGATTTGTGCGCGCATCAATAGATACGGGTTCGCAAAAATCGTATGTTTTGAAATCTACAGCGAGAGGTTTAGGCTACAGTTTAAGCGAAAAGTAAATTTGATTTATGGATTATTTGGAGGCAGCCAGATGTGACAGCAGCACGATTGTTATGATATAAGGTTAAGACATGACAACTACAGAGGGAGCTGGCTGCAAAGGATTTCTTCTTAGAAACGGTGACTGTAAACCATGAATCACGCTACGAAGTCAGGTTACCTTGGATAGAGGACCACCCAGAATTGCCATGTAATTACAATTTGGCCAAGAAACGACTGGATAAGACCGTCAAAAAATTGCGAAATGATGGATATTTTGAGGCCAATAATGAAGTTTTCGAGGAATGGCTTGAAGAAGTTTGGTATAAACATTAGTCCATTCTTGTTAGGAGCGACTTCGAAATATTATCTAGACCAAATGCTGCAAAAATGTGAGTCGGCGTATTCTAAAGAAATCATCCAAAAGCTTTCAGGCTACTTCTACGTCGATAACTGTCTAACAAGTGTTGCAGATGAAAGTGCTAGGCAACAGTATATTCAAGAGTCATCCTTGCTAATGACAGATGGCAAATTCGATTTGAGAGGATGGGAGTATACGCACCAAGGTCAACAGGAAGAAGGGTACGCGGGAACTCCGGTACTTGGTATGACATGGAACACTATCAAATACACCATTAGTATTAATATAGATAGTGACCTATCTAATAACTTTCTAGATAAGACGGTTACTAAGAGATTAATGTTGTCATTGGCTCAAAGAGTTTTTGATCCGATTGGTTTCACTTGTCCTGATACATTATTACCGAAGCTTTTGCTCCAGCAGACATGGGAAAAATCGATAGGTTGGGACACTCCCATTGATGAGGATATGGCCATTCAATTTCGCGCATGAGAGTTCCCATATATGGCTGCAATAAAAGTTACCAGATGGATATATGCCGAACCAAGCGAGGCCGAGCAATGGACCCTTCATACGTTCTGTGATGCCAGTAAAGAGGCATTCTCTGCTGTTGTGTTTTTGAGAGGCATGCGACACGATGGAAGTGTGTTCATTCGCTTATTGGCAGCCAAATCCAGGGTGTCACCCTTGAAAAAACTATCGATACTCAGGCTCGAATTCATGGCCGCTGTTATTGGTGTTCGTCTGTTTGGCAACGTGAGCAAAAAGATGCATTTCAATGCTCTAGCTTTCTTTTGGACGGATTCTTCCACTGTTTTTTTTTTGGATACGAAGTAAAGAGGAATGGGCTACGTTTGTCTGGGTAGAAGAAATTAGAAAGGCGACTTCTGCTAACAGTTGGCATCACGATCCTGGTATTTTAAATCCTGCTGACTTGCCGGGGTGGGATGGGCCTAGCTGGCTTTACGAAGAAATTTCGTCCTGGCCAAAAGATGATCTGATTTTGATTGAGGCAGAAATTGGTCAGGAAAGGAAGAAAAAGTGAATCGCGACTTTAATTAGTAATAACAGGGAAATAATGACCACGGAAGATTGGCATCTTACATATTTTTCCAAGTATTCAAAATCTATAGGCATGTTGGCCTGGTTTCTCCGTTTTCTGTACAACTCCAGAAATAAGAAGAATAACCGTCAGGGTCCGTTAACTTCCGAGGAATTTGGCAAAGCTGATGAGTTAGCGTTAAAGCTGGTACAACGCTAAACCTTTACCTAAGAGAAAAATATACATTTACTTCTGTAGATGTATTTAAAGATGAAAACGACGTTCTTCGACTGAGATCTAGAGTTAGCAATAGAAACGATCTGGAATGTTTTCGATATCCCATAGTACTGCCTGCTAAGCATCCCTTGATCAGCCAACTAGTATTTCAAGAACACGTTAAGTCATGTCATATTGGTGTTCAAGGATTAATGAGTGTATTACGAGAACAATTTTGGATATTGGGCTATAAAGTCAATAATATCAAAGTGTGTCGTCTGCAGAAAACACAAATGCAAACCGTTTGGTGCAAATGCTTCCCCTTTACCTTTGGATCGTGTGCGCGATGCTGCCCCATTTGAAGTAATCGGCGTGGATCTCACTGGTCCACTGTTTCTTAAAGACGGAGGCAAAGTGTGGATTTGCATTTTCACTTGTGCAGTTTTCCGGTCTGTGCATTTTGAACTTTGTACGTCGGTATCAATAGCCAGTTTCACTCAAGCGTTGCGACGTTTTATTGCCAGACGCGGCCGACCAAAAACTGTTTATAGTGACAACGGGACTCGTAAAGACTTTGATAAAATTTCCGAGTACAGCGCAGTGGAACGAATTACGTGGCGTTTTAACCCGCCAACTGGTTCGTGGTGGGGCGGATTTTGGGAAAGACTTATCGGGATCTTTAAACCATTATTTAGAAAGGTATTGGGCCGTGCTTCTCTCAATCACGAGGACTTGTATACGCTGGTTTGTGATTGCGAATCCATTATAAATTCGCGGCCTATCACTTACACATCAAGTGATTCCAACGAACTAATTCCATTGACCTCAGCGATGTTTCTACGAGACCTGAACGAAAGTGGTGTGCCTGACCTGGATATAATTGACAGGAAAACCTTCTCTAGGAAAATGGTGCACAAACAAAAATCAAGAGAGGATCTTAGGAAAAGATTCCGTGTGGAATATTTGGGCCAACTAAATTTAACACAAAAGCGCCATGTTGGCCGGCAGATAACGGTGGGAGAAGTTGTTCTCATGGGAAATGACCAGAGCAAGCGATTAGATTGGCCAATGGAGCGAGTCACCGAACTAATTCCTGGAAAAGACAAAAAAGTTCGCCTTGTCAAGGTAACAACAGCCAAGAGGCAGTATCTAGGCCCGATACAACGTATTTTTCCGTTGGAATGTATTGAGGCGGAAATTGTTGGCCCAGCCATAATTGGATCAGCCGTTCGAGATCAGCACAAGCCGAAACCGGGTGCAACGAGTGGAGATGAGAGTGCGGTAGTGCTATCGAAGGAAAGCTCCGCGGTACCGGGAGTGATAAAAAGCAGAGTACCCGACGAGAAAGTTGTAGTGACGCGAAGTGGGCGAAAAATAAAATCGCCAAAGAGATTTCCGAATTTGGATTAAAAAATAACAATGTATCTATTTTTTTCTAGTTTGGTTTGTTTGTAACTGTTTTTGTTTTATTGATCTAGCTCTGAATTTTCATGTGAGTCCCTTGTTATCTGGAACGGGCCTCAGGTGGGAGGGTGTTAGAGCCAGTTAATTATTCTAGGTAATTTACGTACACCCTGTATGCGAATAGAAATCAGTTCATTCACTTTGTAGAATATTTCTAAGAAAGAGTGTGGGGCTGCAATACATGTGTCAGCGTTGAAGCCCTTATTCTTATCTTAATTCATGACGCCACTTTAGGACCTATTTACCGAGAGACTGGCAGTGTACATTTCAATATTTTGTTGTTTTCTATTTGTATAAAGATGTTTTTGAGGTTTTTAAGTTAGTATCGCTAAGAATTTCGAAAGGAACAGGGGAATTTTGACCGTTCGTGTTACACGAAAAGTTCGGACCTCTCTTATTATTCAAGTACTATTTTACTCTAGCCATTAGCATTCCCTTCCTTAAAAATAAAATCATACATGTAAAAAAATTGAAAAAATATATAAATATTACCTAAAAAATTAACACTTGTAAAAAAACGTACATAAATATAAACCATAACTAACAAAAAACGTAATAGGGCATTGAAAAAATAAAAAAAATATCCTAAAAATTAAATATACATAATATAAATACCGTTTCTGAAAATAAAATATACAAAAAAAATAGAGTAATAAAAAAATATTCAAAATGTTTCATAATCTTACTATTATACAGATTGCGAAAGTCCCTTTCTTACGCTGCGACTTATACAAGTACGACAAGGAAAACATGAGCAAAACTACGTGAAAGAGAGAGAAGACTTGTTAGTCCAGCGATCAGTCCCCTCTACCAAAACAGTTGGGCGAGTATTTATCGCCTAACTAGTTCAACCGCTGTTGCCAGAAGCTCAGATTAATTTGTAAAAATGATATTTTTGTCACGTTATCGTCAACTTTTTTTCGAGCTGATACACTATTAGGTAAAATTAAACACCTTCATCTGGCAACAGTGTCCTTCACATAGAGAACTCACATTCAAAAGTATGTGATCTTTTCGCTACAGACCTTGGTTAGCGCAAGCCGTTGTATTTGAAAATAAAACATTTTGCAATGCCCACATTGAAATACAAAACCTGCGAAAAAGTGCAAATCATAAAATGGTATTTTGGAGGTCATTCGACTGATGCAATAGTCAATTTGTTTATTGTGGCATTTGAAAATCGCCCAATTCCTTCACGATCAACAATTTTGAACATAATTAATAATTTAGAGAAATATGGATGTGTTTCATACTGTAACGTTTATTCTAATTTATATTTACAATTAATTTATATTTACAGATTTATATGTAATTCAGTCCTTATTTAATAATTTATGTAATACACTAAACACACTAATTATAATTTATATGAGAGTCACTTAATAAACACTTTATCGAAGCGCGATTACTTTCCTTCGGTATCAACACTGACTGATTGACCAATTGACTGCAGCGATGCTTGTGGCCTATTTATACTCGTGCGCCGTAATTCTAGAAGCATCTCGGCGTTCTCGCGGGCGCATTGGATATTCTCGATATTCTGGCGGACGCACCCGGGTGTTCTGGATGTTTCTCGAAGTTTGGGCGGAGGAGCCATAGTCGTCTCATACGGGGATTTCACTGGGGGCACTAAGTGAGAATATTATTGCAGTAGCTCGCGTAACATTGCCCCCTCCTTAAGAGACAGTTCCTCCTGGAACTAGCTAGGAAACTGGAACGAGATGACTGTATCGGCAACTGGTCCCCTTGATGCATTTTCCAGTTGTATGGAAGTAACATGCGACCGTCTTCTCTGTTGGCTGTGTCTCCCGAGCATGGCCGCAAACCAGTACCTGCACTTCGGTGTCTCGGAAGATTACTTCTACCATGTTACGGATTATTCGCCAATCTAAATGCCTACATTCAATCTTGGGCATGGCTAGCCTGTACACGTTCAATTCAAGCACATGCTCCCTCAGGCTTCGTAATGCTTCCCAGACATCCTCGTACGCTGGTCTTTCGTCGAAGGTGTTCCTCGTCACTAGGTGGAAATTGTAGCGGGAGCCATTTTGCAGCTTCAGAGCTTTACCTGGTACTGGTAACTGGTTTACCAAAGGTCGTGCGCCACTCTTCTTCATAAACAGAGATGCCAGTCCGCGCGCATCGGTTACGCTGGCAGGGATGTTTATTGCCAGTGAGTATTCCTCCGGAACGGTAAGCAGGTCTTGTCGTCTCTCAGTGGTAACGCCGAATCTCGCTTTTCCGGTACCACCATAAGCACCCATGAACTCTACAAAAGCAGGATCGGCTACTTCCTGAAGCTGGTTTACTTCCTCATCGTGGTCACTCTCGAATGGCGCTAATCGGTTACGGTGTACCACCTTTGGCTTTCCATTTGGGATCTTGCTGATACGATAGATGACATCATTGATTCTTTTCTTTACGAGGTACGGACCGTCCCAAGCTTTCTGCAACTTTGGAGAAAAACCCTTTTGTCTTCTTGGGTTATGCAGCCAGACTTTGTTTCCTTCGTGGAAACCTCCTTCCGTAGCTTGCGTATCGTACCTTTTCTTCATCCTATCGCTAGCGATCTGGAGGTTCGATCGAACCAGCTCGTGTACGTCGTCCATTCTTTTTCTCAGCTGGGTTACGTAATCTTCACCAGCTATGTCTTCTCCGGGTCGGCATCCAAATTCAAGGTCGCACGGTAATCTCATTTCGCGTCCGAACAGAACTCTTGCTGGTGTTTGGCCGGTGGACTCATTGATGGCGGATCTGTAGGCCATCGCGAATAGCGAGAGATATTGGTCCCAATCTCGCTGATGGTTAGATACTACTTTAGACAGATATTTGCCAAGAGTTCTGTTCATTCGCTCTACCATCCCGTCCGACTGTGGGTGCAAAGCCGTAGTTCTCGTTTTCCTCATGCCGAGCTTTTCACAAACTTCCTGGAACAGCTGGCTTTCGAAGTTTCTGCCCTGGTCGCTGTGTATTTCCAGGGGCACTCCATATCGGCAAATGAACTCATTCACAAGCACGTCGGCAACCGTTGCGGCTTCTTGGTTTGGAATGGCATACGCTTCTACCCATTTTGTGAAGTAGTCCATCACCACCAAAATGTACCTGCTGCCATTTGCTGTCGGTGGAAACGGTCCGGCAATGTCCAGGGCAATGCGTTCAAACGGGCTTCCGACATTGTACTGCTTCATAGGAGCCTTTCTTCTCCCGTGCGGTCCATTGGTCGTAGCACAGGTAGTGCACTTCTTACACCAGTCCTTCACATCTTCGGAACTGTGCATCCAATAAAACCGTTCTCGCACTTTCTGGAGGGTCTTCTTCACACCTAGATGTCCTCCTGACGGACTGTCGTGTAATTTCCGTAGTACTGCTGCTATTCTTGTTCTTGGAATCACCAACTGTCTTCTACTTCCGGAACCCTCATCGTTCTCGATTACTCGCTGTAGCAAACCGTTTTCTAAAACCAGCGAGTCCCACTGGGCCCAATACGATTTCATCGTTGGCGAGTACCTTGAAATCTCCTGCCAAGTAGGTCGACAGTTCTCTTTTTTCCAATGTCGAATTTTCTTCAAGTCGAGATCGTTCTCTTGTTCCTCTTCCAACTTCTCTGGTGTCCATTCGTCGGTGGTCACCGTGGTTCTTCGAATCGCAGCTTCCTTAACTTCTGTTTTGCTGCAGTGAGAGCACTCTGCAGGGCATGGTCTTCTAGAGAGGGAGTCTGCATTTCTGTGGCTTATTCCGGCTCTATGCTCAATAGTGAAATTATATTCTTGGAGCCGCTCGATCCATCTAGCGATTTGACCTTCAGGGTTCTTGAATTGCATAAGCCACTTAAGTGCTGCATGATCGGTTCTGATCACAAATTTCTTCCCATACAGATACTGATAGAAGTGCTCCACGGACTTCACTACTGCTAGGAGCTCTCTTCTTGTGACGCAGTAGTTTTGTTCTGGTTTGGAAAGGACTTTACTAAAATATCCCAGAACTTTCTCTTGTCCTCCTTGAACCTGTGATAGCACTCCTCCAATTCCAACATTGCTAGCATCAGTATCTAGTATGAATTCTCCCTCTGGTAGTGGATAATCGAGTATAGGTGCAGTAGTCAAGTGCTTCTTCAAGGTTTCGAACGAAGTTTGGCAATCTTCGTCCCAGCGAAACTCCCTTGCTTCCTCTGTAAGTCGTGTCAAGGGCTTAGCGATATCTGCAAACTTCTTTATAAATCGCCTGTAGTATGTACAGAGTCCAAGGAAGCTTCTAACTTGGTGCTTGTCGGTGGGTCTTGGCCACTTTCGTACGGCAGCAGCTTTTTCTTCGTCTACAGCTACACCATCCTTGCTGACTACATGGCCTAGGTAATTGACTTTGTTCTGAAATAGTTGACATTTCTTGGGGTTGAGCATCAGTTGGGCAGCTTGCAACCTTTTGAAGACGCCTTCCAAATTCTCTCGATGTTCTTCGAATGTCCTTCCCAAGACTATGATGTCATCAAGGTACACTAAGCATGTCTTCCAGGACAACCCTCGCAATACGTTTTCCATCAGTCTTTCGAACGTTGCGGGGGCATTGCACAGCCCAAATGGCATAACAGTGAAATGCCATAGACCAGATCCGGTGGTGAACGCTGTCTTTTCTCTATCGGCTGGATCCATTTCTACCTGCCAATATCCAGACTTCAGGTCCAAGGTGGAAAACAATTTGCTACCGGCCAGCGTATCCAGAGTGTCGTCGATTCTCTGCAGAGGATAGCTATCTTTCTTTGTAACATTGTTCAACTGCCGGTAGTCCACGCCAAACCTCGTGGTTCCATCCTTCTTCTTTACCAGGACTACCGGAGAGACCCAAGGGCTGGTCGAAGGTTCTATTACCTTGTCCTTTTCCATCTCGCGAACAATTCTCTCCGCTTCCTCTCTTTTGGACTGTGGTAGCCGTCGAGCCGATTGTCTTATCGGTTTAGCGTCGCCGGTGTCAATTTTGTGTTTGACAGCAGATGTTCTTCCTGTCTTTCCTCCTTTTGGTACAAAAAGAGATCGGTATTGTAGCAGGAGTTCTCTGATTTTTTTCTTCTCTTGAAGGCTAAGGGATTTTCCAGCCACTGCTATCATTTGTTCAAATTTATTGTTGGCATCATTGGAGGTTGTTGTTTGATGAATTATCGACGCCACTGGTACGCAAGTTCCAATTTTGGTATCCTTCTTCATGGTTATTGGATGGTCATTTACATTTATAATGCGTACAGGTATTTCTTCGGCAGTCATGACTAACCCTTTTCCAACCAGGATTCCTCGACCAACCTCTTCATCGTGATTCCACGGTTCCATCATGACCGGTGTTCCTTCTTCGACGGTTCCTTGTAGCCTTGCCACAGTGAAAAATTCACTCCTTGCGGGTACAACTGTATCCTCCTGTACGGCTACCTGAACAGTCTTATCCTCGTGTGGGTGAAGGAATACCTCCTCAGAACCTACTCTAATCACTCGGTTCTTGAAATCTAGCTGGAAGCCATGTAGGTTCATAACGTCCATTCCGAGTATTATGTCCTCTTCGATGTCAGCGACAACGACAGTATGGGTGAACTTCTCTGCGCCAATTCCCAATTGCACCGGTAGTTCTCCATGGACATTGGCGCTTTCACCTGTGGCAGTCCTGAGTCGCAGTCTCGTCGGTAAAAGTCTTTTCCGGGTGCTGACAGTCTCGGGGCGAATAATAGTCCTCGTTGCTCCAGTGTCCACCAATAGTGTATACTTCCTTCCATTAACTTCACCATCCACGTATACACTATCATCGCGACATTTCAGAGAGGCTATTAGGATGAGAGGGTCTTTGGAAGGTCTTCGGGTCGAAGCTGCCCTCTGAAGGTCGACCCTTCCTAGTTTTCCTGCTGGGCATCTTTGTTTGTAGCAGTTCTCGGTCGCTTGCACGAACTGCGTACATGTCCTATTTCTCCACAATTCCAGCATCTCACAGCTTTTAGTTTTCCATTTGAGATGCTTTTCATCATGTTGACAATCTGGTCGAGCTTGTTCTCAACTTCTTCGTCTGCTACAGCCCTCACCTTGCCGTATACTCCGGAAGCCTGTGTAGCTGCTTCGTACTCCAAGGCTGCAGAGAGTACGTCGACCAGTGTCTTATGCCGAGCCAAGCGTAGAGTTCTCTGCATTTCATGGTCACGAACTCCGTCGATGAATGTCTGTACCCCTAAACATTCCATGACATTCTCCGGGGCCGATGGATAGGCAAACCGCACCAACCTCGCAATGTCTGCTTCGAATTCTTGCAGAGTTTCGTCGCGTTTTTGTTTGCGGTTTTTCAGCTGCGACTGGTACAGATGCTCCAGGTGTTCCAGGCCATATCTCATATTCAATCGCTTTTTGAGTTGTTCAAAATCTTCGGCCTCTTCCACTGGAATGGTCTGGAGGATATCCATAGCGTCTCCTCTAAGGGCAAGAGTTAAATTTAACGCTTTTTCCTTCTCACTCCAGCTGTTTGCCTTTGATGCCGCCTCGAATTGCTTAAGATAGTTCGGCCATGACGTTTTACCATCGAATGTTGGCAGTTTCACTCGGCTGTTAATATCGTTTTCCATTTCCGGTTTCAACTCTACTTTCTCTGCCAGTTCGTCGTTATTCGGGGCTTGCCTAGTTGTAATATCCGGTTTATTACTATTCTTCCTTTCGATTTCTTTGATTTTTTGTTTCATTTCTTGCTCCATACTTTTAATCTTTTCTTCCACGGCAGAAATATCAGTCTTCATGGATGTCTTTTCATTTTTCATGTCCGTCGAAATTTTATTTTCCATGTCCGACATTTTGTTTTCCATGTCCGCCGAAAGTTTACTTTCCATGGATGAAATTTTATTTTCCACGTCCGACAATTTGTTTTCCATGTCCGCCGAGAGTTTACTTTCCATGGCTGAAATTTCGTTTTTTATATCCGTCGAAATTTTATTTTCCATGTCCGACATTTCGTTTTTTATATCCGTCGAAAGTTTTTTTATGGAAGAAATTTCGTTTTTTATATCTGACATTTTGTTTTCCATGGATGAAATTATAGAGGCGGACGCTTCGTCGGTGAATTCAAACGTTTCCGGGTCCAATCCATTGTTAATCATAGCTTTTTTTAGTCGTTCCACTAACACTTACTTGACCCCACTTGTGTCCAGTTCGTAATCCTCCAACTCTCTTCGAAGCTCTGAAACTTTTAATTCACAAAGTTTCTTCGCCATCTTCCTGTATATTTATTTACTTATTTTTTTTTAACCCCACACCTGACACCAATGTAACGTTTATTCTAATTTATATTTACAATTAATTTATATTTACAGATTTATATGTAATTCAGTCCTTATTTAATAATTTATGTAATACACTAAACACACTAATTATAATTTATATGAGAGTCACTTAATAAACACTTTATCGAAGCGCGATTACTTTCCTTCGGTATCAACACTGACTGATTGACCAATTGACTGCAGCGATGCTTGTGGCCTATTTATACTCGTGCGCCGTAATTCTAGAAGCATCTCGGCGTTCTCGCGGGCGCATTGGATATTCTCGATATTCTGGCGGACGCACCCGGGTGTTCTGGATGTTTCTCGAAGTTTGGGCGGAGGAGCCATAGTCGTCTCATACGGGGATTTCACTGGGGGCACTAAGTGAGAATATTATTGCAGTAGCTCGCGTAACATTGCCCCCTCCTTAAGAGACAGTTCCTCCTGGAACTAGCTAGGAAACTGGAACGAGATGACTGTATCGGCAACTGGTCCCCTTGATGCATTTTCCAGTTGTATGGAAGTAACATGCGACCGTCTTCTCTGTTGGCTGTGTCTCCCGAGCATGGCCGCAAACCAGTACCTGCACTTCGGTGTCTCGGAAGATTACTTCTACCATGTTACGGATTATTCGCCAATCTAAATGCCTACATTCAATCTTGGGCATGGCTAGCCTGTACACGTTCAATTCAAGCACATGCTCCCTCAGGCTTCGTAAAGCTTCCCAGACATCCTCGTACGCTGGTCTTTCGTCGAAGGTGTTCCTCGTCACTAGGTGGAAATTGTAGCGGGAGCCATTTTGCAGCTTCAGAGCTTTACCTGGTACTGGTAACTGGTTTACCAAAGGTCGTGCGCCACTCTTCTTCATAAACAGAGATGCCAGTCCGCGCGCATCGGTTACGCTGGCAGGGATGTTTATTGCCAGTGAGTATTCCTCCGGAACGGTAAGCAGGTCTTGTCGTCTCTCAGTGGTAACGCCGAATCTCGCTTTTCCGGTACCACCATAAGCACCCATGAACTCTACAAAAGCAGGATCGGCTACTTCCTGAAGCTGGTTTACTTCCTCATCGTGGTCACTCTCGAATGGCGCTAATCGGTTACGGTGTACCACCTTTGGCTTTCCATTTGGGATCTTGCTGATACGATAGATGACATCATTGATTCTTTTCTTTACGAGGTACGGACCGTCCCAAGCTTTCTGCAACTTTGGAGAAAAACCCTTTTGTCTTCTTGGGTTATGCAGCCAGACTTTGTTTCCTTCGTGGAAACCTCCTTCCGTAGCTTGCGTATCGTACCTTTTCTTCATCCTATCGCTAGCGATCTGGAGGTTCGATCGAACCAGCTCGTGTACGTCGTCCATTCTTTTTCTCAGCTGGGTTACGTAATCTTCACCAGCTATGTCTTCTCCGGGTCGGCATCCAAATTCAAGGTCGCACGGTAATCTCATTTCGCGTCCGAACAGAACTCTTGCTGGTGTTTGGCCGGTGGACTCATTGATGGCGGATCTGTAGGCCATCGCGAATAGCGAGAGATATTGGTCCCAATCTCGCTGATGGTTAGATACTACTTTAGACAGATATTTGCCAAGAGTTCTGTTCATTCGCTCTACCATCCCGTCCGACTGTGGGTGCAAAGCCGTAGTTCTCGTTTTCCTCATGCCGAGCTTTTCACAAACTTCCTGGAACAGCTGGCTTTCGAAGTTTCTGCCCTGGTCGCTGTGTATTTCCAGGGGCACTCCATATCGGCAAATGAACTCATTCACAAGCACGTCGGCAACCGTTGCGGCTTCTTGGTTTGGAATGGCATACGCTTCTACCCATTTTGTGAAGTAGTCCATCACCACCAAAATGTACCTGCTGCCATTTGCTGTCGGTGGAAACGGTCCGGCAATGTCCAGGGCAATGCGTTCAAACGGGCTTCCGACATTGTACTGCTTCATAGGAGCCTTTCTTCTCCCGTGCGGTCCATTGGTCGTAGCACAGGTAGTGCACTTCTTACACCAGTCCTTCACATCTTCGGAACTGTGCATCCAATAAAACCGTTCTCGCACTTTCTGGAGGGTCTTCTTCACACCTAGATGTCCTCCTGACGGACTGTCGTGTAATTTCCGTAGTACTGCTGCTATTCTTGTTCTTGGAATCACCAACTGTCTTCTACTTCCGGAACCCTCATCGTTCTCGATTACTCGCTGTAGCAAACCGTTTTCTAAAACCAGCGAGTCCCACTGGGCCCAATACGATTTCATCGTTGGCGAGTACCTTGAAATCTCCTGCCAAGTAGGTCGACAGTTCTCTTTTTTCCAATGTCGAATTTTCTTCAAGTCGAGATCGTTCTCTTGTTCCTCTTCCAACTTCTCTGGTGTCCATTCGTCGGTGGTCACCGTGGTTCTTCGAATCGCAGCTTCCTTAACTTCTGTTTTGCTGCAGTGAGAGCACTCTGCAGGGCATGGTCTTCTAGAGAGGGAGTCTGCATTTCTGTGGCTTATTCCGGCTCTATGCTCAATAGTGAAATTATATTCTTGGAGCCGCTCGATCCATCTAGCGATTTGACCTTCAGGGTTCTTGAATTGCATAAGCCACTTAAGTGCTGCATGATCGGTTCTGATCACAAATTTCTTCCCATACAGATACTGAAAGAAGTGCTCCACGGACTTCACTACTGCTAGGAGCTCTCTTCTTGTGACGCAGTAGTTTTGTTCTGGTTTGGAAAGGACTTTACTAAAATATCCCAGAACTTTCTCTTGTCCTCCTTGAACCTGTGATAGCACTCCTCCAATTCCAACATTGCTAGCATCAGTATCTAGTATGAATTCTCCCTCTGGTAGTGGATAATCGAGTATAGGTGCAGTAGTCAAGTGCTTCTTCAAGGTTTCGAACGAAGTTTGGCAATCTTCGTCCCAGCGAAACTCCCTTGCTTCCTCTGTAAGTCGTGTCAAGGGCTTAGCGATATCTGCAAACTTCTTTATAAATCGCCTGTAGTATGTACAGAGTCCAAGGAAGCTTCTAACTTGGTGCTTGTCGGTGGGTCTTGGCCACTTTCGTACGGCAGCAGCTTTTTCTTCGTCTACAGCTACACCATCCTTGCTGACTACATGGCCTAGGTAATTGACTTTGTTCTGAAATAGTTGACATTTCTTGGGGTTGAGCATCAGTTGGGCAGCTTGCAACCTTTTGAAGACGCCTTCCAAATTCTCTCGATGTTCTTCGAATGTCCTTCCCAAGACTATGATGTCATCAAGGTACACTAAGCATGTCTTCCAGGACAACCCTCGCAATACGTTTTCCATCAGTCTTTCGAACGTTGCGGGGGCATTGCACAGCCCAAATGGCATAACAGTGAAATGCCATAGACCAGATCCGGTGGTGAACGCTGTCTTTTCTCTATCGGCTGGATCCATTTCTACCTGCCAATATCCAGACTTCAGGTCCAAGGTGGAAAACAATTTGCTACCGGCCAGCGTATCCAGAGTGTCGTCGATTCTCTGCAGAGGATAGCTATCTTTCTTTGTAACATTGTTCAACTGCCGGTAGTCCACGCCAAACCTCGTGGTTCCATCCTTCTTCTTTACCAGGACTACCGGAGAGACCCAAGGGCTGGTCGAAGGTTCTATTACCTTGTCCTTTTCCATCTCGCGAACAATTCTCTCCGCTTCCTCTCTTTTGGACTGTGGTAGCCGTCGAGCCGATTGTCTTATCGGTTTAGCGTCGCCGGTGTCAATTTTGTGTTTGACAGCAGATGTTCTTCCTGTCTTTCCTCCTTTTGGTACAAAAAGAGATCGGTATTGTAGCAGGAGTTCTCTGATTTTTTTCTTCTCTTGAAGGCTAAGGGATTTTCCAGCCACTGCTATCATTTGTTCAAATTTATTGTTGGCATCATTGGAGGTTGTTGTTTGATGAATTATCGACGCCACTGGTACGCAAGTTCCAATTTTGGTATCCTTCTTCATGGTTATTGGATGGTCATTTACATTTATAATGCGTACAGGTATTTCTTCGGCAGTCATGACTAACCCTTTTCCAACCAGGATTCCTCGACCAACCTCTTCATCGTGATTCCACGGTTCCATCATGACCGGTGTTCCTTCTTCGACGGTTCCTTGTAGCCTTGCCACAGTGAAAAATTCACTCCTTGCGGGTACAACTGTATCCTCCTGTACGGCTACCTGAACAGTCTTATCCTCGTGTGGGTGAAGGAATACCTCCTCAGAACCTACTCTAATCACTCGGTTCTTGAAATCTAGCTGGAAGCCATGTAGGTTCATAACGTCCATTCCGAGTATTATGTCCTCTTCGATGTCAGCGACAACGACAGTATGGGTGAACTTCTCTGCGCCAATTCCCAATTGCACCGGTAGTTCTCCATGGACATTGGCGCTTTCACCTGTGGCAGTCCTGAGTCGCAGTCTCGTCGGTAAAAGTCTTTTCCGGGTGCTGACAGTCTCGGGGCGAATAATAGTCCTCGTTGCTCCAGTGTCCACCAATAGTGTATACTTCCTTCCATTAACTTCACCATCCACGTATACACTATCATCGCGACATTTCAGAGAGGCTATTAGGATGAGAGGGTCTTTGGAAGGTCTTCGGGTCGAAGCTGCCCTCTGAAGGTCGACCCTTCCTAGTTTTCCTGCTGGGCATCTTTGTTTGTAGCAGTTCTCGGTCGCTTGCACGAACTGCGTACATGTCCTATTTCTCCACAATTCCAGCATCTCACAGCTTTTAGTTTTCCATTTGAGATGCTTTTCATCATGTTGACAATCTGGTCGAGCTTGTTCTCAACTTCTTCGTCTGCTACAGCCCTCACCTTGCCGTATACTCCGGAAGCCTGTGTAGCTGCTTCGTACTCCAAGGCTGCAGAGAGTACGTCGACCAGTGTCTTATGCCGAGCCAAGCGTAGAGTTCTCTGCATTTCATGGTCACGAACTCCGTCGATGAATGTCTGTACCCCTAAACATTCCATGACATTCTCCGGGGCCGATGGATAGGCAAACCGCACCAACCTCGCAATGTCTGCTTCGAATTCTTGCAGAGTTTCGTCGCGTTTTTGTTTGCGGTTTTTCAGCTGCGACTGGTACAGATGCTCCAGGTGTTCCAGGCCATATCTCATATTCAATCGCTTTTTGAGTTGTTCAAAATCTTCGGCCTCTTCCACTGGAATGGTCTGGAGGATATCCATAGCGTCTCCTCTAAGGGCAAGAGTTAAATTTAACGCTTTTTCCTTCTCACTCCAGCTGTTTGCCTTTGATGCCGCCTCGAATTGCTTAAGATAGTTCGGCCATGACGTTTTACCATCGAATGTTGGCAGTTTCACTCGGCTGTTAATATCGTTTTCCATTTCCGGTTTCAACTCTACTTTCTCTGCCAGTTCGTCGTTATTCGGGGCTTGCCTAGTTGTAATATCCGGTTTATTACTATTCTTCCTTTCGATTTCTTTGATTTTTTGTTTCATTTCTTGCTCCATACTTTTAATCTTTTCTTCCACGGCAGAAATATCAGTCTTCATGGATGTCTTTTCATTTTTCATGTCCGTCGAAATTTTATTTTCCATGTCCGACATTTTGTTTTCCATGTCCGCCGAAAGTTTACTTTCCATGGATGAAATTTTATTTTCCACGTCCGACAATTTGTTTTCCATGTCCGCCGAGAGTTTACTTTCCATGGCTGAAATTTCGTTTTTTATATCCGTCGAAATTTTATTTTCCATGTCCGACATTTCGTTTTTTATATCCGTCGAAAGTTTTTTTATGGAAGAAATTTCGTTTTTTATATCTGACATTTTGTTTTCCATGGATGAAATTATAGAGGCGGACGCTTCGTCGGTGAATTCAAACGTTTCCGGGTCCAATCCATTGTTAATCATAGCTTTTTTTAGTCGTTCCACTAACACTTACTTGACCCCACTTGTGTCCAGTTCGTAATCCTCCAACTCTCTTCGAAGCTCTGAAACTTTTAATTCACAAAGTTTCTTCGCCATCTTCCTGTATATTTATTTACTTATTTTTTTTTAACCCCACACCTGACACCAATGTAACGTTTATTCTAATTTATATTTACAATTAATTTATATTTACAGATTTATATGTAATTCAGTCCTTATTTAATAATTTATGTAATACACTAAACACACTAATTATAATTTATATGAGAGTCACTTAATAAACACTTTATCGAAGCGCGATTACTTTCCTTCGGTATCAACACTGACTGATTGACCAATTGACTGCAGCGATGCTTGTGGCCTATTTATACTCGTGCGCCGTAATTCTAGAAGCATCTCGGCGTTCTCGCGGGCGCATTGGATATTCTCGATATTCTGGCGGACGCACCCGGGTGTTCTGGATGTTTCTCGAAGTTTGGGCGGAGGAGCCATAGTCGTCTCATACGGGGATTTCACTGGGGGCACTAAGTGAGAATATTATTGCAGTAGCTCGCGTAACAATACTGTAGAAAATGCCAAGCGCCGGAAGATCCAATCGAACGTCCGATAAACGACGAAAGGCAAACTAGAGAATTGAATGTTTGTTTAGCGGTTGAAACAGGACAACCGTTTTTCAAGACAAATTGCTGAAGAGGTCAACATGGATAAGAGAACTGTACAAAATATTTTAAAACGGAACGGGTACCATTGTTACAAGGTTCAGACAACGCAGGAAATTTTTCCCGAGGTCAATATCTGACGAATGGATTTCTGTGAAGAAATGATGGAACGTCAAAATGCTAACGAGAACTTTTAAAAAAATATTTTATTTACGGATGAGTCAACCTTTTCATTAAACACAATCCATCCGTCACAAGATATTGGTCTCGGGAAAATAAACATCTAAGCATTCCAATCCGAACACATTATCCGCAGAAGTTAAATGTTTGGACGGGTATTTTAGGTGACCACATTATTGGTCCTTTTTTTATTGAGGGGAACTTAAATTCCGTCAAATATTTAGAGTTATTACAAAATCATGTAATTCCTGCAGTTCTCCTTATACCCGATGTTGATCTCAACAGAATTTGGTTTCAACAAGATGGTTGTCCAGTCCATAATTCAAGGATAGTAATGGAATTTTTAAGGTTTACATTCCCCGACAGAATTATTAGTACTAATCGTACAATTAAATGGCCTCCAAGATCACCTGAACTAGCTCCAAATGATTTTTTCTTTGGGGATTTTTGAAAAGTAGCATTTATCAACATTAATTTGAAAGAGCTAATAATTTAAATGAATTGAGGGTGAAAATACAGCACGTTTGTGCCAGCATTACGCCAAATAATCTTAGAGATATGAGATCAAATCTTTATGACAGATTTGGTTATTGCCTGGCACAGCAAGGTGGTTTATTCGAGCACTTAATTCATTAAAATTATGTTTACCTTTAGAACGGATTTTTAGTTTAATTTTTTCAAGAAATTCATATTTTATGTTTAGAATAAGTATTTACTTATTTTTTTTCAATTCAATTTATTAATGGAATCGATCATTAGTTTTTTATACCCAATTACTTTGTTATTTTTAACCTGAAGAATAAATGTTTTATTTTCAAGTTACAATGGCTAAAATAATATCCTATTGTAGATAGAAATTAATTGTCAGCTTGGTCAGAAACGATCAAGTTGAAAAAAATGAATTTTAAGATGTACAGGTTACGTAATAACGAATGTATTTTTTTATTTCTTTTACAACCTCACTCTTTCCATGTTGGGAAACTACTGAACAAGAGTGAACGTACTCACAGAGTGGGGAGTCAGTCTCTGCTGCAGCGTTGCCAGTTTAGAATGTTTGGAACTTTCTAAGTAATAAATAACTTATTTTGCATTTGACTTTTAACACCGGATAACGGTGTATTTAGTGGGAGAAAATCGAGATTGGTAATATTGACTTTTGAAAAATAAGTGAGATCAACACAAATAAGAATAAAATAATGGAGTTCAAGAAAAAATTTGGAAAATCCGTACACTGCTTTCGATTTAACAATTATTGGTATTTAGCATTGTTGCCGCTTGAAATGCCGTTGAAAATTTTAAAACAACGATAGACAAAAATTAGAAATAATTTTTACAGATAAGTACATTTGGCAACACAACAGTTAAAATAAATAGGAGGGGACTGAATACACGCCCAACTGTTTTGGTAGAGGGGACGAATGATCGTTGGGCTAACAAGTCTTCTCTCTCTTTCACGTAGTTTTGCTAATATTTTCCTTGTCGTACTTGTATAAGTCGCAGCGTAAGAAAGGGACTTTCGCAATCTGTATGTACATTCTTCATTAAATAATTGCAATCTGTTTTCCTTAATCACCAATGTCTTATTTATCTTGTTGTTATTCAATTTCGTTCAAAATCACAAAAAAAATATTTGTGCGTTTCTCCAACTGTCTTTCATAATTCCTTCACGGAAATATGATTTAAAATTATGACTTCTTTTTTTGCCTATAATTTCCATGTCAGTCCCAATTATACTTTACCTGTATTTCTAAAAATACCTTATTTTTGCATCTCTCTGCACTTTTATTCATTTATTATAATAATTGTTTAAACTGCCGATCTAACTAGTTGATACAGCGCTTGACCCTCAGGTCAAGGTTGTCTTTATCAGTTTACAATATTTTTCCTTCATTAACATTTTATTCTTTTTTCCACGATCATTCGTAATGATGTGGAATTCCTAAAGTGTAATAGTTACGTTTCTTCATTTCTCATTAAAATTTTAAGACTGACATTTTACTATAAGGACTTTATTCTCATTGATACATTCTATTGAAAAACATATTTAATAAAGAAAAATTTAAAACCAGGAATTGTTGTTCAAGAAAAAAATAAATTCTGATTTAAAAAAATAATGAAATACATAAATAATTAAGTAACTCGCACATAACAAAAAATATAACTTACTCAAAATAATTTTATAAAACAAAAATAGCGTAAGTATTGAAAGTAAAAAAATTAGAAATTAGAAAAGAAATTCGTTAGCTAAATTAGAATTATTGAAAAAATCGTTAAGCTGTGATAAACAAAATTTAAAATGCCTACTAAACATGATAATTATAATTTTAGACATTGTATCAATAATGAAAAATGAAAATAAAATCGTGAAAACAAATTACAACCAATAATGAACCAAAAATTAAATATGACTATCATATTTCCTTCTAGGACCACAATTCTTATTTGGACCATCTCCATTTTCAGTACCCATAAAACAATGATCCTTCTACCAGTATATCCATGAAATATCCATTCTCAATGATAAATCATTTATAAAAATTGCATTAATTCCATAATAAGTACATAAATTTCGAAACATAAACTTTTGTTTCCATTAAAACAAAAACCATTTAAAAATCCATATAACTAATTCCTTAACTTATCCATAATTCTATTAAAAGTACATATAAATCTACCATATTTCCTTAATACTAATTTTCCATTAACTATATTTTCATTTTGCTTCTTCGTCATTAGCATATCGTTCCAGAAAATGAGAGTATTTAAGTAAGTATTTTTTTGCATTGGCCAGAAGGGCCCATCCATCTAATCACTATCAGAAGAGTCCAGTCCCACGGATCGCCATGTAATGGTTTAGGGGTTGTTATTAATCAAACACTGTTTTTAATAGTCACTTCTATTTTAAATTTTAACTAAATACTTATACAGATACATTCAAACACAAACGGAACATAGGGATTTTAAGCATTGTATCAGAACTGTTTTTGAACTAGTCGACCAACATCCAGCTTCAACAGATTAAAAACACGATTATTACAATCGTTTATTTGGACACCTATAACATTTCGTACAATTTCCACCACTCCGTATTCTCAACTGTGGGCGGTCCTTAATGAGCGTTAGACAGTCAGTAAACAGCAGTCGGGTTGCTTTGTTTCAATTTAAAGAATCCTATTTTGTTTAATTTGCGAATTTATTTTTATTTTGAAAGCCGTTATTGCCAAAAGAAATCAAAACATATTATCTTAACTCGAAACATTAATTGTTAAAGAGAATTTAACAATTAATTTTCGATTTTAACAACATAAAGCGTTAGTATATTGTTCCAATATGTAGCTACGTTTACTACACCCATAAAATAATTATTTAATACTAAATCGCAGTTAGTACCAGAGGTTCGGACATAACTAATAAATTTTGGAAGGAGAATGGGCGGGGTTTCATACATTGGTTCTGAATCCAGCTGTCCAGATCAATTATTGATATTCATTGAAGTGAACTCATAGAAATGTTTTGTTGGTGGACTATTTAGATCGGACAATACATTAAATCCCTATGTTCCGTTTGTGTTTGAATGTATCTGTATATGTACAAGTTACATTGAACTCTAGTCAGTCGTTGGAGTTCACCTTATTAATATCTATAATTGTAAATGTAAAAATGTACTATGTCTTCAATTGCAAAACTATTTATATTTTTTGCCTACTTTTATATTATTGTTGATACGTATATCTACCCAATATTATGAAAGTATTATTGCTGACGCTATTTTGTGAATGACCTGCAATTAATTAATTTTTACGAGGGGCACTACAACCTTGAGTGCGGTGAAGGAACTTTTTTTTATGGCGAGCGGTAAAGTAGAAGCATGCAGAAAAGTAAAATTTTTTTAACTAAAATGCGTAAAAGTATACTTTCCGGCACAGTCGTGGGAAAAAACGTATTACAATACTTCGAGGCTGAGCATTTTCCATTCCAGTTTGGACAATTACTTACTGACCTCCCTGTATTTTTTTAAATAAATCACTTTGGGCGTAAATCAGAAACCTCACCAATCGACGTAGTATTCGTTTTCCGCGACCGAATGTTCGGAGAAACCAGTGTTTAAGAGAAACATGTCATAAAAAGTAAGTTATTATAAGGAAATCTTAGAAATAAGTGAATTTTATCAAAGAATTAAATTAACGCCTTTGCGCTCAAAAAAACGATGAACTAAATATTTATTTGCTGCTTTAATTATTTACCGGTAATGAAGGAAAAAGTAAGATAGTTCATTATCTCCACATAATGGTATCGTGGTATCGTCTAGTTCAATTTATTCCCACATCCTGTATAAGACTTCATGGATGCGAGTTGTGTACCCAGCATTAAAAGCAAGAATAAATTCATTATCTTGTTGAGGTTTGCACGGTCTTTAACACTTGCAGCGCAATCGATAATTTGGTAAAAAACATTGAAACAAAATGTTTGAGTAATTGGTTTTTGTTTTGCGGATCCCCAAATGTGAACTTTGTGACTGTGTTATTCTCGTTAGAATAAGAATGAATTGCAACGGCAACGTATGTCATCAAAACTGCCGTGCAAAAATCTCTCTAGTAGACAGCTAGAGTATTCGCCAGCTAACTTGATGTCCTAAATGCTTTCTAGGGAGCTATTGACGCCGCCCATCCGATAACTGTAAACAGTGCCGTGCAAGTTCTGAGGATACGCTTTCTGTTACAAATTAACACAACTTGTACAATTAATAAAGTAAAGTCCGTCCGGAAATATATGATCCTAACTTAATAAATAATATTTAATTCTTTGTTATAATTATTGGTATATTGATTTTAATAGAAACGGATCTGCTTTATACCTGAATTCAGAGTACATAAATAATATTTTATCTAATTGAAGATTATAAAGTTGGGATCATATATTTCCGGACGGACTATGATTAAAATTTGTTAGAAACTAAATAATTTCTTCCAGGTAGTAATGAGAATAAAAGAAACACAAGATAATGGGAAATTATTTAAGCTAGGTATATTTCTAAGAATAGGAACAGTTTTTATCTTTACGAAGAATCTGACTCACTGCCGCTACTGGAATCACTTTCATCTAGAGTAATCACAAGAGGGTTGACGTCATGACGTCATGACGGCTTACCTGTTGCCTGGGTTGTTTTGATTTTCACGTTTATCAAGGTATCTTCATCACTTTTTAATGTCTTAAAATAATTAAACACTCTATATATCACTTGACGAGTTTGTCCTTCAGTACATTTACGATTTTCTTCATTAACGGCTGACATTTTTACAAACACTTTATTGTACAAAGCAGAAACAATAACTGTGTGACGC
Source organism: Lochmaea crataegi (assembly GCA_947563755.1). NCBI lineage: Eukaryota > Metazoa > Arthropoda > Insecta > Coleoptera > Chrysomelidae > Lochmaea > Lochmaea crataegi. The sequence goes on from OX387430.1 coordinate 27,116,027, forward strand.
TACGCTACTGAAAATCTTAACACCTGATAAGGCTCGATGCAATTGGCGTTTGTCAAAATTTTACCACCAATAGCAGCCGAGTAGGCAGGGCACTATTACTCTGTCTCTCTTAGTTGGTCATTTCTGGGACACCAAGTTAGCTGGCGAATACTGTACCGACAAAGTTCAGCTGAAGTGCCACTTCATATCTCCATTATACAGAGCGCGGCTAAATTATGGAACAAATTCATTATTTTGCAAACAATTTTAGATAAAAATCCAGAAATAGATCGATTTTCAATTTTAAAAGCCGATTTTTTTAATAATGTGAGAAAATGATGACTTCACCAGTTTTCACTCGGCGACGTTATCGTTGATTTTTTCAAATTGAAATGTGGTTCTTGTTATACCTCATTTGAAAGGTCTTTAAATAATGTATTCACCAGTATCATACTTAACTGACTATATCAGAGAATAATTTGACAATAAACGAACTGCAATATTAAATTAATTAATACATAATACTTTTAAATGCTCAAAATGCCGTCCACCGGTCCCTTGACAATAAGCAAATCGACGAAAACATTAATCTTGCACATTACGAATAACTTCCGGAGTAATTCTATTAAATTCGTCTCTACTTAGGAGCAATAACTGTGTCATTAATCATTCCCGCCCTGACATTCACTTTCTGATGGTGTTGATACAGTGAGGATTATCCTTTCTCCAGTAGCTGCAATTTTGACGATTGACTGAACCATTTAGGCAAAATGAAGCCTCATCAGAAAACACAATTTGTTTAATAAAACGTGGATTGCGGTTACATAAATCCTGCAAATTGTCACAAAACTGCATACGGCGATCGGGTTCACCTTCGTTGAGTTCTTGATGTAACTGAATTTTGTGCGGATGGTACTTTTCGTCTTTCAGAATACGTTATATCGACCGTTGAGATATGCCTGTATACGCACCAAGTTTCACGTTATCTGATACTTTAGGAAGTCCAGCACTTTGAATATTTTTAACATGACCCGTTTCTCTAATTTTTTTCTAAATTTTACTGTTGATGGGCTGATATGTTGATAGGTCTGTCTGGGTACTTTATATTAAACAAATCGCATACCTGTTGCCTGAGTTCTTGTTTTATCTCCACATCCTATAAAAATTTAAATTTCTATGCTTTGGGTTTCACTTAAAGTAACCATAATTTAATTTTAATATGTTTTTACTTGAAATTTGGTAATTATATCCGACAAAACGTCAAATGATATTTTAATTGACAATAGGCAGGCAACTTGATTTTTATCGATTAATTGCTGTTGTGTTTTTTTACTAAAAGATAAAGTTTATTAAATACCGGATGTGTCACCTGAAATATTTAACTTCAACAGCTTATTGTTACTAATTTTTAAGAGTAGTAGCAAATTCTCAAACTAAAAAGTAAAATAAATTTTTGTTCACTCCGTAGAAATAATAATTGACCAACTATGCCATTACTGAATTCGATATTAAAAGACCTTTCAAATGAGGTATTACAAGGCCCACAAATCAATTTTAAAAAATTAACGATTTCGACACCACGTCAAAACTAGTAACGTTACTATGTTCGCATATTATTTAAAAAATCGGCATTTAAAATTAAAAATCGACCTATTTCAGGATTTTTGTAAAAAGTAAATTGTTTGCGAAATAATGAATTTGTTTCATATTTAGCTGCGATCTGTATACTCATGGACAAAATAATAATTTCCATGGACATTGGTTACATTGGGGAGGAACAATGCAAAGTCATCTAGAACAGGTAGAAATCCTACAAAGAAAAATTTTAAAAATTATGTATTATAAAAATTTAAGATTTAACACAAATCTTCTTTTTAAAGAAGCAAATGTAATGTCTTTGAGGCACCTATATCTTGATAGTTTAATCATTCATTTATTCCAAAATCGCGCTAACCTGCAAACACCTGATCATCATTATCATACTAGAACTAAAACAAATAATTATATACAAACAAATACTGCTAAAAAAACTATAGGTACAAGATATTTCGGTTTTTTAGCTCCACGATTATTTAACTTCCTACCTGATATATATAAAATGTATATAAGAAAACTAAATTCAATCAATCTTTTAAAATCAATATTTAAAACATATATAAAATCATTAGAATCGAAAGATATGAAAAAGATTATTGAAAATTGACCCAAAAAAAAATTAAAAAAAAAAATTTTATAGTAATATTTCCTAAATTAAAAATCAATGAAGTAAACCAAGTAGCGTATTTAAAAGTATTCCTTTTCATCACTTGTCATCCATGCTCAAACTCTATAGTCTTAATGTTACACAGATGAAAATACTTTTAGTTTTAGTGTTGTATATTATTGCTGTTTTTTTTTAGTTTGAATTTTTACTACTTTTTTTATATGTATACAATTTGTTAATTCTTCCTTTAAGTAAACAGTATTATATATAAAATCATTAGGATCAAAAGATATAGAAAAAATTGATATAAAAAAAATTTTTAAATAAATATTTCTTGAATTAAAATCAATGGAATAAGACAAAGTAGCGTATCCAAAGGTATTCCTTTTCATCACTTGTCATCCATGCTCAACCTCTATGGTCTTAATGGGTTACACTGATGAAAATACTTTTGGTTTTAGTGTTATGTATTATTGTTGTTTTTTTTTTTAGTTCAAATTTTTACTACTTTTTTATATGTATAACTACAATTTGTTAATTCTTATTCTAAAAAAAATAAACGTTATTAAAGTTAACTGGATAATTTAATAGTTATTTAACCAACAAATGTATTAATAATGGCTATTAACAATCGAGATATTTTAAAGTAAATGTTCGTTAATTTTCGCCCTTTTAATACACATGTTAGTTACAAAACTTTTCCGTCGACTGTACAAGGTGTATCCTTTTTTCTCAATCTTTGAAAATCAAGAATATTTATTTGTTCCATAGGTAAGTAAATAAGGTTTTGAACTGTCATTGTTGGGCTTCTTGGTGTAATGGAATACGCATGTGGATGTGGAATATGTGGATACTGCTGTAGAGGTCGTCATAACAAAATAATAATGTTGAAAAAAATTAATTATGGTGTGAATAGGAAAATAGTAGCGAAATTAATGGTGCAAGTGTGACATTTGTAGTGTGTGTTTCCTCTTATTCGGATCTCTGCATTATTGCGTCCATAGGCCTGCTTCTAATTTCATTTTGGATTAAATCTTGAGGATTTTAGTCCCCTCGTCAACTATATTTTCAAGTCTCCTCAGGTTTCTAGGTGCAGGTATTTTCCGTTTATCAATTTTCTTCAGGTGATCCTGTAAATGCTCGATCGGATTCAGATCCGGGTTTTTTGTTGGTCACGGCATAACTGGTATATCAGCATGACAAAAATATCAGATTACTCCTATGCAACTGTATTTAAAGTGGAAATTAATGCCATTGACTCATGAGTGAAGAGATTGGAGAAAACCAATCGTAAATAGAATAATAAACATTTTTCGGGCAGCCAAGCGTCTTTTTAAGCACTTAGCTTTTACCGTGCAACGTCGAAATTGGTATCAAACTGCCAAAAAAGAATCTCCTCGATAAAAAGACTCAACAGAGTGTCTATGATCTGGATCCCCAGCCATTCTGGTATGGATGGCACAAAATGACAGACTTCCCTGCAAATGAGGGTGCCTCAGGTGATTTTAGCGTACCGGAAACTGCAATTGACATTTTATCAAGTTTTGTCAAACAAACACTAAATACCCGGGCCTCAAGAAGAGTTTCAGACTTCTGGCATAATTTACCAGGATTGTTTCATTCAAAGGCTTTTGTACTTGCTTCGTAGATTGTCTCCAAACAAGTGTTAGACTCACCTACGTTGTCTAACAGGCCTCTTAACTGGTCACTGTCGTCGGTATAATAATTTGGACTGTCAGAATATCCGACATGCCGCCTACATCTGGAAGATGATGAAACGACAGAGCATATATTTGGCAGGGTCTCTCTCTCTCTCGTCTTCTTACCTAAAATACCATTTACTGAATAAACCAACCGGCATTGTTGAGAAGCTGAATTTGTTTGGTGAAATATGAATAGCTGTGATCCACAATAGACTCCTGCAAGTCGCACACCCACTTAACAAACCTAATCTAATCTAACTTACCTCCTCAGCTACGTGAGGGTATAGTGTTTTTATGCATGAACAGTAAATTGGTTTCCAAAAAAAAAAGAGGCATCATATCTATATTATAATATTCTCAATGTAGTTATTAGCACTCATGGATCTCGTACGAACAGGAAATAATTCTGTGCGAGCGTCAAAACATATACCACTCCTTTTTTTTTCAAACAACCACAAATTATTTAAATGTAGCTCTATTCTCTTTAGTGAGCAATGATGCAGTGGATGTCCAACTATTCAATATCCAGCATCATTCAACCATCTTCCAACCGTTTCAGAAGGAATTGTGACATTGCGACAGCTTTGAGCTCGTTTTTTATCACTAGTGACAATTCTGTTTTTTCAATAACGTTAATATTGGTCGTTAGTGCATCGTTTTTGCCGTCGCTCCACTTCATTCAAACGTATGACCATACGGCTTATTGTCAACATTACTTCGACAATATTCCTCGTCCAATAAAATTGAGGCCCGCATCACCTCTTGTTCAGCTAAATTCTTTGCTCGATCCATTCTTTCAATATTCCGGGGCCCCAAATTGAGCAGTCGTATTACTTTCAAGAAAGGAAATATTGATAAGCTACTTTTAACGAAAATATATCGCAAGTACTGCACAAAATTGTTTATCTTCTGAAAAATTCTCTAAATTTGTAAATCTATACGAATTGTTTCGACAGATGTCATTAACAAAGGGATTAAATATGCATAGCATACTAAACAAAAAAGCGTTATAATAGTATTGAACTATTATTTTTTGACGTCTATAGATCACGCTTTACTAATATGACAATTATTTACAGGTAACTATAATTAAGTAGATAACTACAAAACCGAGATGGTTTTTTGTCGATATAGAATTTTGGTTTGTTTTTAGATGTGGAGATGTCGCTGATATCGCACTCTTAACAATTCCCTTACTGAGGTTAATGTATTGGTGTGGTATCAAAGTAGTCTCCAGTCCATGATTATGCTCTCAGAGTTTCTGGACCAATAGCATCTACCTTGTACTGATGAGGCGCAAATACGCCGAAACCGGTATATAAGTGATGTTATTCCTTCTAATCGCAAACCAGAATGGTTGGTTCTATCTTAACATATACACTGTGTTCATTTGAAAAGGACCCCCCCTTGATATTTCAAAAATGGGACATATTAGAAAGAAATGCCGAAACACGTCAACTTTCAACTTGAGGGGGACACTTTTTGGCGCTAATGTCATAAACGTCAGATTCACCCCCTCCCTACTGGAGACACCCCATACATTTTTTCAAATAGCATTAGGTATCAAGTCATACCTCATTTAAAAGGTCTGGTGAATCTCTATTCAATCATTTTGTTTTGCCTTTGATACCAGCCTTCCATTGTTATTTAATAATTGTTTAAAACTGGCTCTTTTTCAACTTTTCGTATGCCCCCGTATTGTGTTAGGATGGGAAGACTCTTTGAAAAATAAAACACAAATAGTAAAAAGACAACTGTTAACAAGAAAAATCTGCTATTTAATCATGTGAACAAAGTGACCACCGTTAACATTCAGGCAATAAAAGTTGAAAAAGAGCCAATTTTAAGCAATGATTGAATAACAATGGACGGCTGGTATCAAAGGCAAAACAAAATGATCGAATAGAGATTTACCAGACCTTTAAAATGAGGTGTGACTTGATACCTAATGCCATTTGAAAAAATGTAAGGGGTGTCCCCAGTAGGGAGGGGGTGAATCTGACGTTTATAACATTAAAGCCGCAAAGTGTCCCCCTCAAGTTAAAAGTTGACGTGTTTCGGCATTTCTTTCTAATATGTCCCATTTTTGAAATATTAAGGGTGGGTCCTTTCCAAATGAACACAGTGTATACCAACCCCGTTTACTTTAGAAGTGTAATTCAATGTCTGTCGGGGCATATAGCCCGAGAAGTAGTTGTTGCTTCTTAGTGAACGGTCTGTTCTTTGGAAATTTATTTTTCTAATTTTGTAAAGCGTTATAATAGTATTGAACTTATATTTTGTGACGACTATAGTTCTATTTGTTACGTTAATAGTTTTAGTAGGAGAGTTGGCACCAATTTTTTGATAGGTATTTGCCAAGGTAGCTGCCAAGTTTCTTGACCAATCATAAATCCGAATTTTGTGAAAGACTCAATGCGCGAATTTGAATTTGTCATGTGAATTTTCATCAGTTTTCAGTTTGAAATTTTTAATAATTTACAAATGCAGTTATCGTTATATCATAATAGAAAATAACAACCCAGTGTTGAAGTGATAATAATAATTATGCCATAATATACCGGTCGTCAAACAGCTTCCATCATTTCTTCTCACAACAAAAATCTTTGAAGACTGGCATCTATTATTATTTCATTGAATATATATGAATTGAACAGCAAAGAATATAAAAAAGTGAGGTTAATGACCACAACGTCAAATAAATTTACAAAACTGTCAATTATTTCATGTTCACTGGCTGATCATTTCAATTTACCCGGTAGAAGCATGGGGAGTCATCCTTCTATTGACGTTCGATAGAGTGACGTTCAAAAAATACCATTTATCCATTCTCGATAGAACTACGCCTCCTTTCCTCGGTTGTTCTACTCCCCGGCTCTCAAGAATTGGGTCCCTGGCAGGCAGAAAGTCCAACCAAAATGATTTGTCTTTTTATAATCATATTTTTTAGGTATAAATAATACCCTATCAAAATTTCAAAATGCCTCAAATACATGCAAGACGCAGTCGCGGTTAATGGTAACATATAATACCGATCCGAACATCGATAAGTACGAACCTCCGTAGCGCTGTGGTTTAGCGTATGGGATTGTAATCGAGGGTTCCCGGGTTCGATCCCAGGTGGTTTCGCTTTTTAAATTTTCGGATTATGTAGCTTATATACATTTTTAATGTTTTTTGCAAAATATTTTTGCACACGTCTGGCAAAGTTAAAAAACTGACTAAATCGTCTGCCTTATGTAGGAGATACGCCACGGATCTCTACACTGCTACCTGTATTGGGTCGAGCAATGCAACCTTAAAATTAAAACCAAGTACGCGTTCTTTGGAGATCGAAAAAGCGTAAGTTAGTGTATATGAGCAAAAACAACGGCCTGATGTTTTAGTGGAACTAAAGGTGAACGACGATACTGCCTAGTGCCTTTTTTCGCAACGAGTGCGCAAAAGTAATTCACGCATGAGTATCATACAATGTTTTATCTACGACCACATTAAAAATACTTTCCCTTAATTATATATAACATAACCTCTCTTTTTAATAATTGTGTTTGAATTATTGCCTACCTTCATCATAAGAAATTCATTATCTGGTACTCCATTTATAAAATCCAAAATCTGTTCCCTTGTGAAAATTTTTGATTTTTTTTGGTTTATGGCTCTCTGATTGTCGTTTTATGAAGGTAATAAGTTTATGAAATTTACTTGTATCAATGTTTGAATTTGAATTTATGGTAGTTTTCTACATTGAATAATGGGACCATTACGTTGATGATTTCCATTGACTTTTCCGAGAAATATGCAATAAGAACATTTTCCGACTAATTTTTAATTTTTTTAGTGTTATACCAATCCAAAAAAAAGGTGAGCGGTCGTCAGACCGCCGACAAAAGCTTGCTTCTTATTCACAATAAAATGACCATTTTTGACCATTTTTCAAAAATTTGGATAATTATTGACCATTTTTGACTATTTTTTCAAATTTTAACAATTATTGACCATTTTTGACAATTATTGACCAATTTTGACAGTTTTGACAATTATTGATCATTTTTGACAATTTTTCAAAAATTTTGACCATTTTAGACCATTTTTCCAAATTTTAACAATTATTGACCATTTTTGAGCATTTATGAAAGGTTCTGACAATTATTGACCATTTTTGAGAATTTCTCAAAAATTTTGACCATTTTTCAGAAATTTTGAGAGTTTTCAACAATTATTGACCATTTTTGACAGTTTTTTATAATTATTGACCCTTTTTTCAAAATTTTGACAATTTTTGACCATTTTTCCAAATTTTAACAATTATTGACCATTTTTGACAGTTTCTGACAATTATTGACAATTTTTCAAAAATTTTGACCATTTTTCAGGAATTTTGACAATTTTCAACAATTATTGACCATTTTTGGCATTTTTTTAAAATTATTGACCATTTTTTCCAAATTTTAACAATTTTTGACCATTTTTCAAAATTTCAACAGTTATTGACCATTTTTGACAGTTTCTGATAATTATTGACCATTTTTGACAACTTTCAAGAATATTGACAATTATTGACTATTTTTGGCCATTTTTTTAAAATATTTAACAATTTTTGACAATTTTTAACAATTTTTGACAGACTCTGACAATTATTGACCATTCACGTTTCACACTTCTTAATGACAGTTCAAAATTATTACAATTACAGAACCTTTGACAGAAAACAAAACACAAAATTATCTAAGGTAACTTAATAAATATACAAATAAAAAAGAGTGTTATAATGATTATCCCATTTAAAGAGCATTGTACTTTTTCGCACTCTTTTGGGCGTTATAATGAAACTTCCATTTAAAAAGAATTGTTCTTTTTCGCACGCTTTAGACGTATGTATAAAACGTAATTTCACGTATTGATATGAGTTTGTGAATGCTTAATTTTAATGGTGGTCGTAGATAAAAGTATTTTATGCAACTAGTGATAAAGTGGTGCTTTTTACACGAGTGGAAAAGTTGTCAATTCCATTAGTGAAAAAAAGACACTCTATGCATGTGTTGCGTACACTATTTTACTTTTAACTCGCTACTTTGTAAACGTCTTCTTTTAACACGTTTGACAAGCATTAAAAATGTCACTTTCAATGGCAGTTGTACAAAAAAATGTTTATCTAATCTCACCGAATGTTTTATTGCCAATGATGTTGTGGACATAATGGATGGAAATGAAATTGACCATGAAGATATAGATATCGGAATCATAGATGCCAAATCTAAAGGAAAATGTGCTAGCATGTTATATAAATTTGCAGATAAGGATTCTTTTTCCCTCGAAATCTTAGGAGGGACAAATGGAAATTATACGTAGAAATAGCCAGTTGGTTATCATCGATATGGAATGCCAGAAAAAGAAAAGAAACTTTTAAATGACATTATCTAAGAATTTGTTAAAAATTGAAATACGCTGTCAAAAATAAGTATTCGTTGCCTCTGATTGAAGAACAGATAGACAGATGATGAAGCAATACATTTAAATTTCCATTAATTTGTGACTCCAAATAGTTATTTTGAGATTCTTCCTGTGACTGTTGGAAAGTGAAACACTCCGGCAGTCTTCCAGTACTTTATAGATAAAGTACGAGGTAACCACCAAAACAGTATTGCATATCTTTATAAGAATGATTATATCAAAGAAGGATTAGAATGACATCGCTTAGTCTTACAAAAGTTAGGGAATACAATTTTGCAATGAAAGCGAGTTTACTTTTATTATTGAGACCGTTATACACTGTGTTCATTTGAAAAGGACCCACCCTTAATATTTCAGAAATGGGACATATTAGAAGGAAATGCCAAAACACGTCAACTTTTAACTTGAGGGGGACACTTTTTAGCGCTAATGCCATAAACGTCAGATTCACCCCCTCCGTACTGGAGATACCCCTTGACTTTTTTCAAATAGCATTAGGTGACAAGTCATACCTCATTTAAAAGGTCTGGTGAATCTCTATTCAATCATTTTGTTTTGCCTTTGATTCCAGCCTTCCATTGTTATTTAATCGTTGTTTAAAATTGGCTCTCTTTCAACTTTTCGTATGCCCCCTTATTAGGTTATAACCGAAAGACTCTTTAAATAATTAAAAATTTACAAATAGTGAAAAGACAACTTTTAACAAGACATAACTGTTATTTAATCATGTGTTCAAAGTGAACACTGTTAACATTCAGGCAATAAAAGTTGAAAGAGAGCCATTTTTAAACAACGATTAAATAACAATGGAAGGCTGGTTCAAAGGCAAAACAAAATGATTGAATAGAGATTTACCAGACCTTTCAATTGAGGTGTGACTTGATACCTAATGCCATTTGGAAAAATGTAAGGGGTAACTCCAGAAGGGAGGGGGTGAATCTGACGTTTATGACATTAGCGCCAAAAAGTGTCCCTCTCAAGTTAAAAGTTGAGGTGTTTCGGCATTTCTTTCTAATATGTCGCGTTTTTGAAATATTAAGGGTGGGTCCTTTTCAAATGAACACAGTGTATATTTCTTACGTGAAATAAATATTGATGGTGTGAGCCCAGGAAAAAGAGTCTGAAAATGGTATCGTTTTGTGAGCCTAAACCAATGTTCCCTAAATACCTCGTCTAGTAAAGCAAATAACGTAACCCTAATGGAAGCTTTGATAGGATTTAACTCCAAAAAAACCTATCAGAAGCATGAATAATTAACGATATCCAGAATTAAAATTGAAATACTTGATTTCAATTTATTGCCACATGAAATATTCAAGCACATATTGGAAGACCAAAAGAACCAGAAAGAACGATATGACAAAAGAAGATGAGAAGCCACGGAATACAACGAAGGTGACTTAATTTTACTGCGTATATCGATTAAGGCCGTAAATGCATCCAGAAGAAAGCTACTTCCCATTTTTAAATGTCTATCTCGATTCACCATAGACCTTTTGAACGATCGATACGAAGTCGAAGACCTTCGAGAAAACGGAAACAACGAACTGTATTCGCTCCAGAATACATACAAAATTGGATTACATTCCAAAACGAAAATATGTTAGTACGAATAGGTATTTTGACTATTTGTTTTAGATCAACGGATCTCTGTAACATTGCCAAACGAAAACAACGAATGATGGATATTTCATATAACATGCAAAATTGGATTACGTCGCAAAACGAAAGTATGTAAGTACGAATGGGTATTTTAAGGATTAATTTCAGATCATCGAATCTTATTAGGAAGATTGCTAAACGAAAACTACGAAAAGTAGTCGCTCCAGACCACGTAAAAAAATTGGATTACGTTCCAAAACGAAGGTATGTGAGCATGAATAGATATTTAGACGATTTTTTTTTCAGATCAACGGATCTCAGTTTCATTGCTAAACGAAAACAACGGACGGTGGCCGCTCCAGGCCACATGAAAAATTGGTTAACGTTCCAAGACGAAAAATGGATGTACGAAAACGTATTTTAACGATTTGGTTTAGATCAACAGATCTTAAAGGATCGACGGATCTTCAATGATAGACGGATCTTCAAGTATCGACGGATCTTCAAGTATCGACGGATCTGTTATATTTAGACTTACTGGGTCTTCTTAGATTAACGGGATCTTTGTTACGAATAGATCAACGGGGTCTTCTGAGATCAACGGGATCTTTGTTACGAATATACCGACGGGTCTCCTGAGATCAACGGATACCTGTCATATTTAGACCAACGGGTCTCCTGAGATCGACGGATCTCTTTCTATTTGTTGCAGATCTATGTCACCTGAGGACAGGATGTATCTACAGGATGGCCGAATGTAGGAAATACGCCACGAATATACCCTTCTACCTATATTGGGTCGAGCAATGGAACCCTATCGACGATAAGACGGGAACCCTTTTTGTGGAGTTGTTTTCATATTTATCACGTATTCAGTATCTTAATGTTCGTTCTTGAGAAAAGGGTAGTTAGTCGTATTTCTTGAATTTGTAAAGTAAATCACGATTCGAAATTGTACTGACTGTTAATGTCGCATTGGTTTCTATATAAACTATTCAATTTGGAGGTGTCGTTTTATTAAATATCCCACACTCATTTTCATCTTAACTCTTCAAACACTAAACTACAAAATATGAAAATTTCAAATTGCCTCAACATATTTTTGGCAAAAAAATTAATATTTTTAAAAATTTAGGGGTTGATTTAGCGCCGCTAGTCACCATCCAGGTCTGCAATTCCGTGTTGGGGTATAATAGGAGACGTATAGGAAAAGTTTTCAGCTTGCCTCAAATACCTACCCAAAAATTGGTGTCAGCTCTTGGACTATTTATTGTAATATTGAATTCAATTAATTTATATTGATTATTTGAAGAAACACAATTTGAATACTTACCAAAAAAATATGTTCGACAGATAACTGGAGTTTAGTTGTGGGTGTTTACCTTTATTCTTGAGTTCATCATGGTTGCCATCATCCATATTTCATAAACCAGTTACAATTAGCTATTATACTTTCTTGGTATAACCTAAAATAGGAAATAATTCTAATTGGAATAGTAATTTCAGTAATATAATATAATATAATAAATTGGTAGGGTGGAGTTTGTAGGGATGACCTATTTGATGAATATATGCCATTTTTTCCACTTCCGGTTTTCCAGAAGTTGTTTATAGCTCCGTTTTTTTAGCTGGAACTGAACATTTCCTAATTTGGGAATATTAATGTTATTTTGAACAATGTTTGTTAAAAGTTCCCTATATCTATCTTCAACGGTTCTATAGTTGACATATTTTGATATGAAAACTATACTATGTACTGTAGAGGGCGCATTCTATGAAGACAAATTTTCTATAAAATATGCATGATTGTACTGTCAAAGAAGTGAACTGGAAAAAGGCCTAAATTTCGCAGAACTTTGATTCAGTACACTTTCTTCTATTTTTTTTTAATGAAGGGTGGGGGATAGTGGGAATGTTTTTATGATCTATAACTATGATTTGGACCAGCCAGTTTCAACGAAATTGGTCTGATTCGTTGATGAACTAATTACATCTATGAGCAAAAATAGGAAAACTGTCAAAGCCGTAGTAGGTATGATAACAGGGCACTGTAAGCTTAACAGGCACGCAAAGGTAATGAGGTTGACAGACGAGGCCATGTGCAGATTCTGTCACCTAGAAGAGGAAACTGCAGAGCACATCCCATTCCAGTGCGACTGCCTGGCATGTGCGGTTTCTTGTATTAGGCGATGAGAATAATTAGCAGACCGGGAGGAAATTTTTAGTCAGGAGCTAGCACATTGTGATTGGTCAAGTATTTTGATTTTCTTTCGTTGTGAAAGAAATAACGAAATAGCAGACAACTTCCTACTAAAATATAACGTGACTAAAATTATGTATTTCATTCATTTTCCAGTTCATCGGTTGCCATGCTGTTTACTGTCAAAAAAATTTTTTAGTAGTAGAACAAAAATTTTCAATTGATTTGCAACGAATCACAAACGGAATAAATGAGTCGGAGGAATTTTTTAATCGATTTGGAATCACTTTCTACGAACAAACCCAGAAGCAGGTTCCCCATTAAAAAAAAACGAATCAAGGTAAGTTGGGGTAAGATCGCACGGAATTAAGATTAGTTGCACTTTAGCAGAGTATAAATTTTTTAAATGATTTTAAAATTCAGTCAAAATTTAGAGGGGGTATCTTCAATTTGCAAACAAACACTCCATTGTAAAATATTTTAATATTTGTCAATATATACCTTTATAAAAAAATAAAATTTAAAAAAAAACACTCGTTCGAAGTTGCCCTATGTAATGGGGAAAGATCCGTCAACTTAAAAATTTACAATACAAGTCCCTTGTGAATCATTGAGGGGTAAGGTCGAATTCCGAACATGCCTCTGAAATTTTTGTTTACTATTGAAAATATTTAAATCGATAGTTTTAAAAATTTATGAATTCGATCTTACCCCGTATATACGAATAAATGCAATCAAAATCCACAATAGAGGCAAAAATATTCATTTTTATTAAGTTCTTGTAGCGAAAAACAAAATAAAAATATTTCGCAATATTTATTCCCTTAAATTCTACATTGAATTTCAAATAATTTTGTTCATCCTCTATTGGATCGGGTAGGAACATTTCTATGTGTTTATAGATTATATTGTCAACATCATCTTTTGTAGGCCAAAAAAATGTATTGACTTATTTATTAAATTTCACAACACATTCGCGCTGTACTGGTGTAGCTGTTACCCCTTTCGGATTTTCTTTTATAGTTTCTAACCATGTTCAAACCTATAAATAACAAAATTTGCGATGTAAAATATTGGGGCAAGACCGGAAAAAAGTATTTCGATCTTGTCTCTTACATAAACAAGCGGGGTAAGATCGAACAACTTACAATTTCGGTTTTATTAGAGGTTATATTATAATAATTCACTCAGTTATCAAAGGTAATGCATTTACAACAAAAAACACCTAATAATATATTAATATCTTACAAGTTTAATGTGTGGGGCAGGTTAGAATTTACAAAATAAACTAAAAATCACATGAATCTATGTAGTTTCGGTAAACTAATTTAAAATGAAACGCCATGTATTTCAGCACTGTATGCACCAGTTTGCTTTACGCCGCGAGTGACTTACGTGCTGTTGTCACTCGTATATGCGTTATCCAGATTACATGAGAAGATATTACATTTTTTGTACCTAGTAAAAAAGTCTAGTTTCCATTTTTTCAAAAACTCTAGAGCCGTTGAAGATATGTATAGAGAAATATTGGCAAAAATTGTTTGGATTAACGTAAATATTCGTGAAATCAACAACTATTTGTTGAAGCTATTTCATTAAACTTTGTTTATCACTTGATATACACAAATGTCTACTTAGATAGGTTGATTATATATATTTTCAGTTTTTGATTGATGCCAGATATGATTTTTTGATTTAAGCATTTTTCTAAAAGTTGCTAAAGTTCTTTTCTCAGTAAAGTTAATAAATTTAAAAACAGTAAAGTTCACGGACAGTAACTTCGACACTATTAACACGGTGTAACCGGAAGTAGGAGGAAGATGATTTGATATTCACATCAAATAGTTCACCCTAAGAAATCCCACCATAAGTATAGTTTGGCAAACTTAACTGAAGCTGTGAAAGGAATGCGGTCGAACACATTGGATATTGCTACGTTTAACTATGAAAAAGCTAAAGTGCTAAGTATGTAGTGACAATAATTAGAAAATGGACTTTTTATTATTTACAATATTATGTCAATAATGATTAAACGTTAGTTCTTTAATGTGCTTGTTTCTAGAGTTGCACAAGTTTGACTTGAATGTTTGAGATTGACTTGAGTTTGACTTGAAATTAAGTCAAACTCAAGTCAATCTTTCTGACAAATAATTCAAGTCAAATCAAACTGGACAATGGTTGAAGGTTTGAAAATTCAAACTGTTTGTCAAACTAGTTTGAAAGAGTTTGGAAAATAATTTATTTATTAGATATACCTTAAATGGGTAAAATATTTGTTAAATGTAGTAAGTAGGTACAACAAATAGATTTATTTAAAACAAAAAGAAAATACATTATTACTCCAACTTGTCACCTCAAAATTCTTCGTGAAAAGTAAAGTTCTTACAAATTAAGTGAAAGCAACAATATATTAAATAGTAATCTCTTCCTGTGATCCTTGTCTGATATTTGTTGAGGATTCTTGTTGAAGCCACGAATTTAAACACATCAATGTTCTAATAGACTGGTCATTTAATCGGTTTCGTTTTTTTGTGACTGACAAAGGAGCTCTCGAAAAATAGCGATCTATGCACGCCATTTTTGATAAAGTTGGAAATACAATTTCGTGCCGTTTCTACCACTTTAGTATGTCCTCGGTACTGTCAGCTCGTGATTCAGCTGCGTATTTGTCGATTTCGTATCTCCATGAATTTTCGTTTCTATTCATTTTTGGAGATGATTGGAAAAGTTCAAACAAGTCTAAATCAAAATCGGTAACTTCATCAGACTTTTTTTCGAACACACTGACTGTACTGTACATTCAGTTTGGGTTTGGAGTGACTCTTTGTCAGTGTAAGGTGAATAATAATTTTCTTCATAAATTATTCAAATTTCTTAATGGCTTCATCTTCTAAGGTTGGCCCCATGTCGTTAAAGAAAACGTTTCAATTTTATGACGAGGATCCAAAATCAAAACGATACAATACATCCAGTTAGTCCTACTGTAATGCTTAACAATTTTATCGCGAGCTGCCTGATGGGCAAGAATCATCTTTGTATCAAGATCGTCTCTATTTTCTCAGGTATCTAGTTTATGCGCCCATCGTTCTAGTTTGTCGAGTAGCATATTTTTCCCAATGACCACCATAGGAAGGGTAGAATATTTCTCCCCTTCTAAAATTGTAGTTAGTGTTTTGAAACTTTGTAAATACTTACATGTTCTTTCAATAACATTCCATTCTGTATCATGTATTCGAAAATTTGAAAGAGTACCGGTGTTATCACAAAGAATATTTATCGAACGTTTGAATTGTAACGCTCAGAACAGCATTTCCAATGTAGAGTACTATCTGGTTTTTACCTCCAGTTTGGGTGTAAATTTAATGAGTCGCAAAATTTTGCGAATTTGAATCTCAACATTTCGGAGTTTTTAATTTTTTTACAAATTACCTTAACCTTTGCAATGTTGCAGTATTTTCAAATATTGTACGTTCGTTATTAATAGTATCAGAGTCTTCGTCTTCATTTTCTTCAGACGTTAACTCAAATACTTTCATTAAATCTCGAGCAGCTAAGTCATGAATATGTGCAAAACACACGTAATGCTTATTCGCACCATCAAAAGTTTCTATTATGTTTCCCAATTCTTAAAAAAAAGTGAAATTACTATCAGTGTTGTCAGTAGTAATACCTTGAATAGAGTGTGTAATATTGAATTCAGCAGTTATTTTAAAAAACAAAGTTGCCATTGAAACGCCAGTATGTTGTCCTTTTGCGGGTACAAAATCTAATGAAAAAGAATGTAATGTCCAGTTACTATCAATAAAATGAACGGCTACTCCATAGTAGCCCTTCATCGTATGGGAAGACCATCCATCCATCGTAAACGACATTTTTGATTCACAAGCATTTAAAAGTATCTTTACTGAATTTTTCAAAACATTAAATTTGGAAAATATTCGTGGCTGGTTTCTTGAATGGTCAATTGAGTTTGGATTAATGTAGTTGTATAATTGGTGGGTTATATCATCTTCAAAGAAGTTGAATGGCAAGTATTTTTTAACAGTGTACTTCACTCATAGATCCATAAATTTATTTTTCTCTGTCTCCAAGTCTAAATATGAACTATAACTAATTTGCGAAGTAACAGAGTTTAGGTTAAGACACGAAAACAAATGGCGGTAGGGGTGGGCGGTACGCTCTCAATTATTAGAATTGGAAATAAACACGTTGTGTAATATGATTTTCAAACTTCAAACTCTTTGGAGAAGTTTGATTTCAAGTCAAACCTAAAGATACAGAAATCAAGTCAAGTCAAACTTTTTTACATTAAAAGTAATTTTCAAGTCAAGTCAAGTTTGTTGAGTAAAATCAAACTAGTTTGACTTGATGCATCTCTACTTGTTTCATTGGATTTTGTCTATTAATATTATTTTTTCGATTTCTCAATATTAAAAGATGAACACTTTTCCGAATATGTAATGGGTTTCCTTCAAGCCGGCAACGTCGTGCGATAACCATAATTACCACGCCCTCCGAACTCACGCAATTGGTGAATATTTATCGAACCCCCGTTGCTAAGTAACCACCTGACTTCCTATTGGCAACACTTGCGTGTGGTCTTCCCTCTCACTTCGACAATTGACTGATATTGATTATCCAGTGGCGTTTGCCTTCGTATTTTCAGTTTTACTTGGTATCTTATTATTTCGTATCCATATTGAATTCAAGTACGATTTTTAACATTATTTGTTCTTAACAAATACCGTGTTTTGAAAAATACCTTACCTTTAAAGCAAAGCATAAATCAGTTTCTATATACATATAATTATTATATAATAATTATTATTATTTTTAATACTTTTATAAAATAGGTACCGTACGCCATTGGTACGTATATGACAGATAGCGTCCATGTTTCCTCACCCCTTACCGATGCCGCGTAGCTTCAGATAGACTTGCCAAACTATACTAGCTTCCTCTTTTAAGACATCAGGATTTCCCCAATCGACAGTTTAATTGCCGCACCCTGTATAAATTAATATAATCTCGAAATAAACCAAGGAAAATAAATAATCATAACGCTACACAATGGTAATTAAATAGGCGAAAACACGTCACGTGTTGAAATATGCACTTTATTCTTAAAAAATCTTGCACCGAAGCATCCTGATGCTACGCTACTGATTCAATGACCTTAATTATTCCTCAGCTCGATATCGTCACGTCAAAATACTGGTTTCACATTGTTCAACTAAAATGTTTCAAATGTGTATTTATGTTTTGATAATGATATTTGTAAATATATCGAAACGTTTTTAAATGTAATGTTTAATTTTGTATTAGTTAATTTACATTTTTTATTAAATTCAAAGGATGATCTCCATCATCCTCTCAATATTTAATAACACAATTTAAAATAACGGTTCATTTACGGCGCAATTATTTTAAAAGGAGACAAAGTTCAATAATTTATAAATAAATAGAAGAGAATTAGCTATTTGTATTACTAGTGAGGAAAGTGTCTTTTTTCCTACCGCAGGATATAATTCAAGGGAGAAAGAGGCACTTTACTCCTGTGTGATACATATGACTTTTCCTCCTACCCAGTTATTTAACCTTTTTCCGAATAATTATTTATGTTGCTGTTCCCCATTGCCTATTGCTTACATTGTATACAAATTGTTTTTCACACCTGTCTATAGATTTTTGTGGTAATAAGGTTAATAAGGCTATGTTGGCTTGTTCCCTAATATTAGGTTACGTATTTGTGAATAAAAAATCACCACTTGAATCGCTCTCTATTTGTCAAAAAGTCATTAAAGTTTAAAAAATGTAACAGCTTCGCACTCTAAACGTCAATCATAATGTTTACTGTTAGTGAGACACAGCATCATGATAATTTTATTCGTCAAAGTCAAGAAACGTATCTAGCAATCCCGAAGTTGAAATTCTTATTCAAAAACCTAACGTTTAACTAACATTCATAATTAATTATCACCAGAATCATCCTTTACAACATACTTATTTAAAATAAGAGGGAACTATGAGTTTCCTTCCTGATATGAGGAAAGTGTATACTTTCTATAGAGGTAGGAGGAAATAGAAATTATTTTCAGCTCGCACGGTCTCTATAAGTGATGGCAACGTCGATTTCAATTATAATCAAGAATCGACTCTGATCCTAAAATAATCGATTCTTAGTATTCGACTTTACTGCTCAGTAGAAATGGAGAACTATCGATAGTCCCGAGTATCGATATTTATCGATAGTTCTTTTTTTACTATCGATTATTATCGATAATTTTAGATAGTCTTACATCGGTATAATTAATATCTGACATCTATCACTCTGTTATTTATATTATAATTGTCAAAATTTTGAGAAATAGTCAATAATTGTCAAAAATTGTGAAAATTTTGAAAAAATGGTCAATAATTGTCAAAAACTGTCAAAATTGGTCAATAATTGCCAGACATTTTGAAAAAATGGTCAATAATTGCCAAAAATTATCTGAATTTTGAAAAAATGAACAAGAATTGTCAAAAATTTTGCAAAATGGTAATTTTTTTTGAAAAATTGTCAAAAATTTTGAAAAAATGGTCAATAGTTGTCAAAAATTTCCAAAAATTTTTGAAAAAATGGTCAATAATTAACAAAAATTGTCTGAATTTTGAAAAAATGAACAAGAATTGTCAAAAATTTTCAGAAGTGATGAAAAACGGTCTAAAATGGTGAAATTTTTTGAAAAATTGGTAAAAATAGACAATAATTGTCAAGATTTTTGAGAAATTGTCAAAAATGGACAATAATTGTCAAAAATTGTCAAAAATTTCAAAAAATGGTCAAGATTTTTGAAAAATTGTCAAAAATGATCAATAATTGTCAAAACAGTCAAAATTGGTCAATAATTGTGAAAAATGGTCAATAATGGTTAAAATTTGAAAAAATGGTCAAAAATTGTCAGAAATTTAAAAAAAAGGTCAATAATTGTCAAAAACCGTCATAATTGGTCAATAATTGTCAAAAATGGTCGATAATTGCCCAACATTTTGAAAAAATGGTCAATAATTGCAAAAATTATCTGAATTTTGAAAAAATAAACAAGAATTGTGAAAATTTTTGAAAAATGGTAATTTTTTTTGAAAAATTGTCAAAAATTTTGCAAAATGGGATTTTTTTTGAAAAATTGTCGATTATTTTGAAAAAATGGTCAATAATTGTCAAAAATTTTCAAAAATTTTTGAAAAAATGGTCAATAATTGTCTGAATTTTGAAAGAATGAACAAGAAATGTCAAAAATCTTTGAAAAATTGTCAAAAATTTTCAAAAATGATGAAAAACGGTCTAAAATGGTCAAATTTTTTGAAAAATTGGTAAAAATAGACAATAATTGTCGAAATTTTTGATAAATTGTCAAAAATGGACAATCATTGTCAAAAACCGTCAAATATAATAATTGTAATCAGACGCAATACACTCTGTTTCTCTCCCGTCTTTCTCTCTTTCTCTTCCTTCTTTCTCTCATTTTTCTTTCTTTCTCTCCCATCTCTCTCATCTTTCTTTCTCTCTCTCCTCCATCTCTCTTTCCTATCTCTCTCTCTTTCACATCCCTCTCTCTCCCATCTCTCTCTTTCTTTCCTATCTCTCTCTCTTCCATATATCTCTCTCCCTCGCATCTCTCTCTCTCTCTTTCTTCCATATATCTCTCACCCATCCTCTCTCTCTCTCTCTCTCATTTTTCTTTCTTTTTGCTATCTCTCTCTTTCTTTCTCTCTCTCCCATCTTTCTCTCTCTCTCTCTTCTCTCTCGTCTCTGTCTCCCATCTCTCTATCCCATTTTTGATCGCATTTTTATTTCATATCAGCTTTCAAAATAAATTCTTCACCTAAAAGCATCTCAACTGTCGATAGTACCGAAAACTATCGATTTTTTTCGATAGTCAAAAATATCGATAGTTATCGATAAACCATCGGTAGTTCTCCAATCCTACTGCTTAGTTATTATACAGAGTAAAATAAAAAATAAGGCATATATCGACCTAAACTATCAACTTTTATTGTATACATACAAGAATTTTTTATATTAATAATTTGTTATGTTTGACAGAAAAATTATTAGTACTATTTTAAGTTTTCTCGCTTTCTTTTATGAATATTTAACTTGAAAAATTTATTAATAATGGAATTAGTCGACTTTAAAAATGGAAGTGTATAAAATAAAACTGGAAGGCGAGAATCGATTCTTCAAAAAATGTTTCCATCCCTAGCCTGTTGCAAACATAATTATGACCAGCAAATTAGTTCAAAAAAGCCAATCGACGTAATAGTAACAAAGTAAAAGAAGTTGGGGAGGGTAGGAAGAGGCATAAGTGCTCTCGGATCAGCTTTTTAGAATGGATTGCTGACTCCAATATTTACCGAATTCAAGGTCAATGTACTTTTTGGCATAAATAAAAGCCTCATCCAATAAAGGTTTTTTTCATAATTGATCAATTAAAAAAATGTTTGAGCATTGGCATGTATTTAATAAAAAAGAAAAAATTTGAAAAAATAAATGAATTGTTTCGACTTCCACAATGTGGAATCTTGCTATAATTATTGAATCCAATCAATAAAAATGAACAAACTCTAAATACTTTCGATTATACAGTGCTATTCAAAAGTCCCCTCCCCCCCTCGTATCTTTTGAACGGCTACACTTACATTGATAAAATTTGGAGGGTGAAAATAAAGTGTTGTAAACTTCTCTACGAATGGTAACAGGTGACGTAATAGTAATAGATGACGTCACAGTGCCACTCTGGCCAATAATTTTAAATAGGACCTTATGGCAAGTGATATCTCGTTTGAAAGGCATTGACATTGGCTACATAGCCATATTAATTTTGTTTGGGTTTAAACTAATTTTGACGGATAAATTAAATAAATACCAAAATTATTGAAATTATTTTTTTAAATTTAATTAATTAAATATCAACAATGGATTCTTATAGCAAGTGTTCGAAATGTGCTCCGTCTACTTCCTGACAGTAATACATCCTATTAGTAAACTCTTGTCGTACTCGTTCGAATGTGTCAGCTGAAATTGCATTGCATTCTTCAATAATTCTTTCTTTCCAAACGCCAATGCTATCTGGTGCCGTAGTATAAACCTTGGATTTCAAGTACCCCCTTAGAAAAAAATCTAATGGTGTCAGATCTGGTGACCGAGGTGGCCATTCTATAGGACCTCGCCGGCCGATCCATCTACCTCAATATTCTTCATCCAGGTAACGTCTTACTGCACCATAATAATGTGCAGGAGCACCATCTTGTTGAAATGTTATTTCCAGATGGCCGAATTCATCTGGATTATCTTCCAGAATTTCAAGAATTAACGGCTCAATTGCATTTTGTAACATCTCCAGATACACTTCACCGCTTAAATTTGAATTTAGGAAAACAGGACCAACTATGTGGTTTCCCAAAATACCTGCCCAAACATTGACTTTTTCTGGAAATTGGGTATGTTGTTCACGAAAGGTGTGAGGATTTGTGTCACTCCAATACCTTACATTTTGTGTATTCACATTTCCATTGTGGCAAAAAGTACTTTCGTCACTAAAACAAATTGTTTTTGTGTAATGTGGGTTTTGACTAATTTTATTTGTCATACATTCACAGAATTCGAGTCTTCTGTCGGGGTCGTCATCCGAAAGGTGGTGCACCATTTTTAACTTGTATGGATGAAATTTATTTTTAGCCAACACTCTCTGTACTGTACTTTTACTTACTTCACAGATAGACGCAACTTTAGTTGAAGAGGAAGTAGGGTTTACTACCATTTCAGCAACTATATCAATTTTTTTATCATCACTAAATGTTGGTCGACCAGATCGTTTGGCATCTTGAACACTACCTGTTGCTTCAAACTTGTGAAGAAGCTCCCTCAAATAAGTTCTCGAGATAGGGCGATCTGGGTATCTCTCATTAAATAAACGTTCCGCTTCATGGAGATTCTTTCTAGATTCACCAATTATTAAGATAGCTGCTACTTTGTCGGCTTGAGTACGTACCATTTTGCCTATGTAAACTCTTAAACGTCTCGTTAAACAATAATAAAATTAAATATTTAAGCTATTTAGAAAAACTTTGCAAAGCAACAAATACTATTAAATTAAAAACGTCAATTTTTTTGACAACTAACCAGAGGCGGACTGAAAAATCTTCAATATTTAAATGTGAAATAATGATTTTGGTATTTATTTAATTTATCCGTCAAAATTAGTTTAAACCCAAACAAAATTAATATGGCTATGTAGCCAATGTCAATGCCTTTCAAACGAGATATCACTTGCCATAAGGTCCTATTTAAAATTATTGGCCAGATTGGCACTGTGACGTCATCTATTACTATTACGTCACCTGTTACAATTCGTAGAGAAGTTTACAACACTTTATTTTCACCCTCCATATTTTATTAATGTAAGTGTAGCCGTTCAAAAGATACGAGGGGGGGAGGGGACTTTTGAATAGCACTGTATAATTCATGATAAAATTAGCCAATAGAAATTACGAATTGATCATAGTTACGGCGTATAGATAACTGATTATACGCTTGACGACGTGGTTTAATTACTTCGGTTTTTCGGAGGGTCCAACAATGTGTGTTGCGACAGTAACCACCTTTTAAAGTTTCTCAAAAAGTCAGAAAACTTCTTAAAATAGCAATGAATAGCTTCGGGATAGCTTCAAGTTCAAAAATAAGCGGAATAACGCCTCCGAACACGCTGAAAACCCATTCATTATATAATCGTGACGAATGCCACTCTAGTAATCGAAAGTAATCGATTATTTCTCACTCGTAACTCGATGCAATCATCTCATGATTTTTCGCAGATTCGTCTCGTTACTGGTAAAATAATTGATTATTTCCGAAGCTCTTGTGATATTTACTACGTTTTCATGCAGAATTCAATTCGAGTTGAATACACTTTCCGTATTAAAAACCTCATGAAAACAGGTTTTGAAATCGAATTGAGTTTCAAGGTCGATACTGCTTTTTTGGGATCGTATCGAGATCGAAATACGACATGAAAACCGAGATCGTATTGAAACATGCGCATTCTGTGACATTCGCTGTCAAATTTATGACAGCTGTAAGCCATATAACCTTAAAACCACTCAAAACATAAAAGTTTACTCTAGCTTTCTTGTAACATTTTGTGGAAATAAAGGTTTTTTGATATTTTGTTATGGAAAGTTCTTTTAATATGTCGTGCTCGTCATCTTCTAGAAATGTGTGGAAAGATGCAGATGCATTATGACTACTAAAACACAACGGCAATTGACACTATGGACAGATAAAATGTCAAATCTCAAAACGATTTAAAGTGTAATTGAATCCCTATCATGAAAACAGAGATCGGTATTGGATTCAAAATGAATTCAATACTCTATGAAAACGTAGCAATTATAACTCATTATCCAATTTTTAAAATGCAGTACTTGCGTATTGAACGAAACTATTTTTTCGCATACCTTACAAAAAAACCAATCAAATGAACAACAAAAATAGGGCGGAAAGTATTATTTAGCAACTCTAGGGTGGAGAATTCTCAACGACACGATTTTGTAGTAGTTCACCATCTGTCACTTGAGTACTGTGACGTTTCACGTGAACTTTCATTAAACGTTAGTGTAAAACGACGTTTTTTGTTATATTTTCCTAGTTTTCTGTTTATATGGTTGGCGAAAAACAGTTGTGTGTCACTCAGCCCTTGGCTCGTTCCTACTGGCGATAGAACCGTTCAAGGTATCGTTCGCGTAAGTGCTGTATTTCTTTCACGTTCCAACTGATTTTAGTATTGTTCTTGGGACGGTACAACAACTACCTTCTGGAAAGGGTGATAAAGTTCATGTGTACATCCCTAATTCGAGTTTGTGCACTATACAGTACTCGATACGATTCCAGAACGGTTCCTGAATGACAGTTGCAACAAACCTGCAATCAGCTGCCATCGATTCGTTACTGTCGCTCATGTAGCTAATACACAATATACCATTTCGTCGAAGCAGTTGGATTTTAAGTTGAAGGTAATTGAAAAGTCTACAACTTTTGTATCAACAAATTTCTTACAGACCTAGCATAAATTGTCGAGTAAAATGCGAGTTTTTCATTCTTCTTCTCTTAGAAAATCATATTAGGAATAACAAACTTGGTAGAACTGCAGCTTTTAACTGCTGAATAAGCATATTTTATTTTGTTGAAATGTTCAGTAGTTTTTGAGTCCCTGAAAAAACTTTTTTTAGGGAGAGAGTTCTGACAGGCCTAGTTTTTTTTGTAAAAATTCAACTTTCTTGTGAAAGCAAAAAACTGTACTACTTTGATATGAAAATATTGTACAAAGTGCGAAAAACTGGAAAATCTAACTTTGCTTATATTTATTTTCTCACAATATTCACTTGATATTTTTTATTGAAATATGAAATACGACAAAGTTTATTGGAAATATCTCTATTAATTTCATTATGTTAATCACAAAAAACGCGCAGAGTTAGTGCAATTTTCTAACCCATGACAATTAGAAAGAACTTTACTTCAGTGTACTTTGGTATTACTATTCCTTTCGGTGATCTGATCCATCCCCAATTTGTAGGATCTTTTACGTTTCCAAAGCCTCGATTGGAACGCTTTCGGTAGGAGGCAATTTCTCTAATTCAAATTTAGATTTTGTCTGATACATTTCATCGTTTAAATCGTAGATTAGAATTAGTTTTGCTCAATGAATAGATAAGATAAATTCACTGCAATTTTAAGTCAGAAATTCTTCATCAACGTATTTACTTTACGAAATATCTGCCAGATTAGTGAAATTTTTGGAACTAACAGTAATTTTCGTTCTCCTGAGATACACTTGTAGGGAACATGGTTTGCAGTTTTACAATTTATGTTCTAATTGTCAAGGGCTGGGAAATAGCAAAAATGCCAAAAAATCATCTTTTGAAGAAATTGCCTCTGAATCTGTAGAGTGAGATAATGACCGCAGATTAGAATATGAACAGGAAGAGGAAGATGAACGAGAACGCGAACGTGAGATAGAACGAGTAGAAAAACAAGAACAACAGGAAAAGGAAGAAGGAAGATAAAATAATTACCGGAATTTAGATTAGATTAGATTTGATGAGGTGGCTAATCGGCCTATTCCACTGCCACCTTTTCAGATCTATTGTGGTCCTCTGAATCTAGATGAAATTTTCCAGCCCGACCATTTTTAAATAGCCTCAGCCTGAGTCTGCATCTTTCATGTAATTTCTTGCCGGTGGTTTCTCATCGCCTAGTAGAAGAAACCACACATTCACCAGGCAGTCGCACTGGCATAGGATGTGCTCTGCAGCTTCCTTCTCTAGGTGACAGAATCTGCACATGGATTCGTTTGTCAACCCCATTAGCTTTGCGTGCCTGTTAAGCTCACAGTGCCCTGTTAACATACCAACTACGGCTTTGTCAATTTACTATCTTGGCTTATTAGGTCTGCCGTAAATGTTGGCGAATGTCCTCTAATAAACTGTTTTGCCTGTCTTCGTCCTGGTGAGATTCTGAATTTCTTCCCTGTTAGGAATTATTCCGTAGTTTGGCTGTTTTTGAGCTTATTCGCCCCACCATTTGGAAAAGAGTGGGTTATAAACCATATTAGTGTTAGTAGTGTGCTATGGTTTTTAATGGGTTATTTATTATTTCACTTTTCTGCATCTTTGTTGTCACAGAGTTAAATAAAAAGCTGAACAATATTATGGTCAAACCTGTTATAGAGACGGGTCAAATACTGGTGAAGGGGCAGGAGCACGACTGTATAGTGAAATCAGGAACACAAGATGTTCCTTCTCACTAGGGAAATATACCTCTGTATTTCAAGAAG
Organism: Lochmaea crataegi; assembly: GCA_947563755.1. Lineage (NCBI taxonomy): Eukaryota > Metazoa > Arthropoda > Insecta > Coleoptera > Chrysomelidae > Lochmaea > Lochmaea crataegi. The sequence continues at coordinate 27,143,045 of OX387430.1, forward strand.
AGATTTATGCTATCCTACAATGTGTCAGAATTAATAAACACTGATACTCTTAGGTTAAACATATTTACTGACATCCAGCCTTTAAATAGCCGCAAAGTAAAATCCAGACTGGTAGAGGAATGCCAGAAAGAACTAAATGAACTAGAAGACCACATTAAAGGCGGATTAGTGTGGGTGTAGGGACATAACGATGTTTCTGGAAATGGACAAGCTGATTAACTTGCAAAAAGAGGTTCAGCAACTACATATGTTGGAACAGAACCAGTTCTTGGGACCACAAAGGAAGTGGTCCGGGGACAAATACAAAAATGGGTACAAAGCCAACATAGACTACAGTGGAGGAACACCCCAAAGCAGATACACAGTAAGACCTTTATAGGTGACACATGTTTTAAACTGGCCGAAGAACTACTGAATGTCAGTAGGAATCAGCTAAGTATCATTACAGATTATCTAACGGGCAATGCCTCGGTAAACTATCACTTGTATAAAATAGGGCTATACAGGGTGTCCCAGACTAATTTATCCAGGCTATATCTCTTAAACGAATAGAGATTTTCGAATGGGACAAAAACTGATCTGTTCCATTTCTAATACACTTTAATATGGCGTAGAAAAAATCATCCCCCAAATATTCATCCCTTAGTTACAGCCCCTAACTTTAAATTTGTTAATAGCACCCTGTACATTTTTTTATAATTCTGGATGTGGTCTTCCATCGTCTATTCAAAAAAATTTTCAAAAATAAAATGGGTGCGTAAGTTCAATCAAGAAACAAGCAACAAGACGGAGCTCCTCCACACAATGCGAGAATCGTTAGCGACCACCTACAAAACCGTTTCGATAACCACTGGATAGTAAACAACTCTCCAGAAATTATGTGGGCGGCACGTTCACCTGATTTATCAACTCTTGACTCTTTATTTTGGGAAGGGGGTTTACGTTTCTAGGGGGGTATTGTGGTACTATCTATTGCTCAAATTTATTTGAATAATCCTTAATACAAACTTTATTATTTCTGTCCATTGTTTACAAAGTGGAATTATTTTTTGGATGACATTGACAATTGGCCGTGACAGTCGTGTCTTGGATAAAAGCGTTCGTTTGTCATGCCGTGGCTCACATAGAGGAAAGTGTAGCACTTTATGACTTGATCTGTGCGCAACACGCTCGGTATAGTGAGCAGTGTAGTTCGGATATATGTTTCGGGTAGGTTTCTCTATGGTAGTATTCTGTACTCAAGTTGAGGAAGTGTCAGTCACTTTTTTCCGCTGTGTGCTTTCTACTAGATGGCTTGGTTTCCAAAAGTGCATCGAACGAGAATCTGAATTTTGTTAATGACTGGGAAGTCATCCCCTGCTGGGTTTTATAGGTTCTCGTTCTGAATTAGTTATGGAATATACGGTATAGTATTTTGTTCTACAGGAGTTCGTATTGTTGGAGAATTCCGTCCTGTTCTGGAAGCCGTTTTCACAAACCCTTATAGGGGATTTATTACACTCAAACGATTGAAAGCGCCAACGTTGAAGTTTTGGCATTGGATGTGTGCCACATGTTGTTGATGTTGGTTCATTATTTGTTGGTTGCCATCCAGTAAGAAAAACATTTTGAGTACTGGACTTTTTTTGGAAAAGGGTTCACCTGGCCAGGGCCAGTGATAAAAGATATTGTTTATCAATGAAAACCGCAAAATGTAGACGAATTAAAAGAAAACATAAGACAAGCATGTCGCCAAATTACTCCTGCAATGATTCAAGCCATGTAATCTTTATTACATTTATTTTTATTGTTCCTTTAAGCTTTAAGGCTTTCTTGATTAATTAAACAAAAATAAAAAATAAACTGATATTTTCTTGATTACTTATGAACCCATTTTATTTTTGAAAAATTTCTTGAATAGACGATGGAAGTGGAAGACCACATCCAAAATTATAAAAAAATGTACAGGGTGCTATTAACAAATTTAAAGTTAGGGGTTGTAACTAAGGGATAAATATTTAGTGGATAGTCTTTTCTACGCAATATTAAAGTGTATTAGAAATGAAATCGATCAGTTTTTGTCCCATTCGAAAATCTCTATTCGTTTAAGAGATATAGCCTGGATAAATTAGTCTGGGACACCCTGTATAACGGGGATCTCAGCTGTAGATTTTGTGGCATGGAGACCGAGACCGTAACCCATATCTTATCTGACTGCGAGGCACTGGACTTGAGGAGACAAACAATTTTCGGAGAAGCCAATGTGCCACCTGGCTTTGCGCACTTACGATTATTGTTTTTGGATAGAAATTCTGCTCCAAAACATAAAATAAAATAAAAAAAACAGGGACATTTTTTTATAAAATACTTCAAATTAAGACCACAAAAAAATTACTGAAAAGGCCCATTTTAGTCTCTTACCGAATTTCAATTCAATACTTCGATTTGACGCCCTAAATTCGATGAAAATTACGTTAAAAGATTTTGCCGCACACATGAAATGAATTATCAATTGTGAATCCTGATAATTTTGATTAGGATATTGGAAAAAAATTATTAGGTTATTGTATTGTCAATCAGTACACAATAATCTGAAGTAAATGAAAATTATGTTTGAACAAAGTATCAAGCTAATAAAAGGTGAAAATGAATAAAACTATACCTGTTAAAAGCTTTGTGGATGCACTATCAAATCAAACTGTGATTTCGTATGTATTGACCAATAAAGCCAATGGACCGTTCAACAAAAAAGTCCCAACTATTTCATAATTTTTATATAAATACTGACCGTAAAATTTCTATTGTTTGAGTTTGTGGTTGTGTTACAAAATATCCTTTTAATGTCTTATTGATTTTGTTTTAATTTCACTGTAATAATTTTAAGATTGTTCCACTTTAGTGCACACACAACATAGTTTTAAAAATTAATTCACTTCGATTTTGATTGTATTAATAAACTCAACAACATAATATAATAACAATAGCGCCATAAAAAACTATTTTTATTTATAATATTGTGTCTGGACTAATTGTGTCATTGACTTCTTCTTTATATTTACATTAAAATTGTTGTATTTTCAAATAAAAATCACGAATTTGTAAATAAAACTTATCACTACATTTGAAAAAAGGTTTGATTGACATTCTAAGATTTGAACTATTTTTTTGTACATGGACAAAATAAAAGTTTGAATGTAAATTTAAAGAACTGCGAGATTGTTGAAATTCATTTTTCACTTTTTTGTCACTATACTCTGATAATAATATTAATCTCCTGGTGTGATGAAATATATATTTTTAATTACAAAACTCATAATACAAGGTGGACAACTTAAAGGTTTATTCCAACAACAATCAGAAACTGTCAGCAACGATCAGAAAATAATTGGTCATACCAAATAACTTTCGTATAATTCCTATCACTGATTGCATTGGTCGACCATTCTCTGACAGATTCCGACAATTTCTCATTTCCGAATCGGTCCTATAAAAAACCCGATAAGGTACAAGTGAAAAACTTTTTTCCGTAAATTCTTTGGCCCTCAAGGAATGGCGGTGTCATGGTGTCAGAAAACTAGTAGGTCGGAAAACCCTCGGCAGAAAGAACTGAAAGTCGAGTTCAATTAACTTAGAGTGGGATGTTATGATTATTGATGGGTTCTTCTACTTACATACATTACGAGAGACTGATAGTACGTCTTCTAAATTATCAATAATCATATTCGAAAAAATCGTTAGTTCCAAGGCTCAAGAAATTCATCTGTTATTTGACCAGTATTTCTCTCCTTTTATCAAAGATTATAAAAAAATGAAAAAGGTTTATCATCTGATCGCCAATACACACCAGATATAAGATTGACAAGCACTTTGTTAGTTGAATTGCGAAACAGTTATTTCAAAAAAGCTCTCGATGAATTTTTGATCAAACATTGGCAGCAAGTGAAAATAAAACAGTTTAATTGAATTACGATGAATGTCACGAGTTTACCTAATCAATGAAAGCGGTCAAAAAGCAGCTTCTAATTCAATCAATCCTTTATTCACAGCAACGCGACTTTGAATCATTTCTGCCGAGGGTCTTCGGACCTTTTCGAAAATAGTGCTCCGCAATTCAACTAAAATATGATTGTCAATCTCTTATCAGGTATGATTATGTATTGACGATCAGATGATAAACCTCTTTTATTTCTTCAAATTTTATACACGTCTTCGTTTTAAATAAGCTGCAAAATCAACCACTACTGCAATAATTTTTAACAACGTACAACCTGCCACTTTTAATGGAGCACACCCTTGTGACGTCACCAGATCTCTTTATAGTACTATGTGTGTTTATTTCAGTTTACTTCATTTGTAACATAAAACTCAAGGTTTTATGTGATATGAAAACGAAGCTTTACTACCATTATAAGTTTTACGTCTGTATTTGAAATAAATGGATGGGGAAAAAGAAAAATTATAATTACTTTGTAGTTTCCCACTTATTTTCCGATGGGTTAGAGACCAACAATTTTCAACATAACACAGACTTGGATGACAATGGAAGAAAATATGGATATAATTTAAGAAAATGGAGAGTTATTGATAAACGTCACTTTTTTAGCTTTGCTATACATCATATGATCCATATATAACAGCTTGGTCGATAAAAATATTATGTCTCCGTAGCTGAGTGGCTTAGAGGTTAAGCTGCGAAAATTATGATTTGTAAGCGTAGGGTTCGAATCCGGGTCACGGTGACAATGTTTCTATTTGTTATATTGTGACATTTGTATATAAATAACCTTCAAGATAGTTGCCTATCAATCCGTAGACACATCTCATAGTAAATCGAACTAAAAAGTAAAATATAAATGAAAAAAAAATGTTTAATATACCACGTTTTCAAAACGAACTAAAAAGTTAAAAATAGGAATAATGATAATAGACGTGGGGCGCATGCCACACAGTTAATTCCTACATTTTTATAGAACTGTCGCTTGCGCCCCACGTTTATTATCATTATTTTTCACTTTTTAGTTCGTCTTGAAAACGTAGTATATTAAAAAGAATGTATTAATCGTTATCTTGTTGAGTCCGATGAACTATGTATGATGGGGTCCAGAGAAATAATAAGTAGCTCTTCACTACTCTGTTTCTTAGAATGCTATCAGCTTTCCGTATACTAAAATTGGTAATCAATTCAATATTCGAACTAGCTTTAAATCTAACAATACGTTGAGATCTACAGGGTGGCGCATTAGAAACAGTCCACCTCAAATATTGTTGCCGGGGGGTTTTTGCGGCAAACCCCAAGACACGTCGATTTTGTTTTCGAGGGGGACAACTTTTGATAGTTAACTTATGGTTATACGGTCATCCATCCCCCTAAAAGGGGTGACCACCCCTTCTAGAATCTTTAATGGCATGGGGAGTCGAGTGACACATAATTTGGAAGGTATTTCGATTCTCTTCAAAGACATGCTAACATTTTTGTGTTAAGTGTTGAAATTAATGACAAAAACCAGCTGAAAGTGCGAGTGAAAGAAATAAAAAAAAAGTTGTCAGAAAAGTTTTAATCAAAGTAAGTGTTCAAATTGTGATCCGTTTACTTCCAAACAGTAATCCAACCTCTGTTCAACACGGTTCCGAACATTTTGTAGCATAACAGGAGTTATTTCACCACATGCAACAGTTATCCGGTGGCGAAGATCTTCTAAAAAATTCGGTTGCGTTTTGTAAACAACACTTTTTAAATAACCCCATGAGAAAAAGTCCAACGGTGATAGATCAGGCGATCTTGGGGGCCATTCAATGGAACCTCTTCTACCAATCCAATGTGCGGGAAAATGTTGATCTAGAGAATGAAGGAATTTCACTAAAATAAAACTAGGTACCCGCAAAATTCTACTAAAAACCATTATCTTATCACGACAATAGCTGAAAAACATCTTTTTTGCTATTTCAGTAATAAATGAGAATAGGTTTATAATTTAAAAGGTATAAGAGGTTCAATTTTATTTGTAGTATTTAGATTTCCATGAATTTATATTTTTTACTCCTTTTTTTATTTGTCTTTCTTTTTTTATAAAAATAATAACATTTTATTGGAATGTTATTACCTAATTATTAATTCAGCTTTTTATTACGATTTCTTCAACGGAGATTTCATTCTGGTTTTTGTCATTAATTTTAACACAAAAATGTTAGCATGTCTTCAAAGAGAATCGAAATACCTTTCAAATTATGTGCCACTCGACCCCCCATGACATTAAAGATTCTAGAAGGGGTAGTCACCCCTTTTAGGGGGATGACCGTACAACCATAAGTTAACTATCAAAAGTTGTCCCCCTCGAAAACAAAATCGACGTGTCTCGGGGTTTGCCGCAAAAACCTCCCCCGCTAACAATATTTGAGGTGGACTGTTTCTAATGCGCCACCCTGTATACTTACGAATACTAAACCAAAAAATGAAGAACAATCTAAACAAACTGCATATCAGATATACTGTGAATGCGACAAATTTTATTTAGGTGAAACATCTAGACCATTAAAAATCCGAATAAAAGAAAACAAAAAGTATATTAAGGATAGGGAGATCTTGAAGTCAGGTATTTGCAAACATGCTTGGGAAGAGAGGCATCATATCATATTCAATGGGATTCGGCGCACATAATATAGAAAGTGCCCAATAGTAAAAGACGAAAAATCTAAGAAAGTGCTTTAATACAACTTAATGCGGATAAATGTGTAACTAGTATTTCAGCCGAATGTAGTCAAATTTGGTTACCAATGTTAGAAAGAGAAATTTCCAATAATCAATTACCTGCGTTATCAGAATTTAAAAACTTAATTGTTCTTGATAACCAAACGTTGAATAAAAAATATAAAAAAGACTGGTTTAATTTCCCAAAATAATTAAGAAAAAGAATAATGAATACACCACAAGGAACATAGAGAAGATGCAGTGAGTCTATTATGTCCATTTCTGTACCAGAGGCTAGTCTGTCTTTTAAATATTATTAGTTTTAACTAGTGAAAAAAAAGTTATTTGACAGTAAAACAGGTCATTCCAATATTCTTCTTGTCCAAACGTAAATATCTGACGATAGTTGAGCCAAATGTCTTTGAAACAAGAAGAATGATGTTTATGAAATTTTGCAGGCAAGTACAATGAGGCATGAAGTATCTGATGCCATGTATTTTGTTGCTAATGTACTTCCGGTTTAACCGGAAATGTCCTTTACTTTTATTATGTAAATGGAGCACCTTATATATATTTTCACATTTTAATAGATATTGTTTTTTCGAATCCGTACATACTGGAATTAGTGTAAAAAATATTTGAAAACGAGAAATTATAACACTAATCAGCCTTGAACTATGGAGATACGCAACTTTCCTTTCACATAAGTTTAAGGTCTTCATTATGGAGATAAACAAATGATGTATTATTAGAAATTAAGTATGTCCAGTAGGTAACTGTTGACAAACTGTCATTTAATGAAATTTTAATTATAATCGGTTCTGATGATCGTGCTAGAACTCCTATATCACGTTCAAAGGTAACAAAAGAATTACGTTTTAATATAACTGTATAGAATAGTAAAACATATGCCAAGAGCGGGAAGACCGCGAAGACCGCGAACCGCAACTAAGAAACCTGCTAGAAGGAACATTGCCATTCAATAGGCATGAAAACTGCTCCACGATGTTTGTACGAATAAGCATAAGAAAGATACCTACATTTTTCAAATAATGAGTCTAAATCTCTTGATGAACAACCACTAAATGAAGGATAAAAAATATGATACCAGCATGATGGAGCAGCATGTCACTCTACTAGAAATATTCAGGTATTCCTCGTCCACACTTTTAACGGTAAAGTGATCAGGAGGTACACGTAGTTTCTTTGGCATCCATGGTCCCCATACATTACCCCTGTAGACTCCTTTTTGTGGTACTATTTGAAAAAAAAAACGTGTACCTGTTATAAAGAATTCATAAGGAATTCAATCAAAGAACAATCACCTGTTTATAATGGGACGGAGAATAGGTTGAAGTTCAGTAGTTTTCAAGTAATTTCACATTTTTCCCATTAAAATTTATTGGTTCAGTATTATTCATTGTGGATAAATTGATGAAGAAGGTTATTTACAAGTCATGCAGAGCTTTTTATCAGGAATAATTTTTTTGTGAAATAATCTTTTTTTCTATTTGTATAAAACTTCTTGGGACACACTGTATATAAATAAGCCTCAATAAATTTTTCAATTTCCCAGTTTCTCAAAATTAGTTTTTCCCATTATTCCATGTAATGTTGCCAATGGACTTTGGTAATTTTTTTAAGTGTTTCATTCCAAGTCCGAATTACATCATTAGTTTGATCATTTCTTGAACGTATATTATTTCATTTTCTGACCAAACCATTTCAATGCCGCCGTACTGAGAATAAATGATATGGCTGTAAACGTAAAACTTTGTGATTCTGCATAATAGTCCAAATAATACTCTCTTTTTGACAACTTTGTTTTTATTATTTCCCATATTTGATGCTTTATAAGTCTCCCTTGACCCCATAAATCGTGAATGGTAACTGGCGTTATCCATGACACTTAAACTGGGCTCCTCTAGGCTGGGTATGGATTCAGTTTTAAACAATTTTTCGTTTTCGAAGCTCATATTATCATGGTAGTCGCTGGTTTTTCGGAGACTTAAAATCTATACTTACATCTTAACAAAACGATTATATATCTTGAGCCCTCACATCTGTTCTCTTGCATTGAGTTAATACATTATTATCTTGCATTATTATCCTCATCTGACCTTTTCTAAAAATCCACACCTCATCCAAAATCTTAGGTTTATATAAGTTGGTAGGAACCTTTTTCTTCGGAATATTTTCTAATTTTCTAAGAACCTGTAATCTCTGGCATCAGTGGCGGTTTAGATTCTAAACTTCCTTCCTAAACTTCCAATGGTACGTTTATTTTCTATACATCGTACCGTAAGAAGCTCTATTAAAAATTTTCTATTGTTAGTTTGGCTTAATCTTGAAACCAATTTAATGTTCCCAGTTAATGATGGTTTTTTTGTTAAATTGTACAGCAAGCATTTTTTATATCATACTGTCTGGTAGATTTAGCTTACCGACTCCACTTTGAGTCCGGTAAGTGAGCTATTACAGTATCAGAACCGGTAAGTGTAACCAAGAAACACTTACCGGATTGTTAATTTTGAGTTTTGACACAATAGAACCTCAAATAAAACTTGTTTAACAAAATTTAATATCTCAAGAAAATACAACAAAAGCTACCTACTTAATCACTGGGTTTGATAGATTACAAATATTTATATTTATTGTACAGGGTGTCCCAAATTGGTGTGTTTTGCAGGGTATCTCGTAAACTAGAAGAGATAGAAGAAAAGCAGTTAAGATGTTATGACTTCTTTATTTGTTAAAGTAACGATAGCCTAATCAAATCTTTAGTAACTCCCTGCAGTTGGAAGATACAGGGCGATTATTGAAAACTGTCGAAAACTACAAGGTACTATAACTTCTTAATTAAGAAAAATATAAAAAAACGATATAAAAACTTTTGATAAATATAATATTAAAGAGTTCAGTGGCGTACAGAATTTTTTTGTTAGGGGGCTCACTAAGGAAATATAATGCAAACTTATGTTGTTTTAAATGGGACACCCTGTATATTTTGACGTTTTTCGTTTCCTTTTTTAATTCTCATTCACCTGATATGATATATTATATATCTATTTTCAATGGTTGGAGCTACAGTGCAAATAAACCATTTATGGATGTTATCAGGTGAAACACCCTTAAAAAATTGAACACTCAGTAACGAAATTTAACATTTTATTATAAGGTTACTGATGTGTGACAATTTTATTTATCAAAATTATAATTATTAAAAAATAAAACCAGATTATAAAAATAAAAACAATAAACTTATAAAACAACAAAAAACATTGTAACAACTAATCTACCTATAACTAATTTTATTGGAATGTAAAAATTACATTAAATGTTCAAAATGTCCTCCGTTTTGTTGTAATAATAATTGACACCTTTTTCTTACTGATCTTACACAATTGAGAATGTGCACTGGCTTTATTTTTCTAAATGCGGCATGAATATTTTGTAATAAATCTTCCCTACTCTCGAAGTTAGTCTTGTAAATATTATTTTTTTTAAATCCCCAAAATAAAAAAATCAGGAGGATTTACTTCCGGAGAACGAGGGGGCCACCTAACCGGTCCATAAGTACCAATCCACCGATTAGGAAAATTTTCGTTTAAATATTCTCCAATGAATAGAGCATTATGGGCAGGTGCTCCATCTTGTTGGAACCAAAATGTGTCCCTATCAGCCAACACTTCTTCCTCCAGGTTTCACCTGATAACATCCATAAATGGTTTATTTGCACTGTAGCTCCAACCATTGAAAATAGATATATAATATGTCATATCAGGTGAATGAGAATTAAAAAAGGAAACGAAAAACGTCAAAGTATACAGGGTGTCCCATTTAAAACAACATAAGTTTGCATTATATTTCCTTAGTGAGCCTCCTAACGAAGACATTCTGTACGCCACTGAACTCTTTTTTTATAACGTTTTTTTATATTTTTCTTAATTAAGAAGTTATAGTACCTTGTAGTTTTCGACAGTTTTCAATAATCGCCCTGTATCTTCCAACTGCAGGGAGTTACTAAAAATTTAATTAGGCTATCGTTACTTTAACAAAAAAAGAAGTCATAACATCTTAACTGCTTTTCTTCTATCTCTTCTAGTTTACGAGATACCCTGCAAAACACACCAATTTGGGACACCCTGTACATTTCGAATTTCCGGAAACAGTAATTTTATTTGATTGATATGCATATTTACATCGCTGCTATGTAGAAGTGGTAGTGTGATTTTAATACAAAAGCGCGCCTAATAATGTCAAATATTGACGTTATTGAAATAATGAGACGTAAGAATGAAAAATTCAGTATTTTATAGTATGATATAAAGTACGTTACGTGATAATAAGGTAAGTCTCACAGTACTCATTAAACATCTCATTCGTACTGTAATACTTGACCTACCGGACTTAAATTACTATTCTCGGAACCGCTCACGAATTGTTTCTGCCAATACACGGTTTCTTTCGCCGTACATTTCATGTCGAAAACTAGAATAAGAGGTGTACAGTGCGCGTCATATAAAACTGGTACAACTAAAATAATCGAAAATAGTGTTTTTCCAGCTGTGTAAATGGATCTTTTAAAATGTTCCAATGTTAAACTAGTTGTAATGGTATAATTTCTAGGGCAGTGATGCCAGTTCAACAAAATTGTTAGTAGATGTAATTAAGTTTTCTAAAGCAATAAAATGAGGTGGAAAAAGTAAAAATTTATCATAACATTCATACAAAAAGAGTAACTAGCTTAAAATTAAAAATAGTAATTATTAATTTGAATAAATACATAAATATTACATTGTCACAGGTTTGAATATTTTTTAAAATTGAAGATGGTTGGTTTATTAAATGACTGATTTAAAAAAAATGTGGAACAAGGATCAAACTGTTGTTAGAAAAATGAGAAAAGAAGACCAGTTTTTAACTAGAATAGAGCTAGGCAGAGTTTTAACTGATTATTTAAAGAAAAATCCCTTTATAACAGCAAGACATGCAAAAGTTGCAGTAAACTTCAATGCTTCAGTAACAACAGCATTAAGAAGAATCAGAAGACCTGATTTGAAGAATTGTGCATGTGTAGCCATAAAATTTCAAGAAAATCAACAAAATTTCAATAAACAAAATTTGGACACGAGATCCATGTAATTCAAAATTGAAGCAGTTCAGCCAAGGTAGCAGAAACAGACCGACGTCAAATAAAAACAAGACCAAACACATTACGGCCATGAAAGATTACATTAAATAATTAAGAACGTGTCATAGCTCCATTATTATTGATAACTTCTTGTTATCTTGTAGGTATTGAGTCAATTAAATTTAATTTTAAATTTTTATCTCCTGTCAAGCTTTTCCAGGTATCTTCTATTAAGGTCCATAAGTGTTCTTTGTTTTGTGGAAATTCGTGTACATTTTTTTACCATAAGCCCCCAAACATATTCTCAGCAATATAATTACGTTCACAGCGAGCAGTGTGCACTGAGCAATTGTCATGTTGGAAAATAGAATTATCGTTGGAGAAGATTTCCCTAACCGATGGCAACATTACCCCATTTAAAATATTTATATAGCTCCTGGCATTTAATCTTTTTCGATTTTCCAACACATTCCTAAACCTCCTATATACATCCAAGTCCAAACATTTACAGAGAAACGTCCAGACTCATCTTTGAAGAAATATGATTTTCATTAAGCGTACACCGCATTGTATTTCATTATTATTACCCACTAATGAAAAAATGGGTACTGTCAGTTTTGACATTCAAAATATTGCCGCGAGAATGCATCAAGAACGATTAATTATCGAAGATACTACTCGTTAGAGACATTTCTAATTGGATAAAACATTTTATCATCAAACCAGTTCGGTAAATGTAGCCCTCAAAAAAGTTGGGGGGTCAAAAGGGTGCTGACTCCCTCTGAAAATCCATAATAAATGAACGCTACTACTTTCAGTTTATGGGTTGTCGTCTCATATAAATTTTCATAAATTTTCGTTACACCGTTTTAGAGCAACGTTGAAGAAGTGAATTTAAATTTTCAAATAAATCACCCTGTATGCACTTTTGCAAAAAACAATTGAATGGATCGCAGCAACAAAGGAAGACTCGAATGCAGCAGCTATAATCCAAGCAGACATTGTAGACAGAAAAATATATAGATTTTTAATTGGAAAGTTGGTCAGAAGGATACACTTAAAAGGTCAGGAACAGCTTGGTCTGACGAATGAAACGAGAGCTCATGAAACAACTGTGAGCACAGAGGAATCTCAACACATGAAAAACACTGTCTCGGGTGGTCCGAATGTGCGAATAAAAATAATAAATAAAAGTAAGAATCGAACTGAATATTTAAATATATATTCTTATTGTCATTAAAAGCATAAACTGTCAACCTATTTTCGACACCAGAATACGTGGTATAATTTATTATTTATTATCTTTTTGGGACACCCTGTATATTTTCTGTATATTTGCCGAATCAATATTATACATGGACATCTACTCTACCCGTCAAAAAAGTCCGAACACCAAAAATTTTACACATTTTCAAAAGTTATCTCTTGAACTATTCGATTTTGATATTCTTTTTGATAACTGCGGGCCAGTCCCTTTGTAGCAATACTGTGGTTTAAATTTTGATTCAAATTTCAAAGTATACGCGGTGCATAAATATGACGATGTTTGATTCCAATCTGAATTGGAAGAAACACCTGGAAAGCATTACTACCAGGTCGACTAGGCTTTTCTGGCAATGCAGAAGAGTTATGGGCAAAACCTGGGGAATACGACCTCAGGTGGTTCACTGGCTCTACACAACTGTGATAAGGCCAACGATCACCTATGGAACAATAGTCTGGTGGAGGCCAGACGTGCCCTCCGCAGTGAATGTATTAACAGCAATCCAAAGACAAGCCCTACTTGGTATTACCGGGGCAATGAACATGGATGGTATCAATAGAAGCGCTTATTGGACTTCCTCCTTTGGAACTTTTGTAAGGGCGTAGGTGATGATGGCAATTCTTGGGCTGAAATCGGAAGACTTATGGTCCCCGAACGCTGATACAAGTGGAACAAATCTAGATGAACCCATATTTTACATGACACCCGAGAATATATTCACTGAGCAAGAGAACATCATCATTCCATCTAGAAAACAGGTGATGCACCCAAGTAATTCTGGAGAAATCATCTGGTTCACCGATGGTTCCAAAATGAAACCATGGCACTGGGGCTGGTATAAATGGACCTAGGAAGAGAATGTTCCCTAGCCTTGGTCGATATACGTATGTGTTTCAAGCTGAGACATTTGCTGCTATAGCCTGCATTGATGAAAACATCAGAAGAGGATATACCGGACAAAAAATTAAAATATTCACTGACAGCCAGGCTCTACTTAAAGCTATCAGCAATCCAACGACTAGGTCTATACTGGTGAAAAACTGCATGTAATCCCTTAATAGGCTGGCAAGGGACAACAAAGTGTCTCTAATATGGGTGCCGGCACATGAGGGGATTGCAGGTAGTGAAAATGCAGACCAGTTAGTTGAATAAGGCTTTAAAGGAGACTTCATAGGTCCGGTTGAATCACAAAAGATTGCATAAGAGAGAAAATCGGGAACTGGCTAGATAAGGAACACTAACTCAAATGGAGGTTGACACAAGGGCACCTCCATCTGAAGAGTTTACTGAACAAGGTAGACAAGAAACTTTCAAACAGGTTATTCAAACTGGGTAAGAGACATTTGAAGAAGGTTTCCGACCTGGTGACTGGAAACTTCTGCACAAAATAGGCAAAGTCTGTCAAACTATGAGCAGGAAATGTGAGCTCTATGAAGAAACATCTACTCATATACTCTGCTTCTGAGAGAACTTGAAATAATACAACCAATACAATTACTGAATATCCCCCCAGTCAAACTAATGGCCTATATAGAAGACACGAAGCTTCTGAAATGGAAGTAGATAATATGGGAAATGATACAAAGATTCGATTCAAGTGCCTGGGCTGTTGAGCACAGCTCAAACAAATGAATGAATGAATTAATGATGTTTGTAGCCTGAAATTTGAAACGCCCAATAGGATGCAGCAACAGCAACAGGTGGTATCAAATGGTGTCAAAGTGTAGCACCATGATTTATGAACATTTTGGTTTTTTATTCAGGCTATTATTTCGGTTAATAATAAAAATCCATTGTTCTTAAGCAATCGGTATAAAAAGTACTGAGAACAATGCTGAAACGTACATCTAAAAAGTTTGATTAAAATATTAAAATTTAAGAATATAATCAAATAAAATGCGCTAATATCGAGTGTGACCATCTCTTGCCAAAATCAACTCATTCAATCGATATGGCATTGAATTAATAGTTAGAAAAGAAAGGATGAGGAATTACATCGAATTATTCTTGAAGTGCAACTCGAAGATCTTGGAGGCTGTCCGGTGAAGTGAGTCAGCAAGGAATGCTTCCCTGCTGCTAGTCTCAGATATGCTCATTAGGATTGTGATTAAGGCTGCAAGCTGGCCAAGCCATTAATTGAAAGTTTTTGCATGCGACAACTACGTTTGAAGGATTCTCTTCAAAAGCGTTTAACTTATTCAATAACACAGATAATAACGTGAATGAAAAAAAAAATGTTCATAAAGCACCTGTTGACACCTTCTACTGTTGTTGCTGCATCCTATAGGGTATTCCAAATTTGGGTAAAAATCATTTTCCTATTTATGCACCTGTATATTTTTAAATTTAACATAAAAATTTCGAGCACTATATTGGAACAGAAGAATTGACCTTGGATTTACAAATAAAAATCATGAAAATCAAATTAAATTTGAAAATGGGTCAAATTTTTGGTTACCGGATTTTTTTGACGTTCAGTGTACATACAACAAAACTACCTAAAATAGCGTTCTGAGGGATTTATTTATAGATATTGAAGAATAAAAATATATTATTCCAACGCTTTGACAAAGTTTTGAAAAATAATTTTTCAAAAACAGTGACCGTTCAACGAAGAAGAAACAACTACTTCCCGGGCTACATGCCCCGACAGACATTGAATTACACTTCTAAGTCAAACGGGGTTGGTAAATCTACAAGATTTAAACCAACCATTCTGGTTTGCAACCAGAAGGGACAACATAACTTGTAGACCGGTTTCGGCGTATTGCGCCTCATCAGTACAAGGTATATGTTATCGTCCGAGAGTTAATCCCGAACTGAATTTATCACTACCATCGCCAACAATACATATCTTCCAATGACGGAAATGTGTTAGCTGCAAAAGTAGCGACACCTTCACCTCCAAGTCCACAAACCAGTTGTCCCTTCTAGTTGCAAAAATTATTTTTCAAAACTTTGTCAAAGCGTTGGAATAATATATTTTTATTCTTCGATATCTATTGGTAAAACGCTTTACTAAATACGACAATTTTACAGGAAACTGTAATAATTCATTTTCGGATTTATTTATGATTGTGTATATGTTACGCCGCATTTGTGTAATTGCCAAATTCGTGTATTGGGCAGATTTTTGCCGAATTCGCGAAATAAGCAGCAGAGTTGCTTATTTCATGTAATAGGCAATTATTTATAGCTTCTTCAATGATTTTCCTTGCCTTTCTCGATCAATTAGTTAATGATCTGTTTTAATCAGCATGATAAGCTGAATTGCATTGTTCATTGTTTTTAACTGTCAGGAGATTTTATAGTTGTAGTTTTTATCGAGAAGGGCAAGGAAAATCATTGAAGAAGCTAAAGTTGCTTATTTCACGTAATAGGCAAAATAGGTGCCCAATACACGAAATCGGCAATTACACAAATTCGGCGTAACATATACATAGATTTGGCCCACTAGCGCTATGTTTGATAAGTGCTTTCCAAAATAGTGGATTATTCTTATGTGATTATGTTGTCGAGCGACAGCAAAGTTATATATGTATCTACAAAAAAAAAGATGTCTAATATTGATACGGTAACTATAAATTGTTGTTACTTAAGTGAATTAGGTATTGATTTCATCGAAAGTTTTTGGATAGATGCTCCGTTCAAATAAATAAACTGGTTTCACAATAATAGATCTCACAACTTTTTGTGTTTCAATAGTTTGAATTCTTACGTCATGTTTTCGATGGAATCATTTTATGTCTACACACTCGTGGACTTTTTTTATTACATAATACAGTATCCGCCAAAATAAACAGTACCGAAAATAAAAATAAAAATTAATTTTTAATTTCTGTAATATAAGTGTTCAAAATGTTCACCATTTCGACGCAAACAAGCTTCATATCGATTTTGTAAGTCAATAAACATATTTATAAAAAGTGGTTGATGTAACTGCCGAAAAATATTTTGTATTCTTTCCCGTAGTTCGGCAATATTCGCCGGCGGATTTTCCGAGTGAAATATTTTGTCCTTCATTATGCCCCAAATGTATGCGTCAGGTGGCGTCAGATCAGGTGAATGAGAAGGATATTCGAAGTCTGTTCCCCGAGAAATTATTCTATTTTCCGTATGAACGAAAATAATGCTCTACCAAAAACACTTTTTCTTCCGTTGTTAGAACCATTTTTAAATCAAATTTAACTGCAGCGTACTATTAATATATCAACTAATGACAATTAAGTCAAATATGACAAATCCATATTACATAAATAACTCCACAGCACTTTCTGTTTCGGTACTGTTTATTTTGGCGGATACCGTATTTCATTCAAAAACACAGAGACTCAAAATCAGACTAAAGCTTAATCTGCTTTTCAATGTAAACAATAATTATTAATAGCTACCGCATGCGGAAGTATTGAATAATACCAAATTTGACAATGACAATATTATCACAGAAGAAAAATTAATACCAATTCGTCCATGAATCGTTGAAAAATATAGTAAAATTAATACCTATTTAGAGGTACCAGCCGTTTTAGTAACTTAACGTATGCGGCTTCTTGAACCATCTCACATTAACATGAAATCAAAATTTGACGTAACTTCAAAAACGTGACATCTAATAAATTAGTTACGACGTTCATTTTTGTTGGTAATTTTTTGTTTCAACCGATTTATTAATAATAAATAAGGATGGTCTTATTCTAAATGGGTATAAAATTTACTATAGTCATAAATTCAAAATAAATAGTTGCGCAATATTATTATTTAGGAAATAGTTTTATTTTATACGATTAGAAGTGTAAACTTGATATAATAGATAGTGTTATATTTCATATTTCTAGAGTATCATATTCATTAGACAAAACTCCTTAATAGAGAGTTTTTGGAACCCTTAATAATTATAAGAATTATTCGTTCTGTCGTTACCGTTAACGCTATTCGGAGCATGCGCAGAAGAATTTGAAGCTTTCGTTAACGTTTATTACGATAACGTATTCCGTTATATACGGAAATATTGCGTTAAGATTCCGTTAACGTAATTTTTATTTTGATAGATGCAGGTTGCCAGATATATTCAAGTTAGTTTTCGTCTTTGATAGCATAATTATTTATTAGAGACCCCATTATCAAAATAAGACGAAAAATATCCTCACATTGGTATTTTTCGAACCACCGACACAATTTTACCATGAAAAAATATATTTATTTTGAAGTATAAATTGAAGTTTTATTTGTTGAACGGAAATCTCACAACACGAGTAAGGGGAATGCAGCGATCTTTGATTTTGACATAATATGTTATTGCTTTTGACATTTGTTTGATCGTGTCAAAGAATACAGTTAGTTGGTGTATTCTTTCATCGTGTATATAATCTTTGGTTTTGTGCGAGTGTTACCATCCCAGAAATCTTTCAGAAGTAAAGCAGTATTCATATATTAAAAAATAAAGCAGTCTTTGTGTTATAATAAACTCACTATATAGCAAACCAACGAACGTCTAAAAAGATTTGACGTATTTGACATTAATTGAATTCACGTTATTTTTAAGTGTTTCAGAAACTATTTATAAAGATCTCATCGAAGTCAGTTGAAGTTGATCATTTTACTCACTGCGCTTGCTCGAAATAACGATAACGTGAATGACAAACGCTAAAGGTAATGGCTCTCTATACTTTATTAATTAGACAGGACCCATTAACAAAGATGTGATTTGTTTATTGAACCCAGTTTTGTTTATCTCATCTCCTGTAACATATACACATGGCCAAGGGTGCGAGAGGATCGGGAAAGGAAAGTAACCTGAAATATGCAGACGGTGTGAAACCATGACGTTGAAGAGAATACATTCAGATAGTTGTGTTATTATCGAGTTTTATTATACTTTATCCCTTTTGAGTCTTACAATAGTAAAAGTTATAAACTGAGTTATCTCAAAGTATTTGGTCCCAATAGCTTCCAATGCCTTTTCACTATAAAAAAGTTTAGTGCACATTAAATCCCGTGTTTACGTTGAAATTATTCAATCCTCCTTCTTTGGAATAAAAAACAGTCGATTCATGTAAACTTATTCAACTAGTCAGTCAGACTCATAATATTGTCCTGTAAGCAATCAGTCTTCCAAACATCAATAACCTACAAAATTTATGGTTCAGTACATAATCAATTCCGTTATCTTATGTGCTTTTAAAAAATAATGAAACTAAACCAAGTATGGATAGATATGACAACAGAAGTTTATTTTAATATAATCTGAAATAATATACAGAGCATTTCAATGAAAACGATCCACCCCACATAATTCTGAAGGCGTCACTTTTACGAAAACATTAAAAAACACGTCAAAAATCATATAAAAGGGGGACGTCTTTTTGCTCACAATATCGCACTATGAGTAGAAAAGTGGCACAACTCAAAATTCATCGATTTTGAGTTATGCCACTTTTCTAAGTCTATGGAACACCCTCTACAATTTGGTTCGACTCCCGCGCTTCTATCTCAACTTGTTTCCGCTTGGCAGCGCTAGTGTCACTTTTCTGTATACCGCGAGTTATGGCCATTGACCCTTATAACTATCTATGTTATAATAATTGAACCCAACACCCGGATATGAGTAAAAGGAGAAATGCTTATTTTGCTATTTGACAATTTACACAATATTTCTTCATATGTTTTTTATTACATTTTTATCAGTCTGATTTTTATATTCATTGTCGTAACATTAAAATTATATTTGAATCCACGAATAGCTTGTTTTTGTTTGTGCTTAGAGTAATAAATTGTTTTTTAAAAAAAAAAGTTTTTCAATAAAGAAACTTAAGTGGCGCAGTCAGTAGGATTTTCGTCAGGAAATCTATCGTAGAAAAACCGTGAGTTTCAACTCTTTGGACGAAAACCAGAATCAACTTCAAGTTCCAGTTCCCAAGGAATCCATCAAGGAAGCCAAGGACGGATAATAGAAAAGGTCTAGCAATAAAAAGAGCACATATGTGGTAAGTGGTGAGAATTTTTTTTATGTCAGACTCCTCTTCTAACGACGAATCCTTAAGCGAAATCGACAATTGTGAAGAGTTAGATTTAATTAATAATTTTAACCATTTAACTATAATGGCACCTCCAGTTTTAGACATTAAAAATTTTTCAATTATCCCAAATTTTGATGGGAACATTAATAAATTGCAACGTTTCATAAATGCTTCTGAATCTATTTTACGTCACTATTTAGATAGTGAAAACATCGGTAGTTTTCAAAATACATTACTTCTTAATGGCATATTAAATAAATTAGAAGGTAAAGCCGAGGAAATAGTCGCTATAACTGGCGCTAAAACTTGGAATGATATAAAAAATGCTTTAATTTTAAATTTTGGTGATCATAGAGACGAGAATTGTTTGAATCAAGATTTAGTTAATATAAGACAACGTAATGGAGAGTCTCCTTACGTATTTCAGGAAAGAATTTTAAGTTTGCTCAATTCAATTTGTAATTACATAGATTTACACTATGAAAATGCAGAACGTGAGTCAAAAAGAAATTTTTTCATTATACAGGCGTTTAAGTCATTTTTAGCTGGTCTAAAGGAACCATTAGGGCCTATTATTCGTGCCATGAGACCCAATACACTAGAACAAGCGATTCAATTTATTAGAGAGGAGGATAATATTAAATACTATCAGAAAAATCAAAATTTTGGTAATGTTAATTTTAATAATGCTGTTCGGAAATATCCTAACCAACCCAATATCCCACGCCAATTTCAACATTTTCAACAAACACCCCAACGAAACTTTCAACAAACACCCCAACAGAATTTTCAACAAACACACCAACAACATTTTCAACCAAGAATGTCTCAAATGACAAATAATTTTTCACCTCAATTTCCCAGAGGACCAATACAAATTCAACGTAACCCAAATCCACCAAATCCTAGATATCCAACAAATTCACAAGTTTTTGGTAAACCTCCAAATGTTTGGAAACCAAATCCACATAATGTTCAGCCTAGACCCGTACCTATGTCTGTTTCAACAAGAAACACAACACCTCAATTCCGAAACACCAATAATTTCCGAAATTTCAACCAGAAACCTAATTTCCATTCTGAAGAGTTATTTAACGCAGAAACTTCTTCTGAACAAATAGAAAATGATAATTCAAACTTTGACGAAACAAATTACGACGAAAATTTTGAATATGTAAATGAAGACAATTCTGAAAATTTTCAGGAAACTCAAATTGCATACGAAATGACTTAATAGAACTTAATATTTCCACGGACAAAAAAGAATTACCTTACATTCAAATCTCCAATCCCCCTATTAAACTACTTATAGATACCGGTGCAACAAAATCTTTTCTGAAACCGGAACTGGCTGAAAAATTTTTTAAAAATAAAATTTTTAGAGAACCTTTTACTGTTTCATCAGCATTTCAGACATCAAGTCAACAAAATTGTGCGATTATTCCAATATTTTCTGAATTTAATAAAAATGATAATTTTAAGTTTCATCTTTTTAATTTTCATGAGATTTTTGATGGTCTTATAGGACTTGATAATATTAAATTATTAAAAGCACACTTAGATTTTGTTAACTCACAGTTAATTACTCCCGAAACTACTTTACCCATTCATTATCTAGAAAGTAATTCCACTATCTTCAAAAGAAAAATTGATCCTTTCACTTGTATTTTGGCAAAAGTACCTGTTTCTCAAACAGAAGGGGACATTCTCATTTCCAACCAAATAATAAAAAACTGTGAAATTCCATCTTCTTTATCACACGCAAATAATGGTACAGCTTTGGTAGAAATTCGTAACAATACAAATGACGAAATTATTGTTTCCTTATCTAAGCCATTACAAACTACACCCTTTGAATATAATTGCTTTGACTTATTTCACATTGATATCCAACCAGACGAAACACTTGACCAATCTGACATTGCCGAACTTTTAAGAACAGATCATTTGAATTCTGAAGAAAGAGATCAAATTATAAAACTATGTAGAAAGTATTCAAGAATATTTCACAGAGAAAAAGACCCACTTACTTTCACTAACTGTATTAAACATTCAATAAAAACTAAAGGCGAATTACCGGTGTACAATAAATCATACAGATATCCTTTCATCCATAAAGAAGAAGTTCAAAAACAAATAAAATCCATGTTAGATCAGAACATTATTCGACCTAGCAACTCGCCCTGGTCATCTAACATTTGGGTAGTGCCGAAAAAAGCCGATTCTTCTGGCAAAAAGAAATGGAGGATTGTAGTAGACTACCGAAAATTAAATGAAAAAACTATTGACGACCGCTATCCAATACCCAATATAGCGGATGTACTAGACAAATTAGGTAGATGTAATTATTTTACGATTTTAGATTTAGCTAGTGGGTTTCATCAAATTGAGATGAGTCCCGAAGATATCCAAAAAACTGCTTTTAATGTCGAAAATGGACATTATGAGTATGTTCGAATGCCGATGGGATTAAAAAATAGTCCTGCGACATTTCAACGTGTTGTAGACAATATTATGAGGGGTTTACAAAACGAAATATGTTTAGTTTACTGAGACGACATAATAGTTTTCTCGACATCCCTACAAGAACATATTACAAATTTAGACAGAGTATTTGAAAGACTTAGAGACACAAATTTTAAAATTCAAATCGACAAATGCGAATTCCTGAAAAAGGAAGTTGCTTATGTTGGACACTTAGTAACACCTAACGGAATAAAACCAAATCCAGATAAAATTTATGCAATACAACGTTACCCAATACCTAAAACAACTAGAGATATAAAATCATTTTTAGGTCTACTTGGTTATTATAGACGATTTATAAAAGACTTTGCCCGACTGACAAAACCTTTGACATCCTGTTTAAAAAAAGGAGCGAAAATCGAACATACTGCTGAATTTATTAGATGTTTTGAAACTTGTAAAAATTTACTTACTAACGAACCTATCTTACAATATCCGGACTTTTCTAAAGATTTTATTTTGACAACAGACGCTAGCGGTTTTGCCTTAGGGGCAGTATTATCGCAAATATCATCTGGAACAGAAAAGCCTGTGGCTTATGCTTCCAGGACTCTCAATGAGTCTGAACAAAATTATAGCACTATAGAACGTGAACTTTTAGCTATTGTATGGGCTACAAAATACTTTAGGCCATATTTGTTTGGGAGAAAATTCAAAATATATTCTGATCACAAACCCCTTAAGTGGTTAATGAATCTGAAAGAACCAAATTCTCGACTTGTAAGGTGGAGGCTTAAACTCGAAGAATTTGATTACGAAATTGAGTATAAAAAAGGCTCTGCGAATTCTAACGTAGACGCACTTTCTCGGGTTGAAATACATACAAACGAGCTAATTGACTTTTACACTGAAAACTTTGACGATTCTGTTCTCAAAAACCAACGAGACGAAGACCAAGACAACGAATCCATAATTGTAAACGTAGGCGAACCCCCAATAATAACAAACAATGACGATAACGACACCGTTCACACAAGTGAAGAGGACCCTATTTTAGGTATGAAAATTTCCGAAAAATGTCTTAACTCTTTCGACCATCAAATAATATTTAATTTTGTTTTACACTCTCCCACAAAACCAAAAATAGAACAGGTATGTTCTAACAAAAAACGGCTTCATTTGCAAATTTCAATTAAATATTTTAAAAAGGACGTTATAAATGTTTGCAAAAATTATATTAATCCAAAATTTACTTATGGTGTGCATTTTCAACGTAACGATTACATCCCTCAGGTATTAGAAATATTACGGACAACTTTTAAAAATTCTGCTTATAAACTAATACAATGTAATGAAATATTAACAGACATAACCGACAAGGACGAACAACACGAAACTATTAGACTATTTCACGAGGATAAAAATAACCACCGTGGAATACTTGAAACCGAAACAAGAATAAAACGTACATATTTTTTGCCTAAAATGAAAAATGACATTACAGACTTTATTAATATATGTGATATTTGCCAAACAAACAAATATGACAGAAACCCACCGAAGCAGAAGTTAATGATAAGTCCAACACCCTCAAAACCACTCGAAATCATATTTTGCGACACTCTTTCTGCCCAAGGACAAAAATTTTTAACAATAATCGATACATTCTCAAAATACGGCCAAGCATATCCATTGCCGGCATTGAACGGGGTAGAAATCACAAGAGCGTTTTTAACATTTATGTCTCACCACCGTGTCCCGACTTTAGTTGTAATGGACAATGGCACTGAACTCAAAAATTCAATTATGCAAGAATTCCTAGATATCCATAAAGTAAAAACCCACTATGTTACCTTAAATAGTACACAGTCAAAAGGTGCAATTGAACGTTTTCACTCTACTATTATCGAGCATTTGCGCATTATTAGAGCAAAAAATGACGGTAAAATAAATATTCTCAATGACATGACCTATGCTATTTTAGGCTATAATAATTCTATACACTCTGTAACGAAACAAAAGCCAATCGATATACTAAATGGACATTTTGATTCAAAAGAATTATTTGATATAAACCTTGATCAAACCCTTATTAATAACTACGTTCAAGAACATCGACAAGTTACGAAGGAAATTTACAAAAAATTAAATGAGACATTGACTTCCCAAAAAGAGGCGACCATAACCTACCACAATCAAAACCGACATGACCCATTACAGTACTGAACACTGACATATATAAAAAGAATACAACACAAATTAGGAACAAACTTAACCCAAAATTTTATAAAACAACAACCCTCTCTGACAAGGGGATAAAATTAAAAACAAATAAAAATAAACTTTTACATAAGCAAAATCTTAAAAGACCAAAAGCTAATCAGAAAAAATTGTTACAGGGCGCTACTAGTCCTTCCAGTCCTATTCCTTCCACTAGTAAAGGGTCAAGAGATCCTGATCACTAACTTAAATAATAATCCTGGCATCCTTCCGTATAAATTAGGCACAGCAAAATTAAAAGCAAGTGTTCACACCTTTCTTCATTATTACGATTTATCTCCTATAGGTAAAGAAATTGAAACTTTAATAAATGCATATAATAACGTATCATTAGCGATTCAATCAGGGCTTAGCCTACCTTATTTTCAAGAGCTCGATTATTTTGATCGTGCCCTTCTTTATCAAGTAAGATCGGCTGAACAAAAATTCCACTCTCTAATGCCATTGTCTAGAGTAAAAAGAGGTCTCATTAATGGATTAGGTTCAGTAATTAAAAGTATCTCAGGTAATCTTGATGCAAATGACGCAACGTACTATGATCAAGCAATATTTGACTTACAAAATAATGAAAAAGAAATCGTGCAAAAACTTAATCAGCAAATTTCACTTACAACTGACATTATTGGAAATTTTAATGATAGAGAATCACTTATACAGAGCAATCAAGAAACAATATTTTCTGGAATACAGACAATACGTAATTCACTCAGTACATTTATATTTCAATTTAACGATTACATGCAAACTCGAAATGTTTTAGATCAATTAAATGTAAACTTAAATATTATTGTACATCTCTTAAGTCAGATAGAAAATGCTGTAACTTTTGCTAGATTAGGAGTTTTACACAATAGTATAGTAGATATAAATGAAATGGATTCTATAATTAATACAGTTTTAAAGTATCACTCTATAAATGAAATAATTTTTCCAAATATAAGCAATGACACGCATAGATATTATGAAATTTCAGAAATTGAAGCCTACTACTCTGATACAAAAATCCTTTTCGCTATTCACTTTCCTATTGTTTATCCTGAAACCTTTTCATATTATCATCTTTTTTCTATCCCTACAACAAACCACACAACTATCATACCTCGCAACACCTTTCTGACCATGAACGAAAATTATTACCAATATCACTCGTTGCCCTGCCTAGACCTAAAGCCAAACTATTATTGTCCCGATGGAAGTCTGTCTGTAGGAGCCGAAGAAGAAGATTGCATTTTCCAGTTACTTCAGCTTCAGTCAAATCCAAAAAACTGCCAAAGTATTCCTATCAAAATTTCGAAAAATGTAATCCAGGCAATTGATGAGTCACATTATATAGCCATTTTCGTTAACCAAACTAAAATTAAAACAATATGTACAAGTACCGATTTTTCCACTCTGAAAGGAAAATTTTTGATATCTGTTCCAAATCAGTGTACATTTCTGGTAGAAAAACAACAGTATATCAATCAACAACTGACTTCACGAGGCCAGCCGTTACTACTTCCCGAATTGAGAGTTACCTATAATGA
This sequence comes from Lochmaea crataegi, assembly GCA_947563755.1. Taxonomy (NCBI): domain Eukaryota; kingdom Metazoa; phylum Arthropoda; class Insecta; order Coleoptera; family Chrysomelidae; genus Lochmaea; species Lochmaea crataegi. Next base: position 27,169,395 of record OX387430.1, read on the forward strand.
AAAAGAAGAAGACGTTCCAGAGATCTCTTTGGAAACAGTTCCCTTAGATAAAATTCACAAACTTCTTAATAAACAAAGTGAAATCCAACCTATAGTGTTAAAACATTTACAAAAGACTTCTATTAATTATAGTAATATAGTAATTTATATTTTAGTAGTAGTTAGTATTCTTTGGATAGTAGTTAGCCATATCGTAAAAAGAAAAATCAAGAGAAGTAATCCACCCACCAAAGAAGATGTACCGACAGAAGAAGTAAAATTAGAAGAGAAACCGGAGGCAAGTCCTAGGGCATTTTTCACTCCATGAAACATGCCAGAATCTTAGAAGGGAGGAGTTATGGCCATTGACCCTTATAACTATCTATGTTATAATAATTGAACCCAACACCCGGATATGAGTAGAAGGAGAAATGCTTATTTTGCTATTTGACAATTTACACAATATTTCTTTAAATGTTTTTTATTACATTTTTATCAGTCTGATTTTTATATTCATTGTCGTAACATTAAAATTATATTTGAATCCACGAATAGCTTGTTTTTGTTTATGCTTAGAGTAATAAATTGTTTTTTAAAAATAAAGTTTTTCAATAAAGAAACTTAAGTCGCGTATTTGCCATCTTCGTTCAAGAACAGTGGCACTTTGGAGTTGGTGTAGTTAGGACGTGTGTGATCCATCTTGAACAGTGACACATCTTTACTTATTCCTCCTTTCATGACAAGGTAAGTAAGGACTTTTTGTTGAATATAAGTAGAAAACTGGCTTTTTTTACATGTGCCTGTTTGTCTGTTGAAGTTAGTGTATCAATGCTAGTTCTCATGAGAGAACACCGGCGCATTTTGAGATGTTCCTCTTTTCATTTTTAAGTAATTAATCCAGTGTACGACTTGTGCCAGTTTATTCACTAATAATTTAGAGTTGTGCCTCTATTGAAATTGTTAAGAGAGCAAAATGTAGATCTTATTTTACTTGTGCCAGTTTTCATTTAGGAACTTCTTCTAATGAAGGGTTTTCGCTTTCGTCATAATTATGAAAGTAATCAATGTCTATGTTGTTTACGTTTAAAATTGAGTATTATTACTTTTGTATTCTTTACAGATATCGACAATGGCCTTTTCAAGAGGAAAAAATGATGGTATCCCTTGTGGATAACAAAATGAAATCCTTTCTGATCGAGGATTCAAAGAAGTCTTCATCAACAGTAAATAGTAATGAAGACTTACCTGAACTTGTGAATCCTCAAATCAACATATTTCCTAGTGAAGAGAATATAGAAGAAAATTTAAATAGTTTTAATGTGGATGGACATGGAGTTTACTAGCTACAAACAAGGATGATGAACATCTTAGTGTAGTAGAAGCCGCAACACCTGAAGAAAGTTTCTGAATTGAAGAGTCGCACACACAAGTTTCCCAGTGGGAGCTGTTGGAACCAACGACAGGAGGGACAAATTTAAGGTTTCAGCGTTTTAATGAGAAGCGATCGAAACCAGTAGATTGGCCATCAGACTAAGATATCATCGATGACACGGACTCCGATCCAGATTTTGACATAAAAAAAGAATATAATAGGAAGAAAAGAAGTTTACTTTATATTAGAAGGTTTGAACAAAACAGATCCGCAAGGCATCAAAACAAAGACTTTAACATAGATCAACCCTTCTGTTCGACATCGAGTGGTGACAATTTCTTACCTAATGACTGCGCGGAAAACTTTGTTGTTGCTCAATAAACCAATGCCCATAATGGTAATGATGATAAAGACGTTGATATTGAAGTACGGACTAGTCCTAGGAAAACAAAAAGCTGAACCTTCAAAGTGGAGAAAAACTGAGGCAAAAGTGCTACGTAATACTGGAAAGCAATATATATCTTCATCCAAGAGCAAAAAAGAAATTCTACCTAAATGTGTCAAACCTCCTTGTAGGGAGAGTTGTAGATTAAAATGCTTCCAAAAGATTAACCAAGACCAGAGAACTAAAATATTTTCACAGTTTTGGTCAATTGGAGACCTAACACGTCAACGTGAATTTGTTTCTCGAAGTATCACAAGCATACAACCAAAGTACAGATACGCAAACCCAGAAAAAGTGAGAAGGTTGAATAATGCATTTTACTTCGATACTGAAGGAGGTCGTATCAGAGTATGCAAAACATTTTTTACATCCACTTTAGATATTCCTTGCCGTTTTATAAGAACAGTTATTGAAAAGGTGGATGAGGGATTTCTTGAAGAAGACCTTCGTGGAAAACACGGAAAACATAAAACTGTAGAACCTGAGAGAAAAGAAGCACATAAAGTCTATTCCGCGAATTGAAAGTCACTACCTAAGAAAACAGATAAAAAGAGAATTTATTGAAGGTGGAAAAAGTGTAGCCGACCTGTAGAGAGATTATAAAAACGAATGCATTGAAAAAAATAAGCTGTATCGCAGTGCCAGTATGTACTCAAAGATATTTAATTACGAATTTAACATCTCTCCTTTTCAACCCAAAAAAGACCAGTGTGATTTTTGTACATCCTTTAATCTTGCAAATGAGAAAGAAAAGTTAAAATTAAAGGAAAGCTACGATTTACATTTATGAGAAAAAGATTTGTCCCGTAATGTTAAAGAAGAGGATAAGGAGAAGGCTGGTGAGACTTACATTGTGGTTTGTTACGACTTACAGGCAGTGTTTCCTGTGCCGAAAGGTGAGGTTTCTTCATTCTACTACAAATCAAAATTAAACTGCTTGAACTTCACAATTTGTGAATTACAAAAAAATGAAGTTTACTGTTATGCTTGGCATGAAGGTGAAGGTGGGAGAGGAGTTAATGAACTGGGAACTTGTGTATATAAGTTTATCAAAGAAAAGTCGGAAGCTGCCAATGATGAGAATTTAGAATTTGTGTTCTACTCCGACAACTGCGGGAGACAACAAAATTATGATTGCAATGTATATAGAAATGTTAATCGTTTCACTTTGTAACTTTTAAAAACTTTATTTTCAAAACTACACAAAAAGGAAACTAACTATGGAATTTATACAATAAAATGATTTTATAAAACAAACTGTTGTTATAAAGATCTATTTGTAAAAAAGCGTGAAAACACATGTTGCAATTTAATTTATAATATTTTATTGTTGACTCTGCAGGTTGGTGGTGTCTTGTGTCCATTAAGGCTACATGTCTCCTCCCCCCTCTGGTGCTGACTTCGTCCTCGAAGTCTTGGGACCATCTTGAAGTAAATCTTCTAAAATTTGAATTTGGGCTGGCTGCAATTTTTGACCAAAAAGAATTTTCGAAATTCTTTTCCTCTTCTTTAAAAATATAATTAATAAAAATGCTAAAACAGACATTAGTAAAATAATAGAAGCAGCACTAAGTCCGGTAGAAATTTCGGGTAAATTTTCTAATGGTTCTATTGGTTCTATTGGTTGAATTTGGCCGTGGGTTTCGGGAATTTTCAACTTCTCTAGCTTGATTTCATGGTCCGGTGTGAGCTCCATTGGTATGGCTTCCGGGAATGAAATTTCTTGAACGGTTTTCTTTGTGTAGAGGACACCTTCGATAGAAATTGGTTCCTCAATTAGTAGGATGCTGGTTGATTGGATCCATTGATCTCCAATTTTGATAGGGTGAACTATTCCTATTAAAATGACTTGTGAAGTTTCTTGCACGAAATTTTCTGTTGCTCTACATTTTGTGCAATTGTTAATGTTGGGAATTAAGCATTTGGATGCTACATGATTTGTACAGATAATGTTATCGTCTCGGCCAATACAATTTTCGTACCATTTGTTGTTGGCGTAGAAATGGGCAGGTGGCAAAATAATTATGTGATCTTTGTTAGGTACGGGATAAATTCGGAATGTAGGATAAGAGCTAGTGCGAAGGATTGGGATTTTGACTATTATGAGCATTGTCTTGGAAGTGACGCAAATAAGAGATTTGGAAGATTCAATAAGTTCATAGGGATGTTCGTCATTGACAAGAAGGGCTTCTCTAGCGTAGATATGAAGAAGATTATCTTTTAGGGTTTCTAGTTCTTTTAAAGTAAATAATTCAATGTTAGTTATATCTAAGTGTGAAAGGGTAATTGTTCTAATCAATTTCATAATAAATTCATTTATATTTTGGAGGTTAAGTATTTCATTATGTAGGGCATTATAACCGTCAAAATCAGCGGATAGTTTATTAATTGCGGCTAAAACTGTCATACTATTATTATTTATTTTCATTAATAATCTATTAAATCTAGTATCTAAAGATTGTCCAAATGAGATTTGATTATTAAATTTTTTTATGATTTCATTTTCTTTTAATTCTATGGCTGTTATGTGGGTTTTTAACAGGTCTAAGTCTGAGTCGTCGGGGTTACCTGTAATGTATTTTATAGCTGTACCAAGAAAATTAAAAAGTGCTTTCTTTTGTTTTCTTGTTATCTTATGAAGGTCGTCGTAAGCTTGTTCACGTAAGTGATTGTATTGAGCGTATAGGAGTGAGAGGGGTCCGTTTTGAATAGAAATTTTAAAGAAATCGTTTAAGTTAGTATTTAAAGTTTCCGCTAATAAGTCTAAATCTATGTGTAGAATGTGTCTATGATAATGTGAAATTTCTCTGGATTTTCCCAATTCCTCGGCATAATAACCATTATTCGGAATGCTCTGGATCTTGAGAAGATGTCCCAGGGATAGGGTTGTCCTGTAAAGAAGTTTTGTCTTGAGCTTTTTTATCGGTCAGTTTTCGAATTCTTTTCACAAATTTTAAATGAGTACTAGTGACTTTTTGATTTTTGGTTTTTCCAATGATTTTTGTTTTGTTCTGTTTTTCAGGTCGAATAGTTGTATAGGGTGCTTGTAATTTAGGTCTGTGCTTTTTCTTGGATACATACAGAGTTTGTGCAATGTTTATATCTGGTATAATTTCGGCATTTTTATTTTGTTCATTTAAGATTTTCTCTCTTTTTTCTTTTTGTTTATTATATAAGTCTTTGATAAAGGGTTGTAATTCGTCTTTATGTCTTTGATTGTATGTTTCGTATACCGGGAGGTCGAAGTCAAAATGAATCTCTTCAGCGTATGGGCCGTACAGAATTGAAAAGGGAGAATAATTTGTGGCAGAATGAATAGATTGATTATAAATTAGTATGGCATGAGTAAAAAGGTCGTCTATAGGGTCATTTGGATTTTGTTCTTTTAAGGTTCTGACTTTTTCGGAAAGAGTCGAATGAAATCTTTCAACTGGGGAGTTTGACGAAGAATTGTTTACTGTTGTGTAATGCATTTCAATTTTATGGATTTTCATGAATTCTTTGATTAGAGAGGAGTTAAACTCGGTACCACTGTCGGATACAATTTTCTTGGGCTAGTTGTGGTGTGCAAAATAATGTCGTAATTTACTTAATATTGAGATTGATGTTTTGTCGGGTATTTTATAGCATTGTCCATATTTCGAAAATGAGTCCAAAATTGTCAAATACAAGTTTTTGTTACAATGAAATAAATCTATGTGCAAAATATCAAAAGGTTTTTGACCAAGAAGTGGTCCTAGTTGAGGAAGTTTATAGGGGTGTCTTTCGTATTTATTTTTTAGGCAGATTTCACATTTATTAATAAAGTTAGAGATAGTTGTTTGCATAGAAGGCCAGTAAAATTGATGTCTTAAATGTTTGTAGGTTTCTACTATTCCGTTATGATTTTCGGAATGGTATTTTTTCACGCATTCTATTTGTCTTTGTTCGTCTTCAATGTCCTGTAACATTGTTGTACAGAAAATAGCTAACTGTTGAGTCTAAGTTTTCTCTAAAGTAATTGCAAATGAAAGGTCTGTACTCTTGGTCTATTTTTATCGAAAACCTTTGATTTGGTCGTAGGATTTCTTTGAAAACATCTAGTATTTCAGATTTCCAATTTTCCTCGGTTAAGTGTATCGTGTATCTATGTTTATGAAAAATTTTCTTATAAGTTAAATCATAATTTTCTGATTCGGTAATAAATATTAATTGATTTGTCGATAAATTAATGGGTTCTTCGGAGATAAGTATTCCTGCGATTGGGTTTTCAACTGCAGTATGTTGTGTATTGTCGGATGATTGATTCTCATCAAAATTTTCGAGAAATTTGTCTACGTCAAATACGTCATTTAAATCTGGGGGTTCAGCACAATTTGAGTAATCCGTAAGGGCATTTATGTGAACTCTGGAAAGAGAATCGGCTACTTGGTTTTCTTTACCTAACTTATATTTCACCTCAAAATTATAATCCTCTAATTTAAGTCTCCAGCGTGCTAACCTAGAAGTGGGGTCTTTTATTTTATAGATCCAAACAAGAGGGTTGTGATCCGTTTCGATAAGAAATTTTTGACCGTATAAATAGGGACGGAAATGTTTACAAGAATCGACAATAGCTAATAGTTCTTTTTCAATTGTTGAGTAGTTTTGCTCTGCGGAATTCAAAGTTCTAGAATAATAAGCAATTGGGTGGTTATTCTGAGAAAGTACAGAACCAATAGCTACATTCGAGGCATCTGTAGTTAGTACAAATGATTTGGAAAAATCGGGATATTGAAGGATGGGGGCGTTAGTCAATAATTGTTTGCATTTTTCGAAACATTCTAAATAGTTAGGATTAGTGGGGTCGATGTTTGTTCCTTTTCGAGTGCATCTAGAAAATGGAGATGTGACTTTAGCGAAATTTGGGATGAATCTTCGATAGTAACCTATAAGTCCTAGAAATGATTTAATTTCTTTTAATGTTTTCGGCAAAGGAAATTTTTGGATAGCTTCTATCTTACAAGGATTCGGTTTGATACCATCGACGGTCACTAAGTGGCCAAGAAAAGAGACTTCCTTTTTAAGAAACTCGGATTTGTCCAATTGAATTTTAAGATTGTTTTTTCGAAAAACATCAAAGATAGCGGTAATATGAACAAGATGTTCATGAAGAGATTTTGAGAAGATAATTACATCGTCCATATAAACAAAGCAGAATTTATATAAGAAGGGTCTTAAAATGTTATCCATTAATCTTTCAAATGTTGCTGGGCTATTTTTTAGTCCCATAGGAAGTTTCGTATATTCAAAATGACCATGTGGTACAGTAAAGGCTGTTTTTTCGATTGAATTTGGATGAAGTTCGATCTGATGGAATCCTTGGGCTAAATCTAGAGTTGTAAAATAGGTGGCTTTACCTAAATTGTCTAAAATTTCATCAATTTTGGGAATTGGATATTTATCGTCTATAGTATTTTCGTTAAGTTTTCGGTAATCAATTACCATTCGGAATTTTTTCTGACCGGAAGCGTCGGCCTTTTTTGGGACGATCCACACGGGGGCGGAATATGGAGATGTAGAGGGTCTTATAATATTATTATCTAAAAGCTTGTTTACTTGTTTAACAATTTCTTCCTGCACTATTTTGGGGTGTCTGTAACTTCTAACATAAATAGGGTTTTCGTCTCGTGTTTTAATTTCGTGTTTAATAGCAGAAGTAAAAGTCAGTTTGGATTTGTCGTCATGAAATAAATCTTTAAATTTTTTACACAAATTTTTAATTTTTTCTTTTTCTTCAATATTTAAATGTTCTGTCCGAATAACAGACTCATCAAAATTGCACGTGGGATTTTTTATCTCATAATTTTCTAAGTTATCTACTACTACTGTTTCTATGTTAACAGGTGTTTGAAATGTAATATCGTCTATAAAACCATACTTTACAGTGTGAATAGACTCTGGAATTCTCACGTTATTAATTACTGTTTCTGGGAATAATATTTCACCACTGCTTATGCTAACGGGAATTTTATTATATAAGGTTTTAAATGGAATTGTTATACGTAAATTTCTTAAGGTTAGAGTCTTTGTCGAATAATCTAAAATTGCGTTAAATCTTTCTAAGTCAGAATTACCTAGTAAAATATCGAAATCTTCACTCCATTCAGCAATTCGAGCATCAATAAATTCGTTTATATTATATTCTTTAAATATAGGTGTATCAATATTTAGCTTGCATTTATGAGTTAATTTCATAGAGGTTAATGTGAAAGGTTTATGATAAATATGGGATTTGTCAAAAAATGTTGCGGCTTTTGGGGAGATAATAGTATTAGATCCACCTGAATCTATTAAAACTTTTAATTTTGATTTGGGCATTATGAAAAAGGGTAATTGGGGGTATCCTCGAATATTATTTATGTTTATACAGGGGGCGGTTGTTCTTCGGAAGGGTTCTCGTGAAAATCCTGAAAAGTTTCTTCATCGAAATTTTCAATTGCTTCATTATTTGAAGAGTTTATATTGAAATTATGTGTTCGTCTGGTAGACATACTCATGGGTTCATTTCTGGATTGAATTGTTTGTACACCGCTCATAGGAGAGGAAGTGTTTTGTTGATGTTGGGTGTTTCTAGGAATAGGAGATCTATTGAAATTTTGAGCGTTGTTACCAAAATTTGAAGGTTGAAACACATTCCTTTGGTTATTGTTTTGGAAATTATTCCGTGGAAAATTGAAGTTTTGCTGTGCTGTATTACGAGGGGTCGGCGAAGAGTTGATTGGTTGTGAAAAAGTTCGCGGACGATTATCGTTTGAATTGAAATTACGTTGCGGGGGATTATGGGGCTGTGTCGAAAAGTTGCCGGATCTACTGTTAAAACGATTTTGAGTGGGACCGCTAGGATTTTGTCTAGCAGAAGACGGTCCTCTGTTTTGTTGTTGCTTCAAGAAATTCATATATTGTTGCTGATTTTTATGATTATCGTATGCTATACACTTTTGAAGAGCTTCTTCAAGGGAAGTGATTTGAAAATGTGATAAATACTCACAATAAGGTTCATTTATGCCTGAGCAGAATGTCTTAAGGGCCATATTCTTAAAATAGGGAGTTTTGAAATTGACAGATTCGATATTATTGTTTAATGTAATATGCTGGAGTAAATCGTTTAGGTTATTTGATACTCGCTGATGATATTGGTCATATGTCTCGTTAAATTTTTGAACTGTTGTTGATAATTGTGTTACTAAAATGTCTTCTGAACGTCGGTCGCCGTACTTAGCTAACAAGGCCGGTCGTACGTCTGTCCAAATAGTTTTATTAGAATAATTTAAAAAATCTCTTGGTTCACCTTTGATACGAGATAAAATATTGGCATTCAAAATAAATTCTTGAGCTGGAGTAATCTCCTGAGTAATAAGAAATGCTATTAAATTATCAGCTGATTTTATAAAGGTGGAGAGATTGTCTCCGGTAGTAAATTCGGGCAAAGTAGCACAAATGCTAGAAATATCACCGTTACTCATAGGCATATCGGCTATTGAATTATCTAATAAATCTGAAGTACTATAATTATTTGGAGAAATATTTATGGAAAGATTTTCAAAAATTAAATGCAAATTTTCTCGAGAAATATCACTAAAAATGCTCATAAAGGAAAGAAAGGAAAAATTCACTTACAGAAGGATGATCACTGATGATTTCCTCAGCATGCTTTTCTTTTCTATTCCCAGGTTCGTAGGACTCTCGTCGAACAATTGAAATTGACCAGGAAACGGGTGGTTTCTGTACGAGGATCCTGTTCGCAGCGCCAGAAATGTTAATCGTTTCACTTTGTAACTTTTAAAAACTTTATTTTCAAAACTACACAAAAAGGAAACTAACTATGGAATTTATACAATAAAATGATTTTATAAAACAAACTGTTGTTATAAAGATCTATTTGTAAAAAAGCGTGAAAACACATGTTGCAATTTAATTTATAATATTTTATTGTTGACTCTGCAGGTTGGTGGTGTCTTGTGTCCATTAAGGCTACATGTCTATATACATGCAGTCTCAGTTTTGAAAGTCAAATCAATAACCCATAAATATTTGATAAAAGGGCATACCCAAAATGAGGGGGATACAGCTCATTCGGTCATAGAAAAAGCTACTAAAAAGGCATTATGTACCAGATCAATACTTTACCATTATCCGAAACGCTAAGAAAACTGGTTCAGCTTTTAAGGTCAACGAAATGTGTCACCAGGACTTTTATGATTTCAAAAAAGTGTATACTGACTATGGTTTTACCAACCCTCAACCGAAAAGGAGGGAAAAAGAAGACAACGGAAGAAAACACCGAAGGGCCAGACAGTGAAGAACTGCAAGACTTCAAGATGACCAGGTCTCACATAATAAGAATTGAGAAGAAAGACCCAACATACATCCTGTACAAAAATCATTATTCTGATGAGGAATACAGCAAAGAATTTCTGAAAGTAAAAAGGAGGAACAACAGATCAATACAAGATGTAGTTCTTTCACAAGCTTATTGCAGTAAGTTAAAAGTGGGTGACAGGAAAAAGTCAGACATTCTTAGCCTTATAGAAGCTAACTTAATTCCTCAGTATTACAAAGATTTTTATTTGAATCTATAGGCTTTTTTATAATTAGTTTGAACTGCTTACAAGAAAATAATAATCAACTAGGATTTTACGATGTTTTATTTCAGTATTACATTGAAAAATGTTTCATTTAAATAAAGTTTGTGATGAAATCTGGTGTTTTTATATACACACAAAACCCATCAAAGTTGGCACAAAATTTAATATTTCCGAGAATGCGTTGAAGAAAAGTGACACAACTTAAATATAATATAATTTTCATTTTTTATTTTAAGCATAGATCATTTTATGAAATTTTTAGTACATCAAGAATGTTCTATATGCTTTACAGCACCAAATGAAAAAAAAAGAACTTATTATCTGGAATAGTTAAGTAGTGTTTCAGTTTTAAGCAAACATATTTTCTGTTTTTTTGCTTTCCAGAAAAATTAAGTTTTTTTATTTGTATTTACTGTTTGGACCCTTACTTTGTGGAATCTACTCATATTAATGTTATAAATGAAACTAACTGTTTCTAATTAATTCCACTATTTGATTACAAAATTTATGAAAATTATTAAAGGATATTGATAATTATTTCGATATTGACATATCATCGTCAGAATGACAGAAGTTACATTTTATGTGATACCTACTTGATGTTTAATATTTTGGCTAGACCAAATAGTAAGTGACCTATCTTGTGGGTCTTGCAGAATATACACATAATTTTTACGGTAGATAGGTACTTGTAAATGTTGATATTCGAATGTAAACTAAGCTACCTACTTGATACTTTATTTAAAAAAAGTCAAACACCAGTTTCCCGGTCGCTATGTTTTTGTCCCCAATCAAAACATCGTTTACTTAATTGAGTAGAGTTAGTGCCGATAGCACCGTACATTAACAAGAATAGTACTTCAACTCACCGTTTGGGTCTTTGATGTCGTGTTATAAAGTAAAACCGCTGTCGCCAGTGAGATTAGCACGTGGCTCCTATTTACGAGGGTCGTAAATTCATGGGTTGTTGATTTATAGATTGAGTGTTTGTTACGGGTGCCGGTAAAAACGTACCTTGTTAGAAAACTATTTTTTTTTGAATACATGTTTTCTTTTGGTGAGTAGCCATCGAATATTAACTACTACACTAGAAGTTCAGTACTAACTTTATATCAGGCTTATTTGATTTGTTGCTTATAAATTTTATTGTAAAATAAATACGTAATCTAGTACAAAGCGATAACATATAACTTTTTGGAAAATTTGTACAGGGGTGTTTAGAAGGTACATTTTTAAACAACTCTAGCAGATTTTTTCCAATGCCATCTCTGCCAGCCATTTTCTTAAAATTACCCATAAATATATTTTCAAGTTGTACTATATATTGCACAATATTGATAGGGTATACTGTCAAACCTCTAAAAGGCAAATTTTCTTTCTGGACATAGGCTTTCAATTTAGTGAAAATCGTGGCTCCTCTATCCAATAATTTTTGTTGGTTAAATTCTTCACAAATTGGACAAGAATAATGCAACAAACATTTTTTCAAAACAAACCCACAACATAAACTATTGCATTACCTTCTGGGCAAGTAAGCTTTCGGTAGTCACAGGTAAAAACTTTTAAAGGTGTTTTTGGAGTAGAAAAGTGGAAAATAATATCTTTAAAAGTTTCTGCCGAGTCCGTATTAATGTCTAATAAAACTTCATTAATATCGTTCATGCAATTAGCACCTTCGACTTCATTAAAATATTTCAGAGTGAACAATTTTTTAAACGCTCTACAAAATTGTATCGGTGTTGGGTTTCTAGAATTGTCACAACAATTTCTAATTTGACCAAAGAAACTTTCAAGGCAGTCCTGTTTAAGATTTCTGGTCAACAAAAATGTATATTGCTTTGTTTTCAAAATATTCCAAAGAGCTTTTAATGATTTTATGGTTAACTTCCATCCAGATATAAATTTCATTCGGTCTGTAACGCTTTTACCCATTTACTATGAGCATATTTTTAATATCTTACCTAGCTTCATCCTTCGGAAATCGAAAAAAGAGAATCTAATCCTCTTTTACTCTTGCAACCATCAACAGGACGCAATAACCCGATTTCTATTAATCTAGATTTACTTATTAAAAAATATACACAATGTTCTCACAATATTACACAACGCAACACGAAACTACAACCGGTATAATACGTACTCAGCGGAATCTGTGGACAACTGGTATACAGCTCTGGGCCTGACCAGCCCGAATTCGGAGACGGGGCAAGGACTGAACGTTTAGGGGCGTGCCGAAGAGTTGAACTACTATTAATGTTAATGTACGGTGCCGATAGTAAGGCATAGTTTACATTGGAATTATCCGTAACTCTCAACTGATTGACTTTTCACTTATGTATTATACATTTTTGTAATCCTCTTGTAGAGGAGAATCCAACACTGCAATAATGTATTGGGTGTTCCATTTCAAAAATTGAGAGTGGTGACTATTAGGGGGAGGGAGTTAAAGTTATAACTTCTACATATGAACAAAGAGACGTCCTCCTTTATATGATTTTTGAGGGGGAGAGTAGATTTGGCAACAGTATATATAAAACTTGTTTGTTCTGTGAGGTGTGATTTTGGTGAAATTTGTCAAAAATAATTGTAATTAAAATAAAAGTTTTTGCAAATCGACAAAATAAGATTAACCTGCATGCACCTGTAAGTTAAAAATCTCTTTCTTTGCGCTAATTATACCACTTTCAATAGAATTCCAACTTTATTTACGGAATTTGACCTTGGCCCAGGTGAATTAATTGATATTATAAAGACTTATTACCGAATTTTGTAAGCCGCTGTTGTCAGATTCATTTAATTTACGAAGGCATATTACAAGCCTTACTTTTATTGGGATTAAAAGTACAACCGACGGACTCCAATATGGAAGCAGCGTTGCAAAAAATTTCAGAAACATTATCAATACAGCTAAATAAAAAATGAAATGAAGTCATTAAAAGACGAATTAACTTCTAATGTCAACAAGCTCCGAACAGATTTTGATAAAAAAATTCTAGAAACAAATGATAAACTTCAACAATTTGAAAAACAATTACAAATAGCCAAAAAAGAAAACGATGCACTCAAACGTAAAAATAATTAGTTTTCAAAGGAATACCACAAACTGAAAAACACAATGGGGAGCTACTAGAGATCATTATGGACTTCTGCAGGAAGGAGATTAAAGTGAATTTGAATTGCAATGAAGTAAATTACGTACGTGGAATAGGTAGAAAAGAGAATAAAAACCGGCCAATCTTATTAAGTTTTGTTTCGCTACACAAAAAATATGAAGTTATGAGAAACTGTACTAACTTAAAAGGAATCTCCTTAGTGTTAATGACGATCTCCCCAAAGAAGATTATATTAAGAAGATGGAGAACAGAAGGACTGCAAAGGACCTCAAGGCACAATGAATGGATGTGCTTATTAGAAATAATCAAGTATATGTAAGCCAGCACAATGAGCCTCAGATGAGAGATCAAAGTCAATCGATGAATCAAGATTATTCCGCTCAGAGCAGATATGTTGAAGACTCAGCTTCGGAAGGTGACGAATCCGGAAATCTAACACATACTTCATTGCGTCAAAGCAAAACCAAAAAAGAAGACCTTTAACAAAGAAAAAAGACACTAGTGTTGTTAAAAATGGTGGTCTAGAGTTTTTTCTCCTTAAAAAATAAGGTAATATATTCACATATGAACCAATTGAATATATTATTCTGGAACTGTCAGGGCATGAACAATTTGAATTATTTTGATTCCCAAGATATTAATAATTTTTGTAGATTTCCAATAATAGGGCTTGTAGAAACTTGGATCACATCCTCTGATCCTGTGCCTCCTAATGTTTTAAATAACCACAGCTTTTACCATAGCCAAGCATTAAAAGAAAAACAAAGGGGCAGAGGCAGTGGAGGTATCTTAATACTTGTGGCTAAGAATTGAAAGGGATTAAAGTATGTTAAAATTGTTGATATATGTAATATGTGGTTGTTTATGAGGATTCAAATAAATCTCATATTTTTTATCGTAGGTGTAGTATACTTAAAACCAGGGCAAAATGACCATACCTGTATTGAACTTTTGGAAGAGACTGTGAGAGGTGTTATCAGTAAATTTCCTGCTGATCAAGTAATTATTTATGGTGATTTTAATGCAATAATAGGTCCTCTCAATAACTTTAGTAGTAAGGATCCTCAGGACTGTTATATAAACGTTGAATCTCGCGAATCTAAAGACAGTATTGTCACACTTAGAGGAACGTTATTGGTTGAGTCACTTGAGAATTTGGGCTTTATCACACTAAACGGCAGATATGATGATTCTCAAGGAGACAATCGGACATCGGACAATCAGGTAGTAGTGTAATTGACCTAATTTGGACTAACTTAAATAGTATTGACAATATATCAAATTTCTATATTAATACGAATTTCATTTCTGATCATGTAAGCTGTGTGGTAACCTTAGCTATTGAACATTATTCAGAAAACGAAAGCAATGCTAAAGCTGAGTTTGTAACTAAAATATACATATGGGATAGTGCAAAATCTCACGCATATAAAAATATCATGTCACAATGTAGTTTAAACCCAAATCTTACTGACATTGAATAGCTGGATAATCAATTAAATGATGCTATCATCAGATTCTGTAGATTTCTTGGCATGGAAAAATTACATACTCAAAAGAAGTCTCTACATTTTGATTCAAAACCATGGCTCGACAAAACTTGTATTCTCGCAAAAAAGCAGCTTAACTTGGCTAAAAGAGGTATAAAAAAATAATCTAGATCCTAACAGTATAAAATCTTATAACACAGCTAAAAAAGAATTTAAGTAAATCACAAAAAAAAGAAAAAGTGCTTTTAAAAAAAGCCAGCTAACAAAATTCGAAAACATAAAAAACCCAATTCAGTTTTGGAAAGAAATCTGAATGAATAAAAGTAAAAATAAAAATTTATTCAATGCTATAGGGATTGATCAATTTGTAATATAAACTTACCTCTCCCTTAGACTATCAATTCACGGATGTTCTACACCCATATTTAATACCCCCTTTACCATGCAGGAGATCTATTATGTTCTGAATCTAGCAAAAATAACAAAGCCCCTGGCGATGATAACATCTCTAATGAATTTTTGAAAAATTTACCCATGGATTGGATATACAATTTGAAAAATATATTTATTAAAATTATTTCTGAAGAGAGACTACCCCCTACTTGGTCAATAACTAAAATGATCCACTTTCATAAAAAAGGCCCATTAAGCGAGCCAAATAATTATCGCAGCATAGCTCTGCTAAATCATGAAACAAAATGTAAGACTCACAAATTATACTGAAAATGCTGAAATAATCCCAGAATGCCAAGCATGATTCCGTAAATTTCGCAGCTGTGATGACAACGTTTTTGTTCTACATACAATTATTAATAATTACCTACGCTTACCCTCAAGAAAACTTTTCGCTCTATTTGTTGATTTCAGGAAAGCCTTTGATTCCTTGGATTACAGCGTCCTCTGGGAAAAACTTTATTTACAAGGGGTTAGTGCAAAAATTATCAGAATTCTCCTAAATTTATATAACTCAGCTTATCTTTATATCGAAGGAAATGGCAACATTTTAGATAAAATCAAAATTACCAAAGGAGTTTTACAAGGTGACTCACTCAGTCCACTTCTTTTCTCAATTTTTGTTTCAGATCTTGATAATTACTTGATTATACTTGACGGGAAAACTAACATCAACATGCTAATGTATGCTGACGACCTTGTCCTCTTTGCCGAATCACAAGTTGAAATGTCCCGAAATTAAATAATCTTAGAGTCTTATTGCCATAAATTTAAACTGGAAGTTAACCCTTCAAAAACGAAAATGGTCGTTTTCCGTAAAACAGCCAACATGAGCAAACAACCGCAATTTACATATAATAACTCTAAAGTAGAACTAGTAAACTCTTTTGAGTACCTAGGAGTAAAATTCACATTTATCGGACTTTTTTTAAATAATTTCAAATTCCGCGAACAAAAAGCAAGATTATCACAGGAAGTAGTGCTAAAAATTATAAATTCCTCTCATATAGCAGACTTAGGTTCAATCAAAACCTTATACAATAACGTAGTTATACCCACCTTCACATACGCAAGCAGTATTTGGGCTATTCGATACTTGGACCAAATTGAAGAAATCCATAGCAATTTTTGGAAAAACTTATTATTTATACAAAAGCGTACAGCTGCATACATAATACGAACAGAAGGTAATATTTGTAAATTAGGCCATTTTATTATAAAGCAAGCGCAGGAACTTTTGAGTAGAATAGCAAAGCATGAAAACACCAGGTACACCTATTAAGCCCTTATGCGTTTAATTAATTTATATGAAGCCGCTAATGTTAATATAAAGTATAATTGGATATACCAATTACAAACTTGTTTACAAAAATACTGCCAACTCGACTTATTTACTACCAATATAGATTTAAATGATAAAGAACAAATCCTGACTAGATATTTGAACCTTAGTTATGAGGAAATTTTGCTTAGTACTTACCATCCACGATATAAATTTCTTTTAAGAGAATTCTCACCATCTGTAACAACTAACTATCTCAAACACACACTTCCCCTCTATATCAAAAGATTAATTGCACAATTACGTACTACTAATACTGAAACTTTGTACATATATGCAAATAATAACTCGTATTTGATCACAACAAAATCAATTTGCACAATCTGTAATCAACAAACACCTGAATCCCTTGAGCACGTCATCCTGACTTGTCCGTTGTATAGTGGTTTACGAGGCTCGTTAGTAAAATTCGAGAGATATTCAGATGACATTGACGCTTTATTGACTTCAAACGACGCTATGATCATTCAAAAGCTTCACAGGTTTATGAGCGAGGCAATGAAACTTAGAGCATTCATTATAAATGAATGACTGAGGGCACCTCAACCAGTCCGAAATTTTCTTTTCTGTTATGTTTTTATTAATTATTTATTCTTACTCTTTATCTCATCACTCTGTCATGTACTTTATGCATTAATAGATGTAACCTAATCTTCTCCTCTTGTTCATGTATCATTGTTATACTAGAGAACAATAAATTTATTATTTATTTATTTATATGATTTTTGACATGTTTTTTCATTTTTTCATAAAATGACGCCTTCAGAATTATGTGGGGTGGATAGTATTCATTGAAATGATCTGTATATAGATTGTGCTAATGGAACTGGACATGGGAAGACATATTGGAAGTGTTGTTTCGGTGTTGACCCAACAATAGGAGAAATATTTTCGACATTTTCCCGTTTTTTTGGACTATTCAAAAATAATTTAACTGAAGAAACTTTTCCCTTTATTTGAATGGAGAAAAAATATCTTATGTAATTTGCTTCAGCATCTAAGGAAATCAGCAAATATGCATACATTAGCTTAGCACGATAGTTACAATTTGAATGGATATTATTTTATAGGATTGATATTTTTAAAAATTGAGTTTTCGACATTATAGAACTCTCCAAGCAGTTCTATACTGACGCGTGTCAACCAAAAACCAATTGCAATTGAACTTTCGCAAATATTTGAAAACATTGGCAAATGTTTGTTCGTTTCTGTTTCTCTATTAAAAACCAAAACGAGAACTCGTGAAAACCGGATTTGTGCACATTTGTCGATGATCCCACAAATCGATTGTAGCTACGTGTCCTTATATTTAAAGAACATTACACAATATTTCGTTGACACGGCATCTCTGGCCTTAGGGATTTGATAATAAAGGTTTATAAATCCCTTATTGTACAGTAAACAGTAACAGATCCATAGTCGGTAAAGTTTAGATACTAAAACATAAATTAAATTTATTTTGTAAAAAAATCACTAAATTTCTTAAAAACAAATTCAACTTTTATTCATCAATTGAAATTAAGCCAATTAAACTGTTGAAACATACAGGGTGGCCGACCGTATACTCTTTGACTGATTTCATCTATTTTTTAAATAATAACTGATAGAATCGAAAAGGAACACACTGAGTAGTACATGAACTCTGACTGTTAGTAAAACAAAAAAGCTGGC
The DNA here is from genome assembly GCA_947563755.1 of Lochmaea crataegi. Taxonomy (NCBI): domain Eukaryota; kingdom Metazoa; phylum Arthropoda; class Insecta; order Coleoptera; family Chrysomelidae; genus Lochmaea; species Lochmaea crataegi. The sequence continues at coordinate 27,187,866 of OX387430.1, forward strand.
AGTAAATAGGAAAAAAAATCCCATTTCGACTTTAATCAACCGCTTTTTTATACAAACTAGGGCTGGTATCATTTGTTCTTGGTAAAGGACATAATATCGTTCTTCGGAATAAATTTTTTGCTTTTGGTCAATACATTTGGTTTTATTAGCCTCACTTCGATTTTTCGTTTATGTATTGGCTTATTGATAATTTATTTTCTGGGGATATTGGGGTTTGGTCAACTTGCATGTTTCTTTTGCTGCATCGGTTGAAATGTATCCTCGATTTTTTAATGATTCAAACACATTCTTCACAATTCGCTTCGCATCCGGCGATAAGTGCACTTGTTTGCCCTAGAGGTCGCCACATACTCAGTTTTAAACACAAGATTACCAGACTTGGAAAGAATGCCATTCAATGGTACACAGACGGCCCAAAAGCAATAGAATGAACTGGGATAGGAGTGTACGGGCCACGAACCAAACACGCTGGAAGCTTGGGAAAAATCCCGAGTATCTTTCAAGCGGAAATTCACGCCATAAGAAAGTGTGCCGAGTTAAATATTGATAAAGGATATATAAGGCAAAGGATTATCATAATGTCGGATAGTCAAGCAGCAATTAAAGTACTGAGCTCTTGTGGTATCAGTTCCAAAATGGTGTGGGAATGCCTAGGCAAACTAAATGAACTAGGCGAGAACAATATAGTCACCTTACTGTGGATTCCAGGACACGCGAGGATGGAAGGATATGAAATGGCAGATGAACTATCAAAGAGGGGGAGTGGAACACCCTTTTTGGGGGCCGGAACCCTTTTGCGCTATCAGCTCCAATGTAATATTGGAAGAAATAGGCAAAGCCGAAGAAAAGAGAAGATCTGACCATTGGAAAGATCTAGTAGGACTTGGGCAATCAAATATTCTTCTGGGGGATTACAACCTGTTGAGATCAAATGATTGCATAAGTCAAAGTAAAACTGCACTAAGAGTTTTAACAGGCATCCTTACGGGACATTGTCGCCTGAATGGGCACTTGAAAAAGCTCAAAATAGTGGAGGAAGAAGAATGTAGATTCTGTGGCATGGAAGAAAAAACCTCCATCCACATACTTGCGAACTGCACAGCAATTCAGAATCCTAGGGCACAACACCTTGGAGATTACTGGATAGAAAAGGGACATTTACCTAAGTTAAAGCCTGCAGATATCCTAAAATTCCTCCGGGAAATCGGACTAAAGGAGCTACTAGTCTCTGAGACTTTCCTCATGAACAAAGTATGAGTGAATGTCACCCCAATTAACATACATACATATCAAATGTATTGATTCCAACTTTTGAATGATTAATATCCGCTGGACGAAGGGCTACGTACTCTTTATAGTAGTTCATATACAATGTACCACGTACAACAAAGGTGCATTGCACATTAGTTTTTGTGTCTGGCATATGCACAACTAGTGAAGTTCCGAAATCCTCGATATTATTTAATATCAAATCGCACAGTTCCTCTCGACGACAGGCTCCAAAAACACCAAAAATCGCAGCAACTTTCTGCGTCAGATGTATTTCATCCGGGACTTCTGCGAGAAATTTGTCGATTTGTTCCCTTGTCAATACTTTTGACTTTTTCGTCGATATCCTTCACCCTTTCGCTCCAAAAAAGCCACAAGCTTTTAATATCTGCCTATGTCATGATTATTTATGTTCATCATCGACTTCAACATAGAGTAATTCGACCAAAGCGTTGACGATTTCCATATTTTGGACTTTCCTTCAAAGTATGCAAAAAGCACTTTTTCACTGGCCTGCTTGCCACTGACATTTTTTTGATCACACCATTTTAAGAAACGATCGTATGAAAACTCGTACTGTCGCTTTGACTTACTAGGCAATAATTCAAAAGCAGCTTTATTGGCAACTTCTTCAATTTCCAGCGGTAGTAATTCATTTTCTTGATCACTTTCCATTGAAAAACTAAGAAACGAAAAATAATAATTCGTGATTTATTGACCTTAGTTGTCAACAAAGACAAATCAACAAATTCGGTTTTTGTTTACCTTGGCAACTTTTTCTTGAATAGAAACTTCCCTTCTCACGAAATAAAATATCACTTCCAGCACTTATATCATAAATAACTATTTTCTACAATCATTAATAACAGTGACGTTTTTTTAATCGATTTTCGTACATAAAATATGTATTTGTTGAACAATTTAAAAAAGTGACATTAGAGTGAGATAAAATAGTTATTTATGTATTTAGAGCGTAAAGTAACAGATTGGCGCTTGAGAAAGAATGTTGCCGTACGACGCGATCTTTTGAAAGTGGCAATTTCACTTTACGCTTGAAAAACACACATACTTTTTTCTACAGTCGCACTTTTAATAATTAAAACAGTTTTTTATATTATCTTAGGTTATAATAGAAGTGGATTATGATTTAAGATATTACTCTGACATTTTAGTTGTCATATTATTTATTAATATTAAATATGAAAGTACAATTGTTACAATTATTTCTTGCACTTTTTGATTCAGAAGAAATTTCTTCCATTACTGAAGATTGAAAATAAAATTCACAAATGATATAAAAACGTGTAATAACCTTTTTGTGTTTTTCTGGTTTATTATCTATTTAAGTACCTATTTCAATTTGTGTATTTGAATGCTTTCTCTTTATGGCGTTAAGAAGATCTACTGAATTGTTCAGACTTGTCAGAATCTGTAGAGCGCTTATAGCTCCCTCCCCTGTCGACTTTTGATTCGCCGTCGCTCTAGGTAGAGGCGTTACCGAGATATCAACAATAACAATGACTTTTGAAATTCACTTTCTAATTTCTTTTAAATTATTATATAAATTGTTATAAAAATTATTATAATGTTGTGATAGTATAAAAAAAAGATTCCTTTTTTGCGCTAGAGCGTAAAGTAACAATCCTCGGTATTTGTCGACTTTACGATTTCATTTGAATATAGTAATTAGTCATTTTACGCGGGACTATAGGAAATAGTATATTGTGCAACAATTGGGGAAAGTTCAACTTTTCTCACGAGTGTGGAAGTTTTTTGGCACAAGCCCGAAGGGCGAGTTCCGCAAACACACGAGTGAGAAAAGTACTTTCCCCACATGTTGCACACTACACTTTTTCTACAATTGCACAAATTTAAAGAATACAAGTAGGTACGCAACATTGAATAGTGTGACCAAAGTGAGGACGCCTTTAATTTCTTTGACAACTCTTCAAAATATACCAAAAGTACCTACACTTTCCGAAAAAGATTTTATTTTTGTATTTCTTCTCCACTCCATCAATTTTTCGTATGCCAATTCATACTTTTTTCTTGAAATTTCCGGCAATAAATCTAAAGTTACTTTTGCAGCTTTTTCCAATATCTCTGGAGGAGTATTATTAAAATCGTCACTACTGTCAGTATCCACATTATTATTCATTATAAATATATATATATATATATATATGTCTTGTTAAACTAATATTTAATGGAAATTGGGATTTTTATCAAAGCACGATTGAAACTACCTTTTATAATTTAAAAACTTCTAATATAATCTGACAGTTTTGTGACAACTAAGTAGGTATTTAAAGATGACAGAAGCCTACTAAGTTTTTGTCGATTTTATTTGATTCTCCATATAAATGTATGGCGTGGGCAAAGTGCCGTGAGAAATAATATTTCTCACAGTATGGGCAATATTTGGTTTTGAAATTAAGTAAGGTATGAGAAATACGTCACTTTTCATAGCAGTTGTAGAAAAAGTAATTTTTTTAACGCTAATTTTAAATATTTCCGCTAATGGCTCTGCAGACTGCACTCATCTGACATTTTACTTAGCGTTTTGTCATCATGACAAACATAAACATTCAAATCGACGCCATTTTTAGTCCATTTAGAGCAACCTAAATAACACATTTTCTGGTTTTTGCATGCACGTAGAAAATATAGTGTATGCAACATATGCATAAAGTGTCTTTTTTCACGAATGGAAAAATTGACGCATGAGCCGCAGGCACCACTTTATGCACTTGTTGCATAAATAACTATTTTCTACGCCCTATCTTTAAAGTACCTTGTATTTCACCAGTTTGTAGCACTTGAAACGGCTGTTTATGGTGAGAGGGAAAAAAAGTGAAAAAGCGTTAAAAAAGTGCCATAACTTTATTTCTCTCTTTCCATAAGTAGTGCAATCCGTCCACACCTTTACCGGAAAAAAATATCAAATTACCTTTGACTTTGACATCATAATATGAACTGTAACTGATTTGATGTTAGTTCTTATCAATAATTCGATTTGTTTTACATAATTTAGTAGTTATTCCTATTATTATTATGGATAGTGAAGATTCCGAGTTTGAAATAATATGTACTCCCGAAGAAATCATAGAAAAGGCAAATGTGGCTACATTAAATTTTCTAGCGGAGAAATCCAAAGAAAATTATTGAAAAGAATATGATACTTTTATAAAATGGCGGAACCAGAACAATATTCAGCTTTGCAGAGAGGGTGGTCTTCTACATTATGGTCCAGCTATTCTAAACTAAAAGCATCCTCAATTATTAATGATAACGTAGATAAACGTAAATATTCTAAACTAATAGCATTTTTGAAACGAAAATCGGTTGGGTAAAACCTAAGAAATCTAATACATTTGCAAGGAAGGAAATGAACAAGTTTTTATTGAATGCTCCAGATGACAAATATTTAATGTTCAAGGTAAAAGTTTTAAATAGTTAATTTGTTTTTTGCTTACTTTATTTATAAATTTGTAGGTAACGTAAATACTGGGAATAGCTAGAGGTTGTCGAAGAGAAGAGTTGTATTAAATGAAAATTGATGACATTGAAAATAAGGGGGAATTTCTACTTATCATGATTTCAGATTCAAAAACTCATACAAGTCGGCGTTTCACGGTTATTGGAAAATCCCATACAAACAATAATAATACATTTATAGCAAAAGTATCTAATCTGGGACCGAAAAACGCCACCAGCAACCATTTCTTTTTAACATAATATATAGAAATGGCAAATGTTGCCTTTTCAATATACACATTGCGAATTTAAACTAAAATACTTACATAATATAGTTGTTAATTTTTCTTAATATTATTGTGTACATTTTCCAATTCAGTCATTATGCATTCATCAGTTGTAATTTACTGAAGGAGTTTAATTAAAATTCTCCAAATTACTATTTTGATTTTATTATTTGTATAGGGCTGTAGAAAAAATTTTGTATGCAACATATGCATAAAGTATCTTTTTTTCGCTCATGGAATTTCCGTCAACTTTATCATTCGTGAAAAAAAGTACCACTTTATGCACTTGTTGCATAAATTACTATTATCCGCAATCACATTTTAATTGGAGTTTTATCCACACTTATGAAACATAAAAAGCACCACTTTATCCACTAGAGGAATAATGAAAATACAATCTTAAATCAATAGCAATCAATCAACACCTCCCAATTTTTTTTAAATTAATTTCAATAATTTTTGACGTTACAGCTGCTGTCAGAGCGAAATGTCAAATCGAAATGATAAAATCTGATTTTAAATGACTGTGATTGAGGATAAAACGTTGAATTGCACTCCTGTTTCAGTTGCGTTTTTCCACTAAAGGGTATGGACAGAAAGATAGCAGGTTACCTGCTCGCTGGTTACCGGCACCGACCGGCGCCCAAATTTGCTTATGGTTGATAAACGTAAGCGCACAGAGACAAAGCAGGCTGAACAGCCGGACAAAGCAGGTGTTCAGCAACATTCTTGCGTAGATAAGACACTATCTAAAACACTTAGTGTAGGGACAGAAAGAAAGCGGGTTACCTGCTCGCTGGTTACCGGCGCCGATAGAGGCAGGCTTGCACACCGAAAGAAAGCGGGTAATCGGAATGGGCTTCTGTTTCCGTAGATTTATTTTCGCTTATAATTAAATACTCATTCCGGTAAACTGCCTGCGGCTTGATACACGCGCTGACAAGCTTCAGCCTGCTTGTCTCTGTGCGCTTACGTTTATCAACCGTATGTAAATTTAGGCGCCGATCATTGCCGGTAACCAGCGAGCAGGTAACCCGCTTTCTTTTTGTCCATACCCTAATACAATAAATAACTATTTTCTGCTTCTCACTGTACAATATCATCTACTAATTCTAATTCCAGCAAACAATAATAATTTCTTCTTGGGGGATTCCATTTATATAATATTTCATTGGAAATATTAAAAGTACTTAAATATTTTTGTTTGATATTGTTATTTAAACTGAAATTAGAAAAATAAATAAAAGCATGATCTCCATTGAACTTCGCTAGTCAAACATAATTATCACATTGACTAACAAACTGAACACATTTGATAATATATTGGAGGTATAACCGTACTCTATTCATCATAACCACTTTTATATAATGATTATCATCTTTGACATATTTTACTTTATCTAGTCCAGCTAAATCCAAGTTATAGTGCGTGACAAGGTATAGTTGAAAGTGCAAATCCTTGGTAAGATATGTTCACCGATAGGTTGATCAGAGTCAGCTTAGGTTGTGTATTATACAGCGTTGCTGAAAAGTCTCGCACCAAGGGACCAACCTAGGTCGAGTGACGTATCACCAAGAAAGTTATTATTTATTATTTCCAAAAATAATAGCAATTGAGACGTTATCTTTGCCGATAACATTTAAAATATAGAAATATTTCAACGTTTCTTAAAATTCATCTTTTGGTGGAATAGACAATAAGTGTATTCGGACAGAAAATCAATAATTATAGTTTCTGGTTATTAACTTTACCACGAGATTTGAAATATTTAAATTTTACATAAATACGAACGGAGAGGTTTCTGGCCTTCTGTTTATCACTGCCTTAGAAGCGATAAAGTAATAAGGTACTGAGCAGTAATTCTTAAATCGTAGAGTTTTTCTTAAAAATATAAGTAGAAGAAGCTTCTAAATTTTACTAGGATAACTGGTATGTTATACAGTATTGTTTTAATTTAGTATCTTTGTAGATGTTTCTTGATTAAAATAATAATGTAATGCATAAATTATTATACAAAACGGCTACTAATTTTTGGGATGCCACATGGCTTTACTTTTTTCATTTAAATTACATTAACTCACATTTTCTATACTCCTCTCATTTGCTTATAATTGTTTTCAACTAAAATAGATGTTTGTCCAGATAGAATCATTAAGCTATTAGTTGAATAATTGTAAAAGTATATGATTTATGTATTTATCCTGGACAGATATCCTAAAATGCTCCATTTTGTAGATTCATTTTTTCTGCAATGTCAAATGTAATTTTAGCACAGTTCCTATGAGATGCAGTTCGTGTGAGATACAATTCCGGGGATATACAGTTCCTGACAGTACCTGTAAGATACTGTTCCTGAGAGATACCGTTCCTATGAGATGTCAAGTTCCTGGATGACATGGTTCCAGGGTTATCAGCTAACTGAATACTCATCAGGAAAGTAATTGTATATTTGAAAGGCTTCACCTAGGTTTTTTATATTTGACTATTTGACTACTAACCCAGTCACCTTTATGTTTTCTCTCATTATATATATATATATCTCATTATATATCGAAGAGAGATTGTATCATGTCAACAAACAAATGGACAGCATTTTGAGCACCTACTGTGATGAAATATTTGCTACTTAAGTGAATGTTTAGTTCATAAATTTTTGTAGCATCCAGTTTCGTTTAAGATTACAACATTAATATTTTTGATGACAGGGATATGTCAGATGGAGGTGACTAACATTTAAATGTTCAGACTGCATTAGCGAATCTAGCAAGGAGAATTCTGATGAAGGATTCATGGAACAAGTTATTCCATATAATCTGGAATACCAAACGTTTATGTAGGCGACTTTCTTCTCTTTAAAAATGCCTTAAAAAAGGTGGTTAGTTTTTCGTGTGTGAAATCGAAAAAATTATTGACGGGCAATATCAATTAAATTTCCTGAGAAAGAAAAATAACGATTTGTGTTCCCGGTTATTGTCGACAAAGACCTAATAGAGTTTGATCAAATTGAGCGAAAACTGCCAAAACCAAAAGATCAAACAACTAAAGCTCGAGCAAGATCAATAAAAAAAATTTAAGTAAATTTAGGTGGTTATGATGTAAACTGACATGAGTTGAATTGATTTGAGTTATTTTTAATAACTTGAACTTTTTGAGAATTTAAATAATTATATTGAAACATAGTTTGTTGAGTGTATGACTAGGACTTATAGCCATCAACATCTACTGTCAGAGAAATGTCAGTAACCGTATTGTGAAGTATGTGTACTCTTCACCACAAAAATAGTATATTGTTTTACGAGTGACAAAAGTAACATTTTTTGAATCGAGAGAACAGGGTACACGAGCTTCAAAAATGTTTTTGGACGACACACTATACTTTTTCTACAACCCCGTTCAATATCATGATAATATGCTAAAGAATGTGATTTATAACTAAATAAAAAAGTCTCAAAAAAAATAAATCTTGCTGCCTGGCCTCATTTGTTTGTTCTCCTTAATTTCTTGAAGCTCGTGTAACTTTTTTTTACAGCCCCGTTTATATAATAATAATATGCTAAAAAAGAACCATGAACAAATACCTATTTTATTTTAAATTGAAAATAGAATTTCCTTAAACATTACTTATAATTTAAATATTGGTTAGTTGTTACATTCCATCAATTTTTCAAAATTATAGGAGTATTCAAATCAAGAATTTCATGTATGGTAGACGATGCTACATATGTTCTGTTATTAACTGATGTAACTCCAGATGAAGATTATATACGAGGGCAGGAAATGATTGAGAGTATAAATTTAACGTCTGGAGAATTTCTCTAGCTTGCGACGGAAATCACCTTTTCGCTTAAAGTATTCTCTTACAAAAGACTTGTTGTATAGGTTTCTAGAAAATAGTATATTACGGACCAAGGCTTACTGGCCGAGGTGTGAGGACAGAAAAATATATTTTTCTCCGATTGTATTAATTGAATTAAACGTCAGTTTTAGTGACATTTATCGATCATAGAAGTAACACTTTTACTGCCTAGGCAGTAAAAATGATTTTTAATGCCTAGGAATTAAGAAAATCAGTTCTTCTACTTTTTTTTTGAAATCTTGCGATTAAGACAGGCCCATGGAATCAAACAATCACTTCCACGTCACACATACATAGGCTAACTTCACTGTGCACACTATTATTGTCGATATTTAACATTATATTTATTATTTTTCGGTAGATATTATTATGCATAATCGACAATGATAATTAAAAAATACGGTTTAATTATTACCTATAACATTAGAGAAAATATTAAAAACTGTAAGTTGAATCCGTTATAAAAAAGTTTTCATTTTAATATGATTTTTCTAAACACACTGTACAAAAAAGAATATGTTTCACACGGCAGAGAATCAGATTTACTGCCTTGGCTAGTTTCATGAAATGCTAGCCGCGGCAGTAAATCTGTTACTTCTCTGCCTAGTTAAGCAAATAACTATTTTCTGAGAGTCCGCTATTTAGTGCCGCAAGGTTACAGCATCGTCTACTGGACAAGTTCAAAAACGTGTTAATTCTTAATAAAGCTCCTAAAAATATGAGCGATGGCTCATTCAATTCGGAATGACGTCTAGAAAAAGTATCGAAAGTATGTATTAGCACATAAACAATTGCAATTGCTATTAACCAGTTAAGGTGAAAAAAGATAGCATCTAGTTTTTTGTTGATAACTCAAAAACAATTGATATTTAATGAATTTTAAAAAAAGATCCTCAAAGAGGAGAAAATTTCCAATAAAAAAGTTTCAGCTCCCGGAACTCTATCTCTATTATTTATAATTCAACGCTGAAAATAGGTCTCCGCGAGTCTTTTTGGGAATGCGCTTTTTTCAGGTATTGATTGTTAATTACAAAATTTTAAAAAATTATGGTGTATTCTGAACATTGCCGTTGGAAAAAGTTCTTGAAGTTAATTTTTCAACAAATGTTTCAACAATAATTGTCTTAAAAACTGCCAATTGCTAATTAACAAAATGTTCTTGAACTTCCTTGTTCATTGTAAGCTAAAAAAAATGTTGAAATAATTGCAATTTTTTGCTAACTTATACTACTCATTATAAACAAAGTATTGACATTTTTTAAACTTCTATGACGTGATCTTGTTAATTATGTATACAGGAAGGGCTCCACGCCACGAAACATTTTTAAGACAATTATTGTTGAAACACTTTTGTTAATAACAATTTCAATTTTGTATGTGCTAATACATACTTTCGATATATTTTTCTAGACGTAATTCCTAATCGAATGAGCCATCGCTCATATTTTTAGGAGCTTTATCAAGAATTAACACGTTTTTGAACTTGTTAATTAGATTATACCGACCAATTTGATTGATGTCTTCAAGGAGAGGAGTGCCCAAACTACATCGAGTGTTTGAAAAATTCTGAATTACTCTATCGAATTAATATTAACATTCGTTCTACCGCTAAAAACCAATGTGGTTGATGCGGAAATAAATAAAAACACATATTATTTAGAAAATGTAAAGTCAAAAAATAATCCAACGAATATTACACGAGAATGACAATAAAGAGAAAATCATTCTCCAGATCTTTTCTTAAACCTGTTGCCTTCTTGGCATTAGATTTGAAAATCGAATTATTTTCACTTCATCGCCTCTCTCTTGTGATATTACTACTGGCTATAGTGTTTAATTGTTTATACAATATAATATATCTTGTTTGTTAATGGTTTCCTTGTGACCTATCAATTCAAGATAACCTTTAGATAGGAATTCTTCGAATATATTAGTACAAATTTTTGTCGTTCATTAAAGTCATAACAAATTCGGATGATAGAGATTTTTTTAATATATTAAAAAATCTAAATTTACCCGAAAATCTGCAGAATTAACTACTTTTTAATCTTGAAAATTGAAAAAAGATTTTCCCATTTATTGATAAGAAGCCACCCTTTGTATACTTTGGTTTTTCTTTGTTTGTAACAACACTACTAATGGTGCTTTTTTAATTCGTTTTTTTTTATCCCAATTTACTACTTTCGTTTTGTGTAAGAGTAGGATCCTTTGAAATTAATTAAATCTAACGTTTCTCCCAAAAACAACCAACAAATCCAGGGACAATACGAAAGGTACTGAATATTACATAGTCTAGTCTAATCTACATGATGAACTTTTTGTTATTTTGTGGAAACTAAACATTTTTTACATTTTTATAAGAACGTTTCAGTAGCGTTTCAGCTACCATGACCAAGAATCATAAAATCTCTTAAACATTTGTTTCCCTATCTGACAATTAACAGAAATTCAACAACTAGACAATTAATGATAAGACTGCAAATTTTTTTTAAGTTCATTCATAGCAGATTATTTCTTTAATAAAAATGATTATGAATGAAGGAATATTTTTTTTTTGTAATCACATTCTGATAGTATTATAGTTGACTAGCAATGGGAATAATGGAATCTAATGAAGTGCACGTCCCAGGAACGGCTTTTTTAGGGAAGCTCTATTTGATTATCTTAGAAATGTTGTTAATAAAACGCGTTTGTTGTTACTTTTTGTGAGAAATAATTATCTTTGTTTAAAAATAATGTATTAGGTAATCAGTTTTGTTATTGGTTGTTTCGTCTAATGTACCTAAACGAGTAATTATTGCTTATCATATAATTATTAATTAAGATATTTTAAGCTGAATATTGAAATACACATTTAAAAAAAACTATTATGAATAAAAGTATGCAAGAAATATAAAAATCGTAGAAGAAATGGGTAAATTGTGTATTCAATTGGTTATTTTTTTTAATATCTTTATTTGAACGTTTCGGTAGCGTCCCATCTACCGTTATTAAAAATAATTAAATTTCTTAAGACTGTTTGTCCCTATCTGACACTTATAGTTTGGCAAGTCTATCTGAAGCTACGGGGCATCGGTAAAGGGCGAGGAAACATGGTCGATATCTGTTATAAACGTACCAATAGCGTACGGTACCTATTTTATAAAAGTATTAAAAATCATAATCATTATTATATAATAATTATATATAGAAACTGATTTATGCTTTGCTTTAAAGGTAAGGTATTTTTCAAAACACGGTACCTATTTGTTAAAAATCGTACTTGAATTCAATAAGGATACGAAATAATAAGATACCAAGTAAAACTGAAAATACGAAGGTAAATATTGACATAATAAACGCCACTGGATAATCAATGTCAATCAATTGTCGAAGTGAGAGGGAAGAACACACGCATGCGCTTGCCAATAGGAAGTCAGGTGGTTACCTAGCAACGGAGGTTCGATCAATATTCACCAATTGAGTTAGTAGGAGGGCGTGGTAATTATGATTTTCGCACGACGTTGCCGGCTTGAAGGAAACCCATAACATATTTGGAAACGTGTTCATCTTTTAATATTTAGAAATTGAAAAAATAATGTTGATAGACAAATTCCAATGAAACAAGCACATTAAAGAACTAACGTTTAATCATTATTGACATATTGTTAATAATAAAAAGTCCATTTCCTAATTATTATCACTACATACTTAGCACTTTAGCTTTTTCATAGTTAAACGTGGCAATATCGAATGATTTCGACAGCATTCCTTTCACAGCTTCAGTTATGTTTGCCAAACTATAAAATGAATTCGACAATTAGATAATCAATGATAATATTTCAAGTTCTAGAAAAAAAAATGAGCGTGTTTAGCCGGGCTCAACGGCTGAAACTAAGCAGAAAACATATCGAGTGTGCTGGCAGTCAACAGCCGAATTCCGGCAAAACCTAACCATAACATAATAATAATATTTTGGCGATGATAATATATGCAAATATCGAAATAATTATAAATGATATTCTAGTTTTCATTGTTTTTTTCATTAAATAGTGGAATTGATTATAAACAGTTAGTTTAATTTAAAAAAAAGTAATATGGGTAGATTCCACAAAGAAAGGGTCCAATCTGTAAATTCAGATAAATTTTTGTCTTCCATGAAAACCTTTTTATTTGGAAAAAATACGAAAACAAACCGCTTGATAACATAAAAATGATTGATTTTTAAAATTTTTCTATAAAATTCGAAGGAGTTGAATTTGGAAAGATCACCCTTTTTATCAATTTGCAATAACAAAAAGATTTCATTAAATTCAATAATTTATCAATAGTACTGAATCTGTCGAAAACGTCAGTATGGAGACAATTTCAAGAGTTTTGTGCCGAAAGAAATCACTTATTAGAACGAGGAGCTTCGGTGGAAAAAATTGCCTTCATTCTAAAGGACTGGGCAAGCAACATGCGCAAGAAGGATGGATCCCTTTATAAAGAAAGTGTGGTGAAAACAATGTGGAACGTGACAGCAAAACTTGTTCAGGAAAAATTTCGGCATTGCAATAGATCCATTCAATGATGTAAGATTTAAATCTGCTAGGGGTGCACGAGATGCTGCGCGCAAAATATTGCAAATGAACCCGGAAAAGAGAAAAGAAAGCTCATCGGCTTCTACTTACAAAGAATTGCTGCCAATTTGGAGGCTTTACGATGAAAACAAGCCGGAGGGTCTGCAGAAAAAATTTTGTCATCTCATATCTTATGAGCTAGCATTTCGAGGAGGTGATGCAGCCAACTGTTTGACGGATTTCTTTCAAGAAGAAAAGTTTAATGATGGAGCAAGCACAAATAAAATAGAATATAATCCAGTGTTTTCAAAAACCTGCCAAGGAGGAGGCCGCAGATTAACAGACAGTAAATGGTTAATCAGAAACACTACTAATGAAGACATCTGCCCCATTAGGTAGGTCAAATTAACCGTTTTTTCATTTAATTTTTCTTATCAAAGCTTTTTTTCTTTAAGATTATACAAAAAACTTTTGTCAAACCGAGGATCTAACGTGAAGACGAACCGTTTGTTTCTTACACCGAATCGAGAATGGCAAAATAATGGTATATGGTTCAAGAACATCCCAGTTGGCAGAAACGAGATCGCAAAATGGACAAAGCTGTCTGTCCAAAAAGCAGGTCTCGATAGCGAAAAGTTCAAATCTACAAACCATTCTCACCGAGCAACTGCCGTAAGCCATCTAGCCAAGGTTGGGGTAAACGAAAACTAGCTAACGAAAATAACGGGACATGGAAATGTCAGTTCAATAAAACCTTATTTACAACTCGATAAAGAGTTTCACGAGGAAATAATAAAGAAAATGAGAAAAAGTGAAAACAACGGGTTTAGTGTTTTTTCAGTTTCAACTTCTGCTTCAAGTAACGTTGTTTCTGACCAACAACAAACTTCGACTGGTTCAGTCATAAATATCAATTATTGCGTTTTTAATTGTGAAAATTTCAATAACTAGGTTTAACAGCTTTCATGCTACTTTAATAAATAATAAACGTTTATAATTACGTCTGCATTTATTTTAAAGGACCTAAAACAACAATCAAAAAATAGTCGGAACATTGTTGAAATGTCACGTTGTTTCTGACCAACAACAAACTTCGACTGGTTCAGTCATAAATATCAATTATTGCATTTACTTAATTACAGTTACCTGTAAATAATTGTCATATAAGTAAAGCGTGATCTATAGACGTCAAAAAATAATAGTTCAATACTATTAAACGCTTTACAAAATTAGAAAAATTAATTTCCAAAGAGCAGACCGTCCACTAAGAAGCAACAACTACTTCTCGGGCTATATGCCCCGACAGACATTGAATTACACTTCTAAAGTAAACGGGGTTGGTATATCTGTTAAGATAGAACCAACCATTCTGGTTTGCGATTAGAAGGAATAACATCACTTGTGGACCGGTTTCGGCGTTTTTGCGCCTCATCAGCACAAGGTAGATGCCACTCGTCCAAGAGCTCTGAGAGCATAATCCTGGACTAGAGACTACGTCGATACCACACGAACACATTAGCCTTAGTGAAGGAAATGTTAAGAGTGCGATATCGGCGACATCTCTACATCTAATCACAAACCAAAATTCTATATCGACAAAAAACCATCTCGGTTTTGTAGGTATTTACTTAATTACAGTTACCTGTAAATAATTGTCATATAAGTAAAGCGTGATCTATAGACGTCAAAAAATAATAGTTCAATACTATTAAACGCTTTACAAAATTAGAAAAATTAATTTCCAAAGAGCAGACCGTCCACTAAGAAGCAACAACTACTTCTCGGGCTATATGCCCCGACAGACATTGAATTACACTTCTAAAGTAAACGGGGTTGGTATATCTGTTAAGATAGAACCAACCATTCTGGTTTGCGATTAGAAGGAATAACATCACTTGTGGACCGGTTTCGGCGTTTTTGCGCCTCATCAGCACAAGGTAGATGCCACTCGTCCAAGAGCTCTGAGAGCATAATCCTGGACTAGAGACTACGTCGATACCACACGAACACATTAGCCTTAGTGAAGGAAATGTTAAGAGTGCGATATCGGCGACATCTCTACATCTAATCACAAACCAAAATTCTATATCGACAAAAAACCATCTCGGTTTTGTAGGTATTTACTTAATTACAGTTACCTGTAAATAATTGTCATATAAGTAAAGCGTGATCTATAGACGTCAAAAAATAATAGTTCAATACTATTAAACGCTTTACAAAATTAGAAAAATTAATTTCCAAAGAGCAGACCGTCCACTAAGAAGCAACAACTACTTCTCGGGCTATATGCCCCGACAGACATTGAATTACACTTCTAAAGTAAACGGGGTTGGTATATCTGTTAAGATAGAACCAACCATTCTGGTTTGCGATTAGAAGGAATAACATCACTTGTGGACCGGTTTCGGCGTTTTTGCGCCTCATCAGCACAAGGTAGATGCCACTCGTCCAAGAGCTCTGAGAGCATAATCCTGGACTAGAGACTACGTCGATACCACACGAACACATTAGCCTTAGTGAAGGAAATGTTAAGAGTGCGATATCGGCGACATCTCTACATCTAATCACAAACCAAAATTCTATATCGACAAAAAACCATCTCGGTTTTGTAGGTATTTACTTAATTACAGTTACCTGTAAATAATTGTCATATAAGTAAAGCGTGATCTATAGACGTCAAAAAATAATAGTTCAATACTATTAAACGCTTTACAAAATTAGAAAAATTAATTTCCAAAGAGCAGACCGTCCACTAAGAAGCAACAACTACTTCTCGGGCTATATGCCCCGACAGACATTGAATTACACTTCTAAAGTAAACGGGGTTGGTATATCTGTTAAGATAGAACCAACCATTCTGGTTTGCGATTAGAAGGAATAACATCACTTGTGGACCGGTTTCGGCGTTTTTGCGCCTCATCAGCACAAGGTAGATGCCACTCGTCCAAGAGCTCTGAGAGCATAATCCTGGACTAGAGACTACGTCGATACCACACGAACACATTAGCCTTAGTGAAGGAAATGTTAAGAGTGCGATATCGGCGACATCTCTACATCTAATCACAAACCAAAATTCTATATCGACAAAAAACCATCTCGGTTTTGTAGGTATTTACTTAATTACAGTTACCTGTAAATAATTGTCATATAAGTAAAGCGTGATCTATAGACGTCAAAAAATAATAGTTCAATACTATTAAACGCTTTACAAAATTAGAAAAATTAATTTCCAAAGAGCAGACCGTCCACTAAGAAGCAACAACTACTTCTCGGGCTATATGCCCCGACAGACATTGAATTACACTTCTAAAGTAAACGGGGTTGGTATATCTGTTAAGATAGAACCAACCATTCTGGTTTGCGATTAGAAGGAATAACATCACTTGTGGACCGGTTTCGGCGTTTTTGCGCCTCATCAGCACAAGGTAGATGCCACTCGTCCAAGAGCTCTGAGAGCATAATCCTGGACTAGAGACTACGTCGATACCACACGAACACATTAGCCTTAGTGAAGGAAATGTTAAGAGTGCGATATCGGCGACATCTCTACATCTAATCACAAACCAAAATTCTATATCGACAAAAAACCATCTCGGTTTTGTAGGTATTTACTTAATTACAGTTACCTGTAAATAATTGTCATATAAGTAAAGCGTGATCTATAGACGTCAAAAAATAATAGTTCAATACTATTAAACGCTTTACAAAATTAGAAAAATTAATTTCCAAAGAGCAGACCGTCCACTAAGAAGCAACAACTACTTCTCGGGCTATATGCCCCGACAGACATTGAATTACACTTCTAAAGTAAACGGGGTTGGTATATCTGTTAAGATAGAACCAACCATTCTGGTTTGCGATTAGAAGGAATAACATCACTTGTGGACCGGTTTCGGCGTTTTTGCGCCTCATCAGCACAAGGTAGATGCCACTCGTCCAAGAGCTCTGAGAGCATAATCCTGGACTTAACATTTCCTTCACTAAGGCTAATGTGTTCGTGTGGTATCGACGTAGTCTCTAGTCCAGGATTATGCTCTCAGAGCTCTTGGACGAGTGGCATCTACCTTGTGCTGATGAGGCGCAAAAACGCCGAAACCGGTCCACAAGTGATGTTATTCCTTCTAATCGCAAACCAGAATGGTTGGTTCTATCTTAACAGATATACCAACCCCGTTTACTTTAGAAGTGTAATTCAATGTCTGTCGGGGCATATAGCCCGAGAAGTAGTTGTTGCTTCTTAGTGGACGGTCTGCTCTTTGGAAATTAATTTTTCTAATTTTGTAAAGCGTTTAATAGTATTGAACTATTATTTTTTGACGTCTATCAATTATTGCGTTTTTAATTGTGAAAATTTCAATAACTAGGTTTAACAGCTTTCATGCTACTTTAATAAATAATAAACGTTTATAATTACGTCTGCATTTATTTTAAAGGACCTAAAACAACAATCAAAAAATAGTCGGAACATTGTTGAAATGTCAAATTTGACAGATGAAAATTTTTTTCAGTATAATACACGTTAATTGGATAGAATTACTCATTACTATTGATAAAATTGATGAAAACGTCTTATTTTGACGTATGAAAAAAATAATCAGTAATATATTGTTAATTAAAAAAATTATTATACACAAAGTAATGAAATTTTTTAAATTTCTATGACGTGATCTTGTAAAGTATGTATATAGGAAGGACTCCACGACGCGAAACATTTTTAAGAAAATTATTTAAACATCTTTTTTAGTTTACAATAAACAAGGAAGTCCAAGAACATTTTGTTAATTAACAATTGCCTAACTTGTTGAAAAATTGACTTTAAGAATTTTTTCCAACGGCTATTGAATCTTTGAAGTGTTCGGAATACACCATAATTTTTTAAAATTTCCAAATTAACAATTAATAGTTTAAAAAAATTATTTAATGTGACCTATTTGCTTTTGACGAGGCGCACGCATACACAAAATGACTCGCGGAGAACTATTTTCGGCGTTGAATTAGAATTATGAGTAATAGAGATATAGTTCTGGCAGCTGGAGATTTTTCATTTGAAATTTTATCCTCTTTAAGGATGTTTTTTCAAAATTCACTAAATATCAATAGTTTTTGGTTTATTAACAGAAAACTAAATGCTACCGTTTTTTCATCGCAATTTATTACTAACAATTGCAATTTTTTATTTGCAAATACATACTTTCGACACATTTTTCTAGACGTCATTCCGAATCGAATGAGCCATCGCTCATATTCTTATGAGCTTTTTCAAGAATTAACAGGTTTTTGATCTTGTTGACCTAGTACAGAAGATTTGAAGAGTCAACGAGACTCGATTTAATCATTATAATTTCAGCTACCTATATGATGAATAATAATAGTGGTCTAACAAAATCAAATCATAACAATAATTATATTTCCGGATCAACTTTCGTTTAGCTGAAATCAGTTAGAAGAAAATACGTTTCTGTTTTATATTTTAGACAATTTTCTAAACATGAACACGCAAAAAACTTCTTGCGGAAATATACCATTTTCATTTATTGATTAAATATTGTAGAATTTAGAATGATTCGGACTATACTCGGCAATTGGACTCCGTAAACCGGCATGTACAAACACGTTTGTCTCTTGAGATTTTTGAAGCGATAAATATTAAGCTGATAAGAAAAGATATTATTCATTGATCTGTGTGAAAGGTCGGGAAGAGGATTAAACTCAATTTTTACATTGTTCATATTATTTATTAGTTCCAGTTATTCTAAAGTCGGGAAAATGATTTCCGCAGAAAGTTTTTTGTGATTTTGTGTTTAGGGAGGCATCTATATACTGAAAAAAATTTTTTTGAAACTGGTTTCAGCTCAAAAAAATTTCACCTATATTTCCTCCTTATTGTAATTCGAAGCAAACTCAATAATCGACGAGAAATAGCTTATATGTTTTTTTATATTCCAGGCTGGAATAAAATGATTTGAAATAAAATATGTGAGTGACTTTATATTACTTTTTTTTTGAGTTTTGTTCCATATTTTGTTATATGAAATTATACCAATACTCCTATTAATTTCACTGTTTCCAAATATGCCATGATGAAATTAAAACAAAACCAGAGGTGTAACACATACAGATTTTAGTTAGGAGTACATTTATGGCCACTTTTATAAGCTGTGGTTACCATTAGATCAAATTTGATCGATCGGTTATCTCTTGAGGTTCGTTTTCATGTGACATAAAGTCTCGACTTTTTATGTCATGACATTAGAATTCACGTCGCTTATACAAGTGGCCCTTGGGCATAAAATTTTCAGGATCAAATCACAATGTTTTTTTATTTTCAACTTTTCGATAACGTTCCAGCTGCCCTTATCAAGAATTATTATATTTTATCAATTTTCCCTGACAATCAATGGAAAAATTTTGGTATTTGAGACAGCAGAAAATTATTGTCAAATTTTTGAGGATATCGCTTTTTGCTTTTTTCAGAAATAATGTCATTGATAATGAAATATGCAAGGTTCTATTAAGAAACAAAAAAAGAGATCCTAGACCAGCATAATTCATCATTGTTTTTATGGCAGATTTTTTTTGAGAACTATTTTGACGTTTATTGTAAAAATTTAATTTCTTGTTAGACATACTATCTACGGCTCAGGTTTCGTTTAGCCAAAATCAGTACCATGGAATATCGGTTTATAGGATGATTCTATACAAGAAAGCTAGCACTACATAATTTGATTTTTGCCGCGGAAATTCTTCGTTTCTGAGAAAACTCGAATTTTCAATTTTTCTACTATTAACTAAAATTCGAAACTTCACGGTGTTTTTAATAGTTTTTTCGATATAGAATAACGTAAAAACATTGAATAAAACGATGTGAACTAATTTTTATTCGAAAATTTATTTTAATCACAATAATTTTCATTGATTTTTCCGTGTTTAGAAGTGCCGAAATGTGATGAGAAGATAAAAACTACATATTTTTGTTTGATTAATAATATGCTGTAACTTTTCTATATAACTTTTTCCGCGGAAATTTATCATAAGGGCGGTGTAATAGAAAATCTTGAATATTTCGAAGTTTTCCATAGTATTCTCAACTTTTTTACATACTTTCGGGATCGTGGAGTGAAGTGGGGTGCTGGGTGGGGATTATTATATATGTGCGGTTTTTTTGCATTTATTGGAGATTTTGACGTTCTTACTACGCCTTATAATTCACAGAAAAACAGATTTCGTTTGAAATATTATTTATTTTTGAAATTTCCATATTCTAAACGGATACAACGAATAAGCCAAGCTATTTTTTTGCAATGGCGTTGCCATAAATATTCGCAAAGGCGATCTGCGAATTTATCTGGTGGAATGTGTTTGACTTTTAAAAATTGAATATATACTGAAAACTGAACATAGAATATTAAATTCACATATATGTACAATGTATACATACCTACCTTTTATGCTTTATAAGAATTGTCGTTTTTATGCTTAATTGACTATTTTTTTTAAATTTTCGCATTATTGACCATAGCGATATTAAGTTGATAAGAATAGATATTATTCATTGATCTGTGTTAAAGGTCGGGAAGAGGATCACTGCATAGTGGTGAAACAACGCATTTCCGCGGATTTTCATTTTCGTATCGGTGCTTAAAAATAAGTCTACAATATAAAATAACATTAATTTTTTATGTATCTCATTTCGTTACTTCTAAACCGCATTCAAAAAATGGCAACAGCGCATTTCCGCGGCAAAATTTTTTCAGTAATATACTCCCTGAGGTGCCTAAATGACAAAAAATTTTTTTTTTCTTTTTTAACAGATTTCGGCTAAACGAAACTTGACCCCTATTCACCTGTCCAATCGAAAAAGTATTACAAAGACGGTATTGAAACTGGCAATTTAAAAAAAACCTCATGTGCAAAACTTGCAATTAAATATAAAAATAGACGTCAAAAAATAATAGTTCAATACTATATTTCTGGTTACTTTCAACTGGTTTTCAAGGAAACAGTTAATAAAAATTGAGCACGTTATTAATAATAAGGAAATTTTTTTAAAGTTTTTCACTGCTTTATAGTGTTATAAATAAAAAATTGGTAACTATTTGTAAAATGTAAAATTTTTTTGAATGATTGATTTATCACATTTCAATTACTTAGGTATGTTGTATTAACTTCTATTTGATATATTTGAAAACGAAGAACAATTTTTCACATCACACAGTAAAATATATGCAATAAAATCCATTGAATAAACAATTATTGACGAA
Organism: Lochmaea crataegi; assembly: GCA_947563755.1. Taxonomy (NCBI): domain Eukaryota; kingdom Metazoa; phylum Arthropoda; class Insecta; order Coleoptera; family Chrysomelidae; genus Lochmaea; species Lochmaea crataegi. Next base: position 27,209,558 of record OX387430.1, read on the forward strand.
AAAAATATCAATAAAAAAACAATTTTAATTACAAAATATTTAACTACTTAAAAATTAAATTTAATTGAAAATCAATTCGCTTACCGGATAAAATAATTAAATTTCAAACACTGGCCACAATAAATAACACACTCGAAAATATTTCTATCTTATCCCAGTGTTAACTGCCGAACTGCGAAACCAGAAATGAACAATTGTTTTAAAAAACTTCGTCTAACAACAATGTGTTTAAGGTCGTTTCACTTTTTTTTTTCTTTCGCTATGATGTTTTTCGATAAATATTTCCAAACTAGTAAAATTAGAACAGTACCGAACACTCGTTCTATTGGATATATTGATTTGATTGACTAAAATCGATGTTTGAAATCGGCGATACCGTGTCTCTTTTCAACAACGCCAATCAAAGACGAACGGACAAGTACTAAATAACATTTTATTATTTCAATCTTATTTTATTTTTTGAAATATACAAAGTCGATAGACATACACGATCAACAGTTATTATCAGAAACTAGAGTTTTTCATGATATTGGAGGTCGAGTGAAATGACGTTTTAAACACCTCGCAATTTTATTTACCATAATTTTCTCTGAGTTTTGAAATTTAGACCGATATTGTTTTTATAATCAGGATTGCAGTTTAATTTTTACAAGCGAAAATGGAAAAAAGTTTTTTAAAATTGTTTCTTCTCAAGATTTTCAGAAGATCCACTAGTGGCTACGCTAGTGGGGGGAGGGTACATAGGTTTATTTTTCATTATGAAGCAACGCAAAACATACCTAATAAAAATAGAAATCAAGGAAGGTGGTGCACCTTGAGAGAAATTGAAATTTTAAAAAGGTGAAAATCATTTTGTTCAAGATGTAGTGGTTCACCTGTTTCAAGTAAGAAAAATAGACTTGTGGAAAGGTTTGACTGATTGATTATACGGTACGTCCAGTCAGTTGCACCGATTCCTAGGCATCTCATCCTTTAGGCTACTGGTTGCACCGTTTATGTGAAGAGGCTGGTTGTCCTTATGATTTTTAATATTCTTTTCACTTCATATTTCTAGGACAAATCCTCCCTGGGACGCTAGGAGTTTACATCTCCAATGGATCAATGATCAGCACTCGAAAATAGTGTGTGAGTGTTCCTACTTTGGCACGTGCCTCCAGTACGTCTGTTGTTTTGTTTGAATCTACCGAGTTATACACCACCGTGCTGCGTGAATGCGGTATCAAACCCTACCTTTGATAGAATATCTACCGATTCATTACCTATACCTTGTGCCCCAGGACTAACTTGAATGTCACCCTATTGTGGTCATCCAGGATGATGAGTTGGTAGTCCAGGGTCCGACTAAATCTGATCTGTGGGCATGCTAGGGATTTCAGTGCTCCAAAAGTATAAGGTCTCAATACTCCCTTTCGATGTTCATTTGCGAATACGTGTCGATAGAGTGGATTTCCGCCTGGAATACGGATGCAAACTTCATCAAAGATAAGTGAACATTACACCTGGATTCAGCACCGTGGACTCAAGCTCCCGTTTGACTATCAATTTAAGATCTATTAGTATACCACACCAACGTTCCATCCTAACGGCATGTTTCCAACCCACTTCAGTTTAGCTAGATATTTCATGGTCGTTTGTCAATAATATGGCCAGCATGTTGCCACTTCTTATTTGGAGGAGCGAGTTTGTGATAACATCTGTTATTCCGGAATCTCTGTGCTAGTTCCCATTGTATTCCAATCTATATGCAGCCATTCTCGCTTCCACGCAGAGCAATATGCGATCGGTTGAGTATGACTTTCATTGCCGAGGTTGGGTTTCTACTCATCGCACCCGTTATGCACAGGCAAGCAAGCCTCTGGAATTTTCATAACTTCAGTGCAGTTTTTCTTTGATCTGCTTTCAGCCACCAGACTAAGGCACAACCGCAACTATGGATCTCACCGCAGTTGTGAACAGCCAGTGTACGACCCATGGATTTAGTCTGTTTCCTATCAACCTTTTGGCACCCATTAAGGTAATTTTTCGTTAATTAATTTTATCCAGTATCAGGATAGTCTAGCATCCAAAATTAAACCCAGATAGTTGACCTCCTGGCCTGGGCGCAGATTTACATTCAACAGGCTTGGAAGATTCAGTTTATCAAGCTTTTTTTTATGGATAGATTGAGCACAGTTTTAGCAGGCATAACCCTTGGGAATTTCTTTCTTCGCCATTTCTACACCGTTTTTAGAGGTTGCTTCATAATGTCCGAAATAACGTTTCCTCATTACAAGTATTGTCAGATCAAATGCATACCATGTGAAAGTTACCTACTGTACTTAACTGTTTTTAAATTTATCAACTTCACCGTGGAAAAAACTGCAGTTACTTTAAGAAAAATGCTTTAATCAAAAATCGTATCTGACATTAACAAAAAACCTGAAAAAATATATAATCCGCCTATCTAAGTAGACCTTAGTGTATATCAAGTGACAAACAAAGTAACTATAATGAAATAGCTTCAACACCTTCCCTCATTAAGTACTTTTGTTATTCACTAGTACAATATTTTTCAAAATATAATCCATTCGTGGCTTGAATAATGACTTCGTCAATATATCAGCGAATTGGTGTTCCGAAGCAACCTGTTCTATATCAATACATCCTTCAGTTACCAATTCTCTTACAAATAAATGCCTGAATTGGATATGTTTAGTTCTTCGGTGATATTCTGGGTTCTTTGCTAACTTAATAGCTGCTTCATTAACAACTGATAGTGTAGGAATAGTTTGTAAATCTATAATTTACTGATAAAGACGTTTTAACCAGATCAGCAGCACCTATTTTAGCTTCAGCTGTTGAGAGTGCAACTGATGACTGTCGTTGACTAAGCTAGGAGATTACACCTTCAGTATATGTACAAATCACACCTGTAGTTGGTCTTCTAGTTGTAGGATCTCCTCCATAGTCAGCGTCGCTAAACCCTTGAAGATGTTTCAATTGGTCACCAGACGTATAGGTAATCCCAACATCGATAGTATTTTTGAGATATCTGAATCCAATCATCATGAGATTGATTTTCTGATGTTCTCGAGGAAACTCTTACTGCATACGCAATATCTGGTCTTGTTCCTATAATAAGAAACATTAGAGCTCCAACTGCTTGCCTATTAGGGAAGATTTCTTCTACTTTTCCAATTTCTTTCACTGATTAGTCACTTTTAATAATTGGTGTAGTCACAGCTTTACAATTTTGCATTTCAAGTGTTCCAAGATTCTTCTTATATAAGCTGGCTGACTTTCTGTAACAGAACCAACATTACTAGTGTCAATTTCTAAACCTACAAAATTGGAATTTCGTTACTCGTAGCTAAAAGTCTATCGTGGACATAAAGAGCCAATAGAATAATATCACGTCTTTGTTTATTGATAAACAAGCATGGATTTGCATCACTTGCCTTAAAATTCTGGTTTATAAGAAAGTCTACGAATCTTTTATTCCAGCATCTTGGAGCTTGCTACATACAAGCTACGTTTGAGATAGCAGACTTCACCAGTAACATCTTGATACCCCTCCGGTTGTTTCATATATACTTCTTTCTCCAGGTGTCCATAAAGAAATGCAGTTGAGACATCAAATTTGCTAAAGTTAATTTTCTCACTAGCAGCTATACTGCTATACTCAGCAAAGCTCTTATTGTTCCAGATTTAACCACAGGACTAAAAGTCTCTTCATAGGATTCACTATATTTTTGAAGACCCTTGATTACCAATGTAGCTTTGAATTTATCTAGAGCCATCCGGATTAATTTCAATTTTGTAAACCCATTTACACGAAATTGCTTTCATCCTGGGTGGTGAATCTTGTAGAATCCATGTACCATTTTCTATCAAAGATCCTATCTCTTGGCTCTTGGCTTCCAGCCACATGTCGCTGTAATTACTATCAATAGCTTCTGGGCAAGTCTGTGGCTCTTTAAGTTCTACTTGTGTCGTGTATACCTCCATTAATTTTCCTCCATCCAATTCTCAAACCTCTTGAGTAATCTCATTAATCCATGACTTCTTAATCTATTATTTGTCAATATTGTCTCTTCTTCAAATATATCTTCTAAATCTTCTTGATTTTCTGATAGAATATCGTCTTTAGATCCATCTAAACTCCTTTCATCTTAAATTTCCGTACTTTTTTTTATCTTCAACGGGTACAAATTCCATCTAGTTAAAGGTTGTTCCTCGAAGATAATATCTCTGGATCTCATGAGTTTTTGTTTTTATTTATACTATACACGATATCCCTAATCATTATTGTAACCAATTAAAACTGCTTTCACAGCTTTTCTGTCCATTTTCTTTCGACATTACTTGGGGATATGTACGTAACAGGTACACCCTACAACTCTCAAATGTTTGATATTAGGTGTTTTCACTGTCCAAACTTCTTGGGGAGATTTTTCATTTACTCCAGAAATACCTGTTGTATTCAAAATATATGCAGCAGTATTTACCATCTCAGCCCGTAAAATTTGCTGCAAATTGTTTCTTGCATACATAATTGATCTTGCAGTTTCAACAATAGTTCGGTTATCCCTTTCTGAACACCCATTTACTGGTTTATACGGCTTGACCAATCTATGCTTACTTCCATTCTTTTGTAAAATTTGTCGAAAAATGCTGCTGGTGCAACTTCAGATTTTTCCTTCATAAAATGAACATATTTGAATTTACTAAAATCGTCCTTGAAAAGTACAAAATAGCGATTTCCTGAGTTTGAGGTTATGAAAGGTCCACAATTCCACATAGATCCGAGTGCTTTGGCACGTTCTGTAGTTCCAAATTTCAATTTTTCTAATTTTCCGTAAATACAGCCTTCGCATATTTCACTATCTGATGGAACTTTTTCAATGATAGATTTCACGTGCTTTCTATAGTATTACTGCAGCAAACTACCATCCCAAACCATATTAGCATCTAACATGGGTTTTCAGGAATAACGTTTTGAAGAACTAGTTTGTACAAACTTCCGTATCGATGTCTACATCCTGTTTCCTCCATCAATCACTAGAGTACATTCTTTTGCTCTCGAATGGAATTCACTATGTGGATTTTTGTCTTGTGCAGCCAATACAAAAAAATCATCCTTTTTCATACCAGGAGCATACCACACATTAGCTAATTCAATAAAATGCCTTCCAATATATACAGAAGCTTCTATCATTAACGAACCTTTGCCAATGGCCTCAATGGATACCCCGTTGGCTGTTGTAACTGTGTATGTTTTATTGACGTGCTCAAATGTCTGGAAAATATCGTTTTTATCGCAGATGTGATTAAAAATTGAATAGATGAGGCTTTTACTTGATGAAGATCCATACTAATTGTTGGAGAACGAGTAGCTCCAACATTGTAAAAATTATATTTTTGTTGTTGTAAAGTATAAATAGTATCACTCCATCCTATAGCTAACTGTCATCATGAAAAGTCAATAATCTAACCTCATTTAAATATTGGTTTTGGCATCTGTCAAATTATAAATGATAAAAATTCATTTCCATAGGTGGTATTTTATTTGAAAAAAAACTAAGTAGACTAGCAACGAAATAAATAGAAAAGTCACTCAGAAAAAAGTCACCCTAAAAGAAGGAAAAAAGTAGTAAAATTTTCATTTAAAGAAGTTGTGTTGTAAAATAATTCCCACCTCATGAAGCTAACGTTGAATGAATGAATATCATTCTCAAAAATTTTTAACCTGCACACCTGGGGAGGAGAGTTTGTTGGCAACGGTATTTTGGATATTTGGAAAATTGTTACAGCTGTGCTAACAATTTCAAGATAAGTGGTTTTCTCATTTTTTTTACTCACCAAAATAGACAAATTACACCAAAGGGTCTACTGTCCACAACTTCAAAGTTTTTACTGTTTTAATTTGATTGTATATTTTTAGTATGTAAAATAATTTGTTTTGTTGCAATTTTCAATTAAGGGTGAATGACAGGCCTGGGTATTATGCATGAGTGTTTTATACTATAGGAGTAAGGTCACAGTTATTGTTTTACTTTTTTTGGAATTTATAATCTCAAAGATTTCAGTTAGATTTTGTAATTAAATATATTAAAATCAGGTTAATGTGTTTAATTAAAATCATTTAGGTTTTTGTTTACAAAAGGATAAAAACAATAAACATTTTTTAACCGGCACCCATGAGATTATGGTCTATTGTATTTCGACTAAGTAAAAGGTCGACCCTACTTTAGTGTTGGAATCAAAGAGTGACTGCAACACTAATGATGAAATAAAACTAGTTTGAAAAAGCTACTGTGTAGCGAAACGCGTCACTAATTTTAATTTGAACGTTAGTTCAAAATAAAAATGAAGATTTAAACAAATTAAATTGTTTTATTTCATCATCAGATGTGATTAGTCGCTCCATTATCCACAAACCAACTGTTTTGATCTTCATTAACGGCTAAGGGCTAATAGTGTTACATTTGCATTATTCTCTTCAGATCTATTATTGTTAACTGCTTGCTTCGGAGGTCTTGCAATAGTGACATACTCTATATTTCTTCTTCTCGAAATAACGTATATACATACTTCTTTCTGTAATTAAAGTCTCTTCAATTCTACTCTGTGTTTTATTAGATAATGCTTTTTCATATACATATAGCTGGTTTGTAACATTGTCTACTGTTTTATCGGATCGACATAAGCATCCAGCTAGAGTTAAATGAAAAATATTCTTCTGGTAGTGTATCAAGTATCTTGCAGATTAACAAACTTCAGGTGAATCACACGAACAATTATCCATAAGCTAGCTTGTCTTTGCTGCTTTCCTGTTGAAGTTCTTGCCAGAGATTTTTCAGCTTTGATGTGTGTTTGGCAATGGCACCACCTGCTAGTCGTTTACATAACTCATAAGTTTTATCTTCTATCAAACAATCTGTGAAGTTCTAACCAAACATCTCTTGCTGTAGAAAATCTCATCACTTTTTAAAAAGTTTCTTCAGTCATATTAGATACAGGAACTGGTCTGGGCAATTCACCTTCTATAACATCAGAAGCGCCTGGGAATCCTCGTAGTAGAACACATAACTTATATTTCCATTTATTCCAATTTGTTTTACCATTCAGTAAGCCTATTTTAACTTAAATTATTTCCATTTTTGGTCTTTAAGTATGCTCTTTACAACAGGAACAAAAAAATAGTAATAGTAATAGTAATACATTATTTCTAACAGATGCGCATTGCTGGTCTCGTAACCTGTTAAAGTTACTGTCCATAACCCCCCTAGGAGTCACAGGACCTTGTCGTTGGTGGAGGGGCTTACGGTCCTCGGAGGTGTTGGAGCCTTTTGACACAGCATCACTGGGGATCAACTAAGAAGTGGCTCAATAGGCTTAAGCTCAAGGTGTTACGCGAACCTTGCCGAAGGGAGTACAAAATGTACGGTAGCTGTGCCAAGCACAAACAGCTATCTCGAACGGAGCCGCCAGGATACCAGGCAACCTCCTGGAGTATTTTGCCTTACTGCGGGGCTCGGCCAGTTTCTGTCCCTCCACCAATCCCCAGATCGGAGCAGGAAGAGAGGGAGTTGCTGGCAACCCCTCCTCACAATCCTCCCGGGGATACCCCCACAGGGACAGACTTAGCAGAAGCGGTGGTGGATCTGAACCTTAATAAAAGCATCAGATTTGCTGGCGCTTCAAGAACCGGGCTAAGCCAGCGCAAAAAAGTGGGAACAAAATATCCCCTTCTTCTGCTGCCATATCCAGCAAAAGACAGAAGCCGGATGAACGGACAAAGGGAGAGGGAACAAAAAATATCCTCCTGCTGGGGCCTCATCCAGTAAAAGGCAAAGATGCCACGGTAGTACCCCGGAGACGGAGGCAAAAAAGCCACGTCCTTCGGAGAGTGCGGCGGTTTCTAAGCCATCGTTCAAAGCAGCAGCGGAGAGTGTAAAGGAGAGAATCATTCACCCGGATCACCCAAATGTCCTTCTGACAAATGAACAGCTTAAATTGCTGCAAAAAGCAATTCTGAAAGCTATCGAAAGCCTTCCGGACGACAAGGGTCCGCAATAACGCTTCCAGAGCTGCACAATTCGGCCTGGAATCCTGATTCTGGTATACGCCGATCTGGCAACGTCTCAGTGGCTGGAGGGAGAAATATGAGAAATATCCTCCCTAAGTCCCTGGAAAGACGCCAACCTAAAATTGGTGCAGAAGGAGGAGCTACCCAAACCCCACATCTGTCAGGCTGGCCAGGGACTAAGAACCCATGAGTGGACTATTCTACACCGGGTGAATACGGGCCCTGGTCAGACCTGGACATTCTCCCTGGGAGAGGTTTCTTACAGGTAACTGGAGCGGTTGGAGTTCCGCCCTTACTTTGGATTCGCTCAAATCTTGGTACGATCCAAAGGAGCAAGAGCCTCGAAAGAGAAAGCCAGCACCGAAACAACGGTCGGGTCCGAGGAGCCCAAGAAGACCCTGGAAAGGAAGGTAAAGATCTCCCTCCCCGAAAGTAGTCTAAAAAGTTTTCCAGAGCGGAAAAGCTAGGTGAAAGGGGAGTTAATCCCCCTTCCCCTCCTAGGGCCTCGAAATGGCTTCCACAATAAGATGTCTCCAGGCCAATATTCACCACGCCAAAGCGGCAACTCATGTCCTTGGGCGGAGGTTTGACATGAAGAAGATCGACGTGGGATTCGTCCAGGAACCCTGGATCAGCGGACTGGGAAACTGTTCTGGTAAAGTGTTACACAGCCCCTCAGGCTGTAAACCCCGGGCTAGTTTACTTATCATAAATAACATAAACTATTTTCTGTAAACAGGTTACTGCACCCAGGATATGGTTGCAGCCCAACTCTCATCCTCAGAGGACAACGGCAGAAAGGACAATACAGTCTGCTCTGCTTATTTTCCTGAAGAAGAGAAGAACATCTTCCAGCGGTAGTGCGAGAATTAATCGCATACGGCAGGAGGAACAACACCCAGGTGATCATTGGATGTGATGCAAATTCCCACCATTTGGACTGGGGAAGTACGGACACAAATGAAAGAGGTGAGTTTTTATATAACTATATAATCAGGGAGGGGCTAGAGGGGCTAAAATCGTTAACTGGCACGTATCTACGGAGCCGTCTTGTTCAGACCACAGACACATTAGATTCGACGTGAATACAGGGGCAAGACCCATAGTCCAATTTCGGAACCCAAAATGCACCAACTGGAGCGGTATCGCTCAACCTTCCAGGAAAGCTTGGGAAACATAATTGGTACTATTAAGAATAGAGCAGAGATAGAGGAGGCGAATAATCAATTTAAAACCGCCATTCTATCGGCCTATCAACAAAACTGCTCACTGAAGGAGAAGAGAGACCACAGAGGATCACCGTGGTGGAGCAGAGACTTGGAAAAGAAAAGAGTAGCAGTTCGGAAACTCTTCAACTGAGCTAAAGAAAAAGGCTCATGGGAACAATATCGTATGGCTTTAACAGAGTACAATAAGGCGATTAGGAAAGCCAAGAGGGAGTCCTGGAGAAACTTCTGTCAGAGTATATCAGATTTACCTGTCAGTTGCAGAATTCACAAGGCTCTCTCCAGAGATCCGGCACAGGGCGTTGGAGCAATAAAATGCCCAGACGGCACCCATACGAACTCTGCAAGGCAGACCCTGGAGCTACTGCTTCAGACTCATTTTCCCGGTAGTCGGTTTCTGGAGGAACAGTCACCCATTCCACTTCCAACGGGATCGACAGAACGACCCAAAAAGGAAGATTGGAAGTTGGCAACAGACATAGTCACTCCAACGGCAATTGTATGGGCCATGAACGATTTCTCACCGTACAAATCACCTGGGGAGGATGGCATTTTTCCTGCTCTGCTACAACAGGGCAGTGGAGAGCTGTTACCCCATTTGGTCAAGTTACTGAGAGCTAGTCTGGCGTGGGGGTACATCCCTATAGAATGGTCAGTGGCGAGGGTTGTATTTATGCGGAAAACTGGGAAAGTGAAAAACTCACTTCCCAAATCCTATCGTCCGATCAGCCTGATCTCGTTCTTAATGAAATGTCTAGAAAAAATTTCAGACAAGCATATTAGGAAAGGAAGGTAACGAGAGTATCCGCTAAATCCCTCCCAGTATGCTTATCAAACGGACAAATTTACTGATTTGGCGTTAAACAATCTAGTGGGGAAAGTCAGCCCTTCCCTTGGCAACAAGGAAATAGCGCTGGCGGCCTTCCTAGATATAGGAGGAGCGTTTAATAACGCCCTTCCAGAATCCATATGGAGAATGGTGGAGCGCAGAGGAATCTGCAAACCAATCCGGTACTGGATCAAAAGCATATTATCAAACCGGTACATCACTACATCTCTGAATGGAGTCACGGTAAGGGGTATGGCGGCCAGGGGTTGCCGTCAGGGATGGGTGCTTTCCCCCCCTTTTTTGGTCAATACTGGTTGACGATCTCCTGGGTGAATTATCAAGTCAGGGGATAGATGTGCAGGGATATGCTGATGATATAGTAATAATTATTACAGGCCAATTTGAAGACATAATTTCTAACATCCTTCAAACGGCCCTAAACATAGTGCATAGGTGGTGCGAGAGGGAACAGATGTCTGTGAACTCCTCAAAACCGTAATTGTCCCCTTCACGAATTGGCTGGCGCCAGCCAATTTTAGGCGGCGTGAGCATTCCATTTGCGACGGAGGAGAAATATCTAGGGGTAATTTAAGATAAACAACTCACCTGGAACGCCCACTTGGAAAAAGTGATAAACAAAGCCAGACTATCCCTCTGGAATCTCAGAAGGGTATGTGGAAAATCTTGGGGTATGAACCCCAAACAGATTTACTTGATTTACCAAACAATGGTTAAACCAATGGTCACGTATGGCTCAGCTGTCTGGTGGACCAGAAGTCTGCAAGGCTTGCAGCAAACAGCATGCCTGGCCATTACCGGAGAAATGTCATCCATACCAACGGCAGCTATTGAAGCTTTCCTGCAACTAACTTCTCTCCACATTCATTTGGAGAAGGAAGCCAGGAGAGCAGCTCATAGAATGCTATCAGTGGAGAGGGAAATAAATGGAGAGACTCTGAGGGATCACTCGGGAATGCTGAGGGAAATAGAAAATCACCACATTCTTGGGATGCCCTTGGATCTCTCTGTCACAAAACTTCACGTGGATAAGCCCTTTGAGGTTCTCATTCCCACGAGAGACCAATGGGACAGCGAAGAAATCTCCTTCCTAGAAACGGACTACGTGATTTACACAGACGGATCCAAAACCGGAAACGGGGCTGGAGCGTCGGTCTTCAGCAGGAAACCCAGAGTTGAAATCACAGCCAACCTGGGTAGGTACGCTACCGTCTTTCAGGCTGAGGTATACACCATTGAACTGGCTGCAAAAGAGCTGATGAATCAACCTGTTGTTAAAAAGAACATACACATCCTATCAGATAGCCAGGCTGCTCTTAAAGCACTGAGCTCGAACAGGATAAAATCTAAGCTAGTATATAACTGTCTACAATCCCTTGATATACTAGGCACGGAAAATAGAGTCATTTTGACCTGGGTGCCGGGACATCGAGGAGTGGAGGGCAACGAGAAGGCCGACTCTCTGGCAAAGAAGGGATCAGAGTCTCTATTTATCGGACCTGAACCATTTTTTGGCATTGCGGAAAGCACTGCTAGATCAGCCAGAAGAGAGGAAAACCTTCACGTACTGGGCAGAAATACCGGGGCTCTCTCACTCAAAGGCGTTCATATACAACCCTCCGAGTACAAAAAATAAGCAGATCCTGGAATGGAGTAGAACAAACTTACGCATTCTGTCGGGACTGCTTACAGGACATTGTCGACTGAATTACCACCTAAAGAAGATGAGTCTGGTTTAGACCTTGGATACTCGGTTCTGTAATTTGGAGGACGAAACTGCTGAGCACATACTATGCTCATGCCCAGTTCTGTATCACCATATACAACCATAGACTTCGTCAGAAGCACAGGCTTGTGGGGTGAATTATAATCCCTAGGGGTGAGCCACAATAGTCCCAACGGGGGTCGCAGTGGAGGTGGCGAGAAGGCCCCACTCACAAAGAACTTAACCTAACCTAAGATTGTCCATTGTTCTATCGGATTTCGATATAAGCATCCAGCTAGAGTTAAATGAAAAATATTCTTCTGGTAGTCTATCAAGTATCATGCAGATTAACAGACTTCAGGTGAATCACACGAACAATTATTCATAAGCTAACTTGTCTTTGTTGCTTTCCTGTTGATGTTCTTGGCAGAGATTTTTCAGCTTTGATGTGTGTGTGGCAATGGCATCACCTGCTTGTCGTTTATAACTGAAAAACTAGTAGTACATAACTCATAAGTTTCATCTTCTATCAAACAATCTGTGAAGTAGTAAATCTCATTACTTTTGAAAAAGTTTCTTCAGTCGTATTAGATACGGGAACTGGTCTGGGCAATTCTATGACATCAGATGCGCCTGGGAATCCTCGTAGTAGAACACATAAATTATATTTCCATTTATTCCAATTTGCTTTACCATTCAATAAGCCTATTTTGACTTTAATTATTTCCATTTTTGGTCTTTAAGATGCTCTTTACAACAGGAACATAGAAATAGTAATAGTAATACATTATTCCTAACAGTTGCGCATTGCTGGTCTCGTAACCTGTTAAAGTTACTGTCCATAAACGTAACTGTACTTCACGTTACTGAGGAAAAAACTGTAGTAACTTCTAGAAAAATGCTTTAAACAAAAATCGTATCTGACATCAATAAAAAAACTGAAAAAATATATAATCCACCTATCTAAGTAGACCCTAGTGTATATAAAGTGATCAACAAAGTAACTATAATGGAATAGCTTCAACATACCACTGGGTGTGAAGTCATTAATATATGCATAAATGTTTAATACTCTCAGGAGTTGATCTATGAGGATGGCTCTCAACAGCGATGATAATACACCTCGCTATTGGCATCCATGATTGAGACCTCCATAGAAACACCAATAATGCAGTTGTCATTACTGTCCTATTGAAAAAGCATGTTTTTCATCCACCAACATATGATGTCAACTGCTCATAGAATCAAAGAAGGTATCGAATGCTCCTTCTGTCAAAAAATTTTCTCTATTCCCTAGCGTGCCTTCTATTCCACAGTATTTTCCTGATTGATGGGCATTTTGGTTATAATGAAGTGTCCAATCGAAATTTTCCTTAACATGCCTATTAATAAGTTTCTCCATTATTTTTAACATAAAAGAAGACAGAGTAATTGACATGAATGACTTTGGCTAGGAATACTCATTTCCTCACTACAGATGCGCTGGGATTATACCATCTAATCTAGCAGCTTCGTATGGCTCAACCAAGGCAATAACCCAGTTCAGCTTGAGCTTGGTTATTATTTGACTACACCTCAATCCTATTTCTTCGTACAAGCTATCGGAGTAGGAGGTCTGATAGATAGATAGTTCCTGAAATGAAAATGAAAGCTTTTTATGTAAATAACTACAAATTATACACTGTTTCCTATTCAGCCACAGAAACTATACAGAGTATGAAATAACAGAAGCACAAGCAAGCATCAATGATAACAGAAAAAACGAATTGTCTTTGTTGAACAGCAGAACAATAAATCTGAAATATTCCACGCGCAAATAGATTTGCTTTGGATTTTTCCCATCCACAGACTTGGGTTGATTGGGATTCTTTTTTTCATACTTATTCAGATAGTAAAGAGACCAATAATAGATCAAGTGAAGTTACACAACGCCTATCAATTGACCTATCTTATAATATGTGCTACAAACTCAAAAAGGTACCTGAATTGGTCAATGGAACACAAAATATTTATTATTCATCCAAAATTGTATCTCCTCTACTATAGGACATGGAGTCTCTTTCATGTCTTGGGTGCCCCAAAATGGTAATTTGAGTTTTGAGTGATTGTTGATGTTGATGGTCGACCAGAGCACGCAAAGCTTCCACCACATCTGCACTGTACCAATAATAGGCACGTGTTATTTATAAAGTCGATTCACCGTTATCCTTACTATATAACATTTTCAACGCTTCGGAATACAAAATTTATTGTACGAAACAAAATTTAAGACTGATAATTGTATCCATGGTAAAAACCGCGATACATAATTGAGATGGTCTGACAAAATGAAGTACAAACCAGATTAAAAATGGCTTTCAAAATCCGCGTGAGATTATATTGGATTACAAGAGGGTCGACCTATATTTTGTCCAAAAGAACCAAGATTCCCAGAAAGCCTATTATTTGTTTTGGAGCTAGGTCTGTAGCCTGATCAGGCTCTTACAAGACCTGTTCCAGGTATTTGAGGCGTTGGCGAACTATTACCCCGCAATTGCAGATAATGTGTTTCGCCGTCTCATCTGCATCTTCGAAGAATATTGCCTGTTCTACTGTTCATTTTAACATTCTATCGAGATGGTATCTGAGGAAGCAGTGTCCAGTGATAATTCCTGTGAATACTATGAGATCAGATTTCTGTAGCTCCGGCAGCAATTTAACGTAGTGAGTAATAACCTGTTTGCCTGCTTTTGACCTGGAGTATTTTTCCAGTAAGCTGCACCACGTTCCTTTTCCCATTTTTAGATTTCTCTCACGATGCGGCTTTTTGGAATACCACACAATGGTTTAGGTCCGATAAAAAGAGTACAAGATCTTTCTTTTGCGGGACCATCATCAATCTCATTGCCGACAATTTCTTTATATCCTGGCACCCATGGCAAAGTTACTTTGTTATGTCTCGCCAGTTACTTGAGGGATTGTGAGTTACCGATAAAAATAATTTCGATAATCTCCTCAAGTTTTGTATGATTCTCGATTTTTATAGTTTTTCATCTTCTCACGATGTGTGGATACAAACAACTATTCGTATTTCCAAGATTACTGATACATGGAATGGAATAAGAATGGAAGTCTGATTAACTGCAAAATGTTCGAGTTACTGGGATTAGTTGAAGGTGTATGCAATGAACATTTTGTAACAAACCATTAGGTTAATGCTAGTAATACCCAAATGTTCTTGAATAATCAGACATAGTGACATCTACAATGGTGTATGCGTTGAATCTATTCTGAACGAATACCAAAACCGGATAAAACGTTTTGAGTTATTGAATAATTTGAACAGACATTCAATAATTTCCCTATTTCTAAAATAGCATCATATTTTTGCAAAGAAATATGACAATTTTTAAGAGGTGAAACAAGAGAAAGTTGCTCAACAGTTCAGAATTCCACATAGTTTACATGACAATTAATAATTTTCCTTTATGGAAAACATAACAATTTCTAAAAGGTGAACCGAGCCAAGTGAACAAGGATTTAATAGAAGCAGAACAAGGGCTAGTAAGCTGGAAAGCAAAAAACTTGCTGACTAACGGAACAATAAACCTTAGTGGGATCAAATGAAAAAGTAAGAAGATTACTAATCGGTCACATACATATCATGCACACATTGACTCGTTGGAGATATAAACAGCAGGAACTAGAACACCTAATGGGGGAAATTATTAAAAAAAGATCTTGTGAAAATATTGTCAACATAAACAGGTGCTGAGTACTTGATACCTTGATTGAGTGTACTGAACTAATAATTAAATCACTCAATCATACACATTTTATATCAGTTTATTATTATTGGCATCCCAGTATTCAAGTTTATTTTAATTTCGTTTTTACCTTTCTTTCATTTGACTTATCTTTACTTGTTATCGGTCACTGCAGTATATCACTGAATAGACTGAGAACGAGGTTAAATTGATAGAAATATTGCATCCAAACGTTAAATTGTTTCCTTGGAAATTTTTATTATTTGACTTCACTGCTTTTTTCCCAGTAGTCCTCAACTGTTACTCTCATTTTTTTTTCAAATTCGAAGCCTATCTGAAAAGTTATGTGACGGGCTTGAAAAGCGGAAGAAAAGTGTAGAGCAAAACGTGCAAAAGAGAGTGAACGTAATGCAAGATAGCAGTGTAGTCCATATAGTTGTGTTTATATGGCACTGATTCGAGTAAGGTCTTTGGAAGGATTATGTATTGAAGAGTTATATTGCAAAAAATTGACAGCAAAGATATATAGTAATAAAGAAACATTAAAAAAACTAAATAGAATTAGGAATATTAAGTAACTAACCAAAAACTGGAAAATAAAGGGAGTAAAATTGTCAAGTTAAACGGTTTTATTATAAATGTAATAATGATGTGGAAAATGTACTAAATGTTGAAAAATAATTCGATAGATCTTAGGTACCAGTCAATCAATAGTTAATCTAGGGCTATTGATCAGACAAAAAAATTAAATCGTCGGCCGTATCGTAACCTGAGTTACGTTATATATGAATAGCGTTTATAATCATATAAGCGCTTGACTGTTGATTAAAATTTCACGCTCCCCACGATTTTCAATGTTTTATCATGCCCTAGATTGACGAGGAGAGTGTTGTGTTGACTGGTACCAAAGATGACAACACATATATAGTATATTTATTTTGCGATCTTTGCTTACCTTAGACCTGTCGAATTATTTTTTAGCGTTAAGTACATTATCCTCTCCATTATTATCTTTATTTTCTATAAAACTGTTATTTTTTAATAATAGTATTAATATCTTCAGAAATTTCAATTTAGTAAAGTTACGTGCTTATAGATTCATTTATCCTTTTTCTGCAATTGTTTATAGGTATCTATGGACTTTGTCGAAATTTGAATCTAGGCTACCGGAATTAATTAAAAAAAACATTAAAAAAACTAAACTAATATAATACCTGATATCTGACCTGATTATTTTTTTATTATTCGCAATTAGTGCGTAGCATGGGAGATTTAAATGTTTAAAATCCAATAACTACATATATTATGGAAAAAAATCTTTCTCAATTGTTGACGAAATGCATTTTTTTTAATATTTATTATGAAGCTGTGCAATAATTGATTTAGAGAAAGTAAGCGTGAACTATATTCGACACGGTTATTTTACGATTTAACTGAAATTCAATGGAGCAGAATTGATAGTATTGAACAATAAAGTGTTATTCAATGAGAAGTGCTCATAGTGTCAACTGACGTTTGATAAAATTAATTTGAGGTAAAGTAGTGCAGTTTGGGCTGTACTTGAGATAATTAACAATGAATGTCCCCATAAGTTTTTTATTTTAGTGATTCACTATTTAGATTGTTATTAAATTGAAATGCTCGGAAATACTCTCTCGGTCTGATAAATGACTACTTGGTTTTCTGAATAAACCGTCATTATCAATAGCATTTCACTAACGATTACAATTGAGCCCGATATTTTATTTAAACTTCCGGGGTGAGAAAAATGACTACTTGGTTTTCTGGATAAACCACGTAAAGCCTGTTCATAGATATAAGAAAGTGACTGACTGAATCCTATTAGGAAGTACCCCTTGATAAAGTATAGGATAAAGATTTTAAATGGGTACGGACCATAGCCTACCTGCTCTAAAACTACGAAAATCGGGTAATAAATTTCATGTCATTGTTAGTTAATAGCTACCCTTCAATAATCCGCTTAATTTACTTTCTTATAACTATGAACAGGCTTTACACAAATAGTATATTACATACCTAGGCCAGAAAAGTAAGAAGCTTCGCTTCGGCCGACAATTAGATGTGATCTGAGGCATACTTATTTACTGGCCGAGGTGTGTATACTATTTTTCTGTTCGATGGAGCCGGAAAGCGGTAACTTCGTTTAGCGCAGTGGCCCGAAAGTTGATGCTTTCCGGCCGGAGGACAGAAAAATAGTATACACACCTTAGCCAGTAGAAATAAAGCCTCAGATCACATGTTTGTCGACCTCAGCTTTGAGGCATTTCTTACTTTACTGGTCAAGGTACGTAATATACTATTTTTGGCGTCTCTCTTCCGCTTTGGAGTCATTATAAATATCATTTCACTACTCCAATTAGGCAATCCAATTCAATATGGCGTCCGTGGGCAAAAAAAATGGTTCTGATCTTTTGGTATGCACAAAAGTGTTCATTTTCGAGAAAGGTGATGGTATTTGGCTTAAATTATTGTCTTGTGTCTTGACAATAATATTAAACAATAAAAACGTAGATTCTATAAAACTTTTGGTTAAGTTGTGTCTACATAAAAACATTCATTTTTCGTGTTTAGTTTCATTATTATATCTCTTTGTATTTAAATAAGCTAGAGAGATGAATATGCTTTATTGTCAAGAAAAATAACTATAATTTATTAAACAAAGTGATCTAAAAACTTAAAAAATAAAATGAGAACATAAAATAAAATAATTCCAACGTCAATATTGGGTAATTCAAATGGGCGATTATTATATTTATTGAAATCTTTTAGATCACATAAATTTTAAAATAATGTTCATTCATTTGAATTACATAAAAAAAATTGAACTTCTTTCAAACACACTCCAATACCATGGGTCGTAGGGAACAATTTTCGAATTTACGGAATCAAAATGGAATCATTTTGTCATTTACTTGATCACACAATATCATTGGCCTACCATCATCAACATCATGACAAAAAAGAGCTTTTCTAGCTCGTCAAACTTCTGCATGGGATGAGGGTACGCTTGCAATAAAATTTGAACTATCTGTTGACCTAGCTATACTTATTCATCTACATGTTCTAGGTACTTTTTTTATATATAAGATATTGCTAATACCTGACATACAAAATAATGAACGCAAATATTACGTTGCCTACTAAAACAAATACTTCATTGACTAAAGTAGATCCTACTTTCAGCACAAATCCAAATTCAGAATAGTTGTAAGCATGTAAAGTTTTGAAAGTTACCGTTTGCTTTTTTGGTGCAAAAACTGAGTGAAAATACCAAATAACTATCTATATCCATATCTATAAGTTTATCCCTTTCTCAAATGTGATCAAAATCGAATGAAAGTTTCCAAAGAAACACAAAGTCAAACCATAGCGTATACATAAAATACACTAATAAAATCGATGAAAAAACTCTTGAACACTGTTCACCATTGAATAAACAATACAAAACTGACCAGCTGTCCCAGATGTCCCAGTTGTACAATAGCCGCTCATGAGCAGATCAACTATGATCTCGGTTAAACGGTCAATTTACGTTGTACCAACATCGTTCAGTGCTGAACTAAGGTTCACTGTTCAGTTCAGTTGAACAGAAAGGCTTTGACCGATCAAATCCAGTTCAACGTCATTTTGTTGAATTTTAACCTATACATCCTATCAATGAAAGTAAACAATAAACCAAACAAACGTTAAAAACATGGATTTTTTAGAAGAATTAACTGATGATGAAGACATTTTAGAACTTATACATCTTATGCTTATGATAAATGAAAGACTTCCAAAAACTTATAGGGAACCCCAAATCATTTTATAAGGTGGAATGATCAAGAATTTGAATCACGATTTAGGTAGTCAAAGGAAGCAGTAAGATATATAGTAGATGCAATCGCCAAAAATAGTTCCTCTGAAACGGATAGGTACATAAATTACTGTTACTTTATAGGTGCCTTTTGATTGTATGTGATTACTTATTCTTTCCCCGATGATATGGTGTTACTCACATGGAGGTTTCTTGCAGCAGGATATTTTAACAAATAAGTGGAGTGGATGGAGTAGATGTGTCCACAGCAAGTAAAGCTGTACATAAAGTCACACTTGCAAGTTTAAAACATACTTATTACAAAGCAAGGATTTTATTATATAGCCAAATTTCCAAAGTATGATTATACGCACATCAAAATTCAGAGCCCTGGAGGACAGTACACAGAGACTTACAGGAATAGAAAATCGTTTTTTTCATTAAACGTTCAAGTGGTCGGTGATGCAATTAGGAATATATTTTGACGGTGGCCAGGATCCTCACATTATTCTAATATATTTAAAAATTCAAGATTGAGGTTTGTTTGAAGATGGGAGGTTCATGAATAGTGTTCTTGTTGGTGACAGAGGTTATGCTATTAAACCTTATTTAATAACCCCTCTCTCAAATCCACAAACTCCTGCAGAAACTTTATTTAATGAAGCTCAAATAAGGACCCGAAATCCAATAGAACGGTTGTTCGCGATATGGAAGAGGCGTTTTCCAGCTCTTGCTCTTGGAATACGCTTGGATATCAGAAAGATATGAGCTGTGATAATAGCATGCGCAGTGTAACATAACATTGCATGTCAAATAGGGGATATCGATTATTTATTTATAACTGTTTTAATAGTATTGAATAGATGAGGCTTTTACTTGATGAAGATCCATACTAAATGATGAAATAAAACAAACTGGTGATAAAGCTACTGTGTAGAGAAACGCGTCCCTAATTTTAAATTGAACCTCAGTTCAAAATAAAATGGAGATTTAAACAAATTAAATTGTTTTATTTCATCATTTTAATAGTATTTTTTTAATAATTCTAAAATTTCTATCATTATGTCATGCTGTCGCCTAGACTGCTTTATTTTTTCCTCCGCTTCCATTTCTTGAAGGAGCAAGTACTTGTCTACTTCATTTGTGCAACTTCCAAGTTATGCTCTTCTAAAAAACATTGGCTCTGTAAATTTTTCAGTATTCTTTACAGCCCTTTACATCGTAATTCTTTCGTACTAATAATTTGAGTTTACAGCTCAAAGGATAGTATAGCTCCAAGGTGGCCCCGTTTTAATTTCATTAGTATTGGACCCTGGACTTTGAAGATACACCAATAAAATAAACAAAATCAAATAGGAAATCGAGATATAATATTTATATTCATTGAAATATTGTTGGATCTACGACGATTCCAAAACAAGGTAGGTACCTAACTGTGATCAGGGACGTACTAGATGTACTTACCCATCACTCAACATTCAGGAATAAAAACGACGTTAACAAGCACAGTTAACTAAAAAGCAGCATATGAATATTTTAGAAAACAAATTAATATTTATTTGTTATTATTGTTTCGTTCGATGTAATCAATAAATTAAGGAAATTATTATTTGCTCTATAGTTTTGGGTCAGTGTCAGGTGAATATCCGCCGCCTGGGCACGTCCCATATTTTGTTGGCACTCGGTAATTTTAAGTATAAACTCGTTGTTTCAACGTAAACGCCATGAGATTAAAAAAACTAGCAATCATAAGTTACCTTATATAATATAATCTTACCTAACATAACATAACCCAACCTAGTTCAACCTTACCTAGGCTAACCTAACCTAACCATGTCTCTCACACATCACCTGTACTGTGACATTTGTTATGATGATTTTTTAAAAACATTTTCATGGAATACCTATTATTAGTTATTAGTTAATGATACAAAGGACTCCGAAACAGTTTAGACTAGTTTTGGGCTGCAACCATATTTACCCAGCTCCCTGAAGTATTAAGAACATAATTCATTACCAAACTCTAAAGTGAGATTTAATATGAAAAAACAACGAGTTTTTAGATTTTGACGATTTTTTCATCAAAACATACAAGGGTCGGTCCCATTTATTTTATACAAAAATAAAACGATCAAAGTTTTAAATCATTACAATGCATTAGATAAACGAGAACCTTCATTGCATGTCTTTGTTGACCTCTCTAAAGCCTTTAACACAGTGGATCATAAACTTTTGCTTAAAAAGTTACATTTTTATGGAATAAGAGGTGTTGCATATGATCTCATCAGAAGTTTTTTAAGTGACAGACTACAACATGTACAGGTTGCTGATGTAATTAGCGAAGCAAAAACTGCTACTTTTAGTGTACCTCAAGGTACTGTACTAGGACCAGTACTGTTTACAGTGTGCATTAACAGCTTACTACATCTAAATTCTAAAGGCAAAATCATAAGTTTTGCTGATGACACCGCCATATTTTATACCGAGAAAGCGTGGAAAGCGCTCAAGGATACAACTGAAAATGATTTCCAAACTGTAACAGAATGGCTCAAATACAACAAACTTACACTAAATGTAGATAAAACAAAATATATGCCATTTGCATCCTACACCACTGGACTTCCAAATTTTGGTTTACTCGAAGTTCATTCTAATATGAAAATACCTGAAACAGAAAGTATTAAGTACTTGGATGTTATAATAGATCGTCATCCAAAATAGGAGCTGCATATTAAAAATGTAGCTTTAAAATTACGGGGTCTTCTGTCTAAATTTAGATACCTGAGAGAATTCTTAGATATTTATAACTTGAAAATTATGTATTACTCACTAGTGCAATCCCAAATTAGCTACGGAATTCTTGCATGGGGGGGGGAGTAAATAACTGCCACCTACAAAAATTAGATGTTGTTTAGGAATGGATAACGAGAATGATTTTTCGAAAAAATATAACTTTTCCTAGTCATGATAGTTATGATCTAAGTGGTTTTATGAATGCTACACAAATTTATTGTATGAAAATGTACTTTAAAAAAAATAAAAATAACCTGATTTGTCCAGAACACCTTCATGATACTCGTTATAAGAAAAATGTATATATCCTACCTAGACGAGAAAAAACTATAGTGTTGTTTTGACTACTTGGGTCCCAAACTTTATAATCAAGTTCCTATAGAGTTAAATAGAGATAATAACTCTAGATAGAGATATTTTAAAGAAAATTATAAATAACCAGTAGAAATTCAATACTAACAGCACACAAACTATTATTCTCTATATATTTAATATTTATACATAAAAAAAATGATTCACTTACCTGATAATTTCCAAAAAAACAACCAATGATGTACTTAAAACACCAATGAACTCCTTGAAAACCCGATGATGTCCTAAAAAAACCCGATTATGTCCAGTAAATTTAGCCATTTATGAGCTCATCACGTACAAGCTGTAAGAAGCGTCCAGCTTCTTACAACTTCAGTGATTTTGTTTGTTTGTTTACATTTTTTTTATCTATACTCTGTACTTTTTTATATTTCGTAAATGAATATTATTATAACTTTTTTAAATGAAACTAACTTACTATTTAATGAAAAAGAGGAATTAATTAGAAACACTTAGTTTCATTTAAAAAAGTAATATGAGTAGATTCCACAAAGTAAGGGTCCCAACAGTAATTTCAAACATTATTATTATTATCCCGTATCTACATACTATGCAACCCACAAAACAAGAAGATGTTCAGAAATGTCTGAAAACTGCAATCATACAAAAACAGTAAAGTCAAATAAAGAATCAAATGAGGTATCTTGTTCAACTTGCTGGAATTATTGTGGGGATAACTTTGAAAGTAGGTAGTGCATCTTGTTTGATTACCTACCTTGTAACATTCAGTTGTATCAAAAGAGCTGTGTAAACCGGCGGCAATCTGATCAATCAGTAGGCAGCAGAAATGCCAACTTTAATTCAAATCGCTCCTCTTAGTTTAAAAAAAAAGTGTAGGATTATTTCAATGGACATAAAAAAAGTGCGGCGCTAGAAAAAATCGTGGGGGCATTGAAAAAGATAAAACCCGATTTCAGTGTGATACAGTTGAAACAAAAAATTAATGTTCCCAGAACAAACTTCAACAGGGAGTTCAAGGCCATCGAGGGTAAAAAAGTGTCGTCTACAGACGTCTACAGACGACATCCCTGAACCTTCGCTTTGGTATTACAATGACATGCACTCCATAAAAGACCAGTTGGAAATCGCACAAACCGAAACTTCTGAGGTAAGAATTTTATTTCATTTTATTTTATTTTTTTTACAGTATTTATAATTATTGTATATCACGGGTAATGTTACACAAGGCAATTGTTTTGCCATGGAACTGACCCAGACGTGTTGAAAAATTTGCAGAAGTCATCCCTTATTCTTTTTGCCTCTACTGTAGAATTGCCTTTGGTTCTTTGAAGTTGTGCCATCTCTTGAATGTCTTGCCTCCATGACCCAGGTTCCACAGCACCAGTCACAATATCGTCTCTGTCTGTCAATATCCTGAGGTTGCAAATACTTGGCTCTGTTCTTTGAGCACAAGTAGTTGTGCAAATGGTAACATGCCATTACAATTTTCACAGCTTTCGGTGGTTCAAATTTAATGGCATTTTGAAATATTTTGAATCTCTTCGTTAATATACCAAATGCATTTTCAACAACTCTTCTGGCTTGTGTAAGGAATGAAAAACTTGACTTGAGGAGAATGAGTAATTTGTAAAGATTAATATATTTAATTAGAATTTAACTTTTAATTACTTACTGTGTACTTACATTCAATTATTTATAATATAGATAATAAAACAAATATAAATGTTGAAAATAACTATTTACAAGACACTGGACGTGATGCCTGGATTTAATTGAACAGTCCATGTGGACATGGTCCAAGTAGGTTGAACAACCGAGATGACGTACCTGGAATTAGATAGAAAAACACTCTGAGTATTCAATTTGCCATAAATAATGATTAATTATTTAACTAACGATTAGTATAGTTGAAATCCCCAAAATTAATGAAAGTATTAATAATATACAAGGTGCATCTTATGTGTTTGAACTGTGATTATGTATATCAGTACTAAAGTAAAGTTAAAACTTCACTTGATCAAAAATAAATGCCTAATAGTAAGTATTTAGGGTTATTAGGAAAGGTGAAAGGGGCGCAAACTCTCCCCAATGCATATAAGGAATATGTGGCACAAACTCTCCACAAACAATATTATAACTACTGCAAGTGGCACAAACTCTCCACAGTACAGCAAAATAATAATACACTGCAAGTGGCACAAACTCTCCACAGTACAGCAAAATAATAAAACACTGCAAGTGGCACAAACTCTCCACAGTACAGCAAAATAATAATACACTGCAAGTGGCACAAACTCTCCACAGTACAGCAAAATAATAATACACTGCAAGTGGCACAAACTCTCCACAGTACAGCTAAATAAGGTTACACTGCAAGTGGCTCAAGCTCTCCACAATACAGGGGGGTGGAAGGAGATAAAGGTGACGTGAGAAGTCACCCTGTATCAGGAATGGACAAACCGCAAGTGGCGCAAACTCTCCACAATACAGTATAGGTATGTGAGTTAAACTGCAAGTGGCACAAACTCTCCACAGTACAGCTAAATAAGGTTACACTGCAAGTGGCTCAAGCTCTCCACAATACAGGGGGGTGGAAGGAGATAAAGGTGACGTGAGAAGTCACCCTGTATCAGGAATGGACAAACCGCAAGTGGCGCAAACTCTCCACAATACAGTATAGGTATGTGAGTTAAACTGCAAGTGGCACAAACTCTCCACAGTACAGCTAAATAAGGTTACACTGCAAGTGGCTCAAGCTCTCCACAATACAGGGGGGTGGAAGGAGATAAAGGAGACGTGAGAAGTCACCCTGTATCAGGAATGGACAAACCGCAAGTGGCGCAAACTCTCCACAATACAGTATAGGTATGTGAGTTAAACTGCAAGTGGCACAAACTCTCCACAGTACAGCTAAATAAGGTTACACTGCAAGTGGCTCAAGCTCTCCACAATACAGGGGGGGTGGAAGGAGATAAAGGTGACGTGAGAAGTCACCCTGTATCAGGAATGGACAAACCGCAAGTGGCGCAAACTCTCCACAATACAGTATAGGTATGTGAGTTAAACTGCAAGTGGCACAAACTCTCCACAGTACAGTAGGATTGGATGAATAGGAAATGCAACAATAAATTAATGTTCTTGATAACGTTGAATATTAAAGAACTTTAAACAAAGTTATTATTAAAAATAATTAGCAAATATACATACCCTATGTGATAAAATATCTTTTAAATTCAAATATCAAATAACAGGCAAAAATGAATTACTCTGTGAGGTAGACTCACCTATTTAATTTCTGACATGCACCACAATACACACTATATTTTATATATTTAAATTTATCCGACTCAAGTGAACACTTTAGTTATCTTCTAGCAACTAAAACCCAAATCGTTCTTAAAACCTTTCTTTCCCCTTTCGTGACCTCGAAGACTACGTGACATTTTGATATTTTGCTTATCTGTTTCAGACAATTGGTTGTTTTGTCGAGAAATGGATTTCTGAAATATTAGGGTATACCCATGATTTAATTCGTTTTACTTGGAATGAAAACTATTTTAAGAATAACAGGGTGAGAAAAAAAAAAATTGTCTTACACTTGGGAGAGTCTATAGTTGAAAATCCTTTTCTCGTTCGTCAAAACAGCTCTGTTGTAGGTGTAGCGTCTATGGTGTCTTGGATTTCCTTAACTACCAATATCACTTTGAAATAATAGTGGACTGTATTTTAAGATATATATTTAAAACTAATTTACAAGCAAACATTAAATTTAAATTTGTAGTTACATAACGTTATTGTCTCTCTGAAGTTAAAAATGCAATGAATGCACCTGTTGAGGGGTGGTCGTCCGTGGTCTCACTCTACCAGCAAGAACCGGGAGGGGACTCCATGGGCGTCGCATCTGGGATCGGACATAGCCGCCGCCCTTGAAAGATCTGACTTTCAAGAGAATACTAATATGTTTCATTGTCCATGGGCAACATGCTAATCTTCGTTATTGCACGTTTGAATTCACCTTCAGCTGTTTTAATCGACACTACTCGAACTAGTCCATCTTTACCAGGGTGAGTATTTGTGATTCTTCCTAACCTCCATCTTAATGGTGAAGTATCATTTTCGCGCAGTAGTACTAGAGAGCCAATCAACAATTCAGGATTATTGTCGTAATGCCACTTCATACGCTGTTGGAGGGTGTGTAAATAATCGTGAGACCATCTGCGCCAGAAGTTTTGAATCAGTAGTTGCATGTGGCGATATCTGGAGGCATGCGTATGACGACTGTCAGATACAGTCCTTTCTGGTAACGCTGCAAGCGGTCTGCCAATGAGGAAGTGCCCAGGAGTTAGCACTTCCAAATCTTCAGGATTCTCAGTGAGGGGTGTGATAGGACGAGAGTTTAGGATAGATTCTACTTGGGTAAGAATGGTATAGAAATCTTCATAACTTAAATGTACATTCCCTATAATTTTTGTCAAATGGGATTTAGCCAACGACACTGCTGATTCCCATAAACCACCCATATGGGGCGATCTAGGTGGGATGAAATGCCATTTGATTTGATTCTCGACAAGATAATTTTGAAACGTTTCACCATTAGCTTGTTGTGTCATTTCAAGTAAATACTTATTCGCGCCAGTGAAATTAGTTGCATTGTCCGAATATATATCAGTGCACTTGCCACGTCTAGCTATAAAGGGCTTAAATGCATTTAGAAATCCATCAGTTGTAAGTTCGGTGACCAATTCTAAGTGTATAGCCTTGGTGGCAAAGCAAATAAAAAGACATACGTAACACTTAGTCATTTTGCGATTACGAAGCTTACATTCCTCCATCAAATAAGGGCCGGCGTAATCTATGCCACAAATACTAAAGGGATGTGAAGGCGTTACCTTTGATGAGGGCAGGTTGCCCATTCTTTGGTACATTTGAGTCGGCCTTGCGCGCCAACAAACGATACATTTTTTCAATACGCCTCGAATTGTTCGTCTACCCCCAAGAGGCCAGTACCTATTAATACGAATATTTGCAAGAATTAATTGCGGACCGGCATGAAGACATTTATAATGCTCATACCTAATAATTAGAGTAGTAACAAAGTGTTTAGCGGGAAGAATCATTGGATGTTTACTATCATATGAAAGATGTGAATTTTCTAGCCTTCCACCGACGCGAATTATTCCGTTATTATCCAAAAATGGACTTAATGTTACAATTTTGCTCTTGGAAGGTAATGGTTTGCCCATTTTCAAGGCGTGTATTTCACTACTAAATTCTTCGCGCTGTACAATCCTGACTATAACCTTTATACTTTCTTCTATTTCGTTAGACGTTAATTTTCCCACTTTCCTATTTTTGGGATTACTTAAAGAATTTTGTTTAAATCTGATTAAGTAGGCAATAACGTTTGCTAGTTTTGGAAAGGAAGAATATCGGGTTATTAGATCAAAGTCAGATTTAGTGCTCACTAGAGCAACAGATTTTGTTTCCGGAAGTTCGCCTACTGGAATAAAAATATGCGAATTAGGCCAATAAATTTCATCGTCTGCAAGCCACCGATGACCTTCGAACCACATACTTGCGTTTTTAAGTTCGTCAGGATTTAGTCCTCTACTAATAATATCGGCCGGGTTAGAATCAGTGGGTACATATCTCCACTGACTAGGATTTGTGAAAGATTGAATTTGTGCTATACGGTTGGCCACAAAGGTTTTGAGTTTACTTGGATCTGAATTGATCCATGACAACACTATCGTGGAATCCGTCCAGAAAATAATTTGGTCTATATTGAATTTAATAGCCCTTGAGACTGTTTGACATAATTGGACGGACAATAACGCTCCGCACAACTCTAAGCGAGGTATACTTAAAACCTTCAGCGGAGCTACTCGTGATTTCGCACATGTTAGCCTTGTTAATACGTCACCATGATTATTTTTAGACTGTAAATATACACAACTTCCGTACGCGACTTCAGATGCATCTGAAAAACATAGCATTTGAATCTGGCTAGCATCGCATATTAGAATAAGTCTAGGAATTTCGATTTCGTTCAAACTTGACAATTTATCATAAAATTGATTCCAAAAGGAAAGTATTTCACCGGCTACACGCTCATCCCACTGAGCGCCTGACCACCATAAATGTTGTAAGATAATTTTAGCCCTAACAATTACCGGGCTTACAAGGCCTAGTGGATCATAAATTTGACTAACTATTGACAAGATTGTGCGTTTTGTTACGGGCCTGACCTTTTCTGGATTGACTACAGATTGAAAGGAGTCTTTAATAGAGTTCCAAAAAATGCCTAATGTTTTCGCGCTTTGTTCATTTTTGATAATATGTTGTATTTTAGAATCATCTTGGAAATGATTCAATATTGATTGACTATTTGAAGCCCACTGTCGCAAATGGAAACCTGCAGAAGAAAAGATCTTATCCACATCCCTTATTAAAGTCATCGCTAAATCAATATCATCTGATCCTGCTAACCAGTCGTCCATATAGAAATCTTGTAAGAAAGATGTGGCGCCTTAGGAAATTGACCGGCATTTTCTATAGCTAGCTGTTTCAGACAACGAGTCGCGAGAAAGGACGCTGGGGCGGTACCATAAGTTACTGTATTCAATCTAAACTGTTTAAGACGTTCTGTAGAGTCCGAGCGCCATACTATTCTTTGAAAATCACGATCATCTTTCGCGACCTCTACGCACCTATACATTTTAGCAATATCTGTAGTAAATACAATTTTTGGGATACGGAATCGAGTTAGAATTGAAAATATAGATTCTTGAATATTGGGGCCTACCTTGAGGACATCATTTAAAGACATGTTGTTTGAAGTCTTGGCTGAGGCATCGAAGACCACCCTCAACTTAGTGGTAATGGATGTTTCCTTGATTACCGAATGATGTGGCATATAATAATTCAACGAACCTTCAGATGCTGGTTCGCATTCAGTCATGTGACCTAAGTTAATGTAGTCGTTCATGAAATTGGTGTAAAGAGATTTTAGATCGGAATTTTTAGCTAATTTTCTTTCAAGGTTATAAAATCGTTTTATAGCTATATGTTGTGAATCACCTAGTTCACTAAAGTTTTTGCGAAATGGCAATTTGATGCAAAATTTTCCATCATTAGTACGAGAACAGTTTTCTTGAAAATGCTGTTCACACTCTGCTTCTTCCTTAGAATATATAATTTGTTTATCTGAATATTCCTCGACATGCCTAGCTGCGCTTGAATTTTGGAATTTTGTGGAAGATTACAAATGCTGCTAGTAGGAATAGCAGTTAAATTGAAGGGGCCTGCAATTACCCAACCCAGCTTGGTATTTTGAAGCGCCGGTTTCTCGTAACCAAATTTGATCTGATCCTTTAATATAAGATTATAGAAAATATTAGCTCCTAACAACAGATCAATGTCAGCCGGTTGATTAAATTTAGGATCTTCTAACCGAATATGTTTTGGGATGTTTAGCTCTGACAAATCAAATGAATTTTGAGGAATGGGGTCCGTGATTTTGTCAATAACTTAAAACTGTAGATCAAAGGAGTTTTGTGAAGTGGTCGACGAAATTTTAGCATTTGTAATTTTAGAAATGTACGTGGTCTTAGCATTTATGCCTGATATTTGCATTTGAATATCTTGATAATCGAGATCTAGCTGACTGAATAAATTTGTTTTCATAAAATTAGATTGCGAACCCCCATCTAGTAGGGCTCTGCAAGGTACCAAGTCGCCCTGTTTATTGGCAATATTAACGATTACGGTTGCTAAAATCGTTAAGGGGTTACAGGAAGCATGTGAAGAAATCAATTTAGTATTTTGAGAACAAAGGACTAGAGTACTGCCTGGTTTTGGATTTTCAGCCTTGTTCACTGAAGTTTTGATGTTTTCCGCACTTTCGATATTAGTAGGTTTCTCTATACCAGAGCCCTGAGATTCTAAATTGTCAGTTTGTCTGCTTAGATGCAACAGACTGTTATGT
This sequence comes from Lochmaea crataegi, assembly GCA_947563755.1. Lineage (NCBI taxonomy): Eukaryota > Metazoa > Arthropoda > Insecta > Coleoptera > Chrysomelidae > Lochmaea > Lochmaea crataegi. Next base: position 27,240,083 of record OX387430.1, read on the forward strand.
TTTCTATGGCAGTAACGACACGTACCCTGTTTACAATCACTCGTTTGGTGACCGCGACGCAAACAATTGACGCAAGCCTTTAATTTTCGTATTTCTTCTAATCTGGCTGTAACTGGTAAGTCTAAAAACCCTTTGCAAGTATATATGGTATGACTACCTTTGCAAAATAAACAAATGAGTTCGTTGGAAGTCATGCTTACTTGACCTTTATAGTTAGAATTATGATTAATCGCTTTCTTTATGTTTGGCGCTTGATTTGAAGTAGTTTTATTATCGACAGATTCTAATAATTGACATTTATCTGTGAGAAACTCAATGAATTCTTTAATGGTAGGCGATATAGTATCCTTGGTTTTTATTTCCCAATCCTTTTTTGTGGAAATGTCTAATTTAGATAACAATAAATGAATGAGTGAAGTGCTCCAATGTTGAACGGGTTCGTTCAAGTTTTCAAGAGCTCTAAAATGCCTTAAAAATATATCTAAGAAGTTACGCATTGCTTGATGAGAATCTTTAGAAACATCGGGCAGGTCAAAAAGTTGTTTTATGTGAACCTTGATTATCGACTTTTTATTTTCATACCTATCTTTCAATAAGTTCCAGGCTACGGAATAGTTAGAGTCAGTGATTTCCAATTATTCTATGACCCTCTTGGCGTCACCTTTTAAACACGACTGAAGATAGTAGTATTTTTGAATATTTGACAAATCGGAGTTTGAATTTATTAGCGACTCAAATGTATCAGAGAAGTTTTGCCATCTATCATAAGTGCCATGAAATTCAGGTAACGATAGAGGAGGTAACTGAACGTTTAATTTAGAATTTCTTGAATTTGTCACACAAGATTGATTCAGTTTTAGCAATAATAGAAAAAAATTTATTTTCAAAATTATCTATCTCATTAGTCCCGATTATAGCAGGAAATTTAGATTCAATTATTGATTGAGTATTAATAAATTGTTCAAGAAGTGACTCGACTTTCTGAAGGCGTACTCTTATTTCACCTTTGTTTTGTTGATTCGTGACATCATTAATATAATTGCAAAATCGTGTCAATTGACCCTTTAGTGCCTTTCTCCTAGTCACAAGGTTTTGCTGCTCCTCCTCAGTCATGGTAAAGAAATAAATTTACGCCAAGAATTTCGTAAATATTTACAAATTTTTATTTTAATTAATATTTCCGTGCGCGCCTATGCCTCGCTACAACAACAAACTCAACTAGCTCGGCGGCTCGGCGCCCGATATCGACGGCTTATGGGTTGTGCAGGTGCATGCGAAATTCGGACTAAGAAGAAATAAAAATAACACTTATCTATGCAAAGTTAAAACGTAGAACGTAATTTTGACTAAATGAATTTTGTTCAAAGTATTTGTTAATTGCTTTAAACCCTTATAGTTGTATCGATTTTAAATAGAAATATGTATTATAGATTAACGTTAGGTTTATAGGTAATTTTATTGATTGCCTTTAATTATTGTAACTACAAAAGAATAAATGAATTAGGTATATGTATCAGAATTAACAAGTTTTATAGATTTAAGTTTTAAAGTAAAGTTGATACTGTTTAGAAATATTTTAGAAATTTTAAAAGGAATTAATTGAGCAAATTCAGATGAAATTGAATTTGATTGAATGCGGTTTTGAGGCTATTAAAACAACTAATGCCAGTATTGTATGTACATTCAAGTTAGAAAATAAAGGAGTTTGCAGGTAAATATATAATAAGATTAATAGGAATAACTCACTGATTATCCTTGTGGTTTTGTCAGTATCTTGTTCTAGATCCTTCGGGACGATTTTGTAAGTTTTGCTTCAAAATCCGGTCGAATGGCCAAAATGTAGCGTCTATGGTGTCTTGGATTTCCTCAACTACCAATATAACTTTGAAATAATAGTGGACTGTATTTTAAGATATATATTTAAAACTAATTTACAAGCAAACATTAAATTTAAATTTGTAGTTACATAACGTTATTGTCTCTCTGAAGTTAAAAATGCAATGAATGCACCTGTTGAGGGGTGGTCGTCCGTGGTCTCACTCTACCAGCAAGAACCGGGAGGGGATTCCATGGGCGTCGCATCTGGGATCGGACAGTAGGGCTTCATGAATTGAGGGAGAAGTTGGAATGCTTCATCTCCAATGAAGAAGTACGGAAATTTTTCATTAGGAGTGTCTGATAACTCACGAGGATCAGGCATGTCAAGCTGGTTCTGAGACAACTTGCGCCAAAATAATGCGTTCTTCAACACACCACCATCTGACACTCGGCCATTTGCTCCCACATCAACCATCAGAAATTTATAATTTGCATCAACAATTGCCATAAGCACAATGCTGAAAGAACCTTTGTAATTGTAATAGTAGGACCCAGAATGACGAGGTTTTTGGATTGATACGTGTTTACCATCAACGCTCCCCACGCAGTTGGGGAAATTCCACTGTTCTTTGAATTCCTGAGCAACCCGTTTCCATCCATCCTGCGATTTTGGAACCTAGAAGAGAAACAAAAAACGACTTGCATTATAACCCTTACATGAAGAATTAACACTTACTGTAAATAGAAATTTAATTATTAAATTGCTGTTGTGCCTAAATTACACCATGCCAAAGAGCCGCACAGTTTTTTCAAACCCTTGGCTGCCGTCCGACAGAAAAACCAAGCGGGAAAATTCCGTGCGGCTCTGTAACGCATGGTGTAATTTAGGTTTGTAGTAATTTAAGTTTGTAAGCTTTCATTCACTGTATTTTATTTTTTGTTACAGCAACCGACTCCGGATGAAGACTCGCAATCACAACTCAGTTTCGAAAGTGTAGGGTCTCCTGCTGACGTAGTAACACCCCCAACTCCCAAACCAGCCATCCCTGTAAAGACGGGTAAAAAAGGGAAAGGTGGGCCTGATAGCACTGATCAATTAGTAGGACTAGCGACAGAATATTTCAAGCGACCTGAGACTGAAGAAGATATTCTGGCTAAGGGATGGGCTATGAAATTAAAAAAGTTAACTCCAGACCAACGACGCTTCGCCGACAAAATCATAAATGACACGCTTTTTGAAGCATAAATGGGCAACTTGACAAGGGTAGGAGTGCGTTTTCAAACCCACCCTCCTCGTTGGTCACCCTCGCCACCTTCATAGTCATCTTCTCCAATAAATAGTTGGCAAAGGTACTACAACCCAGGGCAGACGCTGTACATTTCGCATCCAAGTGAAAGCCCTTCATACCCAGAGCAACACCTGCGTCTGATGAAGATAATGCTGCTACGTTCTTCTCCTCATTCACCTCAATGTGAACTTGTGCTCTAATCTTTTCAGTTCAGCAATAATGTACATTACCTGTGCGATATCTGTATTATTTGTAAAGTGTAATTATTTGTAATTTTTTTCCTTTCTTAAAATATAAAGAGATTTACTTGGACAATAATTTCTTACCTGGATGTTTTCCTTCAATGCCTTGATAATTGCAGAGCAAGTTTCCATTATGATGAGTTCCAGAGTCTGCGGGGCAATGGCACACGTAAATTTCAGGTCTTCTAAATCCATGCCAGATGCTAGGTACCTCTGACTTGCAGGAATCGCCTCACGCATTTCGGTGTCCTTCTTCTCGATGTCTTGGCAGACTAAATCGAGTAGATTATCGAAACTTTCTTGGTCCATGCATAGAAAGTTCCTATAATCCTCTGGTTCCGAACCACTCAGAAAGTTAAGGAGATGTTGATAAGTGAAGCGGTTCCTCATTTTATACCAGTCCTTAGACCACCGTCTTTTTTTCTTTTTGTGGTTTCTCCCCTTCACAGCAACCAATGTTAAGGCCAGGAAGCTCAAATCTAGCTTTAACACCATTATACGCTCCACACTCCTCCACTTCTCAGCTTCGACTGAGAGTTTTGATCAAAATATTGAAGTGTTGATTGAAGTACGCTTGAAGCGCCCATCAATCGGAGCCTCAAGCATTTGATCAAGCCACTTGATAGTGTAGGGCCTCTTTAAGATTGAGAGGGTCGATCGATGCTGCTTGTTAAGCGTGCGTTTCTTATATGGGGCAAGTGTAACCTAAGTACCGCAAAAATAAAAAAAATGCAGATCAAATATTTGAGCAGTTATCTCGTTGTATATTTCTAGATCCTTTAAATAATCATCCATCAGTGAGCTGACATGATTGGAACGAGAATTATCCATTATTATTATTTTTTCTTAGTTCATAGCGGAACTATTGAAATTCGCGGTTCCACTTACCCCGGTGTACCTTATATATATTTTTTTGTGATCATCAATTGAAGGTTTAATATAAGGTACCGTTTAAATTGGTTTTGGATTTAATTTTTCAGATTTAAGTTCTACCTATAACTATTGTCCTGTTCAAATTACCCAAATATTTTTCTGTAGTTTTGATCGATAATTTGAAATTTAAAACTGATTGCGGGATAGAGAAGAGGCTTGTGCCACAAGCTGTCCAACTTTCAGCCGGTTGTAATTTCGTTTAAGTTTTTTTAATAATTTTTCATTTATTTTTCTCTACATAGTTCTAGTTCACGAATTAATAAGATTTTCAAACAAGTATGAGGCTGTTGCCATATCTTATTTGATTATCTAGTTTAAAACACAGTAGTCTTTATTATTTGGGTACCTGTTGTCCTATTTTCCGACCAATTTATATTATTAATTTTGACCGATAATTTGAGATATAAAATTGATTGCGGGGTAGAGAAGAGGCTTTTGCCACAAGCTGTCCAACTTTCAGCCGGTAGTAACTTCGTTTGAGTTTCACTTCAAATTTTTTAAACTTATTTTATTTTCTACATAGTTTTAGTGAACGAATTAATAAGATTTTCAAGAAAGTATGACGCTGTTGCCATATCTTATTTGATTATCTAGATTATCTATCTATCTATCTATCTAGTTTAGTTCACAGTAGTCATTACCATTGGTCGATCAGTTTTCCTAACTACCAAACTAGTGCGTTTTTTTTCAATCGGTTGTGGGACAGATAAGAGGCTCTTTCCACAAGCTGTCCATCTTTCAACCGGTCATAATTTATAACTGGAAACTAGTTTCTTTTAACTAAATTCAAAGAGGTTATTGGAGTTAGAGGCTTTTGCCACCTGCTATTCGATTATCTAATCTGTTGTCATTAGTATTTCTTTAAAGCTGATTTGGTAGTATTTTCCCTACACTTGTATGTATGTATGTAAATTGGGGTGACATTCACTGAGACCTGAAGGATCTATTGTGCCCCCTTACTTCAACTTAGTTCCTGAGGAAAGTCTCAGAGATTAGTAGCTCCTTTAGGATATCTGCAGGCTTTAAGTTAGGTAAATGTCCCTCTTCTATCCAGTAGTCTCCAAGGTGTTGTGCCCTAGGATTCTGAATTGCTGTGCAGTTCGCAAGTATGTGGATGGAGGTTTCTTCTTCCATGCCACAGAATCAACATTCTTCTTCCTCCACTATTTTTAGGTTTTTCAGGTGCCCATTCAGGCGACAATGTCCCGTAAGGATGCCTGTTAAAACTCTTAGTGCAGTTTTACTTTGACTTATGCATTCATTTGATCTCAACAGGCTGTAATCACCCAGAAGAATCTTTGATTGCCTAAGTCCTACTAGATCTTTCCAATGGTCAGATCTTCTCTTTTCTTCGGCTTTGCCTATTTCTTCCAATATTACATTGGAGCTGATACCGCAAAAGGGTTCCGGCCCCCAAAAGGGTGTTCCAGTCCCCCTCTTTGCTAGTTCATCTGCTATTTCATTTCTTTCTATCCCAGTGTGTCCTGGAATCCACAGTAAGGTGACTATATTGTTTTCGCCTAGTTCATTTAGTTTGCCTAGGCATTCCTACACCATTTTGGAACTGATAACACAAGAGCTCAGTGCTTTAGTGGCTGCTTGACTATCCGACATTATGATAATCCTTTGCCGTCAATATCCTTTATCAATATTGAACTAGGCACCTTTTCTTATGGCGTGAATTTCCGCTTGAAAGATACTCGGGGTTTTTCCCAAGCTTTCAGAGTGTTTGGTTCCTGGCCCGTACACTCCTATCCCAGTTCCTTCTATTGCTTTTGAGACGTCTGTGTACCATTGAATGGCACTCTTTCCAAGTCTGGTAATGGTATTTGGATCCCATTCCTTCTTGTTGCTCAATTCCGTAACGAATTTCTTTGAAAAGTTACTTACTTTTTCATCATACCATATTGTGGCATGTCCCAGGCTTTCTGATTTCTAAGAAGTAAGGAGGGGGTTTAATGATTCCCTCTCTACTTAGTCGGTATCTTGTTCTTTCTGCAACACTTTCCACCACCTTCATATGTAGTGGTGTGAGGTTGAGAATAACTTCCATGGCTGCCGTTGGGCATGTTCTCATTGCTCCTGTAATGCACATACAGGCTAGTCTTTGAATTTTGGAGAGGTTTTCTCTCGTTTTCAATAGGCTAGTTCTATTACTCCACGTAATGGCTCCATAAGTGATAATTGGTCTCACTATGGCAGTGTACATCCAGCTCAGGATTTTTGGGTTGCACCCCCAATTTCTCCCTGCCAGATTCCAGCCATTTTTGCTTTGTATATAATCTCGTTTTTGTGTTTGTTCCACAGGAGTTTACTGTCTAGAGTCAAACCTAGATACTTGACTTCTTGTCTCCATTCAACCTCGCTCCCATCAATTTTAATGGTTTTGAGGTTGAGCTTTATTTCCTTAGTGAAGGCTATTAAGATGGTTTAGGTGGGGTTGATGTTAAGTCTCACTTGCCTACACCAGCTATTTGTACAGTTCAGACCTTTTTGTACGATGTCACAAAGGGTATTTTCGAATTTTCCCCTGGCTGTTATGACAATATCATCAGCATATCCTTGGCAGGATATTCCGAGGTTAGTCAAACCACACAGGAGTTCGTCAACCGTCAGGCTCCACATTATTGGGGATGCTACTCCTCCCTGTGGACATCCTCTGGTTGTACAGATGGAGACAATGTCTTTTCTCATCCTCGTCTCTGCTACTCTAGTGGTGAGCAGTTCCGACATACATTTGGATGTTGTGCAGTCTACACCTCTTCTATTTAATGCTCTTTTGACAGCCTCATGAGGGGTATTGTCAAAAGTTCCTTCTATATCTAAAAAGGCGCATACTGCGGCTTCTTGGGTGTGTAGAGCACCTCGGATATCCTCCGTCAGTTGTACCAGTGCAGTCTCCGTAGATCTGCCTGCCCGGTAAGCATGCTGATGCGGGTGGAGAGGTAGTCTCTCTAGGATTTCCGCTCTAATGTAATTGTCAATAGCTTTTTCCATCGTTTTGAGAACAAACGATGTTAGGCTAATTGGTCTGAAGGATTTGGGGTTTGTTGTGTCCCTTTTTCCAGCTTTTGGAATGAAGGTTACTATTGCCCTTCTCCATGCTTCTGGAATATAACTCAGTTCTAAGCTGCTTCGAGTGATCCTAACCAAATGTGGTAGAATTTCGTCTTGTCCTTGCTGGAGCAATGCTGGGAAAATTCCATCTGCTCTCGGTGCCTTGAATGGTGAAAAGGTGTTCATAGCCCATTTTAACCGTTCTTTACTACAAATGTGCTTAGCCATTGTAGTACTTCCACTCGAAGGTCTGTTATAACCTTCGAGAGGACTATCTCCCCTATTTGGGCTAGTCCCAGGGAAATGAGTTTCTAGTAATTTAATGCTGCTCACCGTTTGCTTATACTTTCCATGTTATTAAATAGATATGCTAACCTACTTACTCCTAGTTTATCGTACCATTGCTAATGCACGTACTACCGTAAAGTTTTGCAAACCACGCATATTTTTGGCACATTTGCACACAGTATATATTTATTTTGTTTGGAATTACTGTAAATATTTGATTTAGCATATTTCTGGAAATTATTACTTTTGTATATTAATTTATCTTGCCCCTGTGTATATTGAATCTTTCTTGTAATATACAAACCGACGTAATAAGTGTCTTCTTGATAACCCGTAATAGCCGTCTGAGGGTTTATATTTCCATAGAAGTGTTGAATTCAACGAGACCCCTGGAATTTTCCATAACCTCCATCTGAGGCTATCTGGAACTCTTGACGCTAAGGGTCAAGGGGCCGAGGAGCAAACCACGTTAAAAATCTGGCGCCTGAGATTTGAACCGTAATTTTACATCAAGGGTGTCCAAAGTGACGTGCTCAGTTGGTAAGAACCAAAGGGTGGGCGAAAAATCACGTAGAAATTGCCGCCCGAACCGGGACCTTTATTCCGTTTTCGAATTTTTTTCCGTATTGTTGATTAGAGCAGGTATCGCTTTATTCCGGTTCCGTTTTTTACCGTATTGGTGCAGAGAGCTGATTATTGATTATAGAGTAGGAACTGTTTTATACCGTTTCCAATTTTTTTAGCGTCTTGTTGTTTTGACCGTTTTATTCTATTTTGTCTGTTTTTTTCTGCCGTATTGTTGATTGAACAGGGACTTGATTTGTTGATTGGACAGGGAAATCGATTGTTTGTTAAAACAGGGACCGTAATTCCGTTTTCGATTTTTTCTTATTCCGTATTGTGATTAGAGCACAGACTTGATGGTCGAGAGTGACCTGTGGAGATTTTTTTTAATTGACCGTTTTGCCTGTCCCTGATTTTTTTTCCTCTGTTATTTGAAAAGATTTTTTAACGCTTGGGCTTAAAAGCTTGTCAGAAGAGACTGCTGGGCCTAGGGTCAAAAGGCTAATGTCAAGAAGAAACTCCGAAGATCTTGACTTACCCGTCTTGTTTGCTCAAGAAGAAACTGAAAAATCTGAATCTAATATTTCAGAACCGACACAAATTCCGACCGAAAGTTCCGTTAAAAAAGCCATAGACCATCGAGTAAGTTGGGTGTATTTACTGAAATCCGAGGATTTGAATGCCCACCTAGATAAAAGAAATTTATCCGTTGCGGGGATTGTTCCGGAGAAACGGAGGAGGCTTGTTGCATTTTTAAGACAAAGAAATAGGTCCCCACAACTCGCTATAGTCCAAACCTAACGTAAATTATTCAACTGCTATGGCAAACCCGCCAATAGATGTACACGATTGGAAAGTGTGCTTTGAAAAACCTAGGAGATCCTGCCGCTTTCATAGAAAGAATTGAAGAAATATGTACTGCATAGAATCTTCATAAAGATGATTTGCCTCCGGTACTTCCTGAATTACTTGTCCGGTGATCCCGCACTATGGTACCGGATTAACCGAAGCAGATTTACTAGCTGGACCGATTTTCGAATTTTCTTCTATTCCGTAAATTACGGAGACAACTTAGAAGCTGAAATAGGCCGTCATCTACAAATAATAAATGAGTACACTGCTACTTACATGACCGAACTCCAAACTCTCACATGGAACAACAGTTAGCATAGCTGTACCGGAACCTGTTGTCCGACTACCCTCCTCAGGAGGGAACTCCAGAATATAACCAACACCAGTGGACCGAACCGTGGACCAGGCAGACCGCAGCCCATAGGTACGCCAATATATGGACCGTCCCACAACAACTCGACGTCTGGTCCATCCAGAGAGCGCATCGCCAGTCCCAGCCAACTACCGTCATCCGATACTCCTTGCCGTCCGCCGCCTGATACTACTCACCAATATTTTGGATCATCTCCCCGTCAACCCACCTGTTTCCGTTGTGGTGAGTCTGGACACTTCCAAAACAACTGTCCAAACCCTCAGAAGATATTCTGCACTCGTTGTCATAAAGAGAGAGTATTTTCCAGAGACTGTTCCTGCAGGAGACAGGAAAACTAATCCGAAGCTGTCCCGAGGAGAGGCCGACACAGCTTCCGCACATTTTTGCCTCTCATACCGAATCGCCAAAAGAAATTAACGACTCCCGACCCCACATAGACGTCGAAATTGGAAATAATAAATTACAGGCATTGTTAGATACCAGAGCAGCAAGTCATAAATTGGTGATCAAGTAGCTGAGACATTTTCACAAAGAAGGCAAACTACAGCTCGTCAAGCTACGAAGGCCCGTTAAGCTTATGGAAATTTAGTCTACATCACCGACATTTATGAGCTCAAATGGAAAATCAATGACGTCACTATAGAGGGTTCATTAGAACATTTCCCTGGTTTAATAACCGATATTGTGTTAGGACACGATGTCCTCCGAAAATATCATTTCCGTTCTGGAAATATATACATCAATAATGAAATGGTAACCCGTCCGTCATTATCATTAACCAGTCCTGTTGGAATATTGGTGTTAGTACATACGTCCATAAAAGAAGCCGATGTTGTTCTGATCATCTGTAAGGAAGAAATCAACCATCGTCTAGCTGAAGACAAATGTTCTGGAAATATGTCTGTTTTCGAAGTCTCTGCGTCTTCCCTTGTTATAGGGGTTGACAAGGAGCAATCTGTTTCTAGAGTCTCTGCGTCCTCCCTGGTATTAGGGGTTGACGAGTAGCAATCTGTTTCCGAAATATCTGCGTCCTTCCGGGGAAGTTTAGGGGTTGACAAGGAGCAATCTGTTTTCGAAGTCTCAGCGTCTTCCCTGGTGTAAGGGGTTGACAAGGAGCAATCTGTTTCCGAAGTCTCTGTATCCTCCCTGGGAAGTTTAGTGGTTGACAAGGAGCAATCTGTTTCCGAAGTCTTCTCGTTGTCTTTCGTAGAATTAGGAGATAGTAAAGAAGATGATAAGTTTGGGAAATCTGCGTTATCTCCGGAAGATTGAGGAGATTACGACAATTATGGTTATATAGGATGTCCGTTAGAAACTATCACACCTATCAAAGAAAGAAACTTAAAATGGAGTGACGAAGCTCCCACTACAATATTTTAGATAACTTAGGAAACACCCTATATATACAGACTTTCCAACAAGTTTCTCTTAAAAAGGAATTTGCTTCCATATACAAGTACCTACCCTAAGATCACATATAATCGGTATTGAAAACGTTTATTCAGTAATTTCAAGATAATCTTATGTCTGACCCAATTTTTTAGTTGAAAGTTGTTTTGTACCGAAATAAATGTTTTTAAGCCATGCAGTTTCTTTTTAATTTCCAGTTTATTTTTAAAGGCTAACCCTTAACTACCTGGGTGTAGTCTCACAGGCCCAAAAAGCGGCACGACTTGCCGAATTTCCTCCATTTGTAAAACGTACACATCTATCCGCCCACGTATTCTTCAGTTGACCCATAAATAGTCTGTATCCAGCCGTTGACGGGATTGCATGCGGTGTTGTTGAATATTCTTGAGTTTGAAATTTGTGAGTGGACGCACTTGATATACTGTTATCCAGTCTTCGATATGACAACCCGCAAACTCGAGATGAACGTAAGAAAGAAATTCCTGCCACGGCCATCCGTGGTATTTTAGATGTATTTATACGAAATTGTAAAGAAATGTAGGTACTCTGTAGGACAAACCACATGCGTCGATGAAATTTTAGTAGCCTTTAGAGGACGCTCAAGATTTAAAATGTATATGCAAATAAGCCTGCAAAATACGGGCTAAAAATAATGTGCATAACTGACGCAAGGAACGGCTATCTTCATAATGCCTATCTTCTTACCGGAAAAGATAGTGATGGCTTTTCTTCAAGCGCCGAAGAAGGAAAAATGTCAAAACCGTCGCAGGCCGTGGTTCGTTTGACAAGAAACATATGTAACACAAATCGTAACGTAACTGCAGATAACTGGTTTAGTTCCATCGAATTGGTCAACGTACCTACTAGCTGCAAAGGGATTCACATATGTAGGAACTATGAAAAAAAATGAATGAAAGGGATATTCCCCAAGAGTTCTTACCCAATAAAAATGTTGGATCAACGCTATATGGATTCACAAACAAAATGACTCTGGTGTCCCATGTTCCCAAAAAAAAATAAAATCTGTCATTTTGGTATCATCGATGCATCATGAAAAATGTGAGGAGGATGGAAAGCCTGAAGTAATTCAGTTCTATAACACCACCAAAGGAGGAGTAGACTCTCTGGATGAGAAATGCGCAAATTATAGTTGCGAACGAAGAACCAGAAGGTGGCCCATGGCAATCTTCTATCGCATTTTAGGTACAAGTTCTTTATATGCATATATTCTGTATAATGCTCAGAAAACATATCAAGAAATGACACGTAGTTAGTAAAGCCCTAAACCTCGCCCAAACCTTATAGGCTTATCAGACCACACTCAGGTATTTACGTTACAATTTTGACACCAGGTAGTTAAGGGTTAATGTCAGTTTTGCCCTTACATCTTTGTTATAAATATCTAATACATTTTTATTACGACGGTTCCTATTTAAAAAGGTATCCAAACATGCAGGGGAACTCTAAACTATCTTTAGGTCAGAACCCCACTATCAAAACTAATTTTATAAAGGCTGTAAGAACTGCTATACAGCATATCTTATAGAAACGTGAAAATCTTATAATGTGGCTATAAACCACTATACAATATCTTTACAACCAAAAAGGGCCCCAGTTTATACAACAGTTCAGTTCTTTTAGGACATCCTTTAGTAAACTACACAACCGTTATATATGATGATTATATACAAGTAGAAACGGTGAAGCTTTTCCATCACGTGACTGTTACGTCAGCAATATTATTCATATGAATCAAATCATAACTTCTGTCAACTCAATAGGAATAATCGTTATGACTAATATTCCAAAGGTCGGTCTTTTACGAATTGGTAATTAAACAAGAAATTTAAGTTTTTTAATTGTAAGTATTTATTTTATTTAGATGGTTAACATCAATATATTTATTAAAACTATCGGTGAATAAGTTACAAAATCCAAAATTAATATTTGTCTTGAAAATACACTATCGCGAAGAAAGCATCCTCTTTGGCTAGCAATATTTGTTCATTCTATTAATGCTCTTCTGTTGTCTTCCTTTTTATATTTAAATCCCAAATGTTTCAATAACACCAATAAAGAGGTATTTCCAACAGAAAGAATTTCCTTATTTTTTACTTCGTCATTTATGGTTTTCACAGTAACATGTTTCCCTAAAAAAATAAAAAGTTTAAAATTACCATTAAAGCTCGGATTATAGGCAAAATGCCTTTTTTGCCTATTCTAGATGATTTTTGTATACTTTGCCTTTTTTCGTAAATTCCGCCTCTTTGTGCCTTTTTTAAACTTTTATGCTACCCTACTGATGATCTTATTTATATTCGGTACTTCATTTTATTACTAAACCTTTCTGTAATAAAATTTTGGGCTATAGTCTATTTCAGAAAGGTATAGAGTAATAAAATGGGGAATTCCGTCCAGTTCGGCTCAATTTCGGTGTCGGCCATAGGCGTAGGTCTTGAAATAGTATTGTTTGTAATATTAAAATTTCAAGTAATTACGTAAGAGAATTAGGAAAAGTATGTTTTCTGGCCTGAAGTGTCAATATCGAAATATTGTGTAGGGATTACTTAGGTAGTAGATTATACAGTTACGTTTTGCGTTTAACAGGTACCGTTTAACCTTCTATTAGTGCTTCTGCCTAATTCCAACCCTGTTTCAGATTCGGCTCAACCATGCGCCGCAAGGTGCCTTACCCAAAATGTTTAGACCTTTATAAGTATATTTGTTTAGTTTAACGCATCAGTATTTGCTGTTAAGCCGTAAATAGTGTTCACAGTATTATAAGATTAGTAATTAAATGACGAAGAATAATATTATTTTTCATAATTTAATTTCTGTATAATGTATTTTTTGTATAATGTTCAATAAAAAATAAGTGTACCTAATACTATGTACATAATGCCTAATTTTTATTCTGTTTTTTTGGCACACTATTTTCAGTGTTTGTGAATGGATAACAATAGGCTAATCCCATATATTGACCCCAACCCGGGTGGTACTATCTGCACTTGATAAAAAGAAAGAATTTTACAATGAAATCAATGCCAGACTATGAAAGTGTCTTGAATATTCGTTGGGTCACTCTGTGCTCCCTTTGCATACCTAATGAGGTTTTATTACTCTATACCTTTCTGAAATAAACTATAGTAATAAAATATCATTGGTTTGTTTGTTAATGGTCTTCCGGGAAAATTTACCTATCTATTTGCGGATTAAGAAGAGGCTTAACAAATGGGAAATCCCTAATGTTTTGACCTTTATATCAGTTGTACTGACGGTTACTGAATCAGAGTTTAGTTTTGTTGCGTATACCGAAAAGTCAATAACACACATTTTAAAAAGTTTTAGACGTTTTGTGAGTTTATTTAGAAAGATGACTTCTAAGTTAAGTGCTTGGTTCCGACCATATCCGGAACTATCTCTAGAAGGAGATTGAGCATTTTGTAAACCGTGTGGCAATTTAGTAAGTTTCATTTTTTCTTTCTGTCAGTCACCGCATAGCTACATAGTATTAAAATTCTAATTAATTATCCTTATTTTTTTAAATTCTCAGATTTCAAGTACAAAAAAGTACTTTATTGACCAGCATTGTGGAACTCCACTTCACAAACGGAATTTGGAAAAATTAAATTCCTCTAAGTTAGTCCAAACATCTCTGCGGGATAGTGTAAGCAGTTCAAAAAAAAGAAGGAGGACACATTTAAATTTGATTTATGTCAGATGATGATTGCATCTAATATACCTCTGTATAAAGTTAATCATCCTAGTTTCAAGTTATTTTTTAAAAAACATTTTAATAAATCCTTACCGGAGGAGGGTACGTTGAGAAAACAAACTATGGACAAATGTACTTAGTTGTAGCTATTAATGATAAAATTTTAAGTGGTTACAATGTTTAATTATTAATTAACAATTGTTCAGTTATGTTGTGCAAATATATTTGTGTTAAGTTAATGTTAAGTTAATTCACTTTGTATATTAAAATAAATTCTTAATAATCAGGGAATTAAAAGCATTTGGCCATATATTGCCTATATGTTGCCTATATATTAAGATTTCTGCCTTTGTCAATAAAAATCTTTGCCTATATAAGCGACTTTTCCTTCAGTTTTTGTTGCCTATGAATCCGAGCTTTAATTATCATTATCTCAAACAAGACAAAAGATTTGTTTATATTTACTTCATACTAAAGTTGAACACAAATTTTTGATATTCAGATTTTTTTATTATTGGTACCAAATAATGTATAAAGCAACCCCGTATATGTGACATCAAATTAGAAAACTAAATTGTGAAAAACACAATCTACACTCAGACCGAATAAATTGGTAAACATTTACGGATAGTATTCAATTTAGAAATCAGCACATGTAGAAGCTATAATTTATCACATTCAAATTCAAAATATGCACAACTTTCTGTATTCTAAAACTCTTATTACCTACTCATAACTTCTATAATCGAACTTACGTTAAATTACCTAGTGACGGAATTAGTCATGCAGTATAATTAGCATTTCCACAAAAGCTTGTGAAAAGCAGATAGGGAAACTGGTTTTATGATAGTTTAAAAAATATGAGAACTGAACTAACCAATAAGAAAAAGCTGTGGTTGAGAACCGGAAACCAATTACATAAAGAAGAATTCAATAATTTCATGAGTCAGTACAGGAAGTCCTTAAGGGATGCTAAAGCTAAGTCTTATGACAACATATTATTAAACAGTAATAATATTAGTAAAACTACTTGGACAATCATAAATAATTTTAATAATAAATCTAAAAAAGCATCCCCAACTAGTAATTTGACTGCAAACGATTTCAATGAATATTCTGTTCAAATAATTGATGATGTTGTTGCAAAGATTCCTTCATCAAGTAAGGATGGATCTAAACTGTTGAATATATCGGTTAAAAATTCAATATTTTTAAGACCTACAGATGAAAAGGGAGTTATTGAGTCAATATCTTCATTGAAAAACTCAAAATGCATAGATTCTTATAATATTAGTCATGTCTTGATTGAAATTATTAGTGATATTCTTAGTAATCCTCTAGTACATTTGATTAACATATGTTTTGCTAATGGTGAGTTTCCAGATAGCTAAAATTATGTAGAGCCACACCAATACTTAAACAAGGTGATCCTAATCTATGTGATAACTATAGGTTTATTACAATAACTCCAATTTTATCAAAAGTGGATGGCAATATGGACTTATAACATTGAGGTCGACTACTCAAGCAGTAACAGATATTGTTCTTACTATCATAGCAAATAAAGATTTGGGAATTTCTACAAGAGCTGCGTTGTGTGATTTATCTAAGGCATATCACATCAAATACTACTTAACAAATTATGTAAGTATGGAAAAAGAGGGACAGTCTTAAATTTGCTAAGATCATTCTTAACTGATAGAAGACAGTTTACAATACATAATAATGTTAAATCGGATATACAGTTAGTTAAACATGGTGTGCCACAAGGATCGGTATTAGGACCTTTACTGTTTGTTATATATGTGAATGATTTACCAGAGTATGTTGATATTGCTGATACATTTTTATATGCAGATGATACTACCTTCTTAATTAAAAACGCAGATTATAATCAGCTTGATGCAGCAACAGCTGAACTCCAAAATAAGTTTGAAGGGTATTTTAATGCTAATGTCCTTTCTCTCAATAAAAATAAAACAAAAGTTATAAATTTTGTAAAAAGAAATGAGAGACATGAAGGTGAAAATAGTGTAAGAATGCTAGGTTTTCCAATCGACAACAATCTAAATTGGAAGCTGCATGTAAATGAGCTAAATAAGAAATTGTCAAGTGGACGTTTTGCATTGAGAAGAATGAAAGCTGTTGTATCGATAGAAGTACTTAGGGTTGCTCATTTTGGATTAGTACAGTCTCACATTCAATATGGAATTCTTTTATGGCGTTCAACAACTGTAGCAAATGGAGTTTTTATACAGCAAAAGAAAATTATACGTGATATGATGGGTGTAGGCTTCAGAGAACATGCAAAACCATAGTTTATATCATATAGAATTCTGACCGTACCATGCCTCTTTATTTTGGAAGTTATTTCATATGTTCATAATAAACAAACATAAATATAACACAGGATCAAATGTTCATAACTATAACACAAGGAGTAAGGATTTTATTAGATTACCCAAAGTAAATCATACAAATACCTCTAAACAAACGGATTTTATTTATTGTAAAATTTACAACTCTATACCAATTGAATAGACAAAGTTTAATTATGAAAAGTTGAAGTCTACTGTAAGGCATGCACTTGAGAGACTGGCTTATTACTCGTTGGATGAAGTTTTTAACTGTAACTGTAACTGTAACTGGCAAGGTTAGTCAATTTTAGGTGAAATGTTTTTATATATATGTTTGTATATGTTTTATTATGTTAACGTGTCTAAACAGTTTGTGTTTGTGAAGATTTTAGGAAATTTTAATTTTCATAAACTGTAATATTGTAAGACCAATAAAGCTATCTATCTATCTATTTTGATTGATACTGTAATAGTTTCCCATTTAATGCTGCTCACCGTTTGCTTATAAATTGCTTATACCTCTTTGCATGTTATTAAGTAGCTAAACTAACCTGCTTACAGCTAGTTTATTGTACCATTGCTTAGGCACGTACAACCGGAAAATTTTGCATAACACACATATTTTTGTCACATTTGCACACTGTATATATTTATTTTGTTTGGAACTACTGAAAATATTCAATTTAGAATATTTTTCGAAATTATTCCTTTTGTATATTTATTTATTTTGTCCCTGTGTAAATATACAAACCGACGTAGTCAGTGTTTTTTTAATAACCCATAGCATAGCTGTCTGATGGTTTATATTTTAATAGAAGTGTTGAATTCAACGAGACCCCTAGATTTTTCCGTAATCTCCATCTGAAGGTATCTGGAACTCTTGACACTAAGGGTCAAGGGGCTGTGGAGCAAACCACGTTAAAAATTTGGCGCTCGAGATTTGAACCTAAATTTTACATCAAGGGTGTCCAAAGTGACGTGCGCAGTTGGTAAGAACCAAAGGGTGGACGAAAAATCACGTCACACTGAAAATAGGCATCTGACCCGTGGTGCATCTTACGGTAAAATTATATATGAGGCTGTCGATAAGAGACATATTACACAGGCTGTTTCACGACGAGCTTGACTTATCTATATATTGGAGACTACTCACACGATTTCCATAAAAATTGGCAAAAATAGAGAACAAGTTATGGCAAATTTATGGAAAATATTCTGACATGCATAGGTTATACCGAAAGTAAACGACAACTTTCTTATTTTAAATGTAGTATATTATTACCTTTTTGGATTCTACATTAAATTTCAATGTCATTTTGTATAGAATATTCTATATCTAAAATGTATACTTATCGAGATATTAAATTAAAAAAACAAATTGACAGGTGCAGACCTTTATACTGAAAATTCCGGCGTTTCCCAACTCGTGCCCGTTATTACCTGGCCCCGAAAATCACTGACCAACTCGTGCCCGTTCAAAAACCAGGTAGAAAATTAATACACCAACTCGTGCCCGGGTGCATCGGAACTGCGGTTTTTAATTCTTATTTATTATAATTAAATATTCAAGACCTACATATACAGTTGTCATTTATTTGAAATAACGCAACCATTTTCCAATATCACTTGATTTCGTAATTCGGTCCGCTGTCGAATCTAACTGGGGTTGGGGTTAGGTTTTGTTAGGATGGTCAAATTAAACAAATAGTAGGTACATGGGACCCAATTCCGAAATCGCACTCCTAATTTTTCGTAATTCGGTCCGCCGTCGAATCTAACTGGGGTTGGGGTTAGGTTTTGTTAGGTTGGTCAAAGTTCTCATCTTGTAAAGTGCGTGTATTGATATTGTTTAAAACTTCAAACACCTCTTCGGCATTTGATGGAAGTTTTGGAAACTTTTTACGTTTTTCATAATAAATTGTGTACTTCAGGAAAACCCAATTTAACAATAATACCTGTTCCTATAGATGGGATGGTAATTTGAACAGGTAAATTTTTCAATCGAGCACGAGTTAGGTATACAGATTATTGAGACCTTTACTCTTGTACCTTTTAAGGGATTAGTGGGCACGAGTTGGGATGCGCCCGAAAATTCTGTGTGAACATCCCCAATACCAAATAAAAAACATTTTTTCGGGTTGATTGGTAGGACTATTAAGGTATTTGCTGACATGTCGAAAACTTCCTTTTCTATATACAGGGTTCTTGATGAAAATTTCAAGTTCAAAAATGTTTAATATCTTCATTTTTCTAAATGAAACAACTATATTTTTAGACGTCAAAAAATAATAGTTCAATACTATTATAACGCTTTACAAAATTAGAAAAATAATTTTCACTAAGAAGCAACAACTACTTCTCGGGCTATATGCCCCGACAGACATTGAATTACACTTCTAAAGTAAACAGGGTTGGTATATCTGTTAAGATAGAACCAACCATTCTGGTTTGCGATTAGAAGGAATAACATCACTTGTAGACTGGTTTCGGCGAATTTGCGCCCCATCAGTACAAGGTAGATGCTATTGATATATTGAATACGTTGATACCACACCAATACATTAACCTCAGTAAAGGAAATGCTAAGAGGGCGATATCAGCGACATCTCCACATCTAATCACAAACCAAAATTCTATATCAACAAAAAACTATCTCGGTTTTGTAGTTATTTTAGTTGGTTCTATCTTAACAGATATACCAACCCCGTTTACTATAGGGGGAAGGTCGGGTAATTGTGCGCGGAGGACAATGGTGCGCACCATAATACGAAACGAAAATGCTCATTATTTGTTTAAATCTGTACACGTAGCGTTATCTTTTGGTTGTTATTGAAAGTTACGCTGTCATTCGGGCGATTTTCTGCTTAAACGACCGGGTTATGGTGTTTGCCGGTTTTTCAGGTTTATGTTTATTAAATTTGTCGGTGTGAAAATAAGCCATAACTTTTTAAATAAAAAAGTTTTTATTTCGGTTCTTAGACTAAGATAATCAGTGTAGTTCGGGTTATTATTGGGGTAATTTACTTGAGGTGAATAACATAAAGTTTTATTTTTGTGAATTTTTATTACCAGCAAGTTTTTGTCCGTTAATGGTGCGCAATGCGCACAATTAGCCGTCCTTTTAAATTTTAAAAGTTCTTATGGTATTAATTTGAAAATACAATGACACGTTGTTTTTATTGCTTCAGATGCCAAAATATACCCGCAAAACAAATAAAGCTAGCTGGGACGCAGATTTAATGAAAAAAGCTATCTTATTTGTTACAAATGGAGGGACAATTAGAGTTGCCGGGCGAAGGTTTGGAATACCTGAATCCACAATTCGCAAAAGAAAGACTATGATAAAGGCAATGACATCCAGGGTCCTCAATTGGGACGACACTCTATTTTTTCGCAGAAACAAGAAGGGGATTTGGCTAGTCATGTATTAAAAATGGCTAAACTCTTTTATGGCGTATCAAGAACTCAACTTCGGCGATTGGCGTATTCCTATGCATTAGCTAATAATATCCCAAACAATTTTAATGCTACAACGAAAATGGCAGGGAAAGACTGGTACTATCAGTTTTTAAAAAGAAACAACGGATTGTCGCTCAGAAAACCAGAACCAACCAGCATTAATCGAATATCCGCATTCAACGAAGCACAGTTTACACAATTCTTTGAGAATTTAAAGAAGCTTTACGAAAAATATCACTTCAAAGATGATAAGATTTTCAACGTAGATGAAACGGGCATTTCAACGGTCCAGAAGCCATCTAAACGTCTTGGTCCCAAAGGAGTGAAGCAATTCGGAGCAAAAACTTCAGGTGAAAGGGGGAAAACGGTAACCGTAATTTGTTGCTTTAATGCTGCTGGTACATGCTACGTACCTCCGATGTTTATTTTTCCCCGAGCTCGGATGACAAGCACATTAGAAAAAAATGGGCCGCCCCATGCAAAGTATAGTTGCTCAAAATCTGGCTGGAGTAACGAACAACTGTTTTATCAGTGACTTCAACATTTTAAGGAAACTGTTAAACCTTCCAAAGATCAACCCGTTCTGATAATTCTGGACAATCACTCCAGCCATATTTCTGTAGAAATTTATGATTTTTGTAAGCAAAATGGAATAGAATTACTAACCATTCCACCTCATACATCCCATCGCTTACAGCCTTTGGATTTAACATTTTATGGCCCACTTAAATCGGCGTTTAACCGCCAGTGTGACAACTATCTTTTACATTTTGAAAGAACCCTACGATTTGGCAGAACTCTTTCATAAGGCCTATAGTCAAGTCGCAACTATTGAGAAAGCTCAATCAGGGTTTAAAGCTGCAGGAATATGGCCATTTCAGCCTGAAAAATTTACCAAAGAAGACTTTTTGCCATCAAATCATTACATGCCGACATTGACAGTCGAAGAAGATCATCAAATTGGGTCCGTTATTGAGACTGAAGTTTCCTGTCCCAATACTTCTAAAGTTTGCAAGCAAGTTGAATCTCAGGCAAGCACTTCAACTGCTGGACAAACTATTTCTGGCCCAAGTGGCGTTTCAAGTTGCTCGCTTGAAGTTTCATTTGAAGAATTGAACCCAATTCCAACTCCATCTACTAGTAAAATTCAACGCCGTAAGAAACAGAAGTCCGAAATTTTGACAGAGACGCCCAATAAAGACGTTTTGCTAGCCAGCGAGTCACAAAAAAAAGTGAGACAAGCAAATTTGGAAAAAAAAATAAAACAAAAACCGTCAATAAAAGGTAAGGCTAGTGCAAAACATCCCGCTAAAAATAGAAAGGCCGTTAAAAGGAAGGTTTTTGAAGAAAGTGACTCTGAAGAAGACCTATCTGATGGCCACTTATGTGATGATGATGAGGTGGATGACACGGAAGCCAACCCCGAAGATAGATGCTTAATTTGTGATGACACGAGCAAAAAAGATGAATTTTGGTTTCAATGTGTTATGTGCGGCAGATGGGCTCATGAGCTTTGCAGTGGTGTTGACTCCCCCGAAGGTTATATCTGTGACTTTTGCGATCATTAATTTGTAGTTTTTAAGTTGCAATAAATATATAATGTTCTTTGTATCACTTGTTTTAATTCTACCCTTTATATCCTAAAGTTTTTAGTAGTTTTTTGCTTGCGCACAATTACCCTGACCAGTGCGCACAATTAACCGCATAGGGTGGACAATTGTGCGCAATGTCAGTTTTTATCTTATTTTGTCCCTAGGCCCAAAAAATTGTTTTTGTAATATTTGGTTAATTTGGGATATAACCTATAAAAAGAAGAACATCTGTGCCAAATTTCAAAGCTCCATCTACCATACTTTAAAAAATATATGTTTTTTTTCTTAGGTGCGCACAATTCACCGACTTTCCCCTAGAAGTGTAATTCAATGTCTGTCGGGACATATATCCCGAGACGTTGTTGTTGCTTCTTTGTGAACGATCTGTCCTTTGGAAATTTATTTTTCTAATTTTGTAAAGCGTTATAATAGTATTGAACTATTATTTGGTGTCCATAGATCACGCTTTACTAATATGACAATTATTTACAGGTAACTGTAATTAAGTAAATAACCATATTTTTATTCTTCGGCCTTAAAAATATTAATTATTTCATCCTAACTATTGCGTATGTGTAGTCAGTGTGTTCAGTCAGCAGGCTGTGTATTTACCTTTCATAATTAAACAGTATTAATTAGTCATTATTTGATAAAGTGATAGAAATGGCTCGTTTGGAATTAAACAATGAAGATTATCTAAATTTACTTTCAATACATGGTGAATGTGACAGAGCTGTTACTAGGCCATGTGTTTCATTTGCTACAAGATATCCAGATCGACCCCGACCCAGCAGTCACGCTGTGAAGAGAATATTAAACGACTTACCACAATTTGGTTGTTTTCAGGCAAAAGTTAAGAAATTGAAGTTACTAATATACATGGTGTTACATTTAAAATAACAAAGTTGTCGTTCACTTTCAGTAGACCTGAAAGTGACATATATGTCAAAATAATTTCCATAAATTCGCCATAACTTGTTCTCCATCTAGGTATGCCAATTTTTACAGAAATCGTGTCAGTAGTTTCCAATATACAGATAGTATAAGCTCGTCGTGAAACAGCCTGCATAGATATGAAAGTGTGCTTTTTTCTTCAATTTAACAACGAAGTTTCCGATAACTCTGTACCCGACTGACTTGTGTATTTTTGTTCGTGTTTTTTCCATCCAATCCTGTATATTTGTGCCCTTCGCAGATTGGACAAGTTCTTAGCTAGGTGTTATCACTCAGTTATTGGAGCATCTCAGGAGTAAGATCCTTGGACGAACATCTGAATAATATTCAAGGAGTAGATCTCACCTGTTTACAGGTAATACTCATTCAATAAATGCACCCTTCAAAACTAATATATTAATGCCCGTTTGCACAGTTTACTTCAAGACAGTCTTAAAATGAAGTAATCTTAAAAATAATAGTTGGCAATGCACCGCTCTCTAAGTATTCCTTAAGCTAGTTAAGGAGCACTGTTAAGGAGCACTGATCTGTGATTAAGATTCCGATCATGATCTGTGATTCCGATTGGGTCGACTTAAGTTTGAAATCGCGGTTGACAACTGATTTAACCTGAAAAACTTCTCTTTATGGGTGACATTTTCGAAGTTGATTTTGATATTCTCGAAATAATAGACTTCGACTTCTCGAGATGCTTTCCACTCGATCTGATAATTTCCCCTACATGAAGGAATTTTATCAAAGATTTCGAGTGTGAAAAGCATTGTTTTTTACGGGTTACGGTAAACAATTATTTGGATGGTCGGGGTCGAGTTGTTTCCCGAACCGGGCGTTATTACCTGTCTTCTAAAAGGGTCATGTCCGTTGTCTCTCCCATTTATTTCAGGTATACTTTCTTCAATTCAACAAGTTAATAATTAATTGTGAGGGCAAGGAACATTACACGTTAACAAATCAATACTTGGGGCAAATGAAATAATATTATAATGGTGGGATTTTTTAGTTCTTTGAGATTTATTTTCACTATCTACCTGTCAATAACGGGAGACAAAACGACCCTTTTCCGGAGACAACTCGACCCTAATAAAAATCTACCTGCCGGTCTTCGGAGACAACTCGGCTCCTCCCATTTGGATATATTTTAGATTTGTAATTTGGTTGTTTTGTATTGATTCAATGATCCTTTTCATTATAAAGAGTCATATAGCTCTTAAAATACCTAAGCAATTGAAACAACGTCAAGAAAAGCACTAAATCAAAATCATATATGGTTTATTTACGATAACCTAACCTAACATTACACTTTCAATCTTCTACGTTTAAATCAATAAATATGTAACATTCATATTAATAATAATGAAACTATGGTTTTTTTACGACAATTTAATTCATGTATAAAAAATCCCATAAGCCGCGTGATTTTGTCATTATGACAGCAAAAAAGTTTGCCCTAACTTTTCCAGCGACAATAACGGAACCTAACTTTTGACAGCATGACAACCAGCATTGTAAATTAATTTTTGATGACGTTATGTCAATTTTTCTCAAGCTATTTTTAATAATTGTGTTTTTAACAATTGTACTTTTCCGTTAAATTAAATAAAACATCTCATTTTTTAATTCATTGATTTACATATTCATTAAATTGTCTTACCGAATTTCACTCTAGCTTTTTTTTTGAGTCGAAGTAAACTTGACATTTATAATTAGAATTTTGTTGCCAAGGTAAATCAACTCAAAAAACTGCCAGAAAAAATTACTCGTCCTACGGACTCGTAATTTTTTCAGATGCAGTATTTTTCGTTAAATTGCCAGGCAACAAAATTCTTATTGATACATGTCAAGTTTACTTCGACAAAAAAAGCTCTCTTGTAATTATAAGTGATAAAAAGACGATGACGTCGCAAAACAAAATTTTGTGATGTTGCCAGCATGTAGATTTTTTCTTTATTCATAGGAAACTGACAGTTCTTCTTTTTCATTGGCTTGTACTTCGTAAGGCAACAATCTAATGTGTTTGTTTACAAATAAAAGGCTATTTAATATGAGTAGATATTTATGTGGAAAGTGTGGATAAGATACAAGAAAGAGTAACCAATCATTATATATATCTCAAA
This sequence comes from Lochmaea crataegi, assembly GCA_947563755.1. Taxonomy (NCBI): domain Eukaryota; kingdom Metazoa; phylum Arthropoda; class Insecta; order Coleoptera; family Chrysomelidae; genus Lochmaea; species Lochmaea crataegi. Next base: position 27,265,100 of record OX387430.1, read on the forward strand.
TAACATTTAATTATTTATTATTTTACATTACACTTGCAAATTGGAATAATTAAATCTGGAAATCGGTTGACCCTAAAGGCCATCCCTGCAACTTCCCGCTAAATTCAATTTTTAAACGCATTCGATATTGTCGCTAGTTGCGATGTTTTTGAGCTCTTCTAGATCAAAAATTTAATTTTTGTGTTGTTTTGAGCTCTTCGAGCTCAAAAGTCTTATCAAAGTTCGATGAAACACGATTTTTTTAATTTTCAAACTGCTATAACTGCTTCAGTACCTATTTCAAACGAAAATCCAATCTTATCTAGATCTCTGAATTAGAAAATTTATTTATAAACATACTGACCTTTCAGATTGACGAATCCAAATTTGGACAAAAAAAATATAATCGAGGACGGATTGTAGAAAGAGACTGGGTTTTGGGTTTGGTTGCTCAAGATTCAGGCGATTTGAGATTGATTGTTTGTCCTGATTATAAGAGGAATGTACACAACCTAATACTCCTTATTAAGCAGCATATTCAGCGAGGTTCAATTATCCACGGACATGTGGAAAGGCTACTCTAAACTTTCAGAGTGTGGATATCATCATACGACTGTCAACCATAGTTTGTTTCTGCTGGTGGTACCTACGCACAAACATAGAATTTGCATTCCAATATTTTAAGTGAACAACTTGACAACCACGCACTTCCCCACTATACGATTTGGATTTTTCTCCACTCGTTACCACAACAATGGTTACCATGACAACAGTTTTTCCACAACTGGTTTCAGCTAAACAAAAGTGGTCAACTCGTCAACCGCGCATTTCCTCACTATATGATTTAGGTTTTTGTTTACCCGTTACCATGGTAATGGTTGCCATGACAACAGTTTTTCCATAACTGATTTCAGCTAAACGAAAGTTTATGAATAAATAAAATAAATAAAAAAATGGAATTTATATGATAATCAAATTGAATTTTATTATTCTTCTTCTTTTTCTAAAACCCTTATGCTGTTCAGCGTCGGGTTTTATTATTATGATTTTTATTTCGTTAACTGTATAAAGATGTTTCTTTTAATTCTGAATATTAATATTTACATTTTAAAATTTCATACATTTTGGATTGAACTATATTAATTTTGTATTTATACCGTTTAAAGCACTTTTTGACGTTTTACTACTGTCACTATCAAAAAATAAAAAAATTTAAATTCTTACTAGTCCGAAATTCATTTTTGAAAAAATGTTTTAATTTGGAAAATGTCCCTCTATAATTCACTATTCAACCAAAATATGTCCATAAATTCTTCAAAAATTTCTTCTATGATTAAGTGGATTTTCATTCTCGATTCTGGATTTCTTTATGCTAAATTATTAGGTTTTATTGCTTATATAGCATAAAATGCTCCTTCGCTTTTGATTTTCTTAAAATTTTAAATTTTTATTTTTCGGTTTTTCAAAAATATCTGACTTCTTCCAAAACTTTTAATCAATCTCCTCTTTTAAATAACTGTCGCTAAGTATCCTTTCGCTCAATTTTTTTTTATAGAAACCAGTAGAATCTTATTTCGTTCCTCATCTTTTCATTGGTTGATTAAATTTACAAGTGACCATCTGTCATTTCTGGCAAATAAATAATTTTTATAACCTTCATATTCTCTGATATGAACAAAACATTGAAATTTTCTAATTATAAAAATATTTTAAAGTAAAAAAATGTATTAATATTAATGATGTCACATTGACTATAGCTATTTCAAAATAACTTTTAAATTCAATAAACCGTAAGTATTAATATAAAATTAGGTATATTCGTTGATAATTACTATAAAAAAATATGAATTTTCTAAATTATACAAATTATTATTAGATGCTATCTAAAAACTTCAATGCATAGTATATTATATGAAAATTATATAAACTATTTCAAACAACAATAACAATATTCAAATGCAATTTCTTCACACTCTCTAACAATAAACAAACAATATAGAGTGTGTCAGAAATGTTAATTGATAAACAAAATTCTAATTTCATATCTTTTTATCATTAGTAATACATATCATGACAATATATTATGTTCAAATTTTATAATTTTTCTAGAATTTTTAAGAGTATTTTGAAAAGATATACCATGTTGTATTAACCAGTTCTGTATATCAGATTTTTCAGTACTACCTACCTACTTAGTTGTTGGCACTTCATTTACTATCGTATTATGATAACTTGCGTTATAGATAACTACTGTGGCCGGTACTTCCAGGTTCATTAAAAGTTGGTATACAAACGATTGATGGTTGTAATGCTTAATTGCGAAGCTTCTGCAACTCTGTGAAATATAATATTACAAATTTTTAAAATTTAAATATATCATTGGTATTGATTAATAATAATTGAAGTGAATGGTATTATTCACGTCTCTTACTGCATTAAGCGGGCCCCTTTGTAGTATTATTATCAAATATAACTTATTGTGACGCGAGCTACTGCATCAATATGCTCACTTAGTGCCCCCAGTGAAATCCCCGTATGAGACGACTATGGCTCCTCCGCCCAATTTTCGAGAAGCATCCAGAATACGAAACATCGAGAATATCCAGTGAACCCGCCAGAACGTCGAAGGATTTCTAGAATTACGGCGCGCGAGTATAAATAGGCCACAAGCATCGCTGCAGGCAATTAGTCAATCAGTCAGTGTTGATACCGAAGGAAAGTAATCGCGCCTCGATAAAGTGTTTATTAAGTGACTCTCATATAAATTATAATTAGTGTGTTTAGTGTATTACATAAATTATTAAATAAGGACTGAATTACATATAAATCTGTAAATATAAATTAATTGTAAATATAAATTAGAATAAACGTTACATTATCAAAGATGTGATCATCTCTTGGCATTTACTGTTTCACTACTTGGGTATTTTTATGCGTTTAACTACACACTGCGGATTTGCCTAATTAATCCGTTACGAAATTATATTTTTTCAATATTGAAGAAACAATGAATTCAGGAGCACCAGAAAAACTTGTAAATAATAAGACGATGATCGATGTTAATAAATAATAAATGACATGCTAAACCTAACCTCAATTGTGCCAAAACTTCTGAATTTTTTGAATTGATCTGACAACGTCTTGATGTTTTGCCAACCCGTAAGCTGTAAATTACCTAATAAGGAAACCTGCAAGACCAAATGATCAACTATTATTTAAGAAACAACAGCGTGTCTCTCATGAATCAGTTGCCAGCAGCACTTAGTTTTTATGACTGCGCTTGACATTTGATAACTATTCCTGATTTCTTAAGTTTGTTGTTTTCTTTGTATTTATAGGTTAACCGTTCACATTTGACGCGGGCGATAGCTAACTGTCGCTCGATACAAAACCAAATGTGAAAAGTCAATAATAAGTTACTAGATTTTTTCAGTGTTGCCATGTACGCAATGCGTTAAACGGTGCTTTACTAAGTAGTGCTTAAGCTGCAGCGGTGCAGCAAGCGAGACATTCAAGTGCTTCTCATAGTTAAGCACGACTTACGAAAGGCGTACATAAATTCCAAACGGTGCAGACGGGCATAAGTGTATGTATGCATGAGGTTTGTTTGCTCTAGAAACAGCTTGAATTCATCTTATTGTTTTTTTTACCAAGTGAGTTAAACTGCAAGTGGCACAAACTCTCCACAGTACAGCAAAATAAGGTTACACTGCAAGTGGCTCAAACTCTCCACAATACAGGGGGGTGGAAGGAGATATGGGTGACGTGAGAAGTCACCCTGTATCAGGAATGGACAAACCGCAAGTGGCGTAAACTCTCCACAGTACAGTATGGGTATGTGAGTTAAACTGCAAGTGGCACAAACTCTCCACAATACAGTAGGATTGGATGAATAGGAAATGCATCAACAAATTAATGTTCTCAATAACGTTGAATATTAAAGAACTTTAAACAAAGTTATTATTAAAAATAATTAGCAAATATATATACTCTATGTGATATAATATCTTTTAAATTCAAATATCAAATAACAGGCAAAACTGAATCACTCTGTGAGATAGACTCACCTATTTAACTCCTGATATGCACCACAATACACACTATATTTTAACCCTTCGTTAGGCGCGTGGTGTTTTGTCACTAGGTTGGTCGCGCGGGCTACAATAGTAGCCCATTTGAATTTTGACTAATCTTACTTTTAAAAATGAAAAGAATACAACCTTTTGTTAATATATGTTATATTATTACAGGGAACACAACAATATACAAAAAATATTGATCTATGGGCTTTAGAAAACAAAATATAAAAAAAATTGTTATTTCATCGCATACTCACATTAAAAAAAATTGATCTACTAAAAAAACAACGTCATTTTATTTATAAATAAAAACATAACAAAATGTATGCTAAAATAATATAAAAACCAGATACCTAAATATAAACTGAAACAAAAAACATAACCTACACTGTACGAAAAATGAAATACAAAGTTGCAAAAAAAGGACAAAGTTTTAATCGGTCAGGCATCCAACACAGACTTCTCTATAGTGTTCTTTGCACACCTGGCGATTACATTTGACACATGTTATTCTTGTAGATTTGTCCTTATTTCTTGGGCAAATGGAACAACGTCGAACACTATTATTTGGTCTCAGTATCTGTCTTTGCATTTCGAGCTTCTCGTTTGGGGCCTTGTAAATGAGTTATAATATTATGTGATCTCGTACGAACTTGTAAATTTGGTCTTCTCTTTTTCCATTGTGTAGTTTGGTCTTTACCAACAAAGAAATTTTCAGCGGGGTTCTCTTCCTCATCTTCAGACGAAGCGTCTTGTTCTGAGGCAGAATTATGATCGCTCTGAGTTAAAATATCTTCTTCAAACTCGCCTGGATCTTCATCTTCGGCATTTCCTTCCTCTCCACTCGAAACTTCTTCAAACCATTTCAACAAAACCTCTGGATCGTTTGTTCCTTCCACACGTCTTTTTTTAGCCAGCGACATGATGTTTTTTCTTTTCTCTGGGTCTAAAAATTTCAGTAAAACTATTAAAATATAAGTACTACATCAAGTACTAGGTGTTACTTACCAAAAAATATTTTTTTAGAACGAAAAAATTAAGGAAACACTAATAAAATGCTTTTATAAAAACTGTTACGACTTTTGTCGCGTGGGCTACACTCGTAGCCCAGTGACATTAATCTTCAAATATCTCGAACAGCGGTGCTTTATAGCGAGTGGGTGTTTACCAAATGTTAGATTCATGTTTCAACGACAGCTACTGAAAGGCGTGCGAACGTAGCGTCTCCCACCCTTTAATAATCTCGCTTCAAATTAGAGTGGGCTACGATCGTAGCCCACGCGCCTAACGAAGGGTTAATAGATTTATTTGGCTCAAGTGAACACTTTAGTTATTTTCTAGAAACTAAAACTCAAATCGTTCTTAAAACTTTCTTTCCCCTTTCGTGGCCTCGAAGACGTTATCGCCGACGTGACATTATAAGACTTTACTTATCTGTTTCAGACAATTGGTTGTTTTGACGAGAAATGCATTTCTGAAATATTAGGGTATACCCATGATTTAATTTATTTTACTTGAAACGAAAACTATTTTAAGAATAACAGGGTGAGAAAAAAAAATTGTCTTACAAATGAGACTGTCGAACATTTCTTTACATATTTTATCGTTACAAGATTTTATTTAAATGCCTTTTTTGCTTTTTCAATTGATTTATTTTATCAATTTATAACGTTTAATGACACAGGAAAATGAAAAATATTTTTTTTTAGCAAAGGTGCGACTTTATACTTCTTGTCGTCCATTATCTTTCAAAACGAATCGATTTACAACCTTTTTTTAATCGACCCAACATATCCACATCATGCTCGAGAGAAGGTGAGAAAGGATTTGTGTCGCTGGATGAAATCACCCTCATCATTTTTAATACCATTGGCAATGGCACGACAGAGCCGGATTACCCCTAGGCATAATCACATGTGGAGCGAGAGAGACAGAAATTGTAATAAAACATATGTTAGAGATGGACGGTTATTTTATCGATGTGATTTTGTAACTTAAAATTTATAGATTTTTAAGTACACTGTGCTGCTATTATTGCATTAAATTATATTATTTTCAACCTTTTTTGTGTGATTTACAGTGACGTCAGATAAATACCACAAGGAACATGTTTTCTGATTGAAATCATTTGACAAAATGAAAACAAATTGCTGAAATCTAAATATAAATAGTTAATTTCATTAACCAGCCAGCAACCACTATTATATCGCTGTAAAAGTCCAGATCATCTACTTAGCTCAAAAAAGGAAGTTATTTGTTTCATGTTTAGTTTTAGTACATTTGTTTTCTTTGATATTTCTGTGTATTTCAACATGTATTGTATATGTATATTTTTAATCTTTCCATTTTGCAAAATTGGCCATCGACAGACTGAACTTATATTGAATGATGATCACCACGTACAAATCATTAAGTTGGTTTCAGTGGTTTCATTTATTCCTCTTTTCCTTTCAAGATCGTCTGAAAAACTGTAAACTGTAATGTTGATTTCTGTTGGGAATAAAATTATTATTATTACTTACCTTCCTTTGGACATTATAAATAACTGTTATTTATTTTGGGCCCCACACCGATTTTCATAAACCTTCTAACAAAATAATGACATGCATTTTTTCACTGGTCAGGATTTTAGGACATTCAATGAGTCAATAGCCCTTCCGACATAATGGCATCAAGCTCTGATCAAAATACTATCGCTGTGATGATGGGAAACAATCATTTCAGATCAACATAGTTGAGGAGAATGTCCAGCACTTGCATACAACTGGCATATACATGGATGGAGCTATTTGTCGGTTGTGCATAAAAGAGGAGAAAACAGCCTCACACATTATCTTCGGTTATAAAGCACTGATTCATTTGATATAAAATCCTAGGACTAGAGCACCCAAGGGTGGATTTTTCTTAGAAGGATCTAGTAAAAAGACTTATAAGGTCAATAAAGACAACCAGTTTCTTCACATAAAAGGTACAACCAAGAGCACAAAATGTGATGTGCCGAGGACTCGAAGCCTTTGACTGGATGTACCGTATAAGTCAATCAATCAATAATGTCCAGATACTCCAAAACCCCTTGAGCAAGGGATACAATCTCGTTGATATGGTACTGAAATTTTTATATGAAACTTTCGGACTCGACAGACGTTGTTCTGTTCTAAGCTTGTTTTGCCAAATTTGGACTATTTTCATTTCGATTAAAAAATATCAGATTGATACGTGTTTAGGATCGAAATATCCGATAATTATGTTTGGCATGTCATGAAAATAATTTTTCAAAGTATATAGCTAAACGAATCGAGACAGCTAAATATTTTTCACTATTTATGGTAATTCTTCTTCTATCGAATGTTACAAAAAATGATACTCATAGCTGTTATGGCTTTGACGTAATAACAATTTCAAGAAAGGCATGTCGAATATTTTCAATTTCATAGTTTTCCTGCACAAAAAATAGAATTTTGGGTTATTTCTGAAAATACGGAAACAATAGCAGATTGGTACGTATCTTGGGTCGAAAATCCGATAATTATGTTGTCTTTGATAGAAGCAATATCTTTCCTAAAAATCCATGTTTTTTCTCATTTTTTCGGACTAATAAATTTTTTTGAAAATAATTTGACCCATTTTTGGAATGCCGCTTACGAGGCATTCGGTGTAAATGAGGCTGCTGCTCCACCTACTGGGACCAATTGTGAATTCAAACCATATAAGAATACTCACTTCAACACACAACAGAATTTCATCAAAATTGGTCCAGCCTCCAAGGATGAGTTAAGGTGACCTAGAGAGTAACACCACCTACCGGGACCAATTGTGAATCTGAACAATTCAAAAACTCAGTAAAACACACAGAAATTGATCAAAATCGGTCCAGCTGCTTAGAAGGAAACTGCATATGACGGTCTTTGACAAGCGACATATACAAACACATACTTTTAGCATCAGCTCGCATTATTCGAGAACTGGATATTTTAAACAAGTATATTGAGTTGAAGGTATCACTAGTAGCTAAACATCTTCCGGTTATTGCCAACTGATCATTTACAGATCTAACATTTCTGCAATTTGTATTTTGTTTGCAAATTTTTAGGTCCATTTATTGCCAGTAGATTTAACAAGTTTTGAAATTAGAGATTGGGCAATCGTACAGCATTATGAAGTGATGACCACAGTTCATCATTTATTCATGTCATCATTTTTCAAATCTGTCATCATCGGTGCCATAATCTATTGGTCGTTTCAAAAATGATCTCATCCAGTATATTGGTTCCTTTCGCTTTCGCTTTCATTTATGCTCCAAAGATTATTCCATAATAAAAAAGATGATAGACAGTCATGGGATTGCCAACAGAACTGAAAACACAAATGAATGAAAACCTTTTAAAAAATTGTATCGAACTCCTAGGGTAAATGACAATTGTTACAAATCAAATCCCTTAAAATTTTACCGTACGTCAATGATATAAAAATATTTTCATAAATAAATTGAATACTTGAATACATTTTATCGTTAGTGAAATGCAGCTATGTTTTCTAATTTTTTTTTCTAGCTCTGAAGAACTCGTGGTGATTTACCATCATTACACAAAATAATGTATCAAAATTGAGTGTTAACTACTATATCATTATAGTCTGTTTCTAAGGCACGAACGTGCCGTGATAATAGTCTATTTGCACATTAACATTGTCATAGAAGCTCGAAATTTTGTCCAAATAGGATATATAAAATGGAAAAATTGTAGAATAGTAGTATGGTTACGCTGCCAACACAAAACTAGAAGCTCAAGTATCGGAAATCAATGAGGGCAGTTCATAAATAAAATCAACTTTTCCTGCATTCTCCACTTTGCCACTTGTTAGTTTTTCAATTTGAGTTCACAAAACGTTAATTAACGAGCACATTTTAGACAATTGTGAAATGTTGCAGTGATGCCGAATCGCACGTTCTCCAGCGTATACTCTCCAAAAATGTTTTTGCACAATCCGTTTTGATGTGCAAATGTCAAAAAGCTCACTTATCGAGAATACTGACCCAGTCCAAAACTTTATCAGAAAACTGTTTTTGCTTGGACAGATTTCATTGTCGGAAAATTGTCCAAAAATCATGGCGTAAAATACTTCTCATCAGCATAATCTGCTCTTCACAACATACCATCGACTTAGAGCTTTGAAAAATCTTCATAATTCCACCTTAGTGTACCTAGGACATTTCTTTATCAATAAACTATAGTATTTCTTTAAATTGAAATAACGTTTAACGCCAGAACAGTATTTGTGCAGCTCTAACCTCGTTCAATTCCATTCGCGGCCTCCTCCACTACGTCTAAACAGCCAGAAACGAATGAAAGAGAAGAAGAGAGACAACCAGCGTGGAATTCGTGAAGTTATCCTCGGGCCATCTAAACCGACGCAACACACAAGGACGGCTCCAGGGTAACATATTTTACAGCGCGCCCAATGTGCCCACGGGCCGCTCGCCCACTGCTCCGGGCTGCCACGTTGTTTGTATAATGTTAAAATTATTCCGTCTCTCTCTTGTTCGGTTCGCAATGGGCCCGGGGCCTCGGGACTCGAGATTATATGACTTTTTTGCGTTGGCTGGTGAAACTCAGTACGATGTTGGGCGTGGGGTAAGAATTTATTCTAGAGGGAGAATACTACAATTCGATATGAATATTTCAAATTATTGTTAATAATATGAAAATTCTCACCTTCAATATTCATCATTGTAATCAAACATAAATAAAAAATTCCACATAACATTCTAGTAGTGTTGGAGGTATGAAAGCGATTAACATTCTCAATGGAACAAGAAATTCATAATATTTCATTACAACTACTAAATTTACAATAAATATTTGGTATACTGTTGGATTTAAATTAAGCAAACGAAGTTGAGTTTAAGTTACTATACTCTATTCGTTGTCGGTGTTTAGTTATTTTCAAAAAATATCGCAATAGAATCCCAATTATCACTTAGGCCATAAAATATCCCAAATTTACCATATTTTAAGACAGGATCGCTGTTAAAACTTTTCAATATTTGTAAATTTTATACTTATTAAGTAGATATAACTTTCGTAATGTTACTTTTCGGTTATATTTAGTTTTCCAAATAATTAACTGAGTGAATTTTTGTTTTATTACAATGTCCAATGTCCATTGGCTTGTGCTGATAATAAGTAATCTTGTAGTGACACCTTTACAAGAAGACATTCACATCCTAATAATGAAGAAGTAATGAAAAATCTTTGTGAAATTTGCAGGAAAGAAATGTTATTTCAAGTGATATTTTAGCTGAGAATCTGCTTTGACAAATACTCCTTTATCTTGACATAATACAAAAAAATAACGTTCACAGTAAAAGGCGAACTGATTCTGGTACATTTTGAACTGATAATGAAACTGACTACGATTTAGTAAGAAGAAAAATATATCAACTGTATGAAGAGTAATCAGTATAGTCGGAGAAATAATAAGTCATTTTTTATTTCTCTATTATTTACATATTCAATGTATAAAACAAAAAGTTACTAGATTTGGGCACGTCGCAAATTGATATTAATTGGCATTAAAACTTGAATTGTCAAAATAATGTTAAACTGTGTTAAACATTCTATCCGAATATAATATGTCGATATAGGTTGCAAATTCGTATAGTTTCCAGCACTCAAAGAAGACAAAACATATTTGTAGCAAAGACATATTATATAAATCAAGTGGATAGAGATTAACAGAATAAACGTCAGTTGTCAGGTATTGAAAAGGTAATAAGCTCATAATAATATAACATCGTTCATTTAGATACATCCATCACACATCAATATTAGTTGAATTGTCTCTAGATTTCAGTTGCAAGCCAGTCACAAAACAGAAATTAAAACAGACAAGTGCACAAGAAAAACAAACTCCTACGAACCTTAATGATCCACCAGTCTTCAACTGACAATATATCATACTTCCCAAACTCAAGCTTCCAAACCCGCAATCCCTTTTTTCAATTGTTTACTGCTCAACCATTTTCGAATGAAAAAGAAAATTGTGTAGTTACCGTGTAAATAAAAGTGTGTTAGTGAAATATATTCACATTTCACACTAGTTGTAACAAAAAGATTGATAAAAATGATACCACTTAATCAACTCTTATTGTGAACTCCAAAAAATTATGAGGTGTTGAAGTTGATAATGTAAATTGATGGGTAATAAAACCTTAGTATAAGCAATTGATCTTAAAGTGTTTGAAGGGAGTCACCACCCTTTTGACCTCTCATCTTTTTTGTATCATTTAATGTAGTCAAAAATGGAACGCTACCGGAATGCAATATTCATTCTGAAACTCTTTTCCCCATGTATTTGTTCGTAAAACATTTAGTTTTGACGAAACAGAAACTTGTATGATAACTTGTCTCAATACTATTAAATGTAAATTTCGACAACAAAATTGAATTTTCCAGAAAATTTATTAGCAAAACTAGGTAGAATGTGTAAACGGGAAGGGGGAGGTAATTTTAAACATATTATGTCAAATTAAAGTTCTGTATTGCGAGCGGCTGACACGTCTAAACCTCCGAACAATGAACATACAGGTCTAATCCAAACATTTTACAAACAAATTATAAAACGTTTAAAAATAAGTGTCGCATTCCAAGGGCGTTCCATTTTTGTTCAGACTTAATGCTACAAGACAGTTGGGTGGTCGAAATGGTGGTGACCCCCTTCAAAAACCCACAAAAATAGAGAAAAAAAATATTGCTAATACTTACGTTTTATTACCCATTGGAATCTAGCACGCCACAATAAAATTTCATGAAAAATATGCATGTTTCGTCGACCTATTTTTAACCCCAGATTAGGTGATATAGTTCATGACCAATATTTTTGTTGCACCCTGTATTTGTATGTAATGTCATTTATACGGCGTATACTGAAACGTTTTATTACTCCGTATCGTCGACGGACACAGTATATATTTTTCTATATATTTGTATAAATCAGTCTTTTCACTCTTTACACACCTTGTATCCTGAAAGATAGTGTTATTAATTCGTAATAAAACTAGACGTGAACTTTGTCTATAATTTGATGATGTAAGTGTTTATTTCAAATTAATACCACTCGTATATCAAGAATAATAGATGCCCCTGGAGCAAAAATAGTCAAATAAAATGGATATATACATAGGGCATCTATCGTGTGGGTCATCCCCTCTGGTTACACATCTAGTCTGAAGTTTAAGCAGCTTCGATTTGAAAATGTCCTCAAGCAGAATTCATTCCGATGCACCCTCAGGGTATCAAACCACCCAAAGAAGTAGAAAGCTCAGAGATAAAACGGCTATGCCAGTTAAAGTTGAAAAAAGACTGTTGGAAAACAACTAAAATATATTATTAAATTGGAGAAAAAGGTTCGATAAGGTAAATTCACATTTTATATAATTTGTTTTACCCTGAGAGGAGGAATGTCATGATTAGAAAATCTAAACTGAACCGGTCAGTTAAGTAAGTAAGGAATAACCGTTTATCAAACTTTAATTAGCTACACTGGGGTAACACAATCTAAATATAAATAATCTAGATATTCGTAAACTCAGCGTCTACTCTTCAAAAAAGGTATTTGAATCCAAATGTCGATATTTGTGGAGATCATGTCTGAATGGCTAGAATTTATGTTGGAGCACCTGATTTCTACGTGGGTGAGGTGAAATATAACATCAAAGATCAATTTTCTCACTTATGAATTAACGAATGTTTCCAAGGAACACTTTCAAATCAATAGAATCAAAATAAAGATTTTGAAGAGGAAATAATTCAACCATTACAACAAATGTGATTGATATGTATGTTGACAGCTTCAGGTCATGACAACCGTGGTGTGTCAGGACAAATGGGAATTGTATTATGTGGCAGTGTATAACACTCTAACTATGGGATTTCTTAGTACCAAACGCTCCCGTTCAATTTAATGTGAAGTGAATCTGAAGAACTGCTTTTATCGGAATCCATATGTAAAAAAAGAAGAAAAATATTTTCAAAATGAAGTACTAGAGACAATAACTCATTTGATAATAATAATAATAATAATAATAATAATAATAACACTAGCTGCACTGTTTCCCACCTTTTATACATGGATGACATCAAAATATACGCATCAAACCAGCGTCAAATTCAACATTTACTTAATATCACTGAAAAATTTTCCAGTGATATACAAATGGGATTTGGATTAGACAAGTGCAAAACCTTGAATATCGAGAAGGGTAAAATCGTTAACGGAGATGTGTTACTACCTAATGGGAACATTATAAATGCCATGCAAAATGGTGAAACCTACAAATATCTAGGATTTCAGCAAGCTAAGCTACTAGACCAGAAGCAAGCAAAAACCAAAATTCGAGGACAGTTCACTCAAAGGATAACTGCTTTATTGAAATCCCAGTTGAACGCAGGAAATCTTGCCAAAGCAATTAACACCTACGCCATACCGGTCCTGACATACTCATTTGGAATTCTGAAGTGGACAAAAACAGAACTGGAAGATATCCAAAGAACAACGCGAACCATGATGACCAAACACAAATGTCACCACCCGACATCATCAGTTATTAGGACCACTCTACCAAGAAAAGAGGGAGGGAGAGCTCTAACGGACATAGTTAATTTACATTACAAACAAATATCCCAACTCCAAAAATTCTTCATTGGCAAGGCTCAAACATCTAAATTGCATGAGTTGGTCGCGAAAGCAGATAAAAACTATTCCCCCTTAGATCTTGTAAACCCTGATAATAAACTTGAAATCGTTACAGACTCTGACAAACAGGCAGAGTGGGCCCAGAAAGCGCTCCATGGTCGACATCATCACGACCTCAATCAACCATATATCGACAAGGAAGCATCAAATAAGTGGCTCTCTGATGGAACATTGTTTCCAGAAACAGAAGGATTTATGATGGCGATCCAAGACCAAGTAATTAATACCAATAATTACAAGAAATTTGTTATAAGAGATCCAAACATCGTATCGGACAAGTGCAGAAGGTGTCAACAAACAACAGAGACGATTCAACACATTACGTCGGGATGTTCAGCCATAGCTAACATTGATTACCTACTCAGGCACAATCAACTTTGCAACATCATCCATCAGAAGTTGGCCAACAAATTTGGATTAGTTAACACCTACACGCCTTATTACAAGTACCATCCGCATGCAGTTCTAGAGAATGCTGATTTCAGACTATACTACGATAGGTCAATTATCACCGATAGACGGGTGACGAATAACCGGCCTGATATTGTAGTTGTGGATAAAAAAGCTAACTCGGTTCTTCTAGTGGATGTTGCTGTACCCAATAACAACAATATGTTAGACAAATACAACGAGAAAATTGCAAAATACACCGATCTTGCAATTGAGGTAGGACAGATGTGGCATGCAGAGAAAGTAGAGGTGGTGCCGGTCATCGTTTCATCTACGGGACTAATCCCCAAAACTCTACAAGACAGCCTCACCAAACTAGGTCTTCACAAAAACACATACATCGATCTGCAGAAGGCTGCAATTTTGAATACTTGTCACACTGTCCGTAAATTTCTAAATATGTAACTGCTGTGCCTAATCCCATTTGCGTTTACACACGCTCGGGATAGGTGAACATTCCAGCAAGAGCTGAGCAAGAGTACACTTGAGTTGGGAAATAATAATAATAATAATAATAATAATAATAATAATAATAATAATAATAATAATAATAATAATAATAATAATAATAATAATAATAATAATAATAATAATAATAATAATAATAATAATAATAATAATAATAATAATAATAATAATAAATAATAAAATTTTCAAGTGATATACAAATGGGATTTGGATTAGACAAGTGCAAAACCTTAAAGATCGAGAAGGGTAAAATCGTTAATGGAGATGTATTACTACCTAATGGGAACATTATAAATGCCATGCAAAATGGTGAAACCTACAAATATCTAGGATTTCAGCAAGCTAAGCTACTTGACCAGAAGCAAGCAAAAACCAAAATTCGAGGACAGTTCACTCAAAGGATAACTGCTTTATTGAAATCCCAGTTAAACGCAGGAAATCTCGCCAAAGCAATTAACACCTACGCCATACCGATCCTGACATACTCATTTGGAATTCTGAAGTGGACAAAAACAGAACTGGAAGATATTCAAAGAACAACGCGAACCATGATGACCAAACACAAATGTCACCACCCGACATCATCAGTTATTAGGACCACATTACCAAGAAAAGAGGGAGGGAGAGCTTTAACGGACATAGTTAATTTACATTATAATCAAATATCTAAACTCCAAAAGTTCTTCATTGGCAAGGCTCAAACATCTAAATTGCATGAGCTGGTCGCGAAAGCAGATAAAAACTATTCCCCCTTAGATCTTGTAAACCCTGATAAAAAACTTGAAATCGTTACAGACTCTGACAAACAGGCGGAGTGGGCCCAGAAAGCGCTTCATGGTCGACATCATCACGACCTCAATCAACCATATATCGACAAGGAAGCATCAAATAAGTGGCTCTCTGATGGAACATTGTTTCCAGAAACAGAAGGATTTATGATGGCGATCCAAGACCAAGTTATTAATACCAACAATTACAAGAAATTTGTTATAAGAGATCCAAACATCGTGTCGGACAAGTGCAGAAGGTGTCAACAAACAACAGAGACGATACAACACATTACGTCGGGATGTTCAGCCATAGCTAACATTGATTACCTACGCAGGCACAATCAACTGTGCAACATCATCCATCAGAAGTTGGCCAACAAATTTGGATTAGTTAACACCTACACGCTAGAGAATGCTGATTTTAGACTATACTACGATAGGTCAATTATCACCGATAGACGGGTGACGAATAACCGGCCTGATATTGTAGTTGTGGATAAAAAAGCTAACTCGGTTCTTCTAGTGGATGTTGCTGTACCCAATAACAACAATATGTTAGACAAATACAACGAGAAAATTGCAAAATACACCGATCTTGCAATTGAGGTGGGACAGATGTGGCAGGCAGAGAAAGTAGAGGTGGTGCCAGTCATCGTTTCATCTACGGGACTAATCCCCAAAACTCTACAAGACAGCCTCACCAAACTAGGTCTTCACAAAAACACATACATCGATCTGCAGAAGGCTGCAATTTTGAATACTTGTCACACTGTCCGTAAATTTCTAAATATGTAACTGCTGTGCCTAATCCCATTTGCGTTTACACACGCTCGGGATAGGTGAACATTACCAGCAAGAGCTGAGCAAGAGTACACTTGAGTTGGAAATAATAATAATAATATCCAACGCTCACTGGATAAGAACTGAGGAGGAAAAAATAAACATTGAACCAATGCCTTTCGTTAACTTGACAACAAGCGAGGTAACCGAAGCTATAAAGAGCACCAGTAGTTGGAAGACACCAGGAGTTGACAATGTCCAAAACTTCTGGTATAAGAAGTTTGACAGTCTGCATGAAGCAATAGCAAGATCATTTACACATATTCTGCAACATCCAGAAGATACACCACCATTTCTGACACTGGGTTCGACCCACTTGCTTCCCAAAACGCATCAAACTCACGATCCTACGCAGTATAGACCTATAACATGCCTTCCAACTATATATAAAATATTAACGTCTTGCATTACTAACCGTATTTACAGACATGCGGATCACAACAACATCTTGTCGGAAGAACAGAAAGGGTGCAGACGAGATCACCAAGGCTGCAAAGAACAACTCATCATCGATTCGGTAATACTAAAACAGGCGCAGAAGGAACAGCGCAGCATATACACGGCTTTCGTAGATTATAGGAAAGCATTTGATAGCGTTCCACATTCCTGGCTTGTTAAAGTTTTGCAAATTTACAAAGTACACCCCATTCTTGTTACTTTTCTTGAATCATCGATGAAGCACTGGCGAACGAACCTTCATTTACAAATAAATGGTCAATACCTCGAAACTGATGAAATTTCTATCCGTAGGGGGATCTTCCAGGGCGACTCCCTGAGTCCACTTTGGTTTTGTTTGGCAATGAATCCACTTTCCAAGCTACTTAACGATACGGATTACGGCTTTAAAATCAAAGCCAACAGGAACACTAGCTGCACTGTTTCCCACCTTTTATATATGGATGACATCAAAATATACGCATCAAACCAGCGTCAAATTCAACATTTACTTAATATCACTGAAAATTTTTCCAGTGATATACAAATGGGATTTGGATTAGACAAGTGCAAAACCTTGAATATCGAGAAGGGTAAAATCGTTAACGGAGATGTGTTACTACCTAATGGGAACATTATAAATGCCATGCAAAATGGTGAAACCTACAAATATCTAGGATTTCAGCAAGCTAAGCTACTAGACCAGAAGCAAGCAAAAACCAAAATTCGAGGACAGTTCACTCAAAGGATAACTGCTTTATTGAAATCCCAGTTGAACGCAGGAAATCTTGCCAAAGCAATTAACACCTACGCCATACCGGTCCTGACATACTCATTTGGAATTCTGAAGTGGACAAAAACAGAACTGGAAGATATTCAAAGAACAACGCGAACCATGATGACCAAACACAAATGTCACCACCCGACATCATCAGTTATTAGGACCACACTACCAAGAAAAGAGGGAGGGAGAGCTCTAACGGACATAGTTAATTTACATTACAAACAAATATCTAAACTCCAACAGTTCTTCATTGGCAAGGCTCAAACATCTAAATTGCATGAGCTGGTCGCGAAAGCAGATAAAAACTATTCCCCCTTAGATCTTGTAAACCCTGATAATAAACTTGAAATCGTTACAGACTCTGACAAACAGGCGGAGTGGGCCCAGAAAGCGCTTCATGGTCATCACGACCTCAATCAACCATATATCGACAAGGAAGCATCAAATAAGTGGCTCTCTGATGGAACATTGTTTCCAGAAACAGAAGGATTTATGATGGCGATCCAAGACCAAGTTATTAATACCAACAATTACAAGAAATTTGTTATCAGAGATCCAAACATCGTGTCGGACAAGTGCAGAAGGTGTCAACAAACAACAGAGACGATACAACACATTACGTCGGGATGTTCAGCCATAGCTAACATTGATTACCTACGCAGGCACAACATCATTCATCAGAAGTTGGCCAACAAATTTGGATTAGTTAACACTTACACGCCTTATTACAAGTACCATCCTCATGCAGTTCTAGAGAATGCTGATTTTAGACTATACTACGATAGGTCAATTATCACCGATAGACGGGTGACGAATAACCGGCCTGATATTGTAGTTGTGGATAAAAAAGCTTACTCGGTTCTTCTAGTGGATGTTGCTGTACCCAATAACAACAATATGTTAGACAAATACAACGAGAAAATTGCAAAATACACCGATCTTGCAATTGAGGTAGGACAGATGTGGCATGCAGAGAGGGTAGAGGTGGTGCCGGTCATCGTTTCATCTACGGGACTAATCCCCAAAACTCTACAAGACAGCCTCACCAAACTAGGTCTTCACAAAAACACATACATCGATCTGCAGAAGGCTGCAATTTTGAATACTTGTCACACTGTCCGTAAATTTCTAAATATGTAACTGCTGTGCCTAATCCCATTTGCGTTTACACAAGCTCGGGATAGGTGAACATTACCAGCAAGAGCTGAGCAAGAGTACACTTGAGTTGGAAATAATAATAATAATAATAATAATAATAATAATAATAATAATAATAATAATAATAATAATTGACCTTCAAGATGGAGAGAATGACATAATTACCGATCAGGATACACATATATCGGGGAATGCACAAGGAAACCACAATGGCGTTGAGGAAATAAACAATGATTGCGACAAAACCACCGATAATGACTATAATACCGAACTTTGTAAAGCACTAGCGGAATTTAATGGCACCAACCCAATACAACGGCCAAAACTACCTAAGCTTCGAACCAATAAGAGCACTAACAGCATACTAGCAGCTGTGAACTTACTACTGCAGAACCATGCCAAAGACTGCGAAGCGCTGGAACAACTTCACACTCTCATCTATTGTGGAGCGGTAGCAGTGCTTCGAAGTCACAATCAACAAATCCAATCCCCAAAGAACAATCGGGGTAAAGACTACAAACAGCTCAAGCCTTGGTGGCAACGCCGGCTGGAAAAGTCCATTGATGACATCAGAAGGGAATTGGGGCAGCTAACAGAGTTTAAAAACAACTTGAAACCGTCTAGGCGCTTAACAAACAGAGTGAGAAAGATCTATCGAAAAATCAAAACTTTTACAGGTCACCCACAACATAAACAACATGTATGTGAATATATGGATTTACTCAGGCTAAAGTTAAAGGCAAAATCCAAACGTTTGTCACGATATGTCAAGTGCACGAAAAGGAAACAACAAAACTACTTATTCAATAACAATCAGAAGTTATTCTACAGGCAACTAAGCGGTACAGTAAACAATCACAACCAAAGTCTTCCAAATAAAGATGAGCTAACGGAGTACTGGTCTTCTTTATGGTCGAACCCTATCGAACATAAATCCAACGCTCACTGGATAAGAACTGAGGAGGAAAAAATAAACATTGAACCAATGCCTTTCGTTAACTTGACAACAAGCGAGGTAACCGAAGCTATAAAGAGCACCAGTAGTTGGAAGACACCAGGAGTTGACAATGTCCAAGCTACTAGACCAGAAGCAAGCAAAAACCAAAATTCGAGGACAGTTCACTCAAAGGATAACTGCTTTATTGAAATCCCAGTTGAACGCAGGAAATCTTGCCAAAGCAATTAACACCTACGCGATACCGGTCCTGACATACTCATTTGGAATTCTGAAGTGGACAAAAACAGAACTGGAAGATATCCAAAGAACAACGCGAACCATGATGACCAAACACAAATGTCACCACCCGACATCATCAGTTATTAGGACCACTCTACCAAGAAGAGAGGGAGGGAGAGCTCTAACGGACATAGTTAATTTACATTACAAACAAATATCCCAACTCCAAAAATTCTTCATTGGCAAGGCTCAAACATCTAAATTGCATGAGCTGGTCACGAAAGCAGATAAAAACTATTCCCCCTTAGAGCTTGTAAACCCTGATAATAAACTTCAAATCGTTACTGACTCTGACAAACAGGCAGAGTGGGCCCAGAAAGCGCTCCATGGTCGACATCATCACGACCTCAATCAACCATATATCGACAAGGAAGCATCAAATAAGTGGCTCTCTGATGGAACATTGTTTCCAGAAACAGAAGGATTTATGATGGCGATCCAAGACCAAGTAATTAATACCAACAATTACAAGAAATTTGTTATAAGAGATCCAAATATCGTATCGGACAAGTGCAGAAGGTGTCAACAAACAACAGAGACGATACAACACATTACGTCGGGATGTTCAGCCATAGCTAACATTGATTACCTACGCAGGCACAATCAACTTTGCAACATCATCCATCAGAAGTTGGCCAACAAATTTGGATTAGTTAACACCTAC
Organism: Lochmaea crataegi; assembly: GCA_947563755.1. NCBI lineage: Eukaryota > Metazoa > Arthropoda > Insecta > Coleoptera > Chrysomelidae > Lochmaea > Lochmaea crataegi. The sequence goes on from OX387430.1 coordinate 27,285,717, forward strand.
ACGCCTTATTACAAGTACCATCCGCATGCAGTTCTAGAGAATGCTGATTTTAGACTATACTACGATAGGTCAATTATCACCGATAGACGGGTGACGAATAACCGGCCTGATATTGTGGTTGTGGATAAAAACGCTAACTCGGTTCTCCTAGTGGATGTTGCTGTACCCAATAACAACAATATTTTAGACAAATACAATGAGAAAATTGCAAAATACACCGATCTTGCAATTGAGGTAGGACAGATGTGGCAGGCAGAGAAAGTAGAGGTGGTGCCGGTCATCGTTTCATCTACGGGACTTATCCCCAAAACTCTACAAGACAGCCTCACCAAACTAGGTCTTCACAAAAACACATACATCGATCTGCAGAAGGCTGCCATTTTGAATACTTGTCACACCGTCCGTAAATTTCTAAATATGTAACTGCTGTGCCTAATCCCACTTGCGTTTACAAACGCTCGGGATAGGTGAACATTACCAGCAAGAGCTGAGCAAGAGTACACTTGAATTGGAAATAATAATAATAATAATAATAATAATAATAATATTCATGGTCGACATCATCACGACCTCAATCAACCATATATCGACAAGGAAGCATCAAATAAGTGGCTCTCTGATGGAACATTGTTTCCAGAAACAGAAGGATTTATGATGGCGATCCAAGACCAAGTTATTAATACCAACAATTACAAGAAATTTGTTATAAGAGATCCAAACATCGTGTCGGACAAGTGCAGAAGGTGTCAACAAACAACAGAGACGATACAACACATTACGTCGGGATGTTCAGCCATAGCTAACATTGATTACCTACGCAGGCACAACCAACTGTGCAACATCATTCATCAGAAGTTGGCCAACAAATTTGGATTAGTTAACACTTACACGCCTTATTACAAGTACCATCCTCATGCAGTTCTAGAGAATGCTGATTTTAGACTATACTACGATAGGTCAATTATCACCGATAGACGGGTGACGAATAACCGGCCTGATATTGTAGTTGTGGATAAAAAAGCTAACTCGGTTCTTCTAGTGGATGTTGCTGTACCCAATAACAACAATATGTTAGACAAATACAACGAGAAAATTGCAAAATACACCGATCTTGCAATTGAGGTAGGACAGATGTGGCATGCAGAGAAAGTAGAGGTGGTGCCGGTCATCGTTTCATCTACGGGACTAATCCCCAAAACTCTACAAGACAGCCTCACCAAACTAGGTCTTCACAAAAACACATACATCGATCTGCAGAAGGCTGCAATTTTGAATACTTGTCACACTGTCCGTAAATTTCTAAATATGTAACTACTCTGCCTAATCCCATTTGCGTTCACAAACGCTCGGGATAGGTGAACATTACCAGCAAGAGCTGAGCAAGAGTACACTTGAGTTGGAAATAATAATAATAATAATAATAATAATAATAATAATAATAATAACCCCGTGGGGGTACTGGTCCCCTATCGGGCGCTTCCCCAGGTGGTGGATCGGGGAATGCCTTTTAGATATAGAAGGTATCGAGGAAATTAAATACCTTGGAGCGAACCAAAACCAGTTAGTTTCAGGACACGACGGTCTCCATGTAAGGAGCGGTACTCCGACAGCGTCTGTTCTCCATGTAAGGAGCGGCTGAATCAGCACCTGGCAGTAGGTCTAAAATGCGACAATCACGATGTCGAATTGTAAAACAAGATTACCCCAGGTGGGTAGAGCTAAATGCTCAGAATCCCACACTGCTTGTGTACCTAGTACATCGGCTGTCTGCTCCACGGATTCTGGGGGGAGCAATAATTCGAGTGTAAATTCCGGGACCCTAAATCTCAGGAATCGTCAGGTGAATCGACATTGCAACACCTTAAACTCTTGCCGCGTTCAAGTTGGTGCTAGAAGGGCTTGTTCGAAAAATGTTTTACCTTCTTCCTCGGTTAGCGGTAGGCGCAGCGTGACACCGAGTAGGGCTACTGCGAACCACACTCAGGGGGAAAACAACATCGATCCTCCGCCACCGGCTTCTGATGTTTCTGGAGTGACGCAAGTCGGCACATCTACGACCACAAAAGCCGGAAAGCCCAGGAAGCGCATGAAGTGGACTATCGAGCTAAACTCATTCATTATGCGCTCCTACTTTAAAATCACGAATATGGAAACTGATATGACGACATACAGATACGCCCTCCACCGTGCATTCGTTGAACATTTTCCAGAATTTCACCATCTCACGGAACAGCGTATTGCTGACCAACGTCGAAGTATTGTGAAAAACAATCTACTACCCGGTCCGACGTTGCAACAAATTCGAGGTGAAGTCCTTCTTGACCTTCAAGATGGCGAGAATGACATAATTACCGATCAGGATACACATAAATCAGAGAATGCACAAGGAGACCACAATGGCGTTGAGGAAATAAACAATGATTGCGACAAAACCACCGATAATGACTATAATACCGAACTTTGTAAAGCACTAGCGGAATTTAATGGCACCAACCCAATACACCGGCCAAAACTACCCAAGCTTCGAACCAATAAGAGCACTAACAGCATACTAGCAGCTGTGAACTTACTACTGCAGAACTATGCTAAAGACTGCGAAGCGCTGGAACAACTTCACACTCTCATCTATTGTGGAGCGGTAGCAGTGATTCGAAGTCACAATCAACAGATCCAATCCCCTAAAAACAATCGAGGTAAAGACTACAAACAGCTCAAGCCTTGGTGGCAACGCCGGCTGGAAAAGTCCATTGATGACATCAGAAGGGAATTGGGGCAGCTTACAGAATTTAAAAACAACTTGAAACCGTCTAGGCGCTTAACAAACAAAGTGAGGAAGATCTATCGAAGAATCAACACTTATACAGGTCACCCACAACATAAACAACATGTATGTGAATATATCGATTCACTCAGGCAAAAGTTAAAGGCAAAATCAAAACGTTTGTCACGATATGTCAAGTGCACGAAAAGGAAACAACAGAACTACTTATTCAATAACAATCAGAAGTTATTTTACAGGCAACTAAGCGGTACTGTAAACAATCACAACCAAAGTCTCCCAGATAAAGATGAGCTAACGGAGTACTGGTCTTCTTTATGGTCGAACCCTATCGAACATAAATCCAACGCTCACTGGATAAGAACTGAGGAGGAAAAAATTAACATTGAACCAATGCCTTTCGTTAACTTGACAACAAGCGAGGTAACCGAAGCTATAAAGAGCACCAGTAGTTGGAAGACACCAGGAGTTGACAATGTCCAAAACTTCTGGTATAAGAAGTTTGACAGTCTGCATGAAGCAATGGCAAGATCATTTACACATATTCTGCAGCATCCAGAAGATACACCACCATTTCTGACACTGGGTTCGACCCACTTGCTTCCCAAAACGCATCAAACTCACGATCCTACGCAGTATAGACCTATAACATGCCTTCCAACTATATATAAAATATTAACGTCTTGCATAACTAACCGTATTTACAGACATGCCGATCAAAACAACATCTTGTCGGAAGAACAAAAAGGGTGCAGACGAGATCACCAAGGCTGCAAAGAGCAACTCATCATCGATTCGGTAATACTAAAACAGGCGCAGAAGGAACAGCGCAACATCTACACGGCTTTCGTAGATTATAGGAAAGCATTTGATAGCGTTCCACATTCCTGGCTTGTTAAAGTGTTGCAAATTTACAAAGTACACCCCACTCTTGTTACTTTTCTTGAATCATCGATAAAGCACTGGCGAACGAACCTTCATTTACAAATAAATGGTCAATACCTCGAAACTGATGAAATTTCTATCCGTAGGGGGATCTTCCAAGGCGACTCCCTGAGTCCACTTTGGTTTTGTTTGGCAATGAATCCACTCTCCAATCTACTTAACGATACGGATTACGGCTTTAAAATCAAGGCCAACAGAAACACTAGCTGCACTGTTTCCCACCTCTTATACATGGATGACATCAAAATATACGCATCAAACCAGCGTCAAATTCAACATTTACTTAATATTACTGAAAAATTTTCCAGTGATATACAAATGGGATTTGGATGAGACAAGTGCAAAACCTTAAATATCGAGAAGGGTAAAATCGTTAACGGAGATGTATTACTACCTAATGGGAACATTATAAATGCCATGCAAAATGGTGAAACCTACAAATATCTAGGATTTCAGCAAGCTAAGCTACTTGACCAGAAGCAAGCAAAAACCAAAATTCGAGGACAGTTCACTCAAAGGATATCTGCTTTATTGAAATCCCAGTTGAACGCAGGAAATCTCGCCAAAGCAATTAACACCTACGCCATACCGATCCTGACATACTCATTTGGAATTCTGAAGTGGACAAAAACAGAACTGGAAGATATTCAAAGAACAACGCGAACCATGATCAACAAACACAAATGTCACCACCCGACATCATCAGTTATTAGGACCACATTACCAAGAAAAGAGGGAGGGAGAGCTTTAACGGACATAATTAATTTACATTATAATCAAATATCTAAACTCCAAAAGTTCTTCATTGGCAAGGCTCAAACATCTAAATTGCATGAGCTGGTCGCGAAAGCAGATAAAAACTATTCCCCCTTAGATCTTGTAAACCCTGATAAAAAACTTGAAATCGTTACAGACTCTGACAAACAGGCGGAGTGGGCCCAGAAAGCGCTTCATGGTCGACATCATCACGACCTCAATCAACCATATATCGACAAGGAAGCATCAAATAAGTGGCTCTCTGATGGAACATTGTTTCCAGAAACAGAAGGATTTATGATGGCGATCCAAGACCAAGTAATTAATACCAATAATTACAAGAAATTTGTTATAAGAGATCCAAACATCGTGTCGGACAAGTGCAGAAGGTGTCAACAAACAACAGAGACGATACAACACATTACGTCGGGATGTTCAGCCATAGCTAACATTGATTACCTACGCAGACACAATCAACTGTGCAACATCATTCATCAGAAGTTGGCCAACAAATTTGGATTAGTTAACACCTACATGCCTTATTACAAGTACCATCCGCATGCAGTTCTAGAGAACGCTGATTTTAGACTATACTTCGATAGGTCAATTATCACCGATAGACGGGTGACGAATAACCGGCCTGATATTGTAGTTGTGGATAAAAAAGCTAACTCGGTTCTTCTAGTGGATGTTGCTGTACCCAATAACAATAATATGTTAGACAAATACAACGAGAAAATTGCAAAATACACCGATCTTGCAATTGAGGTAGGGCAGATGTGGCAAGCAGAGAAAGTAGAGGTGGTGCCGGTCATCGTTTCATCTACGGGACTAATCCCCAAAACTCTACAAGACAGCCTCACCAAACTAGGTCTCCACAAAAACACATACATCGATCTGCAGAAGGCTGCAATTTTGAATACTTGTCACACTGTCCGTAAATTTCTAAATATGTAACTAGTATGCCTAATCCCATTTGCGTTTACACACGCTCGGGATAGGTGAATATTACCAGCAAGAGCTGAGCAAGAGTACACTTGAGTTGAAGATAATAATAATAATAATAATAATAATAACCCACTCTTGTTACTTTTCTTGAGTCATTGATGAAGCACTGGCGAACGAACCTTCATTTACAAATAAATGGTCAATACCTCGAAACTGATGAAATTTCTATCCGTAGGGGGATCTTCCAAGGCGACTCCCTGAGTCCACTTTGGTTTTGTTTGGCAATGAATCCACTCTCCAATCTACTTAACGATACGGATTACGGCTTTAAAATCAAGGCCAACAGAAACACTAGCTGCACTGTTTCCCACCTCTTATACATGGATGACATCAAAATATACGCATCAAACCAGCGTCAAATTCAACATTTACTTAATATTACTGAAAAATTTTCAAGTGATATACAAATGGGATTTGGATTAGACAAGTGCAAAACCTTAAAGATCGAGAAGGGTAAAATCGTTAACGGAGATGTATTACTACCTAATGGGAACATTATAAATGCCATGCAAAATGGTGAAACCTACAAATATCTAGGATTTCAGCAAGCTAAGCTACTTGACCAGAAGCAAGCAAAAACCAAAATTCGAGGACAGTTCACTCAAAGGATAACTGCTTTATTGAAATCCCAGTTGAACGCAGGAAATCTCGCCAAAGCAATTAACACCTACGCCATACCGATCCTGACATACTCATTTGGAATTCTGAAGTGGACAAAAACAGAACTGGACGATATTCAAAGAACAACGCGAACCATGATGACCAAACACAAATGTCACCACCCGACATCATCAGTTATTAGGACCACACTACCAAGAAAAGAGGGAGGGAGAGCTCTAACGGACATAGTTAATTTACATTATAATCAAATATCTAAACTCCAAAAGTTCTTCATTGGCAAGGCTCAAACATCTAAATTGCATGAGCTTGTCGCGAAAGCAGATAAAAACTATTCCCCCTTAGATCTTGTAAACCCTGATAAAAAACTTGAAATCGTTACAGACTCTGACAAACAGGCGGAGTGGGCCCAGAAAGCGCTTCATGGTCGACATCATCACGACCTCAATCAACCATATATCGACAAGGAAGCATCAAATAAGTGGCTCTCTGATGGAACATTGTTGCCAGAAACAGAAGGATTTATGATGGCGATCCAAGACCAAGTTATTAATATCAACAATTACAAGAAATTTGTTATAAGAGATCCAAACATCGTGTCGGACAAGTGCAGAAGGTGTCAACAAACAACAGAGACGATACAACACATTACCTCGGGATGTTCAGCCATAGCTAACATTGATTACCTACGCAGGCACAACCAACTGTGCAACATCATTCATCAGAAGTTGGCCAACAAATTTGGATTAGTTAACACTTACACGCCTTATTACAAGTACCATCCTCATGCAGTTCTAGAGAATGCTGATTTTAGACTATACTACGATAGGTCAATTATCACCGATAGACGGGTGACGAATAACCGGCCTGATATTGTAGTTGTGGATAAAAAAGCTAACTCGGTTCTTCTAGTGGATGTTGCTGTACCCAATAACAACAATATGTTAGACAAATACAACGAGAAAATTGCAAAATACACCGATCTTGCAATTGAGGTAGGACAGATGTGGCATGCAGAGAAAGTAGAGGTGGTGCCGGTCATCGTTTCATCTACGGGACTAATCCCCAAAACTCTACAAGACAGCCTCACTAAACTAGGTCTTCACAAAAACACATACATCGATCTACAGAAGGCTGCAATTTTGAATACTTGTCACACTGTCCGTAAATTTCTAAATATGTAACTGCTGTGCCTAATCCCATTTGCGTTTACACACGCTCGGGATAGGTGAATAATACCAGCAAGAGCTGAGCAAGAGTACACTTGAGTTGGAAATAATAATAATACTACTTAACGATACGGATTACGGCTTTAAAATCAAGGCCAACAGAAACACTAGCTGCACTGTTTCCCACCTCTTATACATGGATGACATCAAAATATACGCATCAAACCAGCGTCAAATTCAACATTTACTTAATATTACTGAAAAATTTTCCAGCGATATACAAATGGGATTTGGATTAGACAAGTGCAAAACCTTAAATATCGAGAAGGGTAAAATCGTTAACGGAGATGTATTACTACCTAATGGGAACATTATAAATGCCATGCAAAATGGTGAAACCTACAAATATCTAGGATTCCAGCAAGCTAAGCTACTTGACCAGTAGCAAGCAAAAACCAAAATTCGAGGACAGTTCACTCAAAGGATATCTGCTTTATTGAAATCCCAGTTGAACGCAGGAAATCTTGCCAAAACAATTAACACCTACGCCATACCGATCCTGACATACTCATTTGGAATTCTGAAGTGGACAAAAACAGAACTGGAAGATATTCAAAGAACAACGCGAACCATGATGACCAAACACAAATGTCACCACCCGACATCATCAGTTATTAGGACCACACTACCAAGAAAAGAGGGAGGGAGAGCTCTAACGGACATAGTAAATTTACATTACAAGCAAATATCCCAACTCCAAAAATTCTTCATTGGCAAGGCTCAAACATCTAAATTGCATGAGTTGGTCGCGAAAGCAGATAAAAACTATTCCCCCTTAGATCTTGTAAACCCTGATAATAAACTTGAAATCGTTACAGACTCTGACAAACAGGCAGAGTGGGCCCAGAAAGCGCTCCATGGTCGACATCATCACGACCTCAATCAACCAGCAGAAGGCTGCAATTTTGAATACTTGTCACACTGTCCGTAAATTTCTAAATATGTAACTGCTGTGCCTAATCCCATTTGCGTTTACACACGCTCGGGATAGGTGAACATTACCAGCAAGAGCTGAGCAAGAGTACACTTGAGTTGGAAATAATAATAATAATAATAATAATAATAATAATAATAATAATAGGGGTAGAGGGTCAAATGACCCAGGCAAGTGTCATGCGAATACATAGCCTATGCACTTGCAAGACCATCGTGCGTGGTGAAGAGCCACATCCGACTAGAGGTTACCCTGTTTTCGCAGAACACGATGGATCTATGGGAGTAAACCCTGAAAAAATAATCCGTAATTCAAGGTGTTTGCCGTGCCGAGGAATGAATGGCTCTACGTTAGTGAGTCTCAAGCGGCTGCCTCCGGACAGCTGGCGACTTCCGGATGTAACTTTGTCCCTTCCGTGGTAAGCCTGCTCTGCTGCGGTTGTTTTTTCTTTCAGAGCTTACTCGTGGGATCAATATGAATACAATTATTAATCCAAAATTACAAGAGGCGTCCCCCTCTCAAAATAGGGATGTGGATGGGGATCCACCCCAAATAAACCCAAACCCCGCCTCTAGGCGGAAGAACCCCACCTTTTCAAAGGTGGCTGTGACAAACCCAGATAGGAATATTGTTCCTAGGTTTTGGGTCGTTAAAAAGAAAGAGGGAGACTTTTCTAGAGTGAGCCCATTCCTGATAGATAAACTTCTTTGTAATATTGTTGGTACTGTCAAATCAGTTAGAAAAATTAAAGACGGACTTTTAATTGAAACCGCTAACACAAGTCAGAGCATCAAATTAAGAGATATTAAATCTTTTAATGACTGGGAGATTGATGTTACGCCTCACGCCTCTCTTAACTACAGTAAAGGTGTAGTTACTTGCCGAGACCTCCTTAATTGCTCGGTAGCCGAAATAGAAGAAAATATGAAGGACCAAGGTGTGATAAGTGTTAAAAGAATTATAATTAAACGGGACGGATCTATGCAAGATACACCATCTTTAATACTTACCTTTAACCAGATGACCCTGCCCAAAAAAGTAAAAGCCGGAATTCATGTACTGCCCGTTCGTCAGTATATTCCTGCACCTTTAAGGTGTTTTAAATGTCAGAGATTCGGACACACCTCTGAAAAATGTGACAAACCACAAGTATGTGTCTGTGGGGAAAATATTCACGAAGGTAGAAGCTGTAATGAACCAATTGTTTGTGTTAACTGTGGAGGCTAACACTCTGCCAGATCTCGTAACTGTCCCATTTACAAAGAAGAACTCGCAATTCAAAGAATAAAAGTAGAAGAGAAATTATCTTATTTTGAAGCCAAGAAAAAAGTAAAAGAAAACATTCCTACATTACCTAGGTCATATGCTCAAGCGACTAAAACAACATCGTCAGTGGATATTAAAGATGTATTAAAACAAATAATTCCCGAAATAGTTAGTATTTGTAGTGATTTACTTCAAGGAAGAAGAATTAATCCTAACGGCATGGATATCACATCCATGCCATCAACATCTAGGGTGGTTTCACAACCACCTCAGGAGGGAATTGCAAACTTCCCTCCCCCAACAGTAGCAACTGAAACGTTGTCTACTGGAAGTCAGCCTCGTGAAACCAGACGCGACAGTTTTCTCACAGAAAAGAGAAAACGTGCCGTGATAGGAAAATTAACATCTGGTAATGAGGCCTCTGATTCTGAAACGAGTCAAGCCTCATCCACAAAAACAAAGAAAAAACCAGGTTGGCCCAAAGGGAAAGCAAGAAAGTCATAAACCTAGTCAAAATATCTGTGATTTTATTTATATACCTATTTATTTATTTATTTATTTACCTGTTTGTTTATTCGTTCTGATTATTTAACTAGTATTTGTATTATTTATTTAATAATTGTGTTGTTTCTTACTATTGTTTGTAGTTTTTTTATTAAATTAAATATGTCCAATGTAGAAAATATTATTCAATGGAATTGCAATGGCTGTAAAAACAATTATTTTCAATTGAAAACAATTTTATGTGAAAGAACCCCATTTTGTATTGGCCTTCAAGAAACGCATTTTAAACCAGGAGAATCATTTAGACTCCGAGGTTATAATGTTTATAGAAAAGATGTAATTCCTATCCATCGAGCGAGAGGTGGAGTTGCTATTTTTATGAGAGATACCATTCCGTCGGAACCTGTAACCTTGCAAACAAATATTCAAGCTATTGCTGTGCAAATCGACTTCCCTTTTCATATGACTATATGTAATATTTACTTACCTGACCAACACTGGAATAGGAATGATCTGTATAATCTAGTGGAACAACTGCCTAGACCTTTCTTAATTCTTGGAGATTTTAATTCCCATAACCCTATTTGGGGCTCTATTAACCTGAATGGTAGAGGAAGGGTTATAGAAGATATAGTCAATGATTTGGATCTTGTTATTTTAAACACAGGAGCAGGCACTTACATAAACTCACAGTCGAATAACCTGTCGGCTATAGATCTGTCTATCTGCTCAGCAAGTTTAGCACCACGATTAGAATGGTTTTGCTTAGATGATTATAACGCCACTGACCACTTTCCAATTACTATCAGATGTGCAGGTCTAAGCACGGACAGACACTCACCAAAACGATGGAAATTAGAAAAAGCTAATTGGCCTCTTTTCCAGCAGAAACTAGAATCTCTCACGTTACCTGATAATCAAGATAATATATTAGTGGATATCATAACCAAAAATATTCTAGATGCAGCCGAAAGCTCAATACCAATATCAAGTGACCACTTAAATACAAAATCAGTTCCATGGTGGAACGAAGAAGTCGCTGTAGCGATCCGGGAAAAAAAACATGCATACAATGTCTTTAAACGTACACCCACTCAAGATAACCTTACGATATTCAAACGATTACGTGCTAAAGCCAGACGCATAATACTCAAAAGTAAAAAATTCTCCTGGGAAAGCTACGTATCCACCATTGAAAAAGATACTCCATTATCAGAAGTATGGAAAAAGATCGGTACTATAATAGGTAAGAAGTTTGCAATCCCATCTCAAATTTTAGACGTTGATGGCCAGGTAATATCCGACTCACAAGAAATAGCTGAAGCGTTTGCTACACAGTTCGAAAAAGCAAGCAGCTCAATAAATTATAGCCCGGATTTTCTTCAACTAAAACAGACTAGTGAGACTCCTCTTAATTTTGATGAGAATATAACATCCGTTTATAATAAACCTTTTACAATGTTAGAGTTTGAAAATTCCCTTTCAGAATGCCGCAATTCAGCACCCGGAATAGATAATATTCCGTCTGAGTTTATACGACAACTTCCCCTACAAGCAAAAGAAACCATCCTAGAGCTCTACAATAGAATATGGTCCACTGGAATATACCCCGATTGCTGGCGAGAAGCTATTATAATCCCTATCCTGAAACCTAACAAGGACATAAGATTTCCTACTAATTATAGGCCAATATCACTTACGTGCTGCTTGAGCAAACTTTTGGAAAAAATGATAAGCCTACGTCTTATGTGGTATCTGGAGACAAAAAATCTTCTTTCTGTGGCCCAAGCGGGTTTTCGACCTCATAGATCAACAATAGATCAACTAACACACCTCGAAAATGCAATCCAGAACAGCTTTGCACAAAGGAACCACTTAGTGGCCATATTTTTTGATTTGGAAAAAGCCTATGATACGACATGGCGCTATAATATTCTGTTAACACTCTATAATTGGGGAATCAGAGGTAGACTACTAAAACTCATAGAAAGTTTTCTACAAAATAGAAGATTTCGTGTTAGAAATGGACTGGCACTTTCAAGCCAACGTAATTTAGAAAATGGAGTCCCGCAAGGATCAACATTAAGTGTTGTTCTGTTTGCCATTGCTGTTAATTCCCTAACAGACAATCTCAACCCACTAATTGAAAGAAGTCTATATGTTGACGATTTAACCATTTATTTCTCAGCCCCCAAAATAGATCACATTCAGAGAACTTTACAAAATGCCATCGATAATTTAGCAGATCATGCCAGTAACATAGGATTTAAGTTCTCAGCTAATAAAACCCAATGTATACACTTCTGCCGACTTAGAGCAGAACATGATGACCCTCACCTAATGTTGAATAATCAAAACTTAGAATGTAAAGAAACAGTAAAATTTCTCGGTCTCATTTATGATAAAAAGCTTTACTGGGGACCACACATTGAAGATCTAGCTATTAGGTGTAAAAGAGCTCTTAACCCTCTTCGAACCATTTCGAGCCTTAAATGGGGCTGTGACAGAGAAGTTCTGTTAAGATTATATAGATCCTTAATCATGTCTAAAATGGATTATGGTTGCACGATCTACGGAGCTGCACGACCATCTAGACTAAAGGTACTAGATTCAATACACTGCACTGGTTTAAGATTGGCCCTCGGCGCCTTCCGTACAAGCCCATTCACATCAATGTGTTGTGAATCAGGGATCCCCCCTCTCAAATACAGGAGATACCAACTATTAAGTGTATACGGAGCAGGAATATGGGCACAACCTAATCACCGTAATCATCCACTTATGTTCGATACAGATACATCTATTTTTGAAACTCGTACAACTATTACAAGACCATCAAACGTTCGATTATTAGAATATTTAAACTCGAGAAACATAGTGCTACCTAGTATCTATAAACTAGCCCCTGCTGAAATAGCCCCGTGGGAAATAAAACCCCCACTAATTATATTAGAGTTAACTCAATTCAAGAAAGAAGACACAAACAATACACTTATATTAGCAGAATTTAATAGGATCATTGGCAATTATACTGATTATGGAACCATATATACGGATGGTTCAAAGACAAATATTGGTACGGGCAGCGCTATTGTACATAGAGGAGAATGTCATTCATGGACACTTTTAAAGGAAGCCAGCATTTATTCTGCAGAATTGTATGCCATCTGGCAGGCACTGCTATATATCGAATTCAGCACACACAAAAAAAGTTTGATATGCTCTGACTCTCTAAGTTCACTACAAACGATATCAAATCCCTACAACAAAGACCCTCTAGCCCAAAAAATACTATCCCGAATAACACACCTAACTCTATCCGAACATACTGTGGTCTTCATGTGGATTCCTAGTCACACCGGAATACGGGGCAATGATTTGGTTGATACTGCTGCAAGACTAGCAACAGTGCAAGAAAATATAGAAGACATTCCTATTCAGCCAAATGACCTAAAATGCTACCTAAAACAACAAGCCCAACAAACATGGCAAGAACAATGGAATACCACAGATACCCAACTAAGACACATCAAACAAAATGTAGATGCTTGGAGATCCCCCATAAATCTGACAAGAAGAGAACAAGTTGTAATTACCAGAATGAGAATTGGACACACAAACTGTACATCCCTGTACATGCTTAACGCTGGTAGACAACCAAGATGTGAATTCTGCCAATCTAACTTAACAGTTAAACACATTTTACTACAATGTCCCCGATATAATGCATTACGGCAAACACATAATATACCAGATGAATTAAAGAACTGCCTAGGAGATAACCCTAATGTTCTGAAAAGAATAATACAATTTTTACGCGAATCCGGTTATTTCTCGAAAGTGTAATAACCTAATTATTTAAAAAAATTAAGATTGAGAATTAGTGAAAGCGGCTAATGACCTGTGATGTCGATGCCGTAGAAAAGAAAAAAGAAAAAAGAAAAAAAAAATAATAATAATAATAAGCCCGTGGGGGTACTGGTCCCCTATCGGGCGCTTCCCCAGGTGGTGGATAGGGAAATGCCTTTTAGATATAGAAGGTATCGAGGAAATTAAATACCTCGGAGCGAACCAAAACCAGTTAGTTTCAGGACACGATGGTCTCCATGTAAGGAGCGGTACTCCGACAGCGTCTGTTCTCCATGTAAGGAGCGGCTGAATCAGCACCTGGCAGTAGGTCTAAAATGCGACAATCACGATGTCGAATTGTAAAACAAGATTACCCCAGGTGGGTAGAGCTAAATGCTCAGAATCCCACACTGCTAGTGTACCTAGTACATCGGCTGTCTGCTCCACGGATTCTGGGGGGAGCAATAATTCGATTGTAAATTCCGGGACCTTAAATCTCAGGAATCGTCAGGTGAATCGACATTGCAACACCTTAAACTCTTGTCGCGTTCAAGTTGGTGCTAGAAGGGCTTGTTCGAAAAATGATTTACCTTCTTCCTCGGTTAGCGGTAGGCGCAGCGTGACACCGAGTAGGGCTACTGCGAACCACACTCAGGGGGAAAACAACATCGATCCTCCGCCACCGGCTTCTGATGTTTCTGGAGTGACGCAAGTCGGCACATCTACGACCACAAAAGCCGGAAAGCCCAGGAAGCGCATGAAGTGGACTATCGAGCTAAACTCATTCATTATGCGCTCCTACTTTAAAATCACCAAGATGGAAACTGATATGACGACATACAGATACGCCCTCCACCGTGCATTCATTGAACATTTTCCAGAATTTCACCATCTCACGGAACAGCGTATTGCTGACCAACGTCGAAGTATTGTAAGAAACAATCTACTACCCGGTCCGACGTTGCAACAAATTCGAGGTGAAGTCCTTCTTGACCTTCAAGATGGAGAGAATGACATAATTACCGATCAGGATACACATAAATCGGAGAATGCACAAGGAGACCACAATGGCGTTGAGGAAATAAACAATGATTGCGACAAAACCACCGATAATGACTATAATACCGAACTTTGTAAAGCACTAGCGGAATTTAATGGCACCAACCCAATACACCGGCCAAAACTACCCAAGCTTCGAACCAATAAGAGCACTAATAGCATACTAGCAGCTGTGAACTTACTACTGCAGAACCATGCTAAAGACTGCGAAGCGCTGGAACAACTTCACACTCTCATCTATTGTGGAGCGGTAGCAGTGCTTCGAAGTCACAATCAACAAATCCAATCCCCAAAGAACAATCGGGGCAAAGACTACAAACAGCTCAAGCCTTGGTGGCAACGCCGGCTGGAAAAGTCCATTGATGACATCAGAAGGGAATTGGGGCAGCTAACAGAGTTTAAAAACAACTTGAAACCGTCTAGGCGCTTAACAAACAGAGTGAGAAAGATCTATCGAAAAATCAAAACTTTTACAGGTAACCCACAACATAAACAACATGTATGTGAATATATGGATTTACTCAGGCAAAAGTTGAAGGCAAAATCCAAACGTTTGTCACGATATGTCAAGTGCACGAAAAGGAAACAACAAAACTACTTATTCAATAACAATCAGAAGTTATTTTACAGGCAACTAAGCGGTACAATAAACAATCACAACCAAAGTCTTCCAAATAAAGATGAGCTAACGGAGTACTGGTCTTCTTTATGGTCGAACCCTATCGAACATAAATCCAACGCTCACTGGATAAGAACTGAGGAGGAAAAAATAAACATTGAACCAATGCCTTTCGTTAACTTGACAACAAGCGAGGTAACCGAAGCTATAAAGAGCACCAGTAGTTGGAAGACACCAGGAGTTGACAATGTCCAAAACTTCTGGTATAAGAAGTTTGACAGTCTGCATGAGGCAATAGCAAGATCATTTACACATATTCTGCAACATCCAGAAGATACACCACCATTTCTGACACTGGGTTCGACCCACTTGCTTCCCAAAACGCATCAAACTCACGATCCTACGCAGTATAGACCTATAACATGCCTTCCAACTATATATAAAATATTAACGTCTTGCATTACTAACCGTATTTACAGACATGCGGATCATAACAACATCTTGTCGGAAGAACAGAAAGGGTGCAGACGAGATCACCAAGGCTGCAAAGAACAACTCATCATCGATTCGGTAATACTAAAACAGGCGCAGAAGGAACAGCGCAACATCTACACGGCTTTCGTAGATTATAGGAAAGCATTTGATAGCGTTCCACATTCCTGGCTTGTTAAAGTTTTGCAAATTTACAAAGTACACCCCATTCTTGTTACTTTTCTTGAATCATCGATGAAGCACTGGCGAACGAACCTTCATTTACAAATAAATGGTCAATACCTTGGAACTGATGAAATTTCTATCCGTAGGGGGATCTTCCAAGGCGACTCCCTGAGTCCACTTTGGTTTTGTTTGGCAATGAATCCACTCTCCAATCTACTTAACGATACGGATTACGGCTTTAAAATCAAAGCCAACAGAAACACTAGCTGCACTGTTTCCCACCTCTTATACATGGATGACATCAAAATATACGCATCAAACCAGCGTCAAATTCAACATTTACTTAATATTACTGAAAAATTTTCCAGTGATATACAAATGGGATTTGGATTAGACAAGTGCAAAACCTTAAATATCGAGAAGATAAAATAGTTAACGGAGATGTATTACTACCTTACGGGAACATTATAAATGCCATGCAAAATGGTGAAACCTACAAATATCTAGGATTTCAGCAAGCTAAGCTACTTGACCAGAAGCAAGCAAAAACCAAAATTCGAGGACAGTTCACTCAAAGGATATCTGCTTTATTGAAATCCCAGTTGAACGCAGGAAATCTCGCCAAAGCAATTAGCACCTACGCCATACCGATCCTGACATACTCATTTGGAATTCTGAAGTGGACAAAAACAGAACTGGAAGATATTCAAAGAACAACGCGAACCATGATGACCAAACACAAATGTCACCACCCGACATCATCAGTTATTAGGACCACATTACCAAGAAAAGAGGGAGGGAGAGCTTTAACGGACATAGTTAATTTACATTATAATCAAATATCTAAACTCCAAAAGTTCTTCATTTTCAAGGCTCAAACATCTAAATTGCATGAGCTGGTCGCGAAAGCAGATAAAAACTATTCCCCCTTAGATCTTGTAAACCCTGATAAAAAACTTGAAATCGTTACAGACTCTGACAAACAGGCGGAGTGGGCCCAGAAAGCGCTTCATGGTCGACATCATCACGACCTCAATCAACCATATATCGACAAGGAAGCATCCAATAAGTGGCTCTCTGATGGAACATTGTTTACAGAAACAGAAGGATTTATGATGGCGATCCAAGACCAAGTTATTAATACCAACAATTACAAGAAATTTGTTATAAGAGATCCAAACATCGTGTCGGACAAGTGCAGAAGGTGTCAACAAACAACAGAGACGATACAACACATTACGTCGGGATGTTCAGCCATAGCTAACATTGATTACCTTCGCAGGCACAACCAACTGTGCAACATCATTCATCAGAAGTTGGCCAACAAATTTGGATTAGTTAACACCTACACGCCTTATTACAAGTACCATCCTCATGCAGTTCTAGAGAATGCTGACTTTAGACTATACTACGATAGGTCAATTATCACCGATAGACGGGTGACGAATAACCGGCCTGATATTGTAGTTGTGGATAAAAAAGCTAACTCGGTTATTCTAGTGGATGTTGCTGTACCCAATAACAACAATATGTTAGACAAATACAACGAGAAAATTGCAAAATACACCGATCTTGCAATTGAGGTAGGACAGATGTGGCATGCAGAGAAAGTAGAGGTGGTGCCGGTCATCGTTTCATCTACGGGACTTATCCCCAAAACTCTACAAGACAGCCTCACCAAACTAGGTCTTCACAAAAACACATACATCGATCTGCAGAAGGCTGCAATTTTGAATACTTGTCACACTGTCCGTCAATTTCTAAATATGTAACTGCTGTGCCTAATCCCATTTGCGTTTACACACGCTCGGGATAGGTGAAGATTACCAGCAAGAGCTGAGCAAGAGTACACTTGAGTTGGAAATAATAATAATAACCCGTGGGGATACTGGTCCCCTATCGGGCGCTTCCCCAGGTGGTGGATCGGGGAATGCCTTTTAGATATAGAAGGTATCGAGGAAATTAAATACCTCGGAGCGAACCAAAACCAGTTAGTTTCAGGACACGACGGTCTCCATGTAAGGAGCGGTACTCCGACAGCGTCTGTTCTCCATGTACGGAGCGACTGAATCAGCACCTGGCAGTAGGTCTAAAATGCGACAATCACGATGTCGAATTGTAAAACTAGATTACCCCAGGTGGGTAGAGCTAAATGCTCAGAATCCCACACTGCTAGTGTACCTAGTACATCGGCTGTCTGCTCCACGGATTCTGGGGGGAGCAATAATTCGATTGTAAATTCCGGGACCTTAAATCTCAGGAATCGTCAGGTGAATCGACATTGCAACACCTTAAACTCTTGTCGCGTTCAAGTTGGTGCTAGAAGGGCTTGTTCGAAAAATGATTTACCTTCTTCCTCGGTTAGCGGTAGGCGCAGCGTGACACCGAGTGGGGCTACTGCGAACCACACTCAGGGGGAAAACAACGTCGATTTTCCGCCACCGGCTTCTGATGTTTCTGGAGTGACGCAAGTCGGCACATCTACGACCACAAAAGCCGGAAAGCCCAGGAAGCGCATGAAGTGGACTATCGAGCTAAACTCATTCATTATGCGCTCATACTTCAAAATCACCAAAATGGAAACTGATATGACGACATACAGATACGCCCTCCACCGTGCATTCGTTGAACATTTTCCAGAATTTCACCATCTCACGGAACAGCGTATTGCTGACCAACGTCGAAGTATTGTGAGAAACAATCTACTACCCGGTCCGACGTTGCAACAAATTCGAGGTGAAGTCCTTCTTGACCTTCAAGATGGAGAGAATGACATAATTACCGATCAGGATACACATAAACCGGTGAATGCACAAAGAGACCACAATGGCGTTGAGGAAATAAACAATGATTGCGACAAAACCACCGATAATGACTATAATACCGAACTTTGTAAGGCACTAGCGGAATTTAATGGCACCAACCCAATACACCGGCCAAAACTACCCAAGCTTCGAACCAATAAGAGCACTAACAGTATACTAGCAGCTGTGAACTTACTACTGCAGAACCATGCTAAAGACTGCGAGGCGCTGGAACAACTTCACACTCTCATCTATTGTGGAGCGGTAGCAGTGCTTCGAAGTCACAATCAACAAATCCAATCCCCAAAGAACAATCGGGGTAAAGACTACAAACAGCTCAAGCCTTGGTGGCGACGCCGGCTGGAAAAGTCCATTGATGACATCAGAAGGGAATTGGGGCAGCTAACAGAGTTTAAAAACAACTTGAAACCGTCTAGGCGCTTAACAAACAGAGTGAGAAAGATTATCGAAAAATCAAAACTTTTACAGGTCACCCACAACATAAACAACATGTATGTGAATATATGGATTTACTCAGGCAAAAGTTAAAGGCAAAATCCAAACGTTTGTCACGATATGTCAAGTGCACGAAAAGGAAACAACAAAACTACTTATTCAATAACAATCAGAAGTTATTTTACAGGCAACTAAGCGGTACTGTAAACAATCACAACCAAAGTCTCCCAGATAAAGATGAGCTAACGGAGTACTGGTCTTCTTTATGGTCGAACCCTATCGAACATAAATCCAACGCTCACTGGATAAGAACTGAGGAGGAAAAAATTAACATTGAACCAATGCCTTTCGTTAACTTGACAACAAGCGAGGTAACCGAAGCTATAAAGAGCACCAGTAATTGGAAGACACCAGGAGTTGACCATGTCCAAAACTTCTGGTATAAGAAGTTTGACAGTCTGCATGAAGCAATGGCAAGATCATTTACACATATTCTGCAGCATCCAGAAGATACACCACCATTTCCGACACTGGGTTCGACCCACTTGCTTCCCAAAACGCATCAAACTCACGATCCTACGCAGTATAGACCTATAACATGCCTTCCAACTATATATAAAATATTAACGTCTTGCATTACTAACCGTATTTACAGACATGCCGATCAAAACAACATCTTGTCGGAAGAACAAAAAGGGTGCAGACGAGATCACCAAGGCTGCAAAGAGCAACTCATCATCGATTCGGTAATACTAAAACAGGCGCAGAAGGAACAGCGCAACATCTACACGGCTTTCGTAGATTATAGGAAAGCATTTGATAGCGTTCCACATTCCTGGCTTGTTAAAGTGTTGCAAATTTACAAAGTACACCCCACTCTTGTTACTTTTCTTGAATCATCGATGAAGCACTGGCGAACGAACCTTCATTTACAAATAAATGGTCAATACCTCGAAACTGATGAAATTTCTATCCGTAGGGGGATCTTCCAAGGCGACTCCCTGAGTCCACTTTGGTTTTGTTTGGCAATGAATCCACTCTTCAATCTACTTAACGATACGGATTACGGCTTCAAAATCAAGGCCAACAGAAACACTAGCTGCACTGTTTCCCACCTCTTATACATGGATGACATCAAAATATACGCATCAAACCATCGTCAAATTCAACATTTACTTAATATTACTGAAAAATTTTCAAGTGATATACAAATGGGATTTGGATTAGACAAGTGCAAAACCTTAAAGATCGAGAAGGGTAAAATCGTTAACGGAGATGTATTACTACCTAATGGGAACATTATAAATGCCATGCAAAATGGTGAAACCTACAAATATCTAGGATTTCAGCAAGCTAAGCTACTTGACCAGAAGCAAGCAAAAACCAAAATTCGAGGACAGTTCACTCAAAGGATAACTGCTTTATTGAAATCCCAGTTGAACGCAGGAAATCTCGCCAAAGCAATTAACACCTACGCCATACCGATCCTGACATACTCATTTGGAATTCTGAAGTGGACAAAAACAGAACTGGAAGATATTCAAAGAACAACGCGAACCATGATGACCAAACACAAATGTCACCACCCGACATCATCAGTTATTAGGACCACATTACCAAGAAAAGAGGGAGGGAGAGCTCTAACGGACATAGTTAATTTACATTACAAACAAATATCCCAACTCCAAAAATTCTTCATTGGCAAGGCTCAAACATCTAAATTGCATGAGCTGGTCGCGAAAGCAGATAAAAACTATTCCCCCTTAGATCTTGTAAACCCTGATAATAAACTTGAAATCGTTACAGACTCTGACAAACAGGCGGAGTGGGCCCAGAAAGCGCTCCATGGTCGACATCATCACGACCTCAATCAACCATATATCGACAAGGAACCATCAAATAAGTGGCTCTCTGATGGAACATTGTTTCCGGAAACAGAAGGATTTATGATGGCGATCCAAGACCAAGTAATTAATACCAACAATTACAAGAAATTTGTTATCAGAGATCCAAACATCGTGTCGGACAAGTGCAGAAGGTGTCAACAAACAACAGAGACGATACAACACATTACGTCGGGATGTTCAGCCATAGCTAACATTGATTACCTACGCAGGCACATCCAACTGTGCAACATCATTCATCAGAAGTTGGCCAACAAATTTGGATTAATTAACACCTACACGCCTTATTACAAGTACCATCCGCATGCAGTTCTAGAGAATGCTGATTTTAGACTATACTACGATAGGTCAATTATCACCGATAGACGGGTGACGAATAACCGGCCTGATATTGTGGTTGTGGATAAAAAAGCTAACTCGGTTCTCCTGGTGGATGTTGCTGTACCCAATAACAACAATATTTTAGACAAATACAACGAAAAAATTGCAAAATACACCGATCTTGCAATTGAGGTAGGACAGATGTGGCAGGCAGAGAAAGTAGAGGTGGTGCCGGTCATTGTTTCATCTACGGGACTAATCCCCAAAAGTCTACAAGACAGCCTCACCAAACTAGGTCTTCACAAAAACACATATATCGATCTGCAGAAGGCTGCAATTTTGAATACTTGTCACACTGTCCGTAAATTTCTAAATATGTAACTGCTGTGCCTAATCCCATTTGCGTTTACAAACGCTCGGGATAGGTGAACATTACCAGCAAAAGCTGAGCAAGAGTACACTTGAATTGGAAGTAATAATAATAATAATAATAATAATAATAATAATAATAATAATAATAACCCGTGGGGGTACTGGTCCCCTATCGGGCGCTTCCCCAGGTGGTGGATCGGGGAATGCCTTTTAGATATAGAAGGTATCGAGGAAATTAAATACCTCGAAGCGAACCAAAACCAGTTAGTTGCAGGACACGACGGTCTCCATGTAAGGAGCGGTACTCCGACAGCGTCTGTTCTCCATGTAAGGAGCGGCTGAATCAGCACCTGGCAGTAGGTCTAAAATGCGACAATCACGATGTCGAATTGTAAAACTAGATTACCCCAGGTGGGTAGAGCTAAATGCTCAGAATCCCACACTGCTAGTGTACCTAGTACATCGGCTGTCTGCTCCACGGATTCTGGGGGGAGCAATAATTCGATTGTAAATTCCGGGACTTTAAATCTCAGAAATCGTCAGGTGAATCGACATTGCAACACCTTAAACTCTTGTCGCGTTCAAGTTGGTGCTAGAGGGGCTTGTTCGAAAAATGATTTACCTTCTTCCTCGGTTAGCGGTAGGCGCAGCGTGACGCCGAGTTGGGCTACTGCGAACCACACTCAGGGGGAAAACAACATCGATCCTCCGCCACCGGCTTCTGATGTTTCTGGAGTGACGCAAGTCGGCACATCTACGACCACAAAAGCCGGAAAGCCCAGCAAGCGCATGAAGTGGACTATCGAGCTAAACTCATTCATTATGCGCTTCCTACTTTAAAATCACCAAGAAGGAAACTGATATGACGACATACAGATACGCCCTCCACCGTGCATTCATTGAACATTTTCCAGAATTTCACCATCTCACGGAACAGCGTATTGCTGACCAACGTCGAAGTATTGTGAGAAACAATCTACTACCCGGTCCGACGTTGCAACAAATTCGAGGTGAAGTCCTTCTTGACCTTCAAGATGGAGAGAATGACATAATTACCGATCAGGATACACATAAATCGGACAATGCACAAGGAGACCACAATGGCGTTGAGTAAATAAACAATGATTGTGACAAAACCACCGATAATGACTATAATACCGAACTTTGTAAAGCACTAGCAGAATTTAATGGCACCAACCCAATACACCGGCCAAAATTACCAATAAGAGCACTAACAGCATACTAGCAGCTGTGAACTTACTACTGCAGAACCATGCTAAAGACTGCGAAGCGCTGGAACAACTTCACACTCTCATCTATTGTGAAGCGGTAGCAGTGCTTCGAAGTCACAATCAACAAATCCAATCCCCAAAGAACAATCGGGGCAAAGACTACAAACAGCTCAAGCCTTGGTGGCAACGCCGGCTGGAAAAGTCCATTGATGATATCAGAAGGGAATTGGGGCAGCTAACAGAGTTTAAAAACAACTTGAAACCGTCTAGGCGCTTAACAAACAGAGTGAGAAAGATCTATCGGAAAATCAAAACTTTTACAGGTCACCCACAACATAAACAACATGTATGTGAATATATGGATTTACTCAGGCAAAAGTTAAAGGCAAAATCCAAACGTTTGTCACGATATGTCAAGTGCACGAAAAGGAAACAAAACTACTTATTCAATAACAATCAGAAGTTATTTTACAGGCAACTAAGCGGTACAGTAAACAATCACAACCAAAGTCTTCCAAATAAAGATGAGCTAACGGAGTACTGGTCTTCTTTATGGTCGAACCCTATCGAACATAAATCCAACGCTCACTGGATAAGAACTGAGGAGGAAAAAATAAACATTGAACCAATGCCTTTCGTTAACTTGACAACAAGCGAGGTAACCAAATGTCACCACCCGACATCATCAGTTATTAGGACCACATTACCAAGAAAAGAGGGAGGGAGAGCTTTAACGGACATAGTTAATTTACATTATAATCAAATATCTAAACTCCAAAAGTTCTTCATTGGCAAGGCTCAAACATCTAAATTGCATGAGCTGGTCGCGAAAGCAGATAAAAACTATTCCCCCTTAGATCTTGTAAACCCTGATAAAAAACTTGAAATCGTTACAGACTCTGACAAACAGGCGGAGTGGGCCCAGAAAGCGCTTCATGGTCGACATCATCACGACCTCAATCAACCATATATCGACAAGGAAGCATCAAATAAGTGGCTCTCTGATGGAACATTGTTTCCAGAAACAGAAGGATTTATGATGGCGATCCAAGACCAAGTTATTAATACCAACAATTACAAGAAATTTGTTATAAGAGATCCAAACATCGTGTCGGACAAGTGCAGAAGGTGTCAACAAACAACAGAGACGATACAACACATTACGTCGGGATGTTCAGCCATAGCTAACATTGATTACCTACGCAGGCACAACCAACTGTGCAACATCATTCATCAGAAGTTGGCCAACAAATTTGGATTAGTTAACACTTACACGCCTTATTACAAGTACCATCCGCATGCAGTTCTAGAAAATGCTGATTTTAGACTATACTACGATAGGTCAATTATCACCGATAGACGGGTGACGAATAACCGGCCTGATATTGTGGTTGTGGATAAAAACGCTAACTCGGTTCTCCCAGTGGATGTAGCTGTACCCAATAACAACAATATGTAAGACAAATACAACGAGAAAATTGCAAAATACACCGATCTAGCAATAGAGGTAGGACAAATGTGGCATGCAGAGAAAGTAGAGGTGGTGCCGGTCATCGTTTCATCTACGGGACTAATCCCCAAAACTCTACAAGACAGCCTCACCAAACTAGGTCTTCACAAAAACACATACATCGATCTGCAGAAGGCTGCAATTTTGAATACTTGTCACACTGTCCGTAAATTTCTAAATGTGTAACTGCTGTGCCTAATCCCATTTGCGTTTACAACGCTCGGGATAGGTGAACATTACCAGCAAGAGCTGAGCAAGAGTACACTTGAATTGGAAATAATAATAATAATAATAATAATATATAATAATAATAATTCTACGAATATCTAGGCCTACAAATATCTAGGATTTCAGCAAGCTAAGCTACTAGACCAGAAGCAAGCAAAAACCAAAATTCGAGGACAGTTCACTCAAAGGATAACTGCTTTATTGAAATCCCAGTTGAACGCAGGAAATCTTGCCAAAGCAATTAACACCTACGCGATACCGGTCCTGACATACTCATTTGGAATTCTGAAGTGGACAAAAACAGAACTGGAAGATATCCAAAGAACAACGCGAACCATGATGACCAAACACAAATGTCACCACCCGACATCATCAGTTATTAGGACCACTCCACCAAGAAAAGAGGGAGGGAGAGCTCTAACGGACATAGTTAATTTACATTACAAACAAATATCCCAACTCCAAAAATTCTTCATTGGCAAGGCTCAAACATCTAAATTGCATGAGCTGGTCGCGAAAGCAGATGAAAACTATTCCCCCTTATATCTTGTAAACCCTGATAAAAAACTTGAAATCGTTACAGACTCTGACAAACAGGCGGAGTGGGCCCAGAAAGCGCTTCATGGTCGACATCATCACGACCTCAATCAACCATATATCGACAAGGAAGCATCAAATAAGTGGCTCTCTGATGGATCATTGTTTCCAGAAACAGAAGGATTTATGATGGCGATCCAAGACCAAGTAATTAATACCAATAATTACAAGAAATTTATTATAAGAGATCCAAATATCGTGTCGGACAAGTGCAGAAGGTGTCAACAAACAACAGAGACGATACAACACATTACGTCGGGATGTCCAGCCATAGCTAACATTGATTACCTACGCAGGCACAATCAACTGTGCAACATCATTCATCAGAAGTTGGCCAACAAATTTGGATTAGTTAACACCTACACGCCTTATTACAAGTACCATTCGCATGCAGTTCTAGAGAATGCTGATTTTAGACTATACTACGATAGGTCAATTATCACCGATAGACGGGTGACGAATAACCGGCCTGATATTGTAGTTGTGGATAAAAAAGCTAACTCGGTTCTTCTAGTTGATGTTGCTGTACCCAATGACAACAATATTTTAGACAAATACAACGAAAAAATTGCAAAATACACCGATCTTGCAATTGAGATAGGACAGATGTGGCATGCAGAGAAAGTAGAGGTGGTGCCGGTCATCGTTTCATCTACGGGACTAATCCCCAAAACTCTACAAGACAGCCTCACCAAACTAGGTCTTCACAAAAACACATACATCGATCTGCAGAAGGCTGCAATTTTGAATACTTGTCACACTGTCCGTAAATGTCTAAATATGTAACTGCTCTGCCTAATCCCATTTGCGTTTACAAACGCTCAGGATAGGTGAACATTACCAGCAAGAGCTGAGCAAGAGTACACTTCAGTTGGATAATAATAATAAACCCTGATGATAAACTTGAAATCGTTACAGACTGTGACAAACAGGCAGAGTGGGCCCAGAAAGTGCTTCATGGTCGACATCATCACGACCTCAATCAACCATATATCGACAAGGAAGCATCAAATAAGTGGCTCTCTGATGGAACATTGTTTCCAGAAACAGAAGGATTTATGATGGCGATCCAAGACCAAGTAATTAATACCAACAATTACAAGAAATTTGTTATAAGAGATCCAAATATCGTATCGGACAAGTGCAGAAGGTGTCAACAAACAACAGAGACAATACAACACATTACGTCGGGATGTTCAGCCATAGCTAACATTGATTACCTACGCAGGCACAATCAACTTTGCAACATCATCCATCAGAAGTTGGCCAACAAATTTGGATTAGCTAACACCTACACGCCTTATTAAAAGTACCATCCGCATTCAGTTCTAGAGAATGCTGATTTTAGACTATACTACTATAGGACAATTATCACCGATAGACGGGTGACGAATAACCGGCCTGATATTGTAAATTTCTAAATATGTAACTGCTGTGCCTAATCCCATTTGCGTTTACAAACGCTCGGGATAGGTGAACATTACCAGCAAAAGCTGAGCAAGAGTACACTTGAATTGGAAATAATAATAATAATAATAATAATAATAATAATAATAACAGAACAGAAAGGGTGCAGACGAGATCACCAAGGCTGCAAAGAACAACTCATCATCGATTCGGTAATACCAAAACAGGCGCAGAAGGAACAGCGCAACATATACACGGCTTTCGTAGATTATAGGAAAGCATTTGATAGCGTTCCACATTCCTGGCTTGTTAAAGTTTTGCAAATTTACAAAGTACACCCCATTCTTGTTACTTTTCTTGAATCATCGATGAAGCACTGGCGAACGAACCTTCATTTACAAATAAATGGTCAATACCTCGAAACTGATGAAATTTCTATCCGTAGGGGGATCTTCCAGGGCGACTCCCTGAGTCCACTTTGGTTTTGTTTGGCAATGAATCCACTTTCCAAGCTACTTAACGATACGGATTACGGCTTTAAAATCAAAGCCAACAGGAACACTAGCTGCACTGTTTCCCACCTTTTATATATGGATGACATCAAAATATACGCATCAAACCAGCGTCAAATTCAACATTTACTTAATATCACTGAAAATTTTTCCAGTGATATACAAATGGGATTTGGATTAGACAAGTGCAAAACCTTGAATATCGAGAAGGGTAAAATCGTTAACGGAGATGTGTTACTACCTAATGGGAACATTATAAATGCCATGCAAAATGGTGAAACCTACAAATATCTAGGATTTCAGCAAGCTAAGCTACTAGACCAGAAGCAAGCAAAAACCAAAATTCGAGGACAGTTCACTCAAAGGATAACTGCTTTATTGAAATCCCAGTTGAACGCAGGAAATCTTGCCAAAGCAATTAACACCTACGCCATACCGGTCCTGACATACTCATTTGGAATTCTGAAGTGGACAAAAACAGAACTGGAAGATATTCAAAGAACAACGCGAACCATGATGACCAAACACAAATGTCACCACCCGACATCATCAGTTATTAGGACCACACTACCAAGAAAAGAGGGAGGGAGAGCTCTAACGGACATAGTTAATTTACATTACAAACAAATATCTAAACTCCAACAGTTATTCATTGGCAAGGCTCAAACATCTAAATTGCATGAGCTGGTCGCGAAAGCAGATAAAAACTATTCCCCCTTAGATCTTGTAAACCCTGATAATAAACTTGAAATCGTTACAGACTCTGACAAACAGGCGGAGTGGGCCCAGAAAGCGCTTCATGGTCGACATCATCACGACCTCAATCAACCATATATCGACAAGGAAGCATCAAATAAGTGGCTCTCTGATGGAACATTGTTTCCAGAAACAGAAGGATTTATGATGGCGATCCAAGACCAAGTTATTAATACCAACAATTACAAGAAATTTGTTATCAGAGATCCAAACATCGTGTCGGACAAGTGCAGAAGGTGTCAACAAACAACAGAGACGATACAACACATTACGTCGGGATGTCCAGCCATAGCTAACATTGATTACCTACGCAGGCACAACCAACTGTGCAACATCATTCATCAGAAGTTGGCCAACAAATTTGGATTAGTTAACACTTACACGCCTTATTACAAGTACCATCCTCATGCAGTTCTAGAGAATGCTGATTTTAGACTATACTACGATAGGTCAATTATCACCGATAGACGGGTGACGAATAACCGGCCTGATATTGTAGTTGTGGATAAAAAAGCTAACTCGGTTCTTCTAGTGGATGTTGCTGTACCCAATAACAACAATATGTTAGACAAATACAACGAGAAAATTGCAAAATACACCGATCTTGCAATTGAGGTAGGACAGATGTGGCAGGCAGAGAAAGTAGAGGTGGTGCCGGTCATCGTTTCATCTACGGGACTAATCCCCAAAACTCTACAAGACAGCCTCACCAAACTAGGTCTTCACAAAAACACATTCATCGATCTGCAGAAGGCTGCAATTTTGAATACTTGTCACACTGTCCGTAAATTTCTAAATATGTAACTGCTGTGCCTAATCCCATTTGCGTTTACACACGCTCGGGATAGGTGAACATTACCAGCAAGAGCTGAGCAAGAGTACACTTGAGTTGGAAATAATAATAATAATAATAATAATAATATTAATAATAATAATAATAATAAAAATAAAAATACACCGGCCAAAACTACCCAAGCTTCGAACCAATAAGAGCACTAACAGCATACCAGCAGCTGTGAACTTACTACTGCAGAACCATGCTAAAGACTGCGAAGCGCTGGAACAACTTCACACTATCATCTATTGTGGAGCGGTAGCAGTGCTTCGAAGTCACAATCAACAAATCCAATCCCCAAAGAACAATCGGGGTAAAGACTACAAACAGCTCAAGCGTTGGTGGCAACGCCGGCTGGAAAAGTCCATTGACGACATCAGAAGGGAATTGGGGCAGCTAACAGAGTTTAAAAACAACTTGAAACCGTCTAGGCGCTTAACAAACAGAGTGAGAAAGATCTATCGAAAAATCAAAACTTTTACAGGTCACCCACAACATAAACAACATGTATGTGAATATATGGATTTACTCAGGCAAAAGTTAAAGGCAAAATCCAAACGTTTGTCACGATATGTCAAGTGCACGAAAAGGAAACAACAAAACTACTCATTCAATAACAATCAGAAGTTATTTTACAGGCAACTAAGCGGTACAGTAAACAATCACAACCAAAGTCTTCCAAATAAAGATGAGCTAATGGAGTACTGGTCTTCTTTATGGTCGAACCCTATCGAACATAAATCCAACGCTCACTGGATAAGAACTGGGGAGGAAAAAATAAACATTGAACCAATGCCTTTCGTAAACTTGACAACAAGCGAGGTAACCGAAGCTATAAAGAGCACCAGTAGTTGACAATGTCCAAAACTTCTGGTATAAGAAGTTTGACAGTCTGCATGAAGCAATAGCAAGATCATTTACACATATTCTGCAACACCCAGAAGATACACCACCATTTCTGACACTGGGTTCGACCCACTTGCTTCCCAAAACGCATCAAACTCACGATCCTACGCAGTATAGACCTATAACATGCCTTCCAACTATATATAAAATATTAACGTCTTGCATTACTAACCGTATTTACAGACATGCGGATCATAACAACATCTTGTCGGAAGAATGACAAGGAAGCATCAAATAAGTGGCTCTCTGATGGAACATTGTTTCCAGAAACAGAAGGATTTATGATCCAGACAGGACAGATGTGGCATGCAGAGAAAGTGGAGGTGGTGCAGGTCATTGTTTCATCTAATCCCCAAAACTCTACAAGACCTCACCAAACTAGGTCTTTACAAAAACACATACATCGATCTGCAGAAGGCTGCAATTTTGAATACTTGTCACACTGTCCGTACATTTCTAAATATGTAACTGCTGTGCCTAATCCCATTTGCGTTTACACACGCTCGGGATAGGTGAACATTACCAGCAAGAGCTGAGCAAGAGTACACTTGAGTTGGAAATAATAATAATAATAATATTTACTAATCCCTTAAGACATTCATACAAATGTATAGGATAAGTCAAAAGTGATAGGCGACATTATTAAATTGGTTAAATAGTATATGTATAAAATAAAGTAGATAGACATATAAAAAATAGAATATTCAAGTAAAAAAACAGATAAAAATGGTTCACAGAGAATCTTCAAGGCATTCATTGACTGAATAGTAGCATTTAGTCATTAATAAATTTTTAATTTCCTTTTTGTACCTGCTGAAAGAGACAATTTCCTAGAATTCATAAGATAATTTATTGTATAACTTCATTCCCATAAATTCAAAACTATTCTCTAAGTTATACAGTGGGGTATTTGAAGGGCGTTTGAATGTCTCGTATAGTAATCATGTCCATACGGTTTAATTTCAAAATTAGTGAAATTTTCTTTCACAAATAGAAGAGTACGATAAATATAATCACTATAGAATGACATGATATTGTGTTTTATGAACGTGGGTTAACAAGTTTGCCTAAATTGTAGTCCAAATATTTTCCGAATAATTTTTTTTTGAGTTACAAAAATGTTGTTGCTGTCAATAGAATTTCCCCAGAGTAAGATGTTGTAACTTAGATGACTGTAAACAAGACCGTAATGAATATTGATAAGTGCTGTTGTTGGCATGGTATCCTTTATTCTAGAAATGGCATAGAAAGAGTTAATAAGCTTTGTGTTAACGGCATTAATCTGATCAGTCCATCTCAAACTGTCATCTATATATAAACCTAGAAATTTTGTTGATGGAACTGATGTAATAAGTAAATCGTCAAATCCAAATGATAATGGAAATACATTTTTAAGGAATTAAAATATACAAATTGAGTCTTATCAACGTTAACCATTAAACCATTTGCTCTCGACCAATTTACAAATGATTCAAAAACAACTTCCAATGATGACATTAGTTCCTCGTTACAGGATGCCGAGATCGCTAGTGCAGTGTCATCAGCATAGATAGTCAAAATAAGAGGTTTAATGTGATCAGGAAGATCATTAATAAACGGAATGAATATTAGCGGTCCCAAAACAGATCCCTGAGGGACTTCTTTATCAATATTGAAAAATTTCGAAGTAGAATTCTGATATGCAACTACAAATTTTCTATTGCTCAAATAATAAATTATCCATTCCAAGAAAATTCCTCTGAAACCTAGGTTATAAAATTTATTTTTAATAAAATCAAAATCAAGACAATCAAAAGCACGTACAAATCAAAAAAAGTCCTGCAACGTGCTTTCTCTTATCCAAATCGGTATATATATAAACTTAAAAAAATGACATGCAGCAGTCAATGTTGACCTCTCTGGCCTAAGCCCATTATTGAAATGATCAAGAAAACATAATATTTTCTTATATACAACTTTGATAAAACACTCAGCAATGGTACTGGTTTATAATTTGAAGTCAATTTTGGATCATTTTTTTGTGAATGGGAATACCTCTTGCACTTTTAAGTGAGTCAGGAAATTTACCATTAGCCACAGATGAATTTATCAAGTAGCTCAAAGAAGTATAGAGGGAGTGTTTTCCACATTTTAAAATTATTATGGATATATTATCTAAACCTGTACTTGACTTCCTCAACGTCTGACTGGTGTAAAGAAAATAGTTTTATCTAAAATTTTGGAGGAAGTACATGCTGTAAGTCTTGATAGGCCAAAATATGATTCAAGATTATTATCAGTTATAGTTGCAAAATATTCTGCAAAAACATTTGCAATATCGTCAGCGCAAGTCATATCTGTACCATCAGAACAGAAAGTTATATCAGATTTTTTCTGTTTCCCACCTGTTACCAAATTCCATTTCGTTCTAGATGTGTTATCTGATTGTTTAGTGAGCTGTTCATTAAATTGCATCCTTGATAAATTCAATATATTCATTTTTTGCTTCTTTATACGCATTCTGTGAATTAATTCCTCAAATATTTTTGGATAGCCAATATGAGTTTTCAGGATCGTGACCGGCTTTATTTACTTCTGAGGTTACCCATTTATTTTCAGAATATTTATTATTACTCCACCTTTTTTTAACAGGACAGTATTCATATTGAAAGATACTATATCCATAAATTCTTTCATTGCCAAATCAATATCATTTTGAGTATATAATTCCTCAAAATTAAGATATAGCAGTTTGAAATTGCGATGAGCAATAATTTGATAAATCGCGATAATAAAAAATTTGCTTATTTTTGACGTTTTGTAAAATTACATTGTTAAGATTAATTATAAGAGAAAATATTCTATGGTCGCTAAAATAACACTCGTATACATAAGATTTACAAAAATCAATATTAACGTTTGTTAAAATATAATCGATCTTGGTGGATGACATAATGCCCTAGTTTATTGGTGAAAATCCTCGTAGGTTCCATAGAAGTAACCCGCAAATTATAACTAACAAGAATAT
This sequence comes from Lochmaea crataegi, assembly GCA_947563755.1. Taxonomy (NCBI): domain Eukaryota; kingdom Metazoa; phylum Arthropoda; class Insecta; order Coleoptera; family Chrysomelidae; genus Lochmaea; species Lochmaea crataegi. Next base: position 27,318,787 of record OX387430.1, read on the forward strand.
CATGTAAAGTTTGTTTATGGACAGAGTTTGATAAATAATCATTGAAATCGCCGCACAGAAACTGACCTTGATAAGAATTGCTACAAAATTCTAAAATATCGGTTAATTCACTAAGAAACTGGTCAGCATTACCTCCTGCAAGCCTATAAATACTTATCACATACACTTTCCGATTTGAAACTACAAGTGTTATGGCACAACACTCACAGATCATTTCTTCACTAAAATGAGACATGTCTACTGGTTGAAATGTAAGGTCGGTTTTCACATAAATAATACTTCCTACGTGGATATGAGATGTTTGACAGAAATATGCAGCACTTACATATTCTTCGAGATTGAGCATTGAGCTGAACAAACTTTAAAAATGTTTCTTTTTCATTTGAAATAGTCTCTCGTGGTTATGAGCCTCCAAAAAAGAATCTGGTTGTCCCTGTTGCGCAGATGTATCAATTTGATTTTCCAAAAATCGTTTACCTAGTCTGAAATTGAATCTTTCCAACGAAATTTGTTTCGGCCAAAGGCAGCGTCGTATATTTGATCCTGAAGTTCTGGTTCAACCCCTATCATAAATGATTTATTGTCTTTTCGGTTACTAAGAGTCGGTAGTGATTTTACGTGTGGATCATTACAGTTGGTTTTTGTCTTAATATATTTTTTACATCATCATCAGTTATGGAGTCTCGTACTTTGGATATATATAACCATATTTTGCGGTTTTTGTTTTCCTTTTTACCACAGAATACTTCGTCTCCTTCACCAGTTCCAGTTTTCCTTCTATGCTTCCTGATAAGTTTGCGGAAACCATCACTGTCTACATTATCGTTGACTGATACACTGGGAATAGTTTGCATTTTACGGTGATTTGGTCCTAAATTCTGATAGTATTCAAGCAAACGCTTTGTTTCAGCTTCCTCCACTGCAGTTGCCATATTTTGACGTGATACTGTATTGGTTTTTCCCGAACCATTTGAAGGGTTAGAGTTATTGGCAACATTGCTATAAGTTTCAAAGTCAACTCTTTTATGTTCTGTGTTAATGATGACCGGCTTATCAGAGTTAATTATTGTTGAGTTATTATCAATATTCGAATTGTTTCTTAGTATATCAATATGTTCATTAAGAGATTTAATTTGATCTTTTAATTGATGAATCAAGTTATCTTTTTGTCCAATGATGTCATTGAATAGTGAAATATCTACTTTACTATCGGAATATATATTTTTAAGGTATCAAAGAATTAAGAATTTATTTTCGGTTCGGCTTCATAATTTTTCTTTTGGTTGTTCACAAAATAAAATTTTATTGTGGTCAGGAACTTTAGCATAGCTACTATTTCTTGCACAACTTTGATGAAAAATATTATCACAATTTACACACCGGAATCCTGTTCTAGTCGCACGCTTACAGCTTTTACAGGTATTTATTTAACGAAGCAGCATCGCTCACGTCCGACGGAGGTGGTGCCATTACTATTATATATGTGTTAATGTATGATCGATTTTGCTGGAATAAACAACACCACCCATGCATAGCTTACCTTCATACACTTTTAATTTTCAGGTAAAAATAATCAAATATCCATAAAATTTCTACATGACACCCCACAATTAACACGTGCAATAACCAAAATACATAACCAGGCTGATTAAACGATTGGCTAGTCGACCTCGAACAAATTTTACCCACGGCAATATGAAATTGAAATGTGGCAGTTGCTATAATGTCATCCACATTACGTATTATTGTAAGCTGCGTAGGTACCTACTTAAAATTTTATTTGAAATCATGAAAAATAAATAAAAAATTTGGACACGCCCGGTTTCAGATAAAAATGGAGTGAAATTTTTTTTAGCTGAAACCAGTTTAAAAAAAATGAAAAATTGGTTTTTCAGTATACAGATGCCTCCCCAAACACAAAATCACAAAAAACTTTCTGCGGAGATGCATCATTTTCCCGACTTTAGAATAACTGAAACTAATAAATAAACTATGATAAATAATATAAACACTGTAAAGACTTAGTTTGATCCTCTTCCCGACCTTTAACACAGATCAATGAATAATATCTATTTTTATCAGAACAGAAACGTATTTTCTTGTAACTGGTTTCAGCTATTCTGAAGTCGAAAAAATGAAAATTATGCATTTCCGCAAAAAAAATTCGACTCTCTCTGTTTAGAAAAGGTTCCAAATAGTAAATAAACGAATATTTCTTACAAAACTGATTTTAGCTAAGCGAAAGTTGATCCTAAAAATGTTATTATAATTTTTATAGTTTCTTGGATCGGTTTCTCTCATAATCGACAAATGTCCTTACATGGTTTTATTCAAAAAAAAAATAAGACGCCGTTCTTTATAAAACCTTAGATATTGGATCGTCGTTCGCCAAACAAGTATTGAGGAAGGCTTAATTGTTAGTGCAGGAAATGAATCTTCATTCTGCTATAAATAAATCTTCATACCTGTGAATATATTTATAAGATCATTTAATTCGGTTTGGTTAATTAAATGTGGAGAGTTTAATTGAAGAGAGAAATCGTCAAAATCACTGGAAATATCAACATAACTTCCATCGTCATATTCTAGTATATTTTAACTCGAATAGCCGGCAAAAATTATTAAAGGAAGATTTTGCCTGTTGGCTTATTGTACCCACACTTAATCCACCCACCCAGTTACCCCGTATGGTCGAGCAGACATTATAGGTCCATTGGATATAACCGTGTGGTTAAGGTAGTAAATTGGCCTCTCCGAAAATTGTTTGTCTCCTCGAGTCTTATGCGTCACAGTCAGATGAGATGTTTGTTACGGTCTCCATCATCTAGCCACAGAATATGCAGCTGAGATCCCCGTTATACAGCTCAATTTTATGCAGGTGGTTTTTCACTGGGGAATTGCCTGTTAGATAACCTGTCATGATTCTTATATGATTCCTACTTATATTTAGTAATTATTCGACCCTATATACTGCGTACTTATATTTGTCCTTGGTTCCAAGGGCTGGATCTGGTTCAACATATTTTTGTGGAACCTTTTCTCGCGAGTTCATTTTCAAAAATGTATATCAATTTATATGTTTATGTTATGAATATTTGTCCTGTATTTGTCCACTCTGGGTTATTATAGGATAGAATAAAACTCTACGTGAAATACAGAGGTGTTTTTTCCTAGTGTGAAGGAACATCTTGTGTCCCTCCTTTCACTAAGTACTCCTGCTCCTGATCCTTCCCTAGTACCAGGTCTCTTTTAAGGAAAGCGGGAGACCACTTGGGATTGCCAGTCCTTTCTGTAAAGTATATCTACCTCATATCCAAAAACAGGGAGAAGGATGTGGAAGATGCTTCGGATGTAAAATAGACCAACTTACGAAAAAAATTACGGAATATACAATACTTGTCATACTTTTCGTAATATATCCCACTGTATTGGGAGAATAACGTTTCATATGCATGATAAAACTCACACCGTTAAGACAACTAAAGGATGTCCGCCTGGTGGAGTACTTCTACCACTTTTATGGAATCTAGTTGTGGATGACTTGCTCTGCAGGTTAAATGATCAACACATCTGGACGCAGAGCTTTGCGGACGACATAGTGACATTGATTATAACAATGGGAAATTCTCAGAGACAGTTATGAATGTCCTACAGGAAGCACCTACGAATTGTGGAGGACTGGTGCCTTGAAGAGGGCCTTTCAGTTGATCGAAAAAAACGTAGTTTATTTTACAAATAGAAGAGTTCTCCTGCAAGGTAGATTACTGCTGTTCGGAGATGAACTAATGAAGTTCCAAACTGAAATTGAATTGGAGGATATACCTGGAAAAAATCAATAATGGAGCAGCCAGGCTTTTCTGGTAGTGCATAAGAGTTATGGGCAGAACCTAAGGAATGCACACAACTTCACACAACTATGTTGAGGCCAACGATGACCTATAGAACGATAGTCTGGTGGATGAGAACAGAAGTGTCTTCTGCAAAGAATATATTAACTGCAATCCAAAGACAAGCCCTTCTTGGTATTACCGGGAAACTGAACAGCACGAAGACGGCATCAATTAAAGCCCTTATTGGCCATCCTCATTCGGAACTTTACTTTTTGTGAGGGCGGAGGCGATGATGACAATTCTCAGACTGAAATCGGGGTATATAGTCTCCGAAAAATGGTCGAGATACACTGATACAACTGGTACAATACTAGATGAACCCATATTTCACATGAGTTTGGATAGCATGATACCGAAGAACATATTCACTGAGCAAGTGAACATCATTATCATCCCATCTAGGGAGCAGGTGATAAACTCAGGTAATTCTGGAGAAATCATCTGGTTCACCGATGGCTCCAAAACAAACCATGGCACTGGGGCTGTCATAAACGGACATAAAAAGAGAATATTCTTCAGTATTGGTCTGTGTTTCAAGCAAAAACGATTGCTGCTAGAGCCCGAGCCCGAATTGATGTAAACATCAGAATAAGATATACCCGACTAAAAATTGAAATATTCATGGTCAGCTAGGACCTGCTTAAAGCTATCAGCATCCATCATCAACCAGGCTATTGAAACTGAGTAGGAGACATTTGAAGACAGTTATCGACCTGGTAACTGGACACTGTTACGAAGTTAGCGAACCTATGTGCAAAAAATGTGAACTATATGATGAAACACCTACTCACACACTTCGCTTTTGTGAGAACTAACAAGTACACAGACGGAGCACTTTGTAGAGGAAATAATACAACCATTGCAACTACTCAAAATATCCCCAATCAAACTAGTGGCCTTTATAGAACACACGAAGCTTCTGGAATGGAGTAAATAGTATGGGAAATGGAATAAAGATTCAGTTCAAGTGCCTGGGCTGTTGAGCACAACCCAAACGAATGAATGTCTTTGTAACACAAAAGCAACATTCATTCTCATGATTACTAAGTTGTCTGCATGACATTGGTGAACCAAATGGAAGGTATACGGTATCTTCTGATAACTAAGGTCCATTTCTCCAGCCCCCCCAATAGAAAGTAGGGTGCTGAAAATTGGTATAAGGTTAGTGCTACGTTAGTGCTGATTAGTGCCTTATCTATTTTCGTTAGTGCTACCCCCTGTTACGAGGTACCGTTGGGGGGCTGGAGAAATGCTAGCCCCCCAAATACCGTTAGTTGCTTGAAATTTGCTGTATCCTTATTGCTACGATAGTGCTGTTTAGTGCCGTACTGATTTTCGTCAGTGCCGGCCCCCCTTAAGGTGGGTGGTTGGGGGGCAGGAGAAATGCTAGCCCCCCCTTTTAAAGGCGGAAGGTTCTAATTTGCTGTGTGGTTAGTGCTACGTTAGTGCTGTTTAGTGCCGTATTTTTTTTCGTTAGTGCTGGCCCCCTGAGGGGGGGAGCAGTTTTTCTTTCATCTCTTGCATGAGTACATGCAAAAGGGTTGGCCCGTGAACTCTATACTTTTCACGAGACCGCCGTGAACAATATTACGTATCTGTGCGGGTGGACAGTCCAAAAAGCTGTGCTCTTATTTTATTACCTAATACCTACCCTATATCGATGTGCAGTTAGCAAATGTTTGGTGGTGTATTAGAGTTTGTATGATTCGTTTTATTTTCATTTTATTGCTCAGAATAATCTATGTTACGTCAGGGTGAAAAGCACAGTCCCATAAACGCTGCACTTTCAACTAGAATATTGTGGAAAATAAGACGTGACTTCCTAAGAGGAGGGTGGACTTTAACTCTTCATTCTTTTTATATTTTTTTTGTTCACCACATTATAGCAATAAGTTTTTGAATCATCACAACTCGCCGGAAATTGTCCTAAAATTTTGGAACAAAGTGTTGTGGTTCTTCTGATCTCCTATAATCTATTGAGAAAAAAACTCAAATTCACAGCGAATGTGATGTATGATTTCTCAATTTCAAAAATTTCACATTATTTCTTTATTCAAAATTTTTAAGGTTTTCTTATAGTCAATTATTTTTGCTTTATTATGCTAGGATTCTTACAATTTTTTGCTCTAAACATTACGAAATTTTGCAATTCAATGACTATTGCAGACATTGTGTTTGGAACTTCCACAGCATCTATCACACAAAATTTCTCTATTCTTTTTACACTCGAAAGAATTGAAAAAATTTTTGCTATCAAATTTCTCAGAAAATTTTGATCTAAAAATTTTAAAATTTGTTGTTTGAAAAATGAAATAAATTGTCACCTTTGAAATACCTCCACTTTTTACTGGAGAAATGAAATTGTATTTCTCTGGAAAATTGCAGTTTTTCCAAATTTTTTGTGCGCAGACTTCTCCAATTTATTAAAATTGGAAATTTGGACATTTTCAGTTTGAAAATTTAACAATAATCATTTTCGAAGATTTTCATATTTTTTTCTATTAAACATTCAAACAAGTTCAAATTTTTCCCAGGCGTTTTTCGATTTAAAACTTTTTCGCAATTTTTCAATCTCTACCCATCGTTTACCACAGAGCATTATTTCGAGAAATTCTACCTTTGAAAAAAAGTATCATGCTCATACTTAAAAATGTCTCCTCCGCCCCTATTTCAAATTCCCCTATTTTCATGTAAATTTGAATCAATATGATACATAAGTACGATAATAAGATTCTAATTAATAAGTGGATATAGCAAAAAATATGTATTCTTCAAATTTAAGAATTTTTTTTTCAAATAGCCTAATTTTTAACAGAAAAAAAAGTAATGGTAAAACAAACAGGAAAATTTTTATATTACTTTAGTCAATACAAAACGAATTGAAATGAACATACCTACTGAATGACATAAAATCACATAAAATAGATATGATATGATATTAGTGTTAAAAGTAACATTTTATTCTTTTAGTGAAAAAGTTTGCGAAACGAGCGAAGCGAGTGGAGCAATTTCACGAAAAAAATAAAATTTACTTTTAACACAAATATATTATACATAGTTTTTTGTACAACTCCTATTTTGATTATAAAATAAAAGTATTTCAAGAAAATAACTTTTTGCCGTCTATTGTCAGTTAATTATTTTTTTGACGTTTTAACAATAATTCTCAAAAATGCAAGGTATTAATATCAGCAGTTGTTCGAATTGTACTATTAATGTTAATATTATTACATTATAATACTATAATATTGAAAGTTCCAATAAAAATTGAATGATTATGTCTCGTTTACTTCTATTTGGTTAAAAAAATGATTGTCTCTTTTAACACTAGTGTTAAAAGTATTTTACTTTTAACACGCTACTTTGTAAACGTATTCTTTTAACACATTTAAGCGGCATTAAAAATGTCACTTTCAATGGCAGTTGTACAAAATAGCTATTTATGATATTAGTGTTAAAAGTAACATTTTATTTTGTGAGTGAAAAAGCTTGCGAAACTAGCGAAGCGAGTGGAGCAATTTCACGAACAAAATAAAATTTACTTTTAACACAAATATCATGGGTACATAGTTTTTTGTACAACTGCCATTAAAAGTGACATTCAGTGACTGTCAAACGTGTTAAAAGAAGACGTTTACAAAGTAGCGTGTAAAATTCTTTTAACACTAGTGTTAAAAGTAAAATACGTTCGTGAAATTGCTTCACTCACAAAATAAAATATTACTTTTAACACTAATATCATAAATAGCTATTTTGCACAACTCCTATTTTGATAATAAAAAAAAAGTATTTCAAGAAAATCACATTTTGACGTCTATTATCAGTTAATTATTTTTTTGACGTTTTAACAATAATTCTCATAATGATTATATCTCTTTTAACACTAATGTTAAAAGTATTTTACTTTTAACACTAGTGTTAGAAGTATTTTACTTTGCTACTTTGTAAACGTCTTCTTTTAACTCGTTTGACAGGCATTAAAAATGTCACTTTTAATGGCAGTTGTACAAAAACGTTTTTACAAATACTCAACTAATATAAACACTTGCTAAGTTGTTTCTAAGTAGGTACGAATAAAATTAATTTCTACAAAAGATTATTGAATAATTGGGTTACATCGAATTAAATAATGCTTAAACGCATTTCATAACCGGAATTCGATTGTGTCAATATTTTAAAACTGCCCTTACTATTTTCAAAATATATTCTTTGCTTGAATTGTTACGTTTTTTAACAATTTCAGTAATAAAAATAAGCAAAGCGTGATCATTTGATAATTATTGCTGGGTGCTAGACCCGCCATATGTACCATGCAATGCAATAAACAAATCTTTGTTGGTGGAACAGTGCAGTGCAATATCCTAATTTTTTTAACCAACAAAAAAAAATTAGGAAGGATGAATATTAATAACCGGGGCCGATTTTATTGCCTTTCTTTTCCCAAAAAAAAAATGATTTAAATGAAACACATCCTGCTGTTCGAAAAAAGTGACGAAAGAAAGGAAGCAGGTACCTAATAACCCTTTTCGCGGGTGGAATTGCAATCCTCTGTTTTTCAAGCGAATAACTAGTTGAAAAGTGTTAGGTGCGGCGGTGCCTGAACAATACGCCATAGAGCGTTGACTCACATTCACAACATTGGTTTTCTTCATGTCGAAAAAATACATTTCACTTACCTTACACAATATAGATAAATCTGTGCAAAAAAATTTTAAACCAATTATATAAAATAAGAGTTCAGTTTGTTCAACGTTTTGGGCTGTCCACCCGCACAGATACGCAATATTGTTCACGGCGGTCTCGTGAAAAGTATAGAGTTCACGGGCCAACCCTTTTGCATGTACTCATGCAAGAGATGAAAGAAAAACTGCTCCCCCCCCTCAGGGGGCCAGCACTAACGAAACAAAATACGGCACTAAACAGCACTAACGTAGCACTAACCATACAGCAAATTAGAACCCTCTCACTTCAAAAAGGGGGGGGGCTAGCGTTTCTCCAGCCCCCTCAACCACCCACCTTAAGGGGGGCGGGCACTAACGAAAATCAGTACGGCACAAAACAGCACTAACGTAGCACTAACGACACAGCAAATTTCAAGCTCCTAACGGCATTTGGGGGAGCTAGCATTCCCCCCCCCTCAACGGTACCCCGTAACAGGGGGTAGCACTAACGAAAATAGATACGGCACTAACCGGCACTAACGTAGCACTAACCTTATACAAAATTTCAGCACCCTACCTTCAATTGGGGAGTTGGGGAAAGGGACCTTGATAACTACTAGAGTAAAGAAATTCCACAGCATTCACAAAATACATGATGCACATATTTTTCATCTTGGTGTTCAATAGGAAATCCAAACTAATGAAGTAATAAACTTTTTAACGAATCTACTTCTGTGTTTTAGAAATATAATCTGTTCACAATCGTAGCAAAGACAATCAAACAATAAACTTCGTTCACACTTTTTATGCGTATTGCACGATTTTGGTTTCTGAAGGTTTTGTAATAAGCTAGTATTAATTTTTCAAACTGAATCATTGTTTGAAAGAGTTTGGTGGTCAAGTACGTTAAAAATTCTGATTTATTTTAACCTCATTGTCTTGGCGTATAAATTCAAATCAAAAAACCATAATTCAATTCCCAACTTCAATTTATATATAATCCTCGCACCCTGACCATACTCCAATCTTTTTTTTTTATCTTGTTCGAATATTCTAAGAGATATATTTGGTGCATACCGGGAACGTATCTACCCGAGGCGGTGTTGGAAATTATGAAGCGCGGGCTTCGAAAGGTCGGTCGGATTAGCCAAAGGGCTTTAATAGCGACCCCAGAGCTCTCCAGGCAATAGTCCATCTTGTACTCACAGTCCTTTATACAGGTCTGGACGTTGTGTAGTATGGGAATATATTTATGGTGCAGAAATTAGTGTTTGAAGTAATGCTCATTCAATAAGAATTAATTACAGTAATGTATCTATTATTTCTATTGACAGATGGATAGCTGAAATGGTAAAAACCTCTACCTAGCCAGTTTTATTTCATTTGGTTCAGATTTTGTCTTTAACTTCAACACTATATTCGAAATGTTCCAGACATATTTGAAAAATTATGAAAATATGATTGAGGTTATCACATTACTTTTGAATGATGAATTTTCATAGACTGATACTTACAAAGTATATTAGAGCGCAAACTTCATTCGTTATTTATAAGTGGAAAAGTTAATCTCAATTTTCTATTTGGCTCCACCTTAAAATATGCCGTGTGATAATCTTCGTGGTAGGGATGGTCGTTTTTACCTATGGTTTTTACAATAACTGGAATGAGACATTGGCATCTCATACTGTCATATGTCAAAATCGTTATTGAAAAAACGCAGCCTCTCATACGTTGAGCGCTAGTGATGGGAATAATTTGTAGTGAACAATTTATCATAGCAGGGCTGTACAATGTACCAAGTTGGAAGTGTGTAGGTAGCGGTTCTTTTGAGATATGCTTGAAAAACGGACTTAACAGCGTGATATTCAAAGGGCGCCAGCACCCTTAGGGGGAGCTTTTGGATAAAGGTAAGTGACCAATTATTGGATATCCATATAAATGTGTGAATGTCACTTTCTATAAATTTGACAATGTCTGTTTTCGTATCATCCGCTCTTGTAGATACACCTACTTATTTTTCCTACGTTCCTCATCTACTGGAATCGCTTAAATGTTTATTTTGCTGTTTTGCAGTTTTCTCGAGTATTTATTGGGACAATTTACGTTGATCTGAAATAAGTGTCGTACACTCTTGTATTGCGTGTTATAGAGTGAAGCGCTTAAAATCCCAAGAACTATTTGGTTCTACTTTTTGGAAAAATCCATGTGGAATACTATATAATTATTGAATATTCATATATACTTCGTGAATGTCACTTTCTAGAGATTTGACAATGTCTGTATTTCGAATAATATCCGCTCTTTTAGATACCTAGGTATTTTTTCCCACGTTTCTTATCCACTGGAATCGGTTTAATGTAATGTTTATTTCACTGTTTTGCAGTTTTCTGGAGTATTTATTTGGACAATTTACTTGATCTGAAATAACTGTCGTACACTCTTGTATTGTGTATTATGAAGTGATGGGTTTAAACCCAAGTTTAACTCTACCTGGGTATGTGAGGTTGGGTTATCATTCACCTGGTTATGAAAATATATTTGTATGTGAAATTATTGTAACTGAACTTTTATTTCATCCAAAATAAAAGCTCTAAAGCAACGATTTGTTTCCGTTCTGATTCAAAGTGTAATATATCTAATTGAACTCGAAATGTTTATATTCGGTTTACTTCCGCTACAAAAGTTGTTGTTTCAGAATCATTTAGGTATTGTTTGCTCCAATTATATTATTTTAATAAGTTTGTTTGCATGTATAAATAGGAAGCAAGAGAGGAACTGTACGCAAATGGTAAACGTAGTGAGTTTCCAACTTATATAATTATTTGATTGGTTGAAATATGCACCCCATTGCCTCATAAACAAACTGCTTTCAAATGTGTTACTATAGCTTTCGACGTGATTTCGCAATATTTGCTGCTGGACTATTTAAATTGAATATTGACTCTTTCAGTACGTCCAATAGGCATCCGGAGGCGTCAAATCAGACGAATGGCGATGATATTCGAAATCTGTGCCAAGAGATTTTATTCTGTTGCCAAAATGTTCCTGAAGTGAGGCTGAGGAGCGTCTGGCTTGTTGTGCTATAATTGCTCGTGCATATTAAGATTTCGTGCGCGGCAAAAGTTTCTTGAGCCTCCCTCGAAAAGTGTAATAATATTGTCTCTGTAACGCTCCTGGTTAACAGTGACAGGATACCCGACCCCGTCCTCAACAAAATAAGGACCGATGATACAACCCTCCGAATGGTATCTCGAGCATTGTGAATTGGTTTCAGAACAATGACATCTGGTGGTTTAAAATAAAGTAATAGCGCTTTTTGTCGATTGGTGTAACCGTCAATAGTTTCTTAAAAAATTGGAATGTTCGTTCAAAAGGCCCAACATTCGTCCTCAGTAAATTTCCCTTGCAGGTTTGTCCTCAGCGTCAGTCGTTACCCAAATTGTGCGGTAAGGATAATAACCAATAGATATGAACATAGTTCGTCAGTCTTTTTAATTTGTTCCTGATGTTCGTTTGCAAAATGGTGAACAATTTTTTTTGTAACGCCGACATAATAACTTTTTTCCCAGCGCTGCCAACGCGGCCAACAAGGATTGTCGCGATAAATTCGAATTGCAGATACGAGTTGACATGCTCACTCGAACTCTAGAAACTTATATTGATACCCAAGATCAGATAGAAAATCACAAAGATTAGAAAGATGAAGATGAAAATAGGGAAGAATTTGAAAATCGCGTTGTGAATGTAATTAGTAACTTCAAACGAATCATAGAATCCGTTACTGTATTGACTCCTAAAGCCGATCCTTCTACTTTTCATGATCGTAACATAAAGCTACCTAACATACATTTACCAACATTCTCTGGTAATTGCGTGGAATATCCATCATTCATTGGTCTTTTCAATGTATTAATTGGAGATAATTCTAAATTAGCTTCTAGATCTGAGAAATTCTACTATCTTAAATCGTACTTACGGGGCGAAGCGTTACAAATAGTGGAAAAAATACAGGTAACTGATGATAATTACGCGATAGCTTTGAACCTTCTTGAAGATCGGTATAGAAACAAGAAACAAATCGTCATAAATCATTATCAGCAGTTATTGGCTCTTCCCACTATACAAAAGTGTAGTTCTCAAAATATGCGTCAGTTTTGCGCTAGCTCCAAAGCTATACTAGATGCTTTGGATTCAGTTGAACCTAATAAGGAAACACTATTTGACTCGTTAATAGTTCACTTACTGGAACAAAAGCTCGATTTTAACACTCGTCGCGTTTTTGAAGGACAAGCTGAGGTGAATAAATTATCAACCTCTAAACAATTTTTCGATTTTTTGCAAAAACGTTGTGTAGTCTTGGAAAACATAAGTCCAGATTTACAACCAGATAACAAAAATGTTACCAAACACTCTCACCATACTTCAAAAGGTAACGCTCCTAAAATCCACACTCCTCAGGTGGTTCTTCACTCTAGTTCCACCGACAATCGTTCTACACTTTCGTACTCTAAGCCAGTCTCCATTTCTCACTCTCAACAAATCTCTAGTGTCTCTGTTAACAAAAACTGTGATTATTGCAAAACCAGTGGTCATCGCATTTATAGTTGCAATGGTTTTCGAAATATCCCTGTTCCTGATAGAATAAATTTCGTCAAAATCAACAAAAGATGTTACAACTACTTAGGTTTGCAGCATTCTATTCAAGATTGTACCTCCAAAGGTACATGTGCTACTTGCAATAACAAGCATCACACTCTTCTTCACCTCACTAATACTCATTCAAGACATAGTCTCCAAAATTCTATACCCTCTAATCAGCATCCGACGCAAAACCCATCTTCAAGTTCCCAAGAAAATTTGAACGCTCAACCCCAGCAGGCTACAGCCTTGTCTGCGTTGAACACTGCTGGTTCTCACATACTATTAGCTACCGCTAAAGTACACTTATATCCTGAAAACGGAAGGCCAATAGTAGCAAGAGCACTATTGGATCCTGGAAGCCAAACTTCATTCATAATTTCCTCTTTAGCTGCAAATGTGAAAGGAATCTTAAAACCATCTCATCTGCAAGTGGCAGGTATTCTTAATGAACATAGTGTTATTAGGGAAGTGATGGATGTAGACATATACTCTCATCGCTCTGTTACTCAGTTTACTGTTTCCTGTGACGTGGTGCCAAAAATCAACTCTCATCTTCCTCAAGTGCCCATAAATTCATCCAAACTGCTCATACCTCATGATATCAAGGCCAAGTTAGCAGACGAAGAATTTGACTCTCCAGGAGAAATATCGCTTCTATTAGGAGCTGATATTTACTATGAACTATTACTCCCTGGTGTCGAATCCTTGGGAAAAGGTTACCCTACTCTAATTCAGACCCGATTGGGCTGGATTCTTTCGGGAGCCGTGCCTCCCCAGTGTCTATCTGCTCTGTCTCGCTTTGCTCACCCCAGCTACTCTTTCCACACAACTAGCTTCACTCAAGAAGAGAAGCTAGAGGAAATTTTAGAAAAATTTGTACACCAAGAAAATGGTTCTTACCACTTAACAAATTCCGAACAGGATGACCTGGCGGAACAAATATTTCAAGGCACTACCCAAATTCTCCCTGATTGAAAATACCAGGTAGACTTGCCCATAATTCATCCGCTAGCTCAAAAAAACTTAGGGGAATCATTCACTCAAGCGCAGAACAGATTTATGTCATTAGAAAAACGGTTACAAAAAAACCCACAACTCAAACAAGAGTACAAAGCAGTACTTGATGAGTACTTACTCTTGGGTCATGCTCGACTTATACCTCTTTCTCTTCACAACGCTTCTATGGAAAATAAATACTTTGTCCCACACTTATGTGTTGTGAGGGAACAAAGTTCTAGCACAAAAACTAGAATAGTTTTTGACTTTTCTGCAACCACTACTTCGGGTCTTTCTCTTAACGATATAAGTTTACGAGGGCCCTCCGTACAACCCGAGTTATTTGATATACTTACTCGGTTCAGGCTTCTTAGATATGCACTGACAGCAGACATCACAAAGATGTATAGGCAGGTGGCAATGAACCCCAAATATTGTTCTCTCCAAAATGTTCTGTGGAGGGACAATCCAAGCGACGAAATTCAATGCATCGAGCTGACCACTGTCTCCTTTGGCCAGAAAAGTGCCCCATTCCTTGCCTGCAGAGTACTCAAAGAAATAGCTCTACGTCGACCTGACTTACCACTTGCTCAACATACCATACTGCTCCAAAGCTATGTAGACGATATTCTATCAGGAGCAGATTCAGAACAAGACTTAAACGTTTTATACAATTCTCTGGTTACTCTTTTATCTCCTGCTCATTTCAAATTACACAAGCTGAGATCCAACTCAGAAAATTTCTGTAGCTCTACCTCTCAATGTGAACCAATCGTCAAAGAATTCAATCCCGACGAAGCCCCTTGTAAAGTGCTAGGACTTCTCTGGCAGCCTATTTCTGATAATTTTCAGATATCTCTCCCTAAATTGCAAGAAATATACCCTATCACTAAGAGAAAAATATTGTCACATGTGGCCAAGTGCTATGATCCCTTAGGATTAGTAAATCCTGTAATAGTACAGTGAAAAATGCTCATGCAAAAACTGTGGTACAAAGGTATTGGATGGGACCAGCCCATCACTGAATCAGATATAGTAAATGACTGGAACAATTTTCTGTCTAATATCTCGAATTTATCTTCTTATGTAATTCCTCGCTGCCTTATATTGCACAAAACCGTGACAAGATACGAATTGCACGCATTTTGCGATGCCAGCACCACAGCTTACGGATGGTTTGTACTTACGCACTTTTTACTCTGATAACTCTGTCACGTCCTCTTTGATAGCCGCCAAATCTAGAGTAGCTCCCATAAAGAAACCGCTCACCATACCCAAGCTGGAACTATGCTCTATGACTCTCTTATCTCAACTATTTACTAGAATTCACTCAGTTCTCCAACCTGTACTGACTATAGATGAATCTTCCCTATGGTCAGACTCTCAGATAGCACTATTTTGGGTCAAAGGCTCTCCCACCCAATGGAGCACCTTTGTGTGTAATAGAGCCTCCATCATTCAAACTGCTACGAAACAAGCAACCTGGAGACACATATCATCTGTCCAAAACCCCGCCGATATGCTGTCCAGAGGAAAATTTCAACCTGATTCTATTCACCTGTGGAAATCAGGCCCCTCTTTTCTCTCCAACCCAGAATCCAATTTAGACTCTTTCGATTCTTTTTCTCCAATATCCAATCCTCCCGAAGAAAGAAAGCACTCTGCCTTGAATACTAAACCATCACCTAACCTCTGGGAATGTCTTGTCTCAAAATGTTCCTCTCTAAACAAGCTGCAACGGACAACTGCTTATGTTCTACGATTCATCTATAATCTCAGAAATAGGGAAAAAGTGACCGGTCTCCTGAGCCCAAGAGAACTAGAACAATCTAATTCTTTCATAATAAAACAAATCCAGACAATCTCGTTTGTTATGGAAATTAAATCTCTCAAATTAGATAAACCCATTCATAACAAGCATATCGCTTCTCTTAACCCGTTTCTAGATGATAATAAATACCTCAGAGCAGGTGGACGATTGTCCAATGCTGACTTACCCTTTGACCAAAAATACCCAATATTGTTACCTTCCAAACATCATCTCACTATCCTGATCTTACGTCATGAGCATAAACGATTAGGTCACGCAAGCCCTCAAAATGTATTAAATAATGTACGATTACATTATTGGCCCATAGATGGCCTCAGATCTCTGAAGAAAATTATTTATTCATGTCCCACATGCAAACGCTTCAATGCTATTGCTTCCAGCCAAATCATGGCTAATTTGCCCAAAGAAAGGGTTACTCCTTTGCGTGCTTTTACCAACACCGGAGTAGATTTCGGTGGCCCATTCTTCACTAAGTCCTCATCACTAAAGAAAGCTCCCTTAATGAAAAGCTATATAGCAGTATTTGTATGTTTATCCACTAAGGCTGTTCATATAGAGTTAGTTTCTGACTTATCTGCCGACTCTTTCTTAGCTTGTTTAAAGCGATTTATAGCACGTAGGGGACTGCCATCAATAATATACAGTGACAATGCCACAAATTTTGTAGGAGCTGACAATTACTTGAAAGAAGTTAATCAATACCTACTTGATAATGCTCCTCAATTGGGAGATTTTCTCTCTCAATCTAAAATCACTTGGAAACGTATTCCTCCAAGATCTCCCCACTGGGGAGGAATCAGGGAAAGTGCCATCAAAAGCACTAAAGTACACTTAGCCAAGATTGTGAAAAATTCATCTTACACTTTCGAACAGTTCTCAACCATCTTAAGTCAAGTGGAAGCAATATTAAACTCACGCCCTTTATTCCCATTGTCCGACAATGTGAACGATCTACTCCCCTTGACTCCCGGTCATTTCTTAGTGCACTCCCCTCTCATGTCTTATCCAGAAGTGGACATTTCTCTGACTCCGATCAATAAGTTAAAGCACTGGCAGCTCTGTACTCAGGCGCAACAACAATTCTGGAGACGCTGGTCAACAGACCACTTAAACCGTTTGCAGAACCGTCCGAAATGGATGCATCCCCAACCAAATCTCAAAGTAAACGATTTGGTTCTTCTCAAAGACGAAGATAATCCCCCCATGAAATGGCCACTAGCTCGCATTACACAAGTTTTCATTGGAAAAGATTCAAAAGTGCGCTCAGTCCAAGTATTTACACAATCTGGATATCTCACTCGCCCCATCACAAAGGTGGTATTACTCCCTAACGAGGATACCCCTTCAATCTCTACCTTCCTTTCACCTTAGAATGTTTGGCACATCACCGGCCACTACTAGTAGGTAATTGTATAGTTCGTTTTAGGATTTTGTTTACTCTAATTGTTTTATCATTATTAATACATAGAATATTATTGTTGTTAATCAACTGGTACGTGTATGTTTTGTTGCGTTGAGTGACAGCAAAATACATTTACATATATTTCCGAATCTAGGCTTTCATAGTCTCACCTGCCGCGCGGGCAGTATGTTCGAAAACAAACCATTTGTATTCGAACTTGCATGCCTTCACCCTACTTCCTTCTCTCATATCCGAAATAAGTTTGTAATCAGTTATAAAAGTAACTAAAAAATCTACCAGTGTTCCAGTAAGTGAGCAGTTATAATTATTTCAAAACTCACTATAACGTAACCGTCGATATAGAAACAAAAAGTTAGTTGTCTGTCAAGTTTGACAAAATAAAATATGTTTTTTGAGTTCCCGACTATTTTTTAATATAAAATGGATTAATGTTCCATTAAAACTCGTCGTAGTACCATCCACAATAAAAAACACAATCCTCTTCCTCCGCTACTAAGCCTGTAATCCATAGGCCGCTGGTATAGAAAGTAAGTAAAAAACCAAACCAGCTTCAGGAAAAATATACAGTCCACTCAGCTCATTTCCCAAATGGAGGAGAGAAGTGAATGGAAAACAATCCTCCATAAGCCTTATCCCACAGATTCATCGAATAATTATTATTTATCCATCGCGTCTTTTCACGTCATATTATCTGGTAGAATTCTATCTGACAGATAACAGTTTTTGTAGCCAAGAACGGGCCTGGTATTTCAAATTTTTATTGTCACTGAGTTGATTTTTGACAGATCATACGGTTGATTAGTGAAGTTTGTATAGTTTTGTCTTTGTCTTCAGAGAGTGTCTTTCAAATAATTATATTATGATGGATGAACAAAAACGATCAAGGGCTCCTTATTTCAGTCAAGCTGAAATAAGACTGTTATTACAAATAGCTTCAAGATTTGAAGCTATTATGAAAATAAAAAGATCGTATGCTCCGGTTTGGAAACATAAAGAGGAGTGCTGGAAAAAATAGCTACTATTTTTAATTCCAAGTCAGGTATTTGCCTTATTGATTATTGATAGATTGATAGATTGATAGATTGATAGATTGATAGATTGATAGATTGATAGATTGATAGATTGATAGATTGATAGATTGATAGATTGATAGATTGATAGATTGATAGATTGATAGATTGATAGATTGATAGATTGATAGATTGATAGATTGATAGATTGATAGATTGATAGATTGATAGATTGATAGATTGATAGATTGATAGATTGATAGATTGATAGATTGATAGATTGATAGATTGATAGATTGATAGATTGATAGATTGATAGATTGATAGATTGATAGATTGATAGATTGATAGATTGATAGATTGATAGATTGATAGATTGATAGATTGATAGATTGATAGATTGATAGATTGATAGATTGATAGATTGATAGATTGATAGATTGATAGATTGATAGATTGATAGATTGATAGATTGATAGATTGATAGATTGATAGATTGATAGATTGATAGATTGATAGATTGATAGATTGATAGATTGATAGATTGATAGATTGATAGATTGATAGATTGATAGATTGATAGATTGATAGATTGATAGATTGATAGATTGATAGATTGATAGATTGATAGATTGATAGATTGATAGATTGATAGATTGATAGATTGATAGATTGATAGATTGATAGATTGATAGATTGATAGATTGATAGATTGATAGATTGATAGATTGATAGATTGATAGATTGATAGATTGATAGATTGATAGATTGATAGATTGATAGATTGATAGATTGATAGATTGATAGATTGATAGATTGATAGATTGATAGATTGATAGATTGATAGATTGATAGATTGATAGATTGATAGATTGATAGATTGATAGATTGATAGATTGATAGATTGATAGATTGATAGATTGATAGATTGATAGATTGATAGATTGATAGATTGATAGATTGATAGATTGATAGATTGATAGATTGATAGATTGATAGATTGATAGATTGATAGATTGATAGATTGATAGATTGATAGATTGATAGATTGATAGATTGATAGATTGATAGATTGATAGATTGATAGATTGATAGATTGATAGATTGATAGATTGATAGATTGATAGATTGATAGATTGATAGATTGATAGATTGATAGATTGATAGATTGATAGATTGATAGATTGATAGATTGATAGATTGATAGATTGATAGATTGATAGATTGATAGATTGATAGATTGATAGATTGATAGATTGATAGATTGATAGATTGATAGATTGATAGATTGATAGATTGATAGATTGATAGATTGATAGATTGATAGATTGATAGATTGATAGATTGATAGATTGATAGATTGATAGATTGATAGATTGATAGATTGATAGATTGATAGATTGATAGATTGATAGATTGATAGATTGATAGATTGATAGATTGATAGATTGATAGATTGATAGATTGATAGATTGATAGATTGATAGATTGATAGATTGATAGATTGATAGATTGATAGATTGATAGATTGATAGATTGATAGATTGATAGATTGATAGATTGATAGATTGATAGATTGATAGATTGATAGATTGATAGATTGATAGATTGATAGATTGATAGATTGATAGATTGATAGATTGATAGATTGATAGATTGATAGATTGATAGATTGATAGATTGATAGATTGATAGATTGATAGATTGATAGATTGATAGATTGATAGATTGATAGATTGATAGATTGATAGATTGATAGATTGATAGATTGATAGATTGATAGATTGATAGATTGATAGATTGATAGATTGATAGATTGATAGATTGATAGATTGATAGATTGATAGATTGATAGATTGATAGATTGATAGATTGATAGATTGATAGATTGATAGATTGATAGATTGATAGATTGATAGATTGATAGATTGATAGATTGATAGATTGATAGATTGATAGATTGATAGATTGATAGATTGATAGATTGATAGATTGATAGATTGATAGATTGATAGATGGGTTCAGATAGTGATCCTCCTGGTAAGACACGTTATATATTTCCAAAGTTTGAACAGTGCATTTCGTAATTATTTTTATAATTATTTCCTATTTTTTTATTTTTAGTTTTAACTGCTCAAATTCCAGATGAAAGTAACCTGGTTATTTTGCCAATGGAAGTAAGATGCTCACTATATACACAAAACATATATATAATTTAAATTATCAGTTATATTAATCGGTCGCTATTCACTTTCAAAGATAATTTTATTTCTAGACAAAATCCATATATTCAAATGAAAGTATTATGACAATAAAATATAAAACCATAATCTGAATTTTAAGGAAGATTTGGAATCAGTAGCCTTAAACACAAATGAAGAATTTTCATCTCCTTCAGAGGCTACAAGGGAACTTATTCCTGGACCAAGTTTTAGAGAGGATGTTGGTTTGATTGACAATGTTTTAACTTCTTTTCATTTAAGTTTCGAGTATTATTTTCCAATATGTATTTTTAGGACAGTGAATTACATACTGCCAAAAAAATGGAATCCCTATGCTCTTAAAAAAACCAAATCCCTTATTAATTTCAAAAAAAGGCTAAGACAAAAGGAGACATTGTTTTAGAGGATAGAGCAAAACTTATTGTTGTCCAAAGACTTCTTTGGAAAATGAGGAACAAAGGTCACAAGAAACACATATTAAAGAATTGGAAATACTGGAACAAAAACATAATAAAGAAATGGAATTACTAGAGTCGTCCATTGCCCTAAAAAAAATAAATTGCAGCGGGACCAGTAAACAATTTTGTATGTTAAAAATGTTATATTTAATTTCACATTTATAAATTAGTAGTAATCACATTTTAAAGAGAAAGAGAGAGAGAGAGAGAGAGAGAGAAGAATGTTAATATTTTAGTATTGAATGTTTTCGTTTCGTATGATGGTTACATATAAATTATTGATATTATGTTTTATATAGTTATATATATGTAAGTTTTTGAAATATTTTCTGTGAATTAGAAAATTGATATTATTTTGTTTTTCATACTATAACAGATCGTAAAAGGAAATGAACCTCTCCAAAGTAATCAAAGAGTAATACTTTTATCCTTTCATAATTTAAATATATATACTAGTATACTAGTTGTTTGCTCTAACCAGAGTTCTAGAATAACCAATAAATTATGCACGAACTTCTCTTTCAATATTTTCATGACCTTTTTCTGGAACTGGATCTATTTCACCCTCATCTCCACCATCTACAAAGTCCTCTTCATTTTGCTCTGGTCCAAAATTGTGAAGCACAGCTGAGGCTACAATTATCAATTGAATAGCTTCAATATTGCCTCTGATGCCATTACTTAAAATAGAAAATCTTCGCTTCCATATTCCAAACATTCCTTCAATGATGTTTCTAGTTCCAATATGTGCTTCATTATTCAGGTCTTCTGCATCTCCCTGATGGTTATGTAAAGGAACCATTGAAGATTATTTTAACGGGTATCCAGAATCACCAAGTAATATTCCATTGCCCATATCTCCATCAAGAAATCTTGTATATATTCTTTAATTTTCGAAAATATGGTCATTATAAATGCAAACTACCTGGAAATTTAATGGAAAGAAACTTTTTCGATTCCTGAAGAATCCTCCCAAACCAAAGCATCCGTTTTTTATTTTCAGTAATGGCTTTAAGTCTAAGGCCAGGTCTTTTCACCATAGAATAGTAAATTATCTGTCACTTTTTTCTGTAGATAAATAAAGTACCGTCTTTTCACTGTCAAATATAATTATCTATCAGATAAACTGCCGAATAGAGCGTTTCCAAGTGACGTCTTCCCGCGTCATATTGTCAGCTGATCACGGACAACCTTCAGAGAGATGAATGAAAATAGCATTTTTTACTGATTTAAATATTAATCGAGAACCAAAGTTAATTGGTTTCGGTAGTGTTTATTAGTTGGATACTAAAATAATTTAAAAGTGTAAAATTTTTTATGAGTTTTATCGTGTTGTATTAATCGGTTTGAGGTTATATTAGAATTTAATGTGAAGGTTGTCCGGTGACAGGAATTCGTCACGATGACGTACTTGGAAAAGGTGAATAGATATTTGCCAATTCAAGCTCCAGAAAAAACTTTATTTGACGGATTAGTCATACGTTTGTATATACCTACCCATTATTTTTCAACTGTGTCGGTGTTTTTGGATAACATAATAGTAGTTGTAAAATTTGAAAAATGGAAGAAATTTTTGAAGATTTCGATTTGATTGAAGGAATTAGTAATGGTTACCATAATCGAGAATATCACATATCATATCACATTCAATTGCACTATTCTTTATCCTCCCAAACCAAAGCATCCGTTTTCTTATTGTCAATAATGCCTTTGAATCCAAGGCCAGGTCTTTTCACCATTCATCTGACACTTTATTCTGTAGATAAATAAAGTCCGTCTCTTCACTGTCAAATATAGTTATCTATCAGATAAACTGCCAAATCTACTTGTAATAACAAATATGAAACTTAATATAAATAAGAAATATTCATTACACCCACGTCTATTTCCTATATTGGTGACCCCGACAGAAGAACGCAACCTCATCCCAACGATGCTTCGTGACGAAAGTCAACTTCCAAATCTACGAGAGGCGAACGCAGAATTGCTACATCAAATCCAAACTCTTCGACAGCAGAATGAGGAACTACAAAGATTACCGAACCTACAACAACCACAGCAGCAGCCACACAGCAAGATTCAGTCGTCGTTCAACGGATAGCTATAAAACTGCCACCTTTTTGGGCCGACAAACCAAGCTTATGGTTCGCACAAGCGATTCTCAGTTTAAGTTGTCTAATATCACAAAAGAGGTAACAAAATTTCATTAAACGTTTGTTTGAGTCTGAGGAACAACGAGTTCGTCAAATGATTGGCGGGGCAGAGCTTGGCAATCGGAAACCGTCACAGTTTCTCTGTCATCTTCGTTCTCTTGTTGGTGCCACCATCGTTCAAGATAACCTTTTGTGTCAACTTAGGTTACAACGACTTCCACCCAATATTTGTGCTATTCTCACAACGCAGTTGGAGCTGGGCTTGATGAACTTGCAGAACTTGCTGATAGAATCGTCGAATTCTCCCCGAGCAATCCAACTTTCTCTATAAGTGCAGCTCTTAATGTAAAGGCACAGAAAATAAACTTTTCGATGCTATTGTTGATCTACAGAAGTAAGTTGCTGCGCTGTCTGCTTCTCGCTCACGTCCTCGCAGTTCCAACCGCAATTTTAGACAGAAGAAGAAATCTTGCACCCGAGACCAGTCTAACCAACAATCAGGACATGTTTGTTGGTATCACAAAACATATCAGCAAAATGCTAAAAAGTGCATCAAACCTTGCAATTTTTCGAAACGACCAAAGCGGTCCGTAATTACGGCGTCTGACTGCTCTCGATCCAGTAGCCGTCTAGTTGTAATTGATAAAAATTCAAAACACAAATTTTTAGTTGATACTGGTTCTGATTTATGTTGTTTTCCTCGACGTCTCCTTCGAGAACGTCGTCCTCCTGTCAACTACGATTCATCTGCCGCAAACGGAAGCAAAATAAAAACTTACGGTTTCAAAGCCTTAAATCTCAACTTAAGCCTTCGACGTAGTTTTTTGTGAAGATTCGTCGTTGCTGATGTTGATTTACCGATCAGTGGATCAGATTTTCTCGCTGATTTTCAGCTTTTACCTGATTGCCGTACCAAACACATCATCGATGTTTCCACTGGACTTCAAGCTCACAGTTTATTTCAACCTTTTTCGCAAGGCAGTGTCAAAGTAGTCCAAGATTCTTCAACTTACTCTGGTCTTGTTTCTGAGTTTCCTGAAACCACCCGTCCACCAGGTTTAACTCGAAATATGAAACTGTTCATCATATTCGCAAAACTCCTGGACCTCCGGTTACAAATAAAGTTCGCCGATTAAGTCCCGAAAAATTGGATATTTCACGAAAATAATTCGATGATATGATGCAAGCTGGTACAACTCGCGCATCCGAAAGTTCTTGGTCCTCTCCTTCACACTTGGCACCGATAAGTGACTCAGCTTGGCGTATCTGAGGAGATTACCGCGCGTTGAACGCTCGAACAATTCCGGATCGTTATCCTGTTCGTCACATATATTATGCCACCTTCTTTATTGATAGATGACCGATGTTTTAGAAAATTGACTTAGTTAAGACGATATTGGAAAAATTGCCATCATTACACCATTTGGACTCTTCGAATTTCCATTCATGACGTTTGGACTTCGAAATGCTGGTCAAACTTTCCAAGGATTTATGGATGAAGTTTTGCGTGGTTTGGACTTTTGCTTCGTTTACATGGACGACATTCTTGTTTTCTCTCGTTCTAAAGAAGAACACGAACGTCATCTGAAAATTATTTTTGAACTTTTCTCGAAGTACGGTTTAGTCATCAAATCCACAGAAATGCATTTTTTGGACTTGCTGAGGTTAATTTTTTAGGTTATACTATTTCTTCTGCTAGCATCCGTACTCCAGAAGAACGAGTTCAGGCAATTGAAGATTTCCCTCTACCAAAAACAGCAAAAAGTCTTCGCTGTCTCTTGGGAATGCTGAATTTTTATCGCAAATTCATACCTCGCGCCTCTGAATACGAAGCTCCTTTGCATAACGCAATAAGCAATCCACTTCTGAAGAGTTCTCAACCGATAGATTGGACACCTGAATTATAAGAAGCTTTCTCAAAATGCAAAAACTGCATTTCTTTTGTTTCACTTCAGGTCCACCCTCGTATTGGTGTACCATTTGCTTTATACACAGATGCTTCAAATCATTCTATTGGAGCATGCTTACAGCAGCTCGTTAATTACGTTTGGCAACCACTTGAATTCTTTTCAAAGAAAATGTATTCGAAAGAAAGTTCTTGGCCTGCTCACTATCGTGAACTTCTTGCAATATATGCTGCAATTCAGCATTTTCGCCATCTT
The DNA here is from genome assembly GCA_947563755.1 of Lochmaea crataegi. NCBI lineage: Eukaryota > Metazoa > Arthropoda > Insecta > Coleoptera > Chrysomelidae > Lochmaea > Lochmaea crataegi. The sequence goes on from OX387430.1 coordinate 27,344,234, forward strand.
TTGGAAGAACATCTATTCACGATCTACTCAGATCACAAACCGTTGGTTTAAGCTTTTCAACAAAAACGTAAAAAACTTCCACCAGTTCCACTCAATCAACTCTCTTTCATCGCGGAATTTTCAACAGTCATTCAATACATTGGAGGTAACGATAATATTGTTGCTGACACCCTTTCCCGGATTGAAGCTGTTTCTGTACCACTTGATTACAACTTACTGTTTAATTCTCAAGAAGAAGACGAAGAACTCAAGAAGAGTATTAAAGAAAATTCTTCTCTCCACATCGAACGTGTGCCGATTCCTGGAACCTCACTTACTGTGTTTTGTGATACATTAACAGGAAAACGACGATCTTTCATCACACCTCCATTCCGACATATCGTTTTCAATCAACTTCATAACTTGAGACACCCCGGCGCTAATGCTTCACTCAAGTTAATTACAGACCAACGATAAGGATGTAGCTGCTGCTGTTTAAGTATCTTCCAAGAACTTGAAGAAGACGTATTTGTTTGTTTTGAAATATTCCTCACGCTAACTGTTGGATCTTGATAAACTAAATTTAAAATAATATTTTCTTTATTAATGATTCTTGTTGTTCTTGGCCTACCAGAATTTATTTATTTTTGGTCTCACATAGCCAGTTTCTCGACAACGTCATTCAATCGCTCTAATTTTACTTGGTAAGTTTCTTCTAGGAAAGCGTAACGCGTAACAACTGCACTAGAGTTTCCCAAACACTCGCCTAAGGTTAATAACATGTCGCTGTATTCATCATTTCCGACTTTAAATTTATATCGCAAATCTTTCTTCAATTACCGCTCGACGTCTCATTGGGCACCCCAATCTTCAACCCTGACCATAAGACAATTGACATCTGCCAACGACCGCTTCCATTTTACATATCGCCACGAGGGACAGCCTTTCCGCTATCGACTCTCTTCGAGGAAAGACCTCCACTTTTTCATCGCTTTTATACCTTTCCTATCTAAATTGCTGTGGTGAGTCCAAAATAGTTATTTATGCAACAAGTTATAAGCTACATATTCCGAAAATTGAAAAAACGGAACCACCGGGGATCGAACCCGGGAACCCTCGATTACAATCCCATACCAAATACCAAATACCAAAAATTTTATTTACAAATTTAAATATGTACATTTTTATAAAATAACAAAAGTAAATATAATAGTAGTCCACGCACTGTCTTCATTCGTGTCTTCAGCGTATGCCTTCTCTTCTTGAAGAGGTCTCACATGCTTAGGCTGCTGTAAGCCGATTTATCTACTTTCTGTCATTTTTATTTTGAGATAATTCTTCAGAAAATTTTATCTGCTCCTTGACATCGGTTAATGTCATTATCAGATATCTTTGATTGTATGCATATAGCGGTAATTGATTTTAGATTTAAAAATTGTTAGAGAGGCCAATAATTGCGATAGTGATTTCCCTGAAAAACTTGTATGAAAAAACAGGGTTGTCAACATTGAAATATTAGGGGACAATCTTTATTCGTAAAATAAAGGTAGTTTCTGATGTAAAAGACCGTGTTTCAGACTGGGATTATTTCCGGCTCGTTTTTCGGTTACGTTTTGTAGTAATGGCGATCTTAGTTTGTGTCTATAAAATTTGTCTGAGTTTTTAATTATAAAATCCCTTATTGTTTCTATCTCTGCTTCCTCGTGGAGGTCAGCAATTCTGCTATATCGTCCCCTTCCCAATGCGAGTCTTAGACATTTGTTTTGAATCCGTTGTATTTTTATAAACGTTGTGTCAGGGGCCGAACAGAATGCTTGGTACCCGTATGTTAAAATTGGTCTGATTGTTTGTTTATACAAAAGTAATTTGTTCTCTTTACTGACATAACTATCTTTATTTAATAGAGGGTAAAGTGTTCTTATTGCGTTACTGGCCTTTGTTACAAGATTTTTAATATGTGTGTGATAAGTTAATCTTTTGTCTATATGAAAACCTAAATATTTTATGGATGTCTTTGGCGTAATAATTTCGTCTTTAATTTTTAATTTTGACCTAATTTTATTATTTGTGTGTTTGCGAGTAAGGATTATTTGTTCAGTTTTTTGAGAATTTAGATTGATTTTGTTTTCTTGTAAATATGGCATTACTACTCTGTTCATATGTATATCAATCTTTTTGTTGGCGACTTCCGCATAAAATGATCTTTTATATAAACAGGTGTCATCTGCGTATAGTGATGTTTGTATGTCATTATGCATTGGGAAATCGTGTGTCATTATTGTATAAAGATGAGGGGATAGTGAGGAGCCTTGCGGCACTTCTGCCTCTGTTACGTATGGTCCACTTAATGTGTTGTTAATCTTAACGTGAAATTTCCTATCTTTTAGATAAGAATAGATTAACTTTGTTATGTATATGGGATAGCCGGCCGACATCATTTTATGTGTTAGTCCCTCTATCCAGACAGTATCGAATGCCTTTTCTATATCGAGGGCAACCACTACTGTGTTCATTTTATTTCGAAAGTTTTCTTTAACGTAATGAAGTAGTCGAATTATCTGAGCCACTGTCGAGTGACCTTTCCTAAATCCGAATTGTTCATTGGGAATTATTTTCAATTTATTTCCAAATTTGAGCATTCAGTTTAGTATAATTTTGTCAATAATTTTTGCAAGAATATTAATTAGTGATATTGGTCGGTAGCTATCCAAGAATTTTGGATTTTTGCCCGGTTTCGATATTGGGACGATAATTGAATTTTTTAGGTTTTGTGGATATTGTTGAAATTTTAATATTGCGTTTACTATATACATAATTTGAACTACAACTTTGAATGGTAAATTTTTATATAAAATAGTGTCCAGCTGGTCAGGGCCTGGTGCTTTATTGTTGGGTAGTCGTTTTATTATCTGTTTTATTTCACTAGGAGAGGTAATGTATTTAGTCAATTCATTCTTTCCTATGTCGGTACTGGTATTTATGATTTCAGTAATATTCTGTTCTATTGTTTGTTCATAAATGGTGTTATTGCTTTTATTCATTTTAAATATATTTTCAAAATGTTTCCCCAAGACCGCCCCTTTCTCAGAATCGTCTATGTACAATTGTCCTTTGTGTTCGAATGCAGGTATAGTTTTAAATGATCGTTTAAGTCCCATACGCTAAGCCACAGCGTTACGAAGGTTCGTACCTACCGATGTTCGGATCGGTATTATATGTTACCATTAACCGCGACTGCGTCTTACAAAGTACATAAAGTGGTGCTTTTTTTCGCGAGTGAAAAAAAGAAACTTTATGCATATGTTGCATGCACTGTTTTTCTACAATCAAGAAAAAACCAAAAAATGTGTTACTTAGGTTGCTCTAAATGAACTAAAAATGGCGTCGATTTGAATGTTTATGTTTGTCATGATGACAAAACGCTAAGTAAAATGTCAGATGAGTGCAATCTGCAGAGCCATTAGCGGAAATATTTGAAATTAGCATTAAAAAAACTACTTTTTCTACAAACGTCAAAAAATGACAAGGTTTGCGCATTGACAACAATATGCAAAGTGACACTTTTTTTCGGAATCTTACGTTACCATGACACCGAGCACGAAATACTTCGCGCACTAGGGTGCGAAGTATTTCGCACACTGCATGTAAATTAATAAGACTTTTGTATTTCAATTTTTGAAAAAATGAAGCAAAACTCCAAATTATTATTCATTTTTAAATGAATAACAATTAAATACTTTTAAAATAATGATAGAATTTTACAATAACTTTAGTTATTATTTACAATATTAACATTAATCCATAGTAACAGTGAAAATTTGATTAGGAAAGACATTTTAAGCCAACTCAACACTATTTTCTAAAATAAATTAGGCATTTTACTTATTCATAATATTTTTAAAAGATAGATTTTGACATTTGTAGAAAAAATATTGTTTGCATCTCGTGCGCGAACTACTTTGGTGGTCTCGAATATTTTTTTAACTCGGCTTCGCCTCGTTAAAAAATTCAATTCTCGATCACCAAAGTAGCATTTCGCGCACTTGAAACAAAAATAACTATTATCTCACCCTAATGTCACTTTATCTCACTCTAATATCACTTTTTCAAACAAATATATATTTTATGAACGAAAATCGATTAAGGAAACGTCACTTTTATTGATTGTAGAAAAATATATTTTATAATATTTAGTTTCGTTCAAAGTAATCGTGGAGATGATTTTTATCACATAACACATTTTATTTTTCACATAGTTAGATGAAATAATATTTGCCACGTGGTCATCTAACCATCTTTTTATTGAATCCCTGTATATTATTATCTGTGCATTATTTTCTAACTAAACATTTTTAAATTATAAATTACTGTGTTTTATACTTTTGTGCAAACATTTCAAGCTTTTTCTGTTGAAGAATAACTCTTTTTAACTACAGATTAGGTTCAGACTAATTTTAAAGTAATTATGTGTGTTTATTTCTTTTAAGTTAATATTATTAACAATATATAAATACTTTTATTGCTTCTGTAAAATTGTTCACAAGGTTTTAAAGAAATAAATCCTATAAAATATTCCCTTAGTATATAATTCTGCCAGTGCGGGCCTTACATATCATAAAGTATTATATTTTTCAGCAATGATTCATTCATTAATATAACAACATAACGTTTTGCTATATCTAATTAGGTGTCTTTTTAAAATTATCAGATTCCCCTTTAGATTAGTAACTTCATTCATTTTTTTATTGTCTTAATATGGGACATATATGTTGGAAAGCCTTCGGTGAACTCAATATCTCATTTATTTCAAACATATGCCTTTCTTTTTAACCTCGAAAGCTGAACCAACATTATGTGCCCCATTACATTCAAGTTTCCCACAAATCCCTAATCCGCCTGAACTTTTAGGTAATCACAGCAGTTGGGGTACCGTTAACAAATAAGTATACCTTGAGAGTTAGCATACGGCTGACATCTAGTTAAGTTACCGTTAACAACAAAGTACACCGTTGATAGCTAATATACGGCTGATAACTAGAATACCATTAGCTGCTAAGATACTATTAATTGCTAGAGTATAAGACACCTTCAAGATATCTCCAAGTCCACTTCTCTACGCACTTGTCCCGGAGAAGATATATACTTAAGATAAGTACCATAAAAAGTACAGGCCTTATTTTTTGGTTCCGTTCCTGGCAAGAAATAAAATTAATGTTTTAACTTCTTTTTAATTTCTCATCCACTTGGCTATAAGAGCTGTTGGGGATCATGTCCGGGCTAAAGTAAGTTATTGATTTTTTTTAATATATATTAATTTAATTTCTACAAGGTGTTTCTACCTTTTTCACCTTAGTTTTCTTTTTCTTTAAATTCATTTTGTTCTTTCGTCGACGTCTAAAATGTAGTGGCGCCATAAAGCTTCTTATAGTCTGACAACCTCTGACATACCGAGTGCAGCACTAACATGGAGTAAAACCACCCTTGAGAAGAGTCTCATGCCATGTCTCGAGTGCTCTAGAGCCCAGTAAGGTTACAATATTTTGATTAACAATATCTAATTTTACAAATAGCAAGGTTTCAAAAATCTAATTATTGTTGACTTATCGTTATAACTATCAATAAATGACAGTTTTCCTTGGCAAAGTAAGAGAAAATCAAGATATACAAAATATACCGATAAGAATGGATTTTTGTGAAACGTTACAAGAAAGGAAAGCCCTTAATCCCAATATTTCAACATGTATCCGTTTTATCGATGAGGTCTCATTTACGCGACGAAAAATTTTTAATTCACATAATGCATACTAATTAATAATAATACTTGATTAATAACTTTATCAATATTTTATACCAGTATCGGTTACCTATTACTTCATAATTTTCGAATCCAAATATTCCGAAAACGATATCTTTTTGATGAAAAATTGAATGATGCTCAAGTTCACGTGAAACTTTGATTAAAAAATCCAACCTTAAAAAAGTTATGTTCAATAATACTTGGTACAAACCGTGTAGCTAGCGCCCTCTATGAGAGTCAGATATAAAAACGAATTCATGAGATGTATCAGCTTTCAAAACATATTCCTATAAAATTTCATTATGATGTTGCCAGTAGTTTTGGCAAATTCGTAAAAAATGTGTATACCTACTTTTTTTCAACGCCCCTTATCTTGAATACTGATGACGTTACGAAATTTTTTATTGAGCAAACCCCAATTACTTTTTAGTTTTCTACCTATTCTAGAGACAGGGGTCAACTTTTTTTAAAACACCCTGTATGATATGTAACACAAAAGCATTTATAAAAGTCACGATAATGAATGCTAAAATAGTTCAGAAAGTTTATAAAATTGAAGTTGTTTAGAATTAATAGTATATTACGTACCTAGGCCAGTAAAGTAAGAAATGTCTCGGATCACAATACAAGCGAAGCTGAGGTCGACAAACATGTGATCTGAGGCTTTCTTATTTACTGGCCAAGGTGTGTATACTATTTCTGTCCTCCGTCCGGAAATCATCTTTCGGGCCGCCGCGCTAAACAAAGTTGCCGCTTTCCGGCTGCGTCGAACAGAAAAATAGTATACACACCTCGGCCAGTAAGTAAGAAAGCCTCAGATCACATGTTTGACAATTACATGTGATCTGAGACATTTCTCACTTTACTGGCCTAGGTCTGTAATATACTAATACACACACTTGTGAAGTTGCTGTTTTTTATATATAAGTTAAAGGTATTTATTTATAAGCAAAATTAGTCACGAATATCAGTTTCACTTTCACTGTCGTCATCCAAATTGATAATAAACTTTTATTTGGGAATTTTTTATATATCCATTTATGACTTTTCCGTCCTTTTAATATGGGAAACATACTTGGCCCAGCTGCTATCAGGAATGTTTGCAGTTTCTGTTTGAATAAGAGCTATCACAGTTGAACTTAGGCTGGAGAAGTTATATTTCTTGGAACTGCTGACTTAAGCTGATGCTATATGTTCAATTGGGTTAAAAATACAGCTATAAGGTGGAAGTCTTGGCACCGCGTGTTCTGAGCTTCCTGCCAATGAATCACAAAAATATTTTCCCTCTATCGAATAACTGCATAAAACTTCTAGTAAATGTTTTTTGTGTACCTAGTATATATTAGTTATTATTAGTACATATTATTATACAACATATATTCTTGTATAGTGCTTTGGTGTCATTTGAACATGGTGTTTTTCTAGTCTTCGACTGTGTATTATCTATGACGTTGGGTGGAATATTTGGTATGAGTTTATTTTGGAACCAGTCTTAAAAAATTCGGCTGTAGTGTCATCAATATAATCGACTAAAGGGTCCCTAATATTATTTGCCGTTAAAGACAACGCATTTGGTATAAAACCATTTTCGGTTCCTGCGTGAATTATCGTAATGCGTTTTCCTTTATCAGACGGCGCATCAGTTTGGCACAAGTCAGATGAGTCTACCCAACTTCTGTTTGGAATATCGTGTGTATCGAACCACATTCCACGGTCCAGAAGGGAAGTATGAACATTTAATATAATTTGTTTCCCATGAGGGTGTAAAATTTGTCGACTAGTGGTACAACGACCACCAGTTGAAGTACTAGCTTCAGAATGAATTCTTGGACGTCACCAAAATGGAATAGACACTTTAAAATAGACGTAACTGACACAACAGGATATTAGGTAGGTAATGATTAAATGTTGTTTTCCGTCGACCGTGTATTAACATATGCTATAAACGTTCCCAAAATTAGACAAAATCATACATTAATGACCCCCATTAATGCATGACTTACCTACATAAATCAACGATTTTCTGTAGGCAACCCAACGCACATCTTATACATTATATTTATATTGACAGTTACCTGTGGTGTAGGCAACCAAACATACAATAACGTCTTCAAAAATGAATCCTAGTATAGAATACTTCTAGCTTTTGACTTACCTATCGTTTTATTTTTTTATCATACAAAATTATAATAATTATTAGTGTTAAGACATCCAAAAAAGAATTTAAGAAAAACGAAAACAGTAACATTTGAACCAGCGACCATCTCTGTGACATTTCAATGTCATTATTTAATTTTGACAGTACAAGCTGTGAGTACAAGGAAAAAGAGTACAACTTGTACAGTGTTTTGTGTTTATAACTAGTGCTGAATTCTCCCAGGAAATGGATGAAAATTTTACATTTACTCCGCCAGAAGTTGCAGAAAGTGCTAGTTCAGCATCATCTAGTTTACTGCCAGAAAAGAGCAGAAGTCTGTATGAAAAAACGTATGCCGAATTTATATAAATATTTTTAGTTTTTAAATATTGAGAAAAACGAATACAACTGATACAGTCGGCGAAAAAGCTTTGTAACTAACACGAGTATTAAAAGGGCAATTAACAATCTCGAACATTAACGCACTCGCTCTGCTCGTGCGTTAAATTATCTCGATTGTTAATGGCCCTCATTAATACACTTGTTGGTTAAATAACTATTAACTTTTCCCTATAATTTCTGAAACTGGGAAGCGGTCTGTTCTTAAAACAGTCTTGTTATCGCCATAATCTCTTTAATATCCCATTAATACTGAAAGTCTGGTTGCCAGAAAAGTAAATTTTATTATTTACACACATTCAAACATATCCTTACCAAGGGTTCCAAATCAACCTTAGGAGATTTATTATTATCAAATAAATTTAGCCTACAATTATTAAAATTCCAAACTATTTCATGAGATATTTCATTCCGGACCTGGGAATCTTTTAAGGGGCACACACTTTTATTGCTTATCTATATTTCGAAAAATAGTTAATTATGAGGGTCGTCGGCTTATATTGATTTATGACCTTTTTAGATGTCTGGTCGCACTTTTTTACATATAATTTGGTTAAAACTTTTACTGGTAGATTGATTGATTGGTTCGGCACCACCAGTCAGAGGCTTCGAGACCTTGGCACCTCAGCCTTTAGGATTTTTGTGCTCTTGGTTGTACAGTTTATGTGAAGGAACCAGTATCCCTTATCAGGCTCAACAGTATTTTCACTAGGTCCTCCATGGAGAAATCCTCTCCTGGTAGATACAATAATCCTAATTTTATGTCATTTTGTTAGATTGGGCGAGATTTTAAAATTGTTAATAAAATATAATAGATGTCGAAGAATAAATAAATATTATTCAACGCTTTACAACTAAGTTTGAAAAAATATTTTTCAAAAACAGTGACCGATCAACTTAAGAAGCAACAACTACTTCCCGGGCTATATGCCCCGACAGACATTGAATTACACTTCTAATTCAAACGCGGTCGGTATGATCTAGAAGATTCTGGTTTGTAATTAGAAGGGAAAACATAACTTGCAGACCGGTCTCGGCGTATTTGCGCCTCATCAGTACAAGGTATATGTTATCGTCTGAGAGTTAATCCCGGACTGACTATGTCTCATACCGACCCCGTTTTAAGTGTTATTCAATGTCTGTCGGGGCATATAGCCGGGGAAGTAGTTGTTTCTTCTTAAGTTGAACGGTCACTGTTTTTGAAAAATATTTTTCATAACTAAGTTGTAAAGCGTTTAATAATATTTATTTATTCTTCGATATCTATCGGTAACGCGCTTTACTAAATACGACAATTTTACAGGAAACTGTATAATTCATTAATAAAATATAATAACGTATTTACAGCCTTTCACTTATATAAAGGTTTATCATATTCCAAAAACACCCTTTCACTTTCACAACCTTAAACTTCGAACTAGTATGAATTGCAACAGTGTGTGCATCTGAAGGAAGGATCATCTTAATTGAAAACCGTCAGAAGTTTAATTGATTTTCAGTAGTTCCGATGTAAAGTTTCAAATCAAGTGATTGATGTTCTTCAAAAGCTTTCTGAAGTATAGTGAAGATTTTATAATTTTTTTTATCGTCATCTATATAGAAAGAAGTATGGACTGGATAAAAATTTCGTGCAATCAAATAAAAACTAAGGTATAATTGTAAAAATATGCTCTCAACCAATTCGTACTTTGATTCTTGGAATTTAGCAATGGTAAAAATATCTTTGTAAGTTGATGCATTGTCTTGATGAAACAAGTTTTTTTTCCGTATGAATTTTGATATTGAAGTGATTCAAAAGTCTGCAATAATATTTATAGTTGATGGTTTTTTAGGTTAAACATATAATGGATCAGCGAGTACAGCACATAGTGAAGCGTTACACAACCTTGCTGAGAAAATCACCCAATCCTTTAATAACGTGTAGATAGCGGTGACCATATTTATTGACATCGAAGGAGCATTTAACAATGCACTACCAACCTCCATTGGCTTAGAAAAAAGCATAAAACAAACCATTACTGGCTAGGTATATGCTATGCTCACAAACAGAACAGTAATTACATATCTTCGGGATAAGGCTATCAGCTTCAAACTTTCCAAGGGCTGCTCTCAAGGCAGGATACTATTTCCCTAAGTGGTCTCTCTTGATAAATGACTGACTTAGTGTTTTCGGAAGAAAAGCATATACATACGGCCTTGCTATTATGAAAAGGACCAAGTCAGGAAGGGAAACATATAAAATCCTCCAAAAGATATTAGACTATGCTTACAGATGGTGAAAGGAGGAACAGATATCTTGTAGCCCTGGCAAAACTGCAAAAGTTCCCGTTAATTGGAAAGTAACTTGGAATCCACTTTCTTCCAATAGTGAGGTTATTTCGTTTGCAGCGAATTTGAAATATTTGGGTATTATCCTAGATTGAAATTTCAAATGAAAAATTCACTGCAAAAAAGTTCTTCACAAGGTAAGATTATCCTTGTGGACGTATGACATCTGTGGAAAATCTTGTGACCCAAAAAAATCTATTGAATATATGTGATATTTGTTATAGGTGTTATAGACCGATTATCACATAATGGGGTGGTGCTTGGTGTTGAAAAGCTTTACAGTAAACTACCATAACAAAGTTCACTGGTATACAGATACAGGTTTGTCTAGGGATAACTGGTGTGATTATCACCACACCGTCAGCAACAGTGGAAATCCTTCTGGACCTTTCTCCTTTCTTGTGCAGCAAAAGAAACGTGTAAGTTGACCAAAACCCCAATATCCACAGTAAAAGACAATATCAATTAGCCAATTCATAAATGAAAAAAACGGAGTGATGCTAATAAAACCAAATGTGTTGACCAAATGCAAAAGGATATAATCCGAAGAACGATATATTTATGTCCTATACCAAGAAAAAATGATACCAACCCAAGATTGTATAAAAAAGCAGTTAATTAAAGACGAAACGGGAACTGTTTGTAACCGGAAAAGTTTGTGGAGAGAGATTTTTCAAATGGGATTTAAGTATTGTACCATCATTGAGAGCAAAGCAATAATGCCATATCGTTTACGAATGTGGCGTCATCATTACTTACAAGATTTCAAAAAATATAGATGTGAAAATCGTTCACTTATTTACCTCGACGAGGCATGATATGAAGGGTTTTGTGGATTCATCGGGAAAATGGGAAACAAAGGCTCCATCAAATAAAGGACAAAGAATAACAGTAATAAATGCTGGATCAGAAACAGGTTGGGTTCCAAACGCTTTATTATTGTCAGCAATATTAAAGATTCAAGCTTAGATTATCACCAAGCAGAGCTCTTCGAAGATTGGTTTGCAAATAATTTATTGACGAATATACCGGGAAAGAGTATAATTGTGATATACAATGCAACTTATCATAGCCGACAATTGAATAAAGTACCAGATAACAACAGCAGTTAACGGGAAATTCAAGAGTATTTGTTGAAAAATGACCTGTATACGTTTGTGATACTATCGTTAAAAATATGGACCATGGCTTCTGCCATATTATTGCATATTTAACCATATAGAACTCATGTGGCACCAGCTAATGAGTTAGATCTGAAATTGTTTCATCCACATTAAACTCAAGTGTAATACAGTTAATTAAAAATGAGACAAATAATATTCCAATTGATGGAGAAATTCGATTCAGCATATTATGAAGGTTGAAGGTACCTATCGAAATGCTAATGTCACTGTAGCACCCTTAGTTATTAATTTAAATGAAGACGATGTTGATACTGAACCAGATTTGGGTTCAATAGTTAGTTGTAATTAATATAGAATTAGTTCATTAGTTGTAAGTAGGTAATGTATTGTAAATAATATAAGTATGTATACTTTTTTTTTCTATTTACTGCCAGCTTTTTTTGTTTTATTTACAGTCATAGTTCATGTACTACTTTTGCTCCTTTCCAATTTTATTTTAATTTCATATCTGTTATTATTTAGTAAATTTATCTTTGATACCTTCCACTGTTATGTAGATAGCCTGTATAGTACAAAATATTTTTTCTACAACTGCTATGAAAAGTGACGTATTTCTCATACCTTACTTAATTTCAAAACCAAATATTGCTCATACTGTGAGAAATATCATTTCTCACGGCACTTTGCCCACGCCACATACATTTATATGGAGAATCAAATAAAATCGACAAAAACTTAGTAAAATTGAATAGATGAGGCTTTTACTTGTTGAAGATCCATACTAAACGATGAAATAAAACAATTTAATTTGTTTTACTAGTTTGAAAAAGCTACTGTGTAGCGAAACGCGTCACTAATTTAATTTTAACGTTAGTTCAAAATAAAATGAAGATTAAAACAAATTAAATTGTTTTATTTCATCGTATAAAAACTACTGTCAATTGTACAAATTTCACCATTAACTATAATTTTAAATAAAATTATTTAACAGCATTGAGATAGGATACTTTAATTTGTTTTACTAACCATAAAAATAAATATTAAGTTACTTTACCTGTATTCTTTAAATTTGTGCAGTTGTAGAAAAAGTATAGTGTGCAACATGTGGGGAAAGTACTTTTCTCACTTGTTGCACAATATACTATTTAAAATGTGGCCATCACTAAACTACATATTTTTTATCCTAAATTTTTTTTGATAACATCTGTCAATTAGATGTAATAGATCAAAGCGTATACGGTGGGCCATCCTTATGCTTCAACAGTTTAATTTGTTCAATTCCAATTGATATATAAATTTAATTTATGTTTTAGTATCTAACTACGACTACGGATCTGTTACTGTTGTCTGTACAATGAGGGATTCATAAACTTTGATTACTAAATCCTTTAGACCAGATGCCGAGTCAACGAAATATTGTGAAATAATATTTACTATAACATTACATTTATTATAGAAAAATGATGTTTTTGTGATAATATTGTAAACTACGCCCTCTAGCGGTGGAGTAGGAAACTTGAAAATAATTTCCAGCAGTTTCTCGCATGCAAGTTTGTAATACAGATTTTTTTCTCTGAGCTGTACGATAAATAGTTTCCGAGATACAGCGGGTTACCTCTCCTAATCAGAGACCCGGCTGGTATATTTTTTTGTTATACAAGATTGGTCGAAAGCAGCATATTTGAAATTTATTATTATACTACAATCAAACCCAAGGAGCAGACGATTTGAGCAAACACCCAGTGCAAGACATACGTCCCTTAACGGGAAAGATGTCCTACCTTTGGTAAAATATTATCGTTATTATAGATATGTCGTGCACTATTGTTTGTGTACAACTTCGGCAGTTTGGGTTTGTATTCAGTGTTTATTAGTCAATAAATGACATAGACGTGACTTATGGGGGTCGTTCCATTACATTAACACTGTATTTTACAACGAGCAAATCAGAAAAAACAAACTTGCTTGATCACTCTGCTTTCGCGCCAGCTCGCGTAACTATGCTATACTTGAGTGAATATAATCTTTGTTTGTTGGTTTTCGCTGCTTTCCTCTTTGCTATGCTCACCGCTCTGATTATCGCTCCACTATGTTTTCTGCCTTTCTTTCTCCAAATAACCAACCAACAATATCCCTTCTGCATCCTATGAAACTGATGCCATAACCTTCTTTACTGATTGTGCGCATTTAACCAGCTTTGGAGCTGAACAGTGAGCTTCAGCCCACTGTAATCATTCTTGTTTCTATTCAGGACTATGGTGGTAGATCCAAGTCTCATCCATAGTTATGAAAAAAAGCACAAGATCCAGTTTGTTTGAGAAGATCCCAATTGTTTTCAAAAATTTGCTCTTGGTCAGTTTTTTGTTACATTGCTAACGGATGCGGTACTAGTTTTTCATGCAGATTTTTCATATGCAATCCTTCAAGTAAAATATAGACTTCCTGCGGTAGCAATGATCCTAAGTCTAGTCACGCTGGGATCTGGTCATATTATGTGCTCGCTAATTTCTGTTGTGGGTGCTGTTTTTGTACGCTCTCTGTATGGATTATCTTCATCACCGGTACGACCACCTGTCAGCTTACACGTAAGCGAAGCAATATATTTTTGTTTAGCAAATTCTCTTATAACATTGATATTTGCTGCATTGAGCTACGATATAAATACACCCATTTTTGCAGAATCTCCGACCCTATTGGAATAATTTACATGGTTTGTGCCTCTCCATTTACATACAGTAAAACCTCTTTTTTGGATACCTCTATATAGTGGACTTCTCTATTTAACTGACCAAAACACATGTCCGGAATGCTGCAATGACCATTTGTGTATCAACGACCCTCTAAATAGCGGACCCTCTATATACCGGACGCGGACATACAAATTAGTTACCTACCAAAAGATATTATTTCTTTAAAAATTACCTCCATGTACGGACACCTTTCCAAATTTCAACGAAAAGTAAGAATTTGTAATCTACCTACGTGTACCAATACCCTTATATATTTTTGCAAAAAAATTTTTTCGTTTGACTTTTTTCTTGTTTCAAGCTCAAGTTTGGTTTGGTTTTCCCACTAGTCCTTTTTATGATAGGTACGATGTTTATGAAAAAATGTACTTGTTACTGGATATTATTTACAAATGTTATTGCTTCTCACATAATTTGGTCAGTCTATTCAGTTGAAGTTTAGTTATTGTTAACACAACATGCCAAACGAAAAAAGAAAATATTTATCTTAAAAGGATAAGGAAAAACACAGACTAGCGAAATTTTGAAAAACAAAAATGAACTTTCGAAGTCTTTTGCTGATGGCTTTAGAAATGACGAAGTTAAACGGAAATTCCCTAAAACTGAGGGTCTTGCTGTAGATCAGATTGTTTTTTAATGGTTTTCCAAAGTACGAAATAAGAAGATTCCTTTGTCTGGGCCATTAATTGAAGAACAGGTACTAGAAGCTGCGAAAAAATTAAAGTGTGACACTTTCAAAGTATCAAATGGATGGTTGGGAAAATTTTGCAAGAGATACCATATCACGTTTAAGCCTGTTTGTGGTGAATATGCACATCTGCACAAATTGAATAAAATCTTGGAAGACTATTCTGTCGAAGATTTCTACAACACTGACGAAAGGGATTATGTTAGAGAATTACCTACAAAAACGTTTGCTCTAGAAAATGACAATCTTATATTGGATGGTGAAAAAGAAGAACCTTCAGTTATAGGTAGTAGTTCCAAAGGAGAACATATCAATGAGTACCTTTGGAATGGACGTCTAGTAAAAAAGCTTGGATGAACAAAAACATAATGAGTTCACGGATACATAAGTTTGACAAGAAAATGGAAAAACAAAAAATAAATATACTGTTTTTTTTAGATAATGCAACTTCCCATCCTAACAATATAGTCTTCAAAAATATTAAACTGATTTTTTTACAGCCGAATACTGCATGTGCCAGCCAGCCCCTAGATCAGAGAATTATACAAAATTTTAAAATTATTTATCCAAGATTTTCAGTCAAAAGATTACTTATGCTTATGGAATCCGAGCCATCTCTAAAGAAAATAGAAAAAAGCATAACAGTTGCAAATGCTTTAATATGGATAGTGGCAGCTTTGGGAAAAGAGACGGCAAAAATAATCATAAACTGTTTTTCAGAGGCTGGATTTAAAAAAGCTGGAGGTACAACTGACGATGCCCAGGAAAAATTTGAAAATCATTTTTTCTACACCCACATGTATATTATCCATTTTCTGCACAATTTACAGAATGTAAATGTAGGCCATTCCGGTTAACTGAACGGATATGATTTCATATACATCCTAGAACGTATATGAAATCCACCAATCAGCATTTGCGTTTAGTACCCGCCAACTAATTTTTTCAATTTCATAGAAACGTCAAAATATTTCTATAGTTTTTAAGAAAAATATTAGTAAAAATGAGTGATTCTAGTGATGAATCAATAAATAATTTTCCACCAGATATTCGCTTAGCCGCAAAGGAGACGTATAACGTATAGAAACAGAATAAATTGAATATTTAAGGGTACTCCTGACAAATGTCAGTTTTTATGTAATACATTTGACGTTATAGATAGGTGTTAGTTTATTCATCGGTAGTCCAGTGGTTGTATCCCAGCCTCTCACGCGGTAGATCAGAGTTCGATTCCCAGATGGGAAATTTTTTTTAAATTTTAATTTTTTTTGTAAATAATAATAAAATAATAATAATAGTAAAATTATTAAAAATTTTTAATTTGAAGTTATAATATAGTTTAATAAAATGTTTATTTTCTAGATTTTTTCTTAAGTGGGTCGTAGAAAAAATATACTGTTCAACTCGTGTGGATTGAGCTCGGACGCTCGAACTCGGACGATTGAGCACTCCGCCTACGGCGTCGTACTCAAACTTCGTCCTCGTGCGATATGGCCATCATATCCACACTAGTTGCACAAACTACTATTACCGACCTATCCACTTTAATATCAACTGAAATGGGTTTGGATTTTAAACGATATTCTAATCACTAACCACTGAAAATTCCGATTTCTAAATGTGTTGAGGACTTCGTGGCTAACAGTGATGAACAGTCTGAGATAGCAGAAATTAGTGACGAGCAAAAAGCTCCTAAAATTTCCAGCCTTAGTGAAGCATGTAATAATTTAAGAGATATAGAAAAATTCTTTTTTGTGAATAACAATGTGAACGCTTACACAAAAATATCAGAGATGTTGATAAATTGTGAACACGAATTTTTCGAAAACAAACTAAGGAATATGAAGCAGACGACAATATTAGATTTTTTTAAAAGAGAATTCACATCACATATGTAGATAATTGTTTTTCATAAAGAAATGTTACAGTAAGTGGCCGTTTTTTATTCTTATCTATGTGTGAAAATGCTTATTGCTAAAAATTTTTACAGAAAAGGTGAATAAAACGATTAATTTTACATTTTTGTTTTTTTGCTGTAAAAAATATTTTCATTTTCCAATTTTGACACCGTGTATCTCAAAAATCAAAGACTTTAAAGGTTCATATTACTAAGCCGATTTAAGGAATTTTGGATAACTTTAATTCGCAAGGCATTAATCGAACTTCCTTTATATTAAAATTGTTAAACCTCTTAATAATGGACACCTCCCAATAACGGACAAACAAAAATTCCCCTTAGCCGTTCGCAATTGAGCGGTTTTTAGTACTTGAGGAAATGCCAAAACCTGTCAACTGTTCAGAGCACTCCATCTAATCACCGTTGAACTAGATCACATCGAATGCGTGATATTTCATTAAATGCTTAATTCCCTTTCAAATTATAAGTTTGATAAAGTACGTTCAACAATATTAACGTTTTTATTAAAGGCTTTCCCACTACCCTCTAGCAGTTATTTGGATATGAAAAAGTGATAGATCAAACTTCTGTGGAATTATTTCAGGATTACATCTTTATTAATTTTTTCATAATTTTGCTTAGCATTTTGAATAGAAAACTGGAAATTTTATGTTAGCATACCTTCTAAGATAAACATGTCACATATTTTATTTGAAACAAGCTTCTAGTCTTAAGAAAAAAATTTATTGATAGTTTTCACAGCTTAAGCTTATTTAAGTGTTTTTATAACAGGATTGAGCTATGAATCTGACATTTTCCAGTTTGAAACCAAAATAGACAAAAAATCTCCAAATAATGATCAATTTGACCAACAGGTATGACTGTATTCATACGTTATTTAAAATTCTCAACTATTGATAAATTTAAAAAGAAGTTTCCAACTTTTTTGCATCATTTTAAAATTGATCTATGATTATTTTTAAATGTCAACATCGCATTTCACAATGTTTATAGCGAAAGTTGGGTTAAATTGGTAATTATCCCAATGCGATACGCTTATGAAACAAACATCAGCTAGCAAATAACGAGCGTTAAAAAACTATATGTCTGCATCCCCTAAAGCTGCGGCTTCAGGCGTCAATATGGATACGGCCCGGTCGCTTTATTGGCAATTGACCATGACAAGCGAACATCGCCGCTCGGAATACAGCAAAGCGATTTATTATGAGATAATATATAAAAATGGCGGCCAAATATAGTTGGAGGCTAGAATTATTTTGTCCTTTTTAAATGAAAAAATGTTTTCTTCATTGTTAAAGGACTTCATGGTATTCTTTTGCTACTTATTCAACCTTGGGGGGTTAATTCGTCGGTGAAAATGTGTAATCATTGAAATTAAATTTATTACTTTATTTAGTAGGCAAATCTTACTTTGCCGATACTGTCTTTTTCATCGTTTATGGTTGCTATGTGAAAAGTAGACAACCCCTGCCACTTGTTATCATCATCAATGTTGCAGAAGTTGCATATTGTAAATGGGAATTTTCAGTACATTTTCCTTATTGCTTTATTTGATAGCATTTTAAGGAAAAATGTCACCTTATTTTTTTTTCACGATTTTTATCTAAAAAATTATCAAAAAAGTGGAAAGTACGCGCGGGCTTTGAACGTGACGTCACGAATCCCTCCTTTGCGACGTCAATTAGCCTAGGACCTTGAAAAGGACAGACCGGTATTTTAGTGAAGTTTTGAAAAGTTGCTTCCCTGGTTTTTGATAGCTAACCTCGAAACTGATTTTGACAATCCAAATTCCAGAATGACGACACTGACAGGTCAGCCATATTGTACAGGAGGGTACACATTTAGTTTTCATTGTTTACTGGTACACAACGGATAAAAGTTAGGCTTTAATTAACAATTAGTTCTTAAAGGTATCTAAAATGCCATCGTTTTGTAGTGTTGTTAAGTATGGTATGCGGGGAGAAATAGATAAGTTATCTCTTTTCCGATTTCCGGCTGTTTTAACGAAGCGAGGTAACTACGGTATCCGCCAAAATAAACAGTACCGAAACAGAAAGTGCTGTGGAGTTGTTTATGTAATATGGATTTGTCATATTTGACTTAATTGTCATTAGTTGATATATTAATAGTACGCTGCAGTTAAATTTGATTTAAAAATGGTTCTAACAACGGAAGAAAAAGTGTTTTTGGTGGAGCATTATTTTCGTTCATACGGAAAATAAATAATTTCTCGGGGAACAGACTTCGAATATCCTTCTCATTCACCTGATCTGACGCCACCTGACGCATACATTTGGGGCATAATGAAGGACAAAATATTTCACTCGGAAAATCCGCCGGCGAATATTGCCGTTCTACGGGAAAGAATACAAAATATTTTTCGGCAGTTACATCAACCACTTTTTATAAATATGTTTATTGACTTACAAAATCGATATGAAGCTTGTTTGCGTCCAAATGGTGAACATTTTGAACACTTACATTACAGAAATTAAAAATTAATTTTTATTTTTATTTTCGGTACTGTTTATTTTGGCGGATACTGTATGTAAGACAATTTTTTTTTCTCACCCTGTTATTCTTAAAATAGTTTTCGTTCCAAGTAAAACGAATTAAATCATGGGTATACCCTAATATTTCAGAAATCCATTTCTCGACAAAACAACCAATTGTCTGAAACAGATAAGCAAAATATCAAAATGTCACGTAGTCTTCGAGGTCACGAAAGGGGAAAGAAAGGTTTTAAGAACGATTTGGGTTTTAGTTGCTAGAAGATAACTAAAGTGTTCACTTGAGTCGGATAAATTTAAATATATAAAATATAGTGTGTATTGTGGTGCATGTCAGAAATTAAATAGGTGAGTCTACCTCACAGAGTAATTCATTTTTGCCTGTTATTTGATATTTGAATTTAAAAGATATTTTATCACATAGGGTATGTATATTTGCTAATTATTTTTAATAATAACTTTGTTTAAAGTTCTTTAATATTCAACGTTATCAAGAACATTAATTTATTGTTGCATTTCCTATTCATCCAATCCTACTGTACTGTGGAGAGTTTGTGCCACTTGCAGTTTAACTCACATACCTATACTGTATTGTGGAGAGTTTGCGCCACTTGCGGTTTGTCCATTCCTGATACAGGGTGACTTCTCACGTCACCTTTATCTCCTTCCACCCCCCTGTATTGTGGAGAGCTTGAGCCACTTGCAGTGTAACCTTATTTAGCTGTACTGTGGAGAGTTTGTGCCACTTGCAGTGTATTATTATTTTGCTGTACTGTGGAGAGTTTGTGCCACTTGCAGTGTTTTATTATTTTGCTGTACTGTGGAGAGTTTGTGCCACTTGCAGTTTAACTCACATACCTATACTGTATTGTGGAGAGTTTGCGCCACTTGCGGTTTGTCCATTCCTGATACAGGGTGACTTCTCACGTCACCTTTATCTCCTTCCACCCCCCTGTATTGTGGAGAGCTTGAGCCACTTGCAGTGTAACCTTATTTAGCTGTACTGTGGAGAGTTTGTGCCACTTGCAGTCTAACTCATATACCTATACTGTACTGTGGAGAGTTTGCGCCACTTGCGGTTTGTCCATTCCTGATACAGGGTGACTTCTCACGTCACCCATATCTCCTTCCACCACCCTGTATTGTGGAGAGCTTGAGCCACTTGCAGTGTAACCTTATTTAGCTGTACTGTGGAGAGTTTGTGCCACTTGCAGTGTATTATTATTTTGCTGTACTGTGGAGAGTTTGTGCCACTTGCAGTGTTTTATTATTTTGCTGTACTGTGGAGAGTTTGTGCCACTTGCAGTGTATTATTATTTTGCTGTACTGTGGAGAGTTTGTGCCACTTGCAGTAGTTATAATATTGTTTGTGGAGAGTTTGTGCCACATATTCCTTACATGCACTGGGGAGAGTTTGCGCCCCTTGCACCTTTCCTAATAACCCTAAATACTTACTATTAGGCATTTATTTTTGATCAAGTGAAGTTTTAACTTTACTTTAGTACTGATATACATAATCACAGTTCAAACACATAAGATGCACCTTGTATATTATTAATACTTTCATTAATTTTGGGGATTTCAACTATACTAATCGTTAGTTAAATAATTAATCATTATTTATGGCAAATTGAATACTCAGAGTGTTTTTCTATCTAATTCCAGGTACGTCATCTCGGTTGTTCAACCTACTTGGACCATGTCCACATGGACTGTTCAATTAAATCCAGGCATCACGTCCAGTGTCTTGTAAATAGTTATTTTCAACATTTAGATTTGTTTTATTATCTATATGATAAACAATTGAATGTAAGTACACAGTAAGTAATTAAAAGTTAAATTCTAATTAAATATATCAATCTTTACAAATTACTCATTCTCCTCAAGTCAAGTGTTTCATTCCTTACAATTTATCAGAAGTGGGATAGAGATGACCTGGATTTATTAATTCAATGACATAAAATTACAATGCCGAGATGACACTATTCTTTTAAATGTTATTCTAGCTTTGTGTTTTTTTTTATTTTATTAAATATTTATTTACCGTATTTCTACCATAAATCACAAAAGTAATAATAAAATCAACTGAAATGGGTCCCCAACGTCGCAATAAAATACCGCTACCAATTGAAACCCAAGAGGCTTCGGGCTTCGGGTTCGAGTGAATCTGTTACCCCAAGAAGAAACCGTATTGATTCTTTGACACCGAATGACTATTGAACGATTGAGCACTGCAATGACCACTTTTCTCGAAAATACTGCCGAACGAGAACGGCCTATCAAGACGGTCCGAGGGGATGTGGTTCTGTACCTGTATTTGACCTCGAGGATAGGGTGCAATCGATTTCGGTTTGGCTTCAAAAGGTCGATGAACTTCGTGATATTTTTCGATGTTTAGGGGAAGCCACTATCTATTACGCTACTACAAAGTTCCGAAGGTTGGCAATGGTTTGGTATAAGAGTTTGCTAATGTGTCAAGTCCAAGGCACCTCAGCTTTTAAGTTTTTTTTTGTTTTTTTTGCTCTTGGCTGCTCTGTTTATGTGAAGAGATTAGTTGCCCTTATTATGCTTAATAATATTTCCACAATATTCTCCTCAGAGAAATCCTCCCTTGGGTACTATAGCCCTAGAATCCTATGTCTCCAATGAGTGGTATTCTCTAAGACAATTTCATATGCAGAGGCCGGGCATCTCGGGACAAGCTGTGCAGTGGTACACAGTATCTTTCCGTATTTTTTGTCCATAGCTCAAACCCTACATTTTATTTTCTAAGCGTTTGTCCAAGTTCATTGAGAATTTCGATTTCTACAGGTAAATGGTTTACATTTACAGGTACATCTGCTTGTTGCGACTGTTTTTGGCAATAGTTTTTCTAATACGGACATTCGAAAGTTGTAAAATGTCACTTTCTAACCAGAGTACTTATTATAAAGTTTATGGGCATTGTGCAAATACAACTGGATCACATGTATTATAATTTTCTAATATCAACGTAACGGCGTGCCGTTGGATAATAAGCCATCATTTGATCACGAATGCCTTATGTCTATTCCACTATTTATTATACTTGACTTTTGCTTTTAGTTACCACTTCATTTTTTTTTATTCAGTAGATATGTCTAAGACGTCTCTTTTATCGGTCCACTTGCCAATCATCATATTGCAGTTATACATAGCTTTGGTCTCACCTTTTCTTAATTTTGTAGCTACAACGTTTTTGGGGAAATCTTTTCGGCTTTTCTGAGAGTACCTGTACAAAAGGTATTTGATCAAGAAACTTTTTTTTTTGCCAATGAATAACTATTGTCAAAGTTGTCCATGTATAAGCTATGTCCGTTATTCAGACATTCGCGCATCAGATACATCACTGTCTTTTGTGCATGATCTTTTCCGCCAGTTATATCGCTCGAGCCAGTATGTACCATCATATCTAAAATTGTTCCGTCCCCTTCTATTACCATATACAACTTTATCCCATATTTCTGCCGCTTCTTTGGTAGATATTGCTTAAAGTAAAGTCCCCCTTTTCACAAGACCATAGATTCATCCACTGACAAGTTTTTTGTTTTTTTTTATGGGTAATATATTATCTTCATTTTATTAGTAAAATGATCCAGTATAGGCCTGATTTCGATCATCTGGGGACAGCTCATTGGTTTTAACTTCAGGAACATATGGGCATCTCATTATTAGCAAGTAGCGACCCATTAAATGTGAGAAACAGCTGGAGAATAGTCTTATGTTTTTTTTTTCTCAATAGTCCTGCAAGGTAGGTAACTTTAAAGTACCTGTATGTAAGGTAAGTCCAAAAAAAAAATGAACAGTTCCGATATTGTCAAATCTTGCCATAGAGAAATTCTTGAGTAGTCACTTCTCGCAATGGTACATAAAACTTGTACTGCTTAATTGTTGATTTGCGAAATAATATACCTGATTTAATAATGGATTACGTTCCCTAATGGCACGGCAAAATTTCTGGTTCATGCACGATGGTTCTCCTGTTCATTTTAGTCGAGTAGTTCGTCAATATACTCACAGTTCGTACGGGAATCGATGTATTCGAGGGCGAGGGCCAGTCAATTGGCCTGCAAGATTACTCGATTTCATTTCGTGCGATTTTTGTTTTTAGGGCTACTTAAAATTGTCAGTATATGCTGTCCCAATTCAAAATCGTATTCAGCTTTGGGAAATAATAAGTGTACCCAATTTTAATTCTAATGTTCTGTTTTTGATCCGTATGTTCATCCTTAGCGAAACACGGTTATTTTCAAATTGCAGTATTGGTAATGGCTGGTTAAATCTTGTAGATATACCAACCCCGTTTGACTTAGGAGTGTAATTCAATGTATGTCGAGGCAGATAGCCCGGGAAGTAGTTGTTTCATCTTAGTTGCACGGTCACTGTTTTTGAAAAATGTTTTTCAAAACTTAGTTGTAAAGCGTTGAATATATATATTTATTTTTCGATATCCAATTTATGCGCCTCTAAATTATTCAGTACTTAAATACTCATGGTTTGCGAACATCTGTTTTTACTTTTGCAGAAACTATTTTATTTTCTTCTATAGGTTGAGTTTTATTTTGTCGAGTTTTTGACCTCGTTATAGCTAAGACGTGAAAATGATCTATGTACAAGTCTTTTAATTCATTTATGGATATCCTTGAAATACTGTCTGCATAATTTGAATTTCCTTTCATATACTGTATTTCAAAATTATATTCTTCTGTCTAGTCTAATTCTTGTGAGTTCTGAAGTGGGTTCTGTCATTGAGATAGATGTGTTTACGGCTTATGATCCGTTTTTACTATAAACTGTGGAGAACCATACAAGTAACTCTTGAAGTCATTAATTCTCCAATGGATAGCTAACAATTCTTCCATAATTATAGGTTTGTTTATTTCACTTTTCTTAAAACTTTGCGATGCATAAGATATAGGTAAATCTATACCTTCGTATTTCTAAGAATTGCATGCAGACCACGCGTAATTTGAAGCATCTGTAGTCAGTATAAATTGTTTACTGAAATCAGGATATTTTAATAAAGGTGGCTCTATTGATGTTGTTTTTAATATTTGGGATAATTTTTCGGAGTCTTCCGACCACTCGAATTTTACATGTTTCCTGGATAATTTTTCGAGAGGTATGCATATTTCAGCGAAGTTCCGAATGAAACGTCTGTAATCATTACAGAATGCTACGAACCTTTTAGTTTCTTCCGAGTTTTTGGGCACTGGATATTGTTCAATGACTAAACATTTTACTTTATAGGGGAGTACTCCCTCACTAGACAAATTCTGCTCTAAATAAGTGTCTTCACGCCTGAAGAATTGGCAATTTTGTGGATTTAATTTTCGACACAGTAGTAAAGACAGGAGCCACAGCAGGGAATCATATGTCTACTGAAAGCTTGTATGGATAGTTTAGTTCATTGGTAAACATGTCAAAGATTTCTGAAATCCATTTTCAGTCTAGTAGATATCTCGGGACGAGATGCTCGCAGGATGGCCGACTGTAAGACAATTTTTTTTTCTCACCCTGTTATTCTTAAAATAGTTTTCGTTCCAAGTAAAACGAATTAAATCATGGGTATACCCTAATATTTCAGAAATCCATTTCTCGACAAAACAACCAATTGTCTGAAACAGATAAGCAAAATATCAAAATGTCACGTAGTCTTCGAGGTCACGAAAGGGGAAAGAAAGGTTTTAAGAACGATTTGGGTTTTAGTTGCTAGAAGATAACTAAAGTGTTCACTTGAGTCGGATAAATTTAAATATATAAAATATAGTGTGTATTGTGGTGCATGTCAGAAATTAAATAGGTGAGTCTACCTCACAGAGTAATTCATTTTTGCCTGTTATTTGATATTTGAATTTAAAAGATATTTTATCACATAGGGTATGTATATTTGCTAATTATTTTTAATAATAACTTTGTTTAAAGTTCTTTAATATTCAACGTTATCAAGAACATTAATTTATTGTTGCATTTCCTATTCATCCAATCCTACTGTACTGTGGAGAGTTTGTGCCACTTGCAGTTTAACTCACATACCTATACTGTATTGTGGAGAGTTTGCGCCACTTGCGGTTTGTCCATTCCTGATACAGGGTGACTTCTCACGTCACCTTTATCTCCTTCCACCCCCCTGTATTGTGGAGAGCTTGAGCCACTTGCAGTGTAACCTTATTTAGCTGTACTGTGGAGAGTTTGTGCCACTTGCAGTTTAACTCACATACCTATACTGTATTGTGGAGAGTTTGCGCCACTTGCGGTTTGTCCATTCCTGATACAGGGTGACTTCTCACGTCACCCATATCTCCTTCCACCCCCCTGTATTGTGGAGAGCTTGAGCCACTTGCAGTGTAACCTTATTTAGCTGTACTGTGGAGAGTTTGTGCCACTTGCAGTGTATTATTATTTTGCTGTACTGTGGAGAGTTTGTGCCACTTGCAGTGTTTTATTATTTTGCTGTACTGTGGAGAGTTTGTGCCACTTGCAGTTTAACTCACATACCTATACTGTATTGTGGAGAGTTTGCGCCACTTGCGGTTTGTCCATTCCTGATACAGGGTGACTTCTCACGTCACCTTTATCTCCTTCCACCCCCCTGTATTGTGGAGAGCTTGAGCCACTTGCAGTGTAACCTTATTTAGCTGTACTGTGGAGAGTTTGTGCCACTTGCAGTCTAACTCATATACCTATACTGTACTGTGGAGAGTTTGCGCCACTTGCGGTTTGTCCATTCCTGATACAGGGTGACTTCTCACGTCACCTATATCTCCTTCCACCCCCCTGTATTGTGGAGAGCTTGAGCCACTTGCAGTGTAACCTTATTTAGCTGTACTGTGGAGAGTTTGTGCCACTTGCAGTGTATTATTATTTTGCTGTACTGTGGAGAGTTTGTGCCACTTGCAGTGTTTTATTATTTTGCTGTACTGTGGAGAGTTTGTGCCACTTGCAGTTTAACTCACATACCTATACTGTATTGTGGAGAGTTTGCGCCACTTGCGGTTTGTCCATTCCTGATACAGGGTGACTTCTCACGTCACCTTTATCTCCTTCCACCCCCCTGTATTGTGGAGAGCTTGAGCCACTTGCAGTGTAACCTTATTTAGCTGTACTGTGGAGAGTTTGTGCCACTTGCAGTTTAACTCACATACCTATACTGTATTGTGGAGAGTTTGCGCCACTTGCGGTTTGTCCATTCCTGATACAGGGTGACTTCTCACGTCACCCATATCTCCTTCCACCCCCCTGTATTGTGGAGAGCTTGAGCCACTTGCAGTGTAACCTTATTTAGCTGTACTGTGGAGAGTTTGTGCCACTTGCAGTGTATTATTATTTTGCTGTACTGTGGAGAGTTTGTGCCACTTGCAGTGTTTTATTATTTTGCTGTACTGTGGAGAGTTTGTGCCACTTGCAGTTTAACTCACATACCTATACTGTATTGTGGAGAGTTTGCGCCACTTGCGGTTTGTCCATTCCTGATACAGGGTGACTTCTCACGTCACCTTTATCTCCTTCCACCCCCCTGTATTGTGGAGAGCTTGAGCCACTTGCAGTGTAACCTTATTTAGCTGTACTGTGGAGAGTTTGTGCCACTTGCAGTCTAACTCATATACCTATACTGTACTGTGGAGAGTTTGCGCCACTTGCGGTTTGTCCATTCCTGATACAGGGTGACTTCTCACGTCACCCATATCTCCTTCCACCACCCTGTATTGTGGAGAGCTTGAGCCACTTGCAGTGTAACCTTATTTAGCTGTACTGTGGAGAGTTTGTGCCACTTGCAGTGTATTATTATTTTGCTGTACTGTGGAGAGTTTGTGCCACTTGCAGTGTTTTATTATTTTGCTGTACTGTGGAGAGTTTGTGCCACTTGCAGTGTATTATTATTTTGCTGTACTGTGGAGAGTTTGTGCCACTTGCAGTAGTTATAATATTGTTTGTGGAGAGTTTGTGCCACATATTCCTTACATGCACTGGGGAGAGTTTGCGCCCCTTGCACCTTTCCTAATAACCCTAAATACTTACTATTAGGCATTTATTTTTGATCAAGTGAAGTTTTAACTTTACTTTAGTACTGATATACATAATCACAGTTCAAACACATAAGATGCACCTTGTATATTATTAATACTTTCATTAATTTTGGGGATTTCAACTATACTAATCGTTAGTTAAATAATTAATCATTATTTATGGCAAATTGAATACTCAGAGTGTTTTTCTATCTAATTCCAGGTACGTCATCTCGGTTGTTCAACCTACTTGGACCATGTCCACATGGACTGTTCAATTAAATCCAGGCATCACGTCCAGTGTCTTGTAAATAGTTATTTTCAACATTTAGATTTGTTTTATTATCTATATTATAAACAATTGAATGTAAGTACACAGTAAGTAATTAAAAGTTAAATTCTAATTAAATATATCAATCTTTACAAATTACTCATTCTCCTCAAGTCAAGTGTTTCATTCCTTACATGTATTTAAATTATCTCTATGTGCAACGCAGCGATGTCAGTAAATGACAACTTAAAACTTAGCGTGTGTGTTATCGATATTTTATCAAAGGCTAGTTAGCTAGTTCTTTGATCGAAAGGCCGTGCCTACCTTCTTACGTGCCTACCTTCTTACACGTGGCTCCTGCCACAAGAACACGTCACTATGGACACCCTTGATGCAAAATTCGGGTTTTTAAATCTCGGGCGCCAGATTATTAACGTGGTTTGCTCCACGGCCCCTTGACCCTTAGCGTCAAGAGTTCCAGATAGCCTCAGATGGAGGTTAAATTCCAGGGGTCTTGTTGAATTAAATTTAACTAACTAGTGAAAATCCGGAAAAGCCAAATCTTGGTTCTCCAATCAATAAATTGCGGTTAATAATAAAAATAATAGGAATTCAAAACTTTGATCTATTAATACTCTGTGGTCTATTTTACGAATAATTCTTTAGTGACAAACAAATTAACAGGGAAAAGAAAATGAGGTATGTATTACCTATATCTGGGATTTTAACGGACTTAACGGTCAGGTTATCAAATACGGTTCAAATCTACCGGGTTTAACGGGGTCCCTAATGCACGATTTAGATCTGCCGGGTAATCAGACAAATTGTGGCCAAGCCTCTTCCAAGTCTGATTAACCCTTGAATCCAAATGAAACCGGCAACTATTATTCCGACAATAAGAAAAAAAAACAAAATATAAATAATGATTCTACGAAACGGGAAAAGAACGATTTAGATCTGCCGGGAAATCAAACAAATTGTGGCCAAGCCTCTTCCAAGTCTGATTAACCCTTGAATCTAAAGGAAACCGGTAGCTATTATTCCGAAAAAAAAAAAAAAAATTCAAGAACGAATTAGATCTGCCGGGAAATCAAACAAATTGTGGCCAAGCCTCTTCCAAGTCTGATTAACCCTTGAATCTAAAGGAAACCGGTAGCTATTATTCCGAAAAAAAAAAAAATTCAAGAACGAATTAGATCTGCCGGGAAATCAAACAAATTGTGGCCAAGCCTCTTCCAAGTCTGATTAACCCTTGAATCTAAAGGAAACCGGTAGCTATTATTCCGAAAAAAAAAAAATTCAAGAACGAATTAGATCTGCCGGGAAATCAAACAAATTGTGGCTAAGCCTCTTCCAAGTCTGATTAACCCTTGAATCTACTAAAGCCGGTAACTATTATTCCGAAAAAAATAAAATTTAAGAACGAATTAGATCTGCCGGGAAATCAAACAAATTGTGGCTAAGCCTCTTCCAAGTCTGATTAACCCTTGAATCTAAATAAAGCCGGTAACTATTATTCCAAAAAAAATAAAATTTAAGAACGAATTAGATCTGCTGGGAAATCAAACAAATTGTGGCTAAGCCTCTTCCAAGTCTGATTAACCCTTGAATCTAACTAAAGCCGGTAACAATTATTCCAAAAAAAAAAAATTTTCCCACGAGTTAAACGGTACCCAACTATCGACACACAGAGTAAAAATATTTGTACTAGCATAAAATTAAAATATTATAATCCACTTGGATAGATATCAATTTAATATAAAACTACTGATAACCAAAAGCATAAAATAATTCGAGAATCCACTAATTATTCATATCAGTTAATTAATATATAATAAACGCTGTAAATAAAATTCGAAATCAAATTACAGTTGACAAATCTTTATTTCCATATAAAAGAAACAAATAAAAAACCAATTTCAATTCAACAACAAGAAAAAAATAGCCGGTCGGGGAATTTTCAAAACCATACATTTAACAATTTAATAATAAGCGGCGATACGGAAAGTTTCGAATACACAGTTTATTTGTAAAAATGATTTACCTTATTAAATACAGCTTACACACAATCGGAATACGGAATGCACTAAATTTTTCACACTACGGTTTTTCAGTTTTTCGGAAGAACGTTGAACGGAGAATCACGAAAGACTAATTTAGAGCCGGAATAAATCAGAGCGCGAATGAATCCTCAGAGCGAAAATGAATGCTATACCTTGTTTTTAAACTAAGAGGAGCGATTTGAATTTAAGTTGGCATTTCTGCTGCCTAGTGATTGGTCAGACTGCAGCCCGTTTCACACAGCTCTTTTGATGCAACTGACAACGACATTTGTCAGTTTTGTGTTTATTTATATAAAAATATTAATTAGTTCAATCTTCACTACCACTTTTTTTGCGTTTGTTGCTGATTGTTTTATTTTTAACAAAGTATTATATTCCAACCAAGTTAAGTGCTATTTTTATTATTTATTCAGTTTGACAAACAAAATCCATGTTTGTTCTTTCTTGTTCATAATATAAGTTTCCAAGTAAAATCTTATTTTTCTAAATATTTTTACATCAAGTTTTACATACATTACAGAACAATATTATCGCATTTTTAGATATCAAAACCTCTGTTTACTTTTAGTTTGTGCTAGCGTCCAACGTAAATAAAGAATAATTGAAACATACAATTGCATTTTCTACGTTCTTATTTATCCTCAAATTATTAACAAATTTTACATAAACTACCTATTATAACCATACATTTTTTCCCAATAATGTGTCATTTGCTCACTACTTTCGCCATGGCATGTGGCCAATGATTATTCGATATTTAGACATGCCTTGATCCCTCATTGGCTACGACAACTACCAGCAGTACAAAACATATTTCACGTAATTGTCAATTAGTTCAAAAAGTCTGAACACGACCCTTTCGGAACACTCTCCCAATCTAGTTACTTTTAGTGGTGTGTTTGAGGTTTCCTAAAATGCTCCTCCTAGTTTAAAAACAAGGTATAGACGGAATGAATCAGCTCGAAAAATGAATTGCTTGAGAATTTATATCCAAAAATTTTTGTTACATTTTTCGGCGTTCGTCGAGGTGAGGGAATTAAACGTGAAATTTATCTAGTCTCGACAAAAACTTGTATCTATACTAGACGGCTTTGGTTTTAATAAAAATGTTGTATATACCGGGCGTCCCTTCAGTTGAAAAATTTAAATATCGGAAATGAATGAATTGTGTATGGTAGAATTTGGATTTGCGTAACTCGGACTTATGCTAAAATATACAACGGTAATAACAAAAAAAAATAAATCAATGCGGTAGTAGAAAGGGTTGTAAAGTAACGAGTTATATACACCCTAGTGGTAAAATAAAATATATTACGGAACAAAATAAAAATTAAACTTGCAAAAAAAAATAACTCGTTACAGTCGATATTGTCTCTAATACAAATTTCATTGTACCGACACTTGATATCACCATTTGGAGATGAATAATATGTACTTCGAGACATATTTGCTAGAATTTTATGGAAACGACACCAGAAAACTAAATTTTGAAACTAAGCGAATGCGAAAACAGACAACACAGTAACTAATCGATTTGGTTGCCATCCAGCACATTATGGCCGATCTGTTCAAAGTAACTTGTTCAGGAATGGTCTATTGCTATCATTTAGATTATTATCTTTTTATTACACGATTTATATTAGCTTCACTTGTATGTTTGTTTGTAACGCAACCTTTAAGAGGGGCCTCCACGCAGGTGTATAAACCTTAAAACTTACACAAATCTTGTTACTTATCTAGTAATTTTTTGGCTCAAAATATTTACTATAGATGTCGCTAGTAGTACTGAATCGGCTTCCATTTTCTCTCTCTCTTTCCACTCTTGACGATTCAAACAAACTTCTCTCCGGATCAGCTGTTTCGATGTTTTGGGTTCAAACAAACACAATTTCTGCCAGCAGAGAGCAGAGGGCACGTTGGCGCATCCATTTCCATAGCTTGGGTAGCTATATAGTATAGTCTGGGGCCAGCAAATATTTTTATTTTCAATCTCAATAGGTAAATTATGATTTCATTCATTTGCTTTTTTTACTTAACAGCCAGTATGTTTATTTTACCTAGGTATTCACTTTTCTTTTTTTTTGTACTTATAGGTTAATTTTGAAATTAAAGTAATATTTCAATCATTATCGTCGTTTCTCTGTATTTTCAAGTTTTATATATCGAGATTTATAATTTCCATTTATTGAGAAGTAGGTACCCAATCTAACAAAAATCCATTGAGATTATCTGAATGCAAAAACACGGCAAAAAGCTAATCATGTGAATATTTTCTCATGATAACCTATAGATATAATTTATACAACACAACTTACAACCCATTACACTGGTCTGCAACAAAATCTTCCTTCAAAAAATTATGTCATAGATATGAAGATTTTGATGCTCTGAATCGGTTCCCGGTGGTCGATTCTTTCTATCACGTCTAGATTTTTCAAAATGAATTTTTTTCCAAAATATCATAAAGTCAGGTTTTTTTAATTCGTTTTATGCGTTAACATTATAAACAATGTATATACATACGAAATAAGTTTTTGCTAGTCGTAAGATAAAGAAGGAAAGTGCCGAAAGTGATTTCTATGGTAGTACATGTGCACCTGCGCAGTACCCATTGAGACTTTACAATAGTTAGTTGAAAACTTGTCTTTTTTGCGTTCTACATCAAATACTAAGTTTTGCACAAAATTCATACTATATTTCTAAGAATTTTAT
The DNA here is from genome assembly GCA_947563755.1 of Lochmaea crataegi. NCBI lineage: Eukaryota > Metazoa > Arthropoda > Insecta > Coleoptera > Chrysomelidae > Lochmaea > Lochmaea crataegi. The sequence continues at coordinate 27,376,931 of OX387430.1, forward strand.
GTGTAGTTTATCCATTTTTTTACAAACAGAGATAATGAATATAAAAAAGGAATTTAAAATTTTTTTTAAATAAATTTCATTCAATTTAAGGTTATAAAATGCCGCGCACCTGTAAGAATTCTACAGACAGTTTTTGCTACATTTGTGGTGAGTTTACTCTAAAAACGCAGCGAAATGCGATCTTGTTAAAAAAGCTTATCAACTTTATTTTGGATTTTCTATCGATGAGAGGGATAAAAGTTGGTTACCAAAAATTTCCCGTAACAGTTGTTCAAGAACGTTGAGAGGTTGGCTTGAAGAAAGTCACAAATCTATGCCGTTTACAATGCCAATGCTTTGGAGTGAGCCTCAGAATCATGAAAATGACTGTTATTTCTGCATGACATCAACACGAGAATTCTCGAAAAAAAATAAAAACAAGATTGTATATCCGAACATCGCATCTGCAAAGAGACCAATTCCTTGTGATGAAGGCAGTTTACACCCAGTACCTCCAAAAAATATCGAAAAGATGGAAAATGAAAACACTTTTGGTCTACAGTCTCAATCGAGTTTCATCTCTACCTGTACATCTTCATCATTATACACTTCATCTAGATTTTCAAGCCCATCATAAGAACCTCATTTTCTTAAACAACCTGATTTAAATTATCTCGTTAGGGACTTGGGGCTATCAAAATCTAAGGCTCAATTACTCGGATCAAGATTGAGACAGTGGAATTTGTTAGATAAAAGTACGAGAGTCTCATACTTTTGCACAAGACAAGAAGATTTTACGAGATACTTTTCCAAAGAAAATGATTTAGTATATTGTAATGATGCTTCAGGTCTTCTTGAAGAACTGAGTTGAGTGGAGACTTTTTATTGATGCACCGAAGATTAGTTTGAAAGCCGTTTCACTTCACAATGGAAATAAATACCCATCAGTGCCTCTAGCACATGCAACAAACATGAAAGAAAATTATGCAAATCTACAGGTATTCCTTGGAAGAATAAAATATTCTCAATATCTGTGGAATATTTGTGCTGACTTAAAAGTTGTCGCTATACTTACTGGATTGCAAGGATGATACACCAAGTTCTGCTGTTTTTTATGTGAGTGGAACAGTCGCGCGAAAGACAAACATTACAAAGTTAAAATTTGGCCACAAAGAAAAAGCTTGACACCTGGACTTAAAAATGTATCTCAAGAACCTCTAGTCCCTAGTAGAAATTTATCTTGGCGCAATATTGGCCAGATGTTGGAGCCAATATTCGACAATATTGGAAATAGAAAAAAATGTTAACATTTTCCAATATACGACCAATATTGGCGCAATATTGCACAATATTGCGCCAATATATAGCCAACTTTAGGTTACATTGGAAAGCAATATTGCCCCAATATTGGCCAATATTGCTTTTCCAATGTAACCTTAAGTTGGCATGCAATATTGGCGCAATATTGGTTGCCACGATAGGTTACAATGGCGTGCCAATAATGGGGCTATATAGCACCAATATTGGTAGTCAATTTAGGGTTTTCACTGTCACACATTGGAAGTGAATATTGCGCCAATATTGGCAGACCAATAAAACCCAAAATTGGGCGGCGAATATTGCGCCAATATTGGCAGTCAAATAAAACCCAAAATTGGGTTGCGAATATTGCGCCAATATTGGCGAAACATATAGCCCCAATATTGGCAGACCAATGAAACCCCAATTAGGGCGGCGAATATTGCGCCAATATTGGTGAAACATATAGCCCCAATATTGGTATACAATTCAGAGCTAATATTGGCAAAATATATAACCCCAATATTGGTAATGAATATTGGGGTAATATTTTCAAAATACATTTCCTCAATGTTGCTAGCTCATATTGAGCCAATGTTGTTCTCACCTGAAAGTTCAATAATTGTACAATATTAACAACCAATATAAGCTATATATTGTGTATATACCGACTATATATATATATATATATATATATAATTACTAGAAATATTTGCCAACTCAGTAACGGAGACGATTTATGTGGGGATGTGGCAATAAAATACAAATTGCAAACAAACAACACCTCACAATCAAATCAATTTTCAGTAAAATCAAAGATAAAACACCGATAAATAAATTAACTAACATAGTTTATGAAATTCCTTGCTTGAACTGTGATAAAAAATACATTGGTCATACTAAAAGGACATTAACCAATCGAATTTCCTCTCACAAAAGCGATAGTAAATTTGTATCCTGATAGATGTGCCCTCGCTGAACACGCATTTTATGAAGACCATTCAATTGATTATCAATCAGCCAAAGTATTAATCACAGAAAATAATTATAAAAAACGTCCATTTTTAGAAACCGCATTTATTTCACAAGAAAATAATTGCATTAATAAAAAAACAGACCTGAATAACCTTAGTGTGATGTATGCCTATCTCTTAGATTTTGAAAAACAATCTTTACAAAATTCAAATTCCAATCAAAATTAACTTTATTCGAATAGACCTTTATAGATAAAAATTTTTGTTTAATGTCATATTGTTTTTTGAGTTTAATTTGTAATGAACGTTTATGTCAATTATAAAATTTTATTTTTATCTATTTTTACAATTATACCGACATCCTCGTTTAAATAATGTAAGTAAATTTTAACATTAATTTATTTTATAATTTGACCATCCTAATAATTTTCAATCCTTGAGAATGAATATGTTATATTCGAAAGCTTGGAATATATTTTAAAAAGAGTACTCTCTGGTATTTTATTGCCACATCCCCACATAAATCGTCTCATATATATATATATATATATATATATATATATATATCTGATACTTAATAGTGGCCTAGTATTGGTTTGTAAAAAATTCAAAAGCTATTTGTTAGTTAATAATAGACCAATTTGATGTATGTACTCAAACTGAAAAATAAATATGCACTTTAGTGTCGTCCCCATTATGTACCGAATATATCGGTATAGACAATGTAAAACGATGTGTTACTTTGAATATTTAGCTTAAATTGGAAGTTAATATTTCCCTTTTGTGGTAATTGAGGAGTTGTGAAATATAAAAATCAGTTAGTTTTCAATGAATTTATTAAAAACAAAAAAGAAGTTCAACAAACAAATAACAAAAATTTGTAATAATTCTTACAAAGAAGCTTAAAAAATGTTACTTCTGTATAACAACATACAAGAAAACAGTTACAAACAGGGTGTTGCTTCTTCAAGAATCCCCTGAAAATGTGAGCTCTTAATAATAAGTCTAAGTACTCTCCCAAGGCGCTAAAAGATTTCCCATTCAAAATACACGCAAACATTGATGATTTTTTTTAAGAGCAATTTATGTCAAATAATGTGACATATAGTGATGGGCGATACTGTGTAAAGAAGCGATACACCCTACCGTTATAAATATATTGTTTTAAAAATATCAATATTAGAAAATCTTGTTATGAAAAGTATCAATACTGAAAATTTCGATATTTTATTGATCCGATATATTTCAGAAACAAATTTCCTAAACAAAATCTCTTGTCACCTATGTGACGGAAAGCTGTGTGTTGTGTTGCCATAGCAGCATATGCTATTTAAATGAAAAGTGTGAATTATGAATCGTAACATAATTCACTCTAGTAGTAGTAGTAGTTGTGGACAAATATATTTAAAAAAGAATCATCTGAATTTGCATATATTATAAATGGGGAATAATGTAACGCTTTTGACGAGTACTTAAAAGTTCATATGAAGGACACAAATTTTCAGGGGATTCTATTTTGGACATTTCCAACATGATTTTGAGTGGGGAGCCAAAATAAAAAAGTAACTTTCTAAGAAAAGCACCCTAATATATATAATATATGAAGCACACCCTGCATATAATTCACATAAAAGGAAAAATAACTAACTAAATAACACTTATTTAGAGTAATGAAAACATCGAACATTATACAAAAATAAGAGAAACTCAGAAATCCGTAGCAATAAACATAATTGCACAATACGAATTTGACAAGTGAAAATATGTTTAAAATATAGCTTGTATGATTGGAATAATAACTATCCATACAAAAGTGATGAAATAAAACAAATTAATTTGTTTAAATCTTCATTATTTATTTTGAACTGACGTTCAAATTAAAATTAGTGACGCGTTTCGCTACACAGTATCGGTGTGATCGTGTGATCGTGATCGACACAGTAGCGAAACGCGTCACTAATTTTAATTTGAACGTCAGTTCAAAATAAATAATGAAGATTTAAACAAATTAATTTGTTTTATTTCATCAGTAGTATGGATCTTCATCAAGTAAAAGCCTCACCTATTCAATCCATACAAAAATTGAAAAATCCGTTTGCAAAAGCCTACTACGCAAGTAACACATACATGATGTTCCTACAACGCGATAATATTATTAATAAAATATATACTTTACATATTATATCCTAATGCACATTACCACACTGCCCATGTCCCATATTGTGTCACAATTACAAATCTGTATCGTCGCCTTCCATTAGAGTCGACGGCAGCGGTGTATTACTACCTCTTGAAGATGCGGTGGAATCTCCTGAAGACAAAGTCGGACTAGAAGTATCTAAAACAATAATTAAAAAACTCATTAGATAATTTGCATAAAATCATGAGAAATTGATTGTTTTAACTGTTACTACATGAAATATTTTCATAAATATTAAATAAAGTCAATATTTATTGATTTTATTTAATAATTATGAGAATAGTATTCATGGCAGAGACAATGTTGAAGAAAATTGGAAGGTGTAGAGTTCGGGCAAAAAGAGGAAGGGACAATAACAATCATATTGGAATAATAGCTCTCATGCATGTTAAATAGCATGTGTTTGGGAATAATTCAAACTGATTGTCGACCCTTTATCCATTTGCGTGAACTTTATAGAGACAAAACAATATCAAGTAATTTTAAACTCACCACGTTCTTTCGTTGATCTTGTTTTTCTGCCCCCATCACGATCACCAGATGTTGCCAGTACTAACGAAATTCTTTTTAGTATAACAATGTCATCTACGTCGTTGTAACGTGTTTCAACAGCTGCCAATATAACCTTGTAGAGATGTAATTTCGAGAAATTCTTCTTTCCTTTTCTACCGACATCGCTATATTCGAGGCTGAGTTCCTTAGACAACGTTTTTCGTAATTTATTGGAAATTAGGTTGTTCATGTCTTTTCCTCCAACAAGTGAGGCAGAAGCAAGCTAAAACACAACAAAGAAAGAATTCATAATTATTGAAGTAACATCATAATCGAATTCAGTTGTATGTGTACTCCACAAAATATACTCACCACTTTTTGGAAAAATCCATTATTTTGAAGCTTCAATTCAACATCCTGAAGCTTTTCTTCAGGCTGAATGGATAACATTGAAGCTATTTCAACATCTTCTTGTGAAATATTACTTTTCGCTATTGCTATGTTCGAAGTTGAAAATTGTTCACGCAGACCCCTTAGTTCATATTGAATGCCACCAAGTATTTTTCCCAAGTTACTTATGGTTATGGCCTGTCTTTCCATTACATTGGATACCTTCTCCACAAACTCTGAAAATAAAAAAATAATAGTTACTGTTATATTTGCTGTCCGAATTGAGCATTACCATTGAAACAATCTGCTGTTAATCATATATTGCCAGTAGCAAAGGACCCAAATTTCTTCGGAATGTCATCTGCATTTGGTGATATGGTATCGGTAAGTGTTTCGTCCAATTCAATTGACATATCTTCTTCTTGCACATCAGATACATTGAAAATAATTGGAGTGGCTATAAAAAGAAGTAAGAAATATCAAATCAATTTTTTATTAATTTTTTGTTACTTTTCATTTTGCCGAAAGGAAGAAAAAAGTTGATAGATACTTACATATTGATATATGTGATTGTCTGCAAGTATCCGAGACATTATCTGTAACAGTTAGTGGTTCTAATGGTGTCGGTGTTATCGAAGTTGTTGATTTACTCGACTCTGAGCAGGAACTTATTATCTACATAAAATGATACACAGTCCTTAGCCTCTTTAATGGAAGTGACTGTCCTTTTAAACATTGCTTTATATTCAGTAAAAGAAATGTGAGGTGGCAGTGCCCCGCATTTTTTTTCAATTCAAAAAGTTTAGACTCCGTTTTTAATGCAGGCCAAACATGAAGTTTTATTACTGTAGATTGCCCAACAATTTGGTACAAAGTCCACACTGTTATCTTTGGTGAAAATAATTACATCCCAACTGTTTCCTTCATCACCCGAGTCATATGATGATTTAAGGTCCAATGATTTCCTTTTGTAAGAATGCCTTGAAAAACAAGAAACCATTAGTTACACAACTAAGACTACAATTCAATCTGTATACTATTAACAAACAATGCATTATAATATTCACGAACCTGATTATGTAATAAACCCACAGCAAATATGTCATCATCAACAGAAAAAAGTAGGCATTTGGTGAAAACACACACATCGTTTTCAGCAAACGTTACCTACTAATTGAATTCAAAAATAGAAAATAGACATGGAAATATATTTTTATTTTCGTGTTCTAACACACTGTATCTACCTAACGGTTTAAAATTGTATGTACTTACTGAACAAAAAGAAGGTTAAAATAGCCTTATATTCCCAATAAAGGCCTTTACATTCTTCGTTTGTGTACAGCGCTATAGTGTTTTTCCATGCGCTGTAATCCAATATGCGCAAATGAAACACTTGGTGGTTATAGAGGAGTTTATTACACTTGACTTCACAATTGGCCATGTGGGGCCGCCATGAGGACATCAGGTCCGACACATTTCTGATAGCTACCTTGTCAATTATTAGGCCCAACTGGGCTTGGTCACCAAGTATTAACTTTTCATATATTAAACTGCTATTACTAGGCACATAAACCAACAAAAAAACTAAAAACGTTATAAGCAAGACCAATCCCACACCAATCAATAATTGTCAGGAATGGACTGCGCGTAGGGTACCGGTATCTTTTCTCATTGGCTGCATTTTCTCGGTTAAAACTTGTCAGGAATGGACTGCGCGTAGGATACCGGTATCTTTTCTCATTGGCTGCATTTTCGCGGTCAAAGCAGATAGCGCCTATAGGAGAGATTCAAAGAACTTCGCACTCTGTGCAGTGTAAAGAACAACTAACAACGAATAGAATTTTAAACTATTAACTTGGAATTACCACAGGAACTCAGAATTCAGGTAGGTAGGTGTAGGTACCTATAAAGCAGATCCGTTTCTATTAAAATCAATATAGGTAGGTAGGTACCTACCAATAATTATTATAACAAAGAATCTTATATTTCCGGACGGACTTCAGGTAGTCTTCAATCTATTAGCAGAAAGATTGAATAAAAAAATGCACCACAACAGCCAAATTGAAATTCCCATTTTAAAGCAAAATTGCTAGAATATGGTTTTTATACAAAACAGCCAATATTGTTAAAAATGGTCTTTACAGTAATATTGGTCAAACGTTGGCTTGCCAATGTATACATAATATTGTCACAATATTCGGTAGCAATGTAGGCGCAATACTGGAAGTTCGTTGGTTCATCAATATTTGGTTCAAACAATATTTACCCAATATTCCGCCAATATTGATTCCCAATAACGGCCAATATAAAACTTCCATTTTAAACCAATATCGGCTACAATACGGTTTTAGACATAACCGCCAATATTGTTAAAAATAGTCTTTATAGTAATATTGGCCAAACGATGGCTTGCCAATGTATACTCGATATTGTCACAATATTGGATAGCAATGTAGGCGCAATAATGGAAGTTCGTTGGTTCATCAATATTTTGTTTCACCAATATTTAGCCAATATTCCGCCGATATTGATTCCAATATAAAATTTCCATTTTAAACCAATATTTGCTACAATACGGTTGTATACATAACCGCCAATATTATTAAAAAATAGTTTTTTTCTGCTCCTATACTATAAGTTGTTAATTAAATGCCAATTTTTAGTTTCATAAAATGCTCATTATAACACTGGTTTTCATTATGAAACTGAAAACTTCACCAATAGAAATCTAGATTTTTAAATAACCAAGTAGGCAGACCCAATATTTTCTCTAGAATGTTTGACAGTTTCAATCTTTTGCGTTAGTCAAAAAGGTAGATACCTTTTTTGTTATTTAAATGTTGCTTTCTTTTATGTAGGCTGCAATTATTGCATGCCTTTCAATTATTACGATGAACCAAGATTATTTAGGTTACCATTGAAACATGTAGTCATCAAAACCATCTTTATTTAGTACTGTCAACTGTCATGTCAAAATGTCAGTGTTCATCTTACATACAGTAGTTACATTTGACATATACATCTATCAAATGTCAGTGTTCATCTTACATACAGTAGTTACATTTGACATACAGGATACATCTAACACCTTCCACTTTTTAAAAGAAATGTCGAGCGACGAAGAGTTTTCATACACACCACCTGAAATCGCTGAAAAGGCGAAAAATGTATCCAATAGTTTATTGACTGCAAAATCAAAAAAGGTATATGATAAATTTCATGGTCAATTTATGGATTGGAGGGTAGCATGAGAAGTATAAAAAAAAGCAATGTTGTTGAATTCAAATAAAATTTCTTGTTCGTAGAAAAAATAGTGTATGCAACTCTCATGTAATGGTTATTAATACACAAGCATTAACCGGGATACGAAACGAGCCGAAGGCGAGTTTAGTATGGTTAATAGTATGGATCATTACATGATCGTTGCATAATATACTATTATAGTAATATTGGCCAAACGTTGGCTTACCAATGTATACATAATATTGTTACAATATTGGGTCGCAATGTAGGCGCAATACTGGAAGTTCGTTGCTTCATCAATATTTTGTTCAACCAATATTTAGCCAATATTCCGCCGATATTGATTCCAATATAAAATTTCCATTTTAAACCAATATTGGCTACAAAACGGTTTTAGACATAACCGCCAATATTGTTAAAAATAGTATTTATAGTAATATTGGCCAAACGTTGGCTTGCCAATGTATACTCAATATTGTCATAATATTGGGTCGCAATTAATGTAGACGCAATATTGGAAGTTCGTTGGTTCATCAATATTTTGTTCCACCAATATTTAGCCAATATTCCGCCAATATTGATTCCAATATAAAATTTCCATTTTAAACCAATATTGGCTACAATACGGTTTTATACATAACCGCCAATATTGTTGAAAATAGTCTTTATAGTAATATTGGCCAAACGTTGGGTTGCCAATGTATACTTAATATTGTCACAATATTGGGTCGCAATGTAGACGCAATATTGGAAGTTCGTTGGCTCATCAATATTTTGTTTTACCAATATTCAGCCAATATTCCGCCAATATTGATTCCCATATAAAATTTCCATTTTAAATCAATATTGGCTACAATACGGTTTTAGACATAACCGCCAATATTGTTAAAAATAGTCTTTATAGTAATATTGGCCAAACGTTGGCTTGCCAATGTATACTCAATATTGACAAAATATTGGGTCGCAATGTAGACGCAATTTGGAAGTTCGTTGGTTCATTAATATTTTGTTCCACCAATATTTAGCCAATATTCCGCCAATATTGATTCCAATATAAAATTCACATTTCAAACCAATATTGTCTACAACACGGTTTTATACAAAACCGCCAATATTGTTAAAAATCGTCTTTATAGTAATATTGGCCAAACGTTGGCTTGCCAATGTATACTCAATATTGTCACAATATTGGGTCGCAATGTAGACGCAATATTGGAAGTTCGTTGGTTCATTAATATTTTGTTCCACCAATATTTAGCCAATATTCCGCCAATATTGATTCCAATATAAAATTCACATTTCAAACCAATATTGGCTACAACACGGTTTTATACAAAACCGCCAATATTGTTAAAAATCGTCTTTATAGTAATATTGGCCAAAAGTTGGATTGCCAATGTATACATAATATTGTCACAATATTGGGCCGCAATGTAGGCGCAATACTGGAAGTTCGTTGGCTCATCAATATTTTGTTCTACCAATATTCAGCCAATATTCCGCCAATATTGATTCCAATATAAAATTTCCATTTTAAACCAATATTGGCTACAATACGGTTTTAGACATAACCGTTAATATTGTTAAATATAGTCTTTATAGTAATATTGGCCAAACGTTGGCTTGCCAATGTATACATAATATTGTCACAATATTGGGTCGCAATGTAGGCGCAATACTGGAAGTTCGTTTGGTTCATCAATATTTTGTTCAACCAATATTCAGCCAATATTCCGCCAATATTGATTCCAATATAAAATTTCCATTTTAAACCAATATTGGCTACAATACGGTTTTAGACATAACCGTTAATATTGTTAAATATAGTCTTTATAGTAATATTGGCCAAACGTTGGCTTGCCAATGTATACATAATATTGTCACAATATTGGGTCGCAATGTAGGCGCAATACTGGAAGTTCGTTTGGTTCATCAATATTTTGTTCAACCAATATTTACCCAATATTCCGCCAATATTGATTCTCAATAACGGCCAATGTAAAACTTACATTTTAAACCAATATTGGCTACAATATGCTTTTATACGAAATCGCCAATATTGTTGAAAATATTCTTTAGTTATATTGGCCAAACGTTGGCTTGCCAATCTATACATAATATTGTGTCACGATATTGGGTTTATATTGATCGCAATATAGGCCCAATATTGGCAGTTCGTTGGTTCATCAATATTTCGCTTAACCAATATTTAGCCAATATCCCACCAATATTGGTTGCCAATTCCAAGGCAATATTACAAAAAAAGCTGAAGCCTATGTATATCCAATATTGGTGATATATTGGCAATATTGATCAATATTGCACCAATGTCTGGCCAACATTTGCAACCAAATCTTGGCGGTATATTGAGAATCAATATTGGGCCAATATTGGCTAAATATTGATATAGTGCACCAATATAGCGCCAATATTCCAATATTGGCGCGAGGTTGCGCCGATATATATCCAACATTCGGTTCTACTAGGGGTGCCAAGTGACAAAATTTTTCTGCCACCACTTCATATAAAGTTGGGACTCATGGAAAACTTTGTGAAAGCTATGGACAAGGATGGTGCAGGCTTTCAATATCTCAAAACAAAATTTCCTAGAATCAGTGACGCGAAATTGGAAGAAGGGATTTTTGTAGGTCCGCAAATACGAGAACTTATGACGGATGAAGTTTTCAATTTGAAGTTAAACAAGGCTGAAAAAAAAGCTTGGGTGGCTTTTGTAAAAGTGTGTCATAATTTTCTTGGTAATACAAAAGCTGACAACTACCGGCAAATCATTCGAGAACTTCTTTCTGCTTATAAAGCTTTAGGATGCAATATGTCAATCAAAATTCATTTCTTGGACTGGCATGTAGATTTCTTTCCAGAAAATCTTGGTGCCGTATCAGATGAGCATGGTGAAAGGTTTCATCAGGATATTATGCATATTGAAAGACGCTACAATGGAAAATGGTCAACCTTAATGCTTGCTGATTTTTGTTGGACGATTCGCCGAGAAACTTCGATGGAAACGATGAAAAGAAAAAAAAATACAAAATAATTTGAATTGTATTATCATATTGAGATAAATATACTGTTATTTCTAACTTGTGACTGTAAAACTACCATATTTCACTGTAAAACTTAGACCGTAGTATTTTTTCACATTTTTGTAATTGTTGCTACTTTGATAATATCATTTTTCAATTAAATAAACATTATATTTAAAATATATCTGCTGTATTTATTTGCATGTTAAATTCCGTGTTTAGAGCACCGAGTATGATGTTATTATGCATGAAAACATTGAGGAGAAAAAAAAATATTTTTTTTGCAGGCCAGTGTTTTTAATTATTACCCAACATTTTTCAATTTTTTTTTTAAATAATTTATTGAATACGAAATAAAGTATAGCAATATATACATTAGATATCAAAATTTAAATTAGATGTGATTTTTGCTCAAGTGTCTCAAGTATGTAGGTACCTTATTTATTTTGGACAATTTCAAAAATTATTATGAAGAAAAGATGTTTAGAATTAAAAATAACTTCCGAATATTCAATATTGTTTTACATAAAAATTTTTTTTTATTTCACAGAAAATGTCGAAAAAATTATTTTTTTGATCTAAATAAACAATGTTGAATATTTGAAAGTTATTTTTAATTCTAAACATCTTTTCGTTTTTAAAAAGGCAATCTATATTTTTTAAACCTGTTGGGTTTCTATTCACCTGCATATCCATAAATCTTTGAGACCAACATCAATTTTTTTAACTGCCAATTAGATTACTTATTTTAAAATATGTTTATACAAAGAGGAATTGAATTTGACCGATCTTTTCGCTGAAAAAATTTTAAAACTTCAGTTTTTTCACTCATTCCAAAAATAATTGAAGCCACCTAATTAGTACTGATAAGATAAGAAAACAGATTTAAGGAAAAAATAAATAAAGCTCAAATATTTCAACTCTACCAAGACTATGACCAAAGCGATTCTAATGAGAAGCGCTATTGCCATTTCTAGAGAAGGTAGACGAAATTAATTTTTTAGTCGTCCTTTGTTTTACAATATTTAATATCAATAACTAACACTATTACTAAGTCATCCTTTAATAATTATTTGGGTTCTTATTTTCTTTCATTGTTTTAAATGCTCAAATAATCAATTAATTTGCAAGATAATTTCGACTATATTGACAAGACAAAGTTACAAAACATTTATGCTTCGAAATTTCTTAAAATTTAATGTTACCTACCTCATTTATTAATTTTATTCAACAATTATTATTACCTATGGCAAGCTAAAAACTAGATAACCATCCTCATCTCTTTTTATCGTCATAATGAGAGGATTATATAAATTGTAAGGATTTCTAGGGATAATTTTTACATTTGGCATCGAAGCTTTAGAATCCAAAAGAGCCAAGTAAAATACAGAATACTGCATTTATAAGAGATGTTGCCATGTAGTTGTAAAAAAACACATCTGCTACAAAAATTGGCATGAATCGGCTCCTGCAATGGAAGCTTATGTGGTTGTGGAAGGATTTAACTGCAATGAAAAAATGCATGGTGTGAGGTATTGTAAATTTATAGCGGACGGTGACTCCACTCCAGTGTATACAAGAATATTATAGAAAAAGTCAGTTATGGAAGTGACGTTAAATAAGTTGAATGTACGAACTATGTCTTAGAAAAATTATGAAAAACGCCTCAGGGAAATCAAAAAAGATACCAGGATTACACTAGCAGGAAGAAAACTAGTTACTATGAAAAAAATTGAGGTGTTAATAAAACGAGCAAAAACTCCAATATATGAACATGCCAAACAAGAATTTCCAAACATTGATCTTTTGAAACAAGATTTAAGAAATGGGCTACACCACGTATTTGGAAATCACCCGTCTTGCAGTCCTTGTACGTGCAATTCTGTTGGAGACATTACTGACAATATGATTCCGCAGCTGCAGTCAACATCTATATTTGATCACCTGAATGGTAAATAATTTTTTTGTTTTTATATAATAAATTGTTATTTGTATTATGCATTTTAGGAGCACTTGACCTTCTTGCAAGAAAAATCACACCTGCTGATAAAAAACCAACACAATAATACAGCAGAGAGGTTCATGAATATTGTAGCAAGATTTAATGAAGGAAAGAGATTAAATCTTATACAAAGTAAAGTGAGGGCAGCATGGCTGGGGGATTGATGTGTAAGGTGAAGGGGCCGGGAGAGTGGAAGAGGAGGATCATTGGTAGGACGGTAGAGCAGAGTATGCTGTACGGTGCGGAGGTGTGGGGTGAAAGAGTGGGAGTGAATGCGAGGGTTAGGCCACTCCTGCGGGTGCAGAGAGATATATTACTGAGGGTGGTGCAGGGGTACAGGACAGTGGGTGGACTGGCAGCAGCGTTGCTGGCAAGGACCTACCCATTGGACGTGACGGCTAGAGCCAGAAATAAACGCTGGAGGGGTGCGACCAGAGAGGAAGTACAGGAATGGATGGAGGAGGAAATGGAGAAAAGGTGGGAGAAGTATGAGGGCGCGCTAAAAGGAGCGATTGGGAATAGGAGAGATTGGATGGACCGGAAATTCGGGAGGTGAACTACTTCTTGACACAGGTGTTCACTGGACATGGGTCGAGAGTATGGTACCTTCACAAGATTGGAAAAAGAGCCACCAGAGGTGTGAAGTGGAGGGTGATGTGGGGCATGTGTTTAGATGCTGGAGGAACGAGGAAGTGCTGAAAAAGTTGGAGAGGAAACTAGGGGAGGCGGTGTAATGGGAGAACATGGTGGAGATAATGTTGAGGGGGGAGGAGGAATGGATGGAGGTAAGTGGGGTAGTAGAGACCATTGTTGGGGGGAGAGAACGACTCGATATGGCATGAGAGGTGGGAGTCAAAGTTAGGGAGAAAACGCCGGTGTGAGAGGAGAGTGTGCGAGGTACCGCCGCCCGTCTCGAAGTATGCTAGGGTAGTGAATCCGAGGCGGGGGTAACGGCGAGTTTGAGGTGGTTTGGTTGGTAGGCATCCCCTTGGGGATGAGTCCAACACTGTTTGGGTCCTGGACCCAAACAGTTTCCCATCTCGGCCCGAAAAAAAGGCTAACAAATATAATAATTTAACATTTTTTATAGGTAACAGTTAGCAAAAGAGACCGCATACAAGCAGAATCTGTGGGGCTGTTTGGAAACGAAGAATATGAAATTCAAAGAAAATTAAGATTGACTGCTTCTCTCTTTGGACACACACCTTTTCATTCTCTTGTTAAAACTGCTCCTAATGGACTTATTGTATGACGGAGGCAATGGAGTATAGAACTGTTAAGGAGAAAGCGGCTAAGGGCATTTTTGAACAAGTACAAAATGTTGTGATGGACCATTCAGGATTGTGGGTAGATGTTCAACATGGTTATCTAGGTGCTTCTCCTGATGGTAAATATTTTTACATAACAAATAACTACCATGTTGTGTTATAAATCCTTTTCATACATTTATTGATAAAATATTTTAGGAAATGTAGGTGATATTATGATGCACTACTTGAAATAAAATGCCTCCACTCTGCATAAAACCTGAATTTACAAACAAATACAATAAGTTAAATAATTGACCTCATGAAGAACAAAATTTGCCTGGAAAAACACAACAATAAAATTCAACTTAAGCGGAATCACAATAATTATTATCAGGTATAAACATAATATATTTATTCCAAAGAACAAAAATTCAAAATAATTCCCACATAATATATTTGATCACTTTGATGTATATTCGCCAATATTAAATATGAATAACATTAAAATATAGTTATTTGTGTAACAAGTGCTGAACGAAAGTGGGGTTATTTTGTATTTTGGTTTGGGGCCGACACTTAAAAGCGAAGTAAAGATTTCTTCGTCTTTAAATAAAATCCATGAATTCATAAACAGTTTATCTACCACATACACCGAGTTTATCACTTCTCAAATGTAGAACCTTACGACGATATGACCCCTAAATTTCCCTTATTGATCCAAGATAAACGATTGCCCACATTAACTATTGAATATGGAAATTAGGAAGTTATCCAAAAATGACTGCTTAATACAACTAAGAAAACCCACATTTACCAGAATAGTAATAATGCTAATTACCCGTAGATAAAGACTATAATTAATGA
The DNA here is from genome assembly GCA_947563755.1 of Lochmaea crataegi. Classification (NCBI taxonomy): domain Eukaryota; kingdom Metazoa; phylum Arthropoda; class Insecta; order Coleoptera; family Chrysomelidae; genus Lochmaea; species Lochmaea crataegi. Next base: position 27,392,665 of record OX387430.1, read on the forward strand.
CCGGCGTTTTGGGGCACGATGCATATTTATACTAGTAGTGACGTCAGGGAGTATCGGAGAGAGAGAATTGGCCCTCATTGGCGAATTTTAGTTGTCCTGATTTCGGACTTTTTTGCGCTAGTGCAAAAAAGTTAAAGTTTGACACAGTAGATAGAGCACTTTCGTAGATAAAAATATGCCTACTGCCAATGTCTATTTAAAATATGTGTTTTTAGATCCAGGGGCAATTGAATATAACTGATAGGAGCAGATGCTACTTTGTTGTGTATGTTCGCGATAATATATCTATATATAGGGGAAATTGAAATAGAAAAATATGGGCCGAAAAAATGCTTCCGAAACTAAAGCAATTCTCCTGAAATAATCAGAAATCAAATAGGAAAAGGATAGAAATGCATTGACCCCTTTTATATCAAGAAAGCAATATCAGAATATAAGAAAAAGAAAAGTCTGGCAAGACAGAATCCAGATAATTAGGGCTTTATTAGGGCAAAGATATGGATACCGATACTAATGCTTGAATAAAAACACTAACAAGACTTATTTACAAAAATCTAATTTCTTTTCATTTTCAGAGCTGACAATTTCACTAATATGGAACCTGCTTCAACTGCCCCTCAGGTCCATTAATCTTTCATAAAACAGAGTTTCCTGATACTATTCCGTAAAACAAGACTTATTTACATAAATCTAATTTCTTTTCATTTTCAGAACTGACAACTGACACAGGTCCAAATAATTTTCATATAGCAGTGATCGCTATAACTATTCAGTAAGTAAAAAAATGTCAACACCTATTTAGAAGAAACATCTAATCTTTATATTTCATTTACAGTTCTGATTATGTAATTGAAACGAAGCCTGGTGTAACTGCCCGCACAGGTCCAAATAATATTCCATATAGCAGTGCTCGCTATAGCTATTCAGTAAGTAAAAAAATGACAACACATATTTAGAAAAGAAAAATCTAAATGGATTATTTAAAACTTTTGCTGAAATGAGTTTGAAATAATTTTGTTAGTAAAAATATTACTTTAGAGTATTTAAAATTAAAAATGTTTTTTTCCAGTCTTTATAACTATATGGATCAAGACTTCAGTATGTCCTTTGTGAGTATAGAATAGTAAAAAATGGATAATTTTATAAACTTTTTTTTTCTTTTTGTTCTGAGGAGATATGGTAGAGAAAAATGGAAGATGAACTTCAGTTGCTATGTATTAATAAATATGAGGACAAATACATTAAACGTAATGTAATAATAATTTTATTTATTTTTATAGAATATTTTTGATTTGTTTCTTTTCAATAAAAACATACACCTATTTTTGCTGTGATTTTTTTGAATAATTAATAAGGCTCATTGAAAAAGTAGACATGTCTGTTTATTGCTATGATAAACATTTTTATAGTTTACCTAATTAATTAGCATTTCTTTCTGTATTATAATTAATATAAAAACTACCTACTTACTTACTCTGTACTTAAAATTTGTAATACTACAATTAAAAAAACAGATTGCATAAATGATTTGTTTTCGTTTTCAATAAAAGAAGAGATTTATGCAATAATTCACTTGAATAATTAAGATTAAGAAGTGTCAATGGAAAACAGGCATGTCCAACATGTCCGTTCATGACAAACTGGAGGAAAACTGCTTGTATTTATAACATTACGATACATCACCTGGAAAAATTGAAGATCAAAAATATATATTATTTTTATTCCTGTGTTTCTAAAATAAAAGATTACAACAGTATAGAATAGAATACGAAATGTCTATTTTGGTCAATTAGTAGAATGCGATTATTACTATTTTTTACTACCAGCCTCTAAACCTAACTTTATTGACTTTTGTTGAGGTAGTAAAGTTGTTCATTATTAACCAAGGTAGAAAAATACAGAGCCTACTTGATTATAACTAAATCTCAATCCATTTAACAGGATGTGAGGTTAACTTGTGCACAGCTGTCATGTCATGTGAAACGGGAGTCGACAAACTAATATTTAAAAAAATAAAATGCCAGTAGTAAAGTAGTGAAAAAAATGCTATGTGAGCCACGGTAGAAAAGTGTATTAATGGACCTCGACAATAATACCTTACTTTTCTACCTTGGCGCATAATTACTATTATCAATGTAGTTTTTCTCACTAACTCGACCGATGTATGTATGCTGATGCAGTCTATGGTTGTGTACAGGTCCCGGGAGGATCCAAAAGGCCCCGATATGGGGATTAATAAATATAAGGCACTTTGTGTGGGATCACTAGCAATAGCTAAAAATATTATATTTGTGGTTTATTTTACACCTATAGGCACTAAACACGTTACTTGTGGTGGAGCACATGTGGAGTAAATATAAAGAGCATTTACGATGCACAAATTTACTTTCTCAGCATGAAAATCATATAACCACCTACAAATACTATCAAGCTATGCTTTAAACAATAATAAATAATTTGAAATATTTTTATGGGCACAAAACACATGACAACGACATTTGACCGTCGTCATCTGTCATTGAAGTTCCATACAGCGTCATTCATCAAGACGGTGGAACGGCTGAACTAATGCAGAAAGTTGTCCGTTTACAAAATTTTGTGTGCAACAAATCTCCAAAAATACAATGATTTGAGATTTCATGTTTTTAGAATGGAATTCTCTAGGCTTTCTTTTGGGGATCAGATTTTGGCGTTCAAATTGGTAACCACAAATTGTCAAAACTGTCAAAATCACACCATCACTTAATGGCTGATATCTTTTTTATAACAATATAAAACTTAACCAAAATACCTGATTCCCAAGACAAAGGTCGTTCTTTAGAATTGTTGTTTACAAAATGACCTAAATTGTGTTGCAAGTCAGGGGTGCCAACTGTTTTCAGGTGTCTAAAATGTGTCTCGGTTTTTATCCACTTTAAACGCTCAGATGCATTCGAAAATTTGCCATCTCGTCAAGAACCGATAACAATACAATATATTAGTAAAATATAGGGTGTTATTAAATCTTAAACTTGTATAAAAATAAATCATGAGGTATAGTAAATTTTATACCCATTTAGAATAAGACCATCCTTATTTATTATTAATAAATCGGTTGAAACAAAAAATTACCAACAAAAATGAACGTCGTAACTAATTTATTAGAAGTCACGTTTTTGAAGTTACGTCAAATTTTGATTTCATGTTAATGTCAGATGGTTCAAGAAGCCGCATACGTTAAGTTACTAAAACGGCTGGTACCTCTAAATAGGTATTAATTTTACTATATGTTATCGCTTTTGCTTGAAACGTCCTCCTAGAGCTGATATACTAACAAGTGCCGTGGCTCAGTTAGTTAAAGCGACTGTCTAGTGAACAGGACATCGCGAATTCGAATCTCACCGCGACCACATGGATAACATTTTTTTATTTGTTGTATACTTAGCGAAGATATGAATATGAATAACAAAAGTAAATCAATCAGCTAAATAGACTATAGTTTAATTTTTATAATTCAATATACAGGGTGATTGATTAGTGTGATAAAGCTCAGTAGGTCTGTTATAGAAGATACCAAAAAAAGTAATATATAAAAATTGTAGATAGCTTTACGCTTCATATTTATAAATTAGTTACAATGTTCCATAACTTGATATCAGATCAATAATATGTTTTTTTTGTGTAACGCAACCTTTAAACTCAATTTTTACCAACTTCAAACGCTCAGATTGACTCGAAATTTTGCGCACTTGTCAAGGACCGATGACAGTACAATAATCTCATATAACTAAAAAATAATTCCCTTAAGTTGTGTGATAAGACGTCACTTTTTTAGTGTTAACTTACATCATAATATGGTCTATATACAACAGCTTGGTTGATAAATGATTATGTCTGAGTAGCCGAGTGGTATAGAGGTTTGGCTGTGAAAATTATGAATTGTAGGCGTAGGAGTGACCTGTTCATTATCCACACCTATTATTCACCAGAAATATAAATAATAGTATGACAATTGATATCGAGCACTCCACGCTTTTACCAAAATGACATTAATTTTCTCGTTAATCATTTTATTCTTGAATTGAGAATTATTTTCTACTTTTTAGTTCGATTACCTTTTAAAGCGTGTTTTAACTATAATTTATTTGATTCCGTTTTTCAAAAACCTGGCTCCGTTTTTTTACAGTCATATTCACAAACAAAGCACAACAAAGGAATTTCTTAAAGTTAATCAATCAGACCACAAAAATAAATTTTCAGTTGAAGTTCGCTTTGATCCATGTCTTGTAAATACTACCAACCTAATATCAGGCCAGGTGACGTCACTTTTCTCAAGGTCAAATGTGTGTTCAAATTACTATCACTCATTCGAAACAATAGTGACACAACTAAAAATATCTTCGTTTTGTGGTGTTTAGTCAATTAGGTTTGAAAATAATATTGTTGAACAGCGACACATGTGTACTTAAGTAAATGAGCGGTAGGTAGCGTAAGTATCACTATTATTTTTTCCGTGCCAAGGGGGAAGGTCAAGCTTTGTTTGAAAGATAGTGCCATATTTCAAAAAGTATCTTGTCGGTAATATATCTTATTATCAAATAATTATTTAGAGAGAACAGTGGCAAATTTTGAGTTATAACACCATAAATGATTATTTTTCAACAATTTTTTATGATTATTAGTGACACAAGTGGGTGTATTGCCTAGAAAAGAGCCTCTAAAATCGATATTTGATTGATTAAATAACTTGTAACATTGAGAGAACCTAGTTACTTTCTATTTATTCAAAAAATTTGGGCTCAAAGGCTCTTTATTGACATTTTAGGTAATAAAAAAGCGAATAAACATTTTAAAATGTGTTTCCTGGAAAACTACACTTTTTGAGTCGTGTCACTGTTGTTTCGAAGGAGCGATAATATCTTTATTAAACTCTGTGACATTTGTATAAAAACTATCTACAAGTTAATAACCGTAATATGGGATGAAGAAGATATGCCTGTGGAATGGAGAGAAGACTGGATAACACCAATACTAAAGGAAGGAGATCCCACACAATGTCAAAGCTACAGATGTATAACACTGCTTAACACAACTTAAAAATTACTCACAACACTTAGATACGCCTGTGGAATGGAGAGAAGACTGGATAACACCAATACTTAAGGAAGGAGATCCCACACAATGTCAAAGCTACAGATGTATAACACTGCTTAACAAAACTTACAAATTACTCACAACACTTATACGACGAAAGTTAACAAGATACGCTGAAAGAACAATTGGACAATACCAAAATGGATTTCGGGAAAATAGGTCGACCACAGATGCAATACACATTGTAACACAGATAATAGAAAAATGCTACGAACATGGTATAGACTTACATGTAATATTTATAGATTTCAAACAAGCATTCGACAGTGTCTCCCGAAGTAAACTATTACAGGATATGAAAGAGTTGGCAATACCATCAAAGCTGATCAGATTAACAAAAATGTCTATGGAACAATCAAAGGCAAGAGTAATAACAAGAGAAGGAGTCACGGAAGAAATCTCGATTGAAACAGGAGTAAGACAAGGAGACGCCCTATCCACCATACTCTTCAACATTGCTTTAGACGGTGCAGTAAGGCAGACTGAAATAAGTCGAACGATTGCGCAAGCTTTAACGCAGGTAGTAGCATATGCCGATGATATAGCGTTAATGGCAACAGACAAGAGAAGCATGGAAAACGCATTGTTAAGTCTCTTCAGAGAAGCAGGGAAAAGAGGATTACAAATTAACGAAGAGAAGACTAAATACCTCATATGCTCAAGAAAAGAGAAATCGAACATAAAAGAGATAAGAATAGGGGAAAATTGTTTCGAAAAAGTGTCACTCTTTAAATACCTAGGGGTAATTATTACCAGCAATAACAATCGAAGCGAGGAAATAACCCAGCGAATACTAATGGGCAATAAGATGTTTTGGAAGTACAAAAAAATACTGAAAGATGGAAATTTGAGTAAACAAACAAGGCTGAAAATATATAAAGCGGCAATACGCCCAATTGTGACATATGCAGCGGAAGCCATGTGCCTTACAGCCAAGGACATGGAAAAACTAAAAATATTCGAAAGGAAAATCATACGAAGAATTAACGGGCCCAAAAGAATAGACAACGATCAGTGCAGGAGCCTATACAATGATGAGATTGAAGATATTCTAGAAGGAGAAGATATCGTTAATGTAGTTAAAGTCCAAAGACTACGGTGGTGGGGACACATTCACCGCAGACAACCAGAGGAGCTAATAAGAAAAATCACTGCATGGACACCACAAACCACAAGACCAAGGGGAAGGCCAAAAGAAAAATGGAGGAATCAAATAATCGAAGACATTAAAACTCTTGACATTAGAAACTGGAATAAACTGTGCCAGGACAGGAAGAAGTGGAGAGAAATTGTAGACAATGCAAAAAAACACAAAAAACTATGAAGAAAAGAGTCTCTAAAATCGAAATTTGATTGATTAAATAGCTTGTAACATTGATAGAACCTACTTACTTTCTATTTATTCAAAAATATGTCAATATGCTTCTAAATAAACATATTTCTATTGAGATTTAAGCTTTCACTGGAAATGCCCATTGAATTTGTTATTTTGTTGTTAATCTCTAATTTGTTTCCAAGTATGTAATCCGACTCCACTTTTTTGTTCTATTTGTGTACTGTTTATTTGCAATGGAACTGTTTATATAGTTCTTGAGTAAGGCTATTTAATCCGCTCATCTCCTTTCCGCAGTTTTTTCTCTTTGGAAGCCGTTATCATGCCCAAAGCACAGAAGCCTGTTGGCTTATTGTACTCCCACATTTATTCCACCCACCCAGTTATCCTCGTATCTTCGAGTGGACGATATAGGTCCACTGGATGTGTGATATGTTTTAAGTGGCTCATTGGCCTCTCCGAGAATTGTTTGTCTCCTTTAGTCCATTGCCACACAGTCAGATAAGCTATGGGTTAAGGTCTCGTTATCCAGGCTACAAAGTCAGCAATTCAGATCCGTGGCATATAGCCCCACGTTATGCAAGTGATCTTTCACCGGGTGATGACCCCTTCGATAACCTGTAATGATTCTCAGCTGGTTTCTACTGATATTCAGTAGTTTTTCAGGCCGTTTAACACATGTACCACCTATAAAGATCTTTCAGTGAACCTGCTTTGGAGTGTTTCTCCACTGTAGTCTATGCTGGCTTTGTACCCATTTCTGTATTTGACCTCTGACCACTTTCTCTGTGGTCCCAAAGACAGGTTCTGGTCCAATATATACCGTTGCTGAACCTCTTCTCGTGAGTTCGCAGTATATGATATTTTGACATTTTCTTCGGTGCCTATACTGTCATTGATCTCAAATATGATGTGAGTAGATTATTTTATGGTTCTAGTCTGATAAATGTTGCTGATGCTGATTCAAAGGCCTCATTTTTATAATGTGCTTGAGCCAACTCTGATTTGAAATTTTGGAATTGGGAGAATATAGTAGTCAATCAACGAGCACTCAACTGTGAGTTTGAACAATAACATGAAGTTATGGAATGGAAACTTGCAGTTGACTAAATGTTAGCTCTCAACTTACGATTCTACTCCTGTTTTTATTGACCAAATTGGTAATTTGAACATATAGCCTTCTTGCCACTTGTTTGTGGGTGATGATGAGTACTACAAACGAGTGGAAAATTATCTTATGCATCAATAGTTTTCGCAGCGCACGCCAAATAATGACTTTCATTGCAAATTTTTTATACCTTACATTACAGTAATTTTCGTGACGATCTCTAATCTGATAATGTAGTTTTCCATTACGTGAATTTTTTTTAAATTAGCCAAGTAGTTTGTGAGTGTATAATAATACATTTTACCAATTTAATCTTTCCTTCTTATAGTATTCAATGCATTACCAAAATTAACAGCTGAAACCTTGCTAAAACCGTCTGTTGATAATCTACTTTATAAGACAAATATGATGAAATTGGCACATTTCTTGCGAAATACCTACTGTTAAAAGCTGAAACACGCGTGTTTGGTGTCCCATGAATCGTAAGTGTAATGCTTACTGCCTAAAGGCTAGGCAACTAACGACAAGTAGTAAGTGTGAATAGATATTGTAGAGAGGAAGTCAGTTGTTAGACAATAATTTACATTACTCTTATTTCCTTAAAAACTGCTCATGGTAATTTATCATGTCAGCTGAAACCAAAAATCGTCACAAACAAATAGGGGAATTGCAGGCAAGATAGCACACTATCTTTTGAAAAATTCTCATTATTTATCTGATATGTATTGAGAGACGATTATGTGTTGGATCGTTGGTCAGTTATGTTTACTATAGGTTTCAAGGAACAAATAGTTAAAAATAGTTAAAACTAAAATAAAAACACTGAGAAATTAAAAGTTTACAAAAGTCCATCTTGCCCGCCTATGTCGGGCAAAATGGCATACTGCAAAGTTATGATAAAATCCGATGAATAACCCTACATACTAATAAAACCCTGATCAAAAAGAAGACGTTCAATAGACATATAACCAAACTTATTTATTTAAAAAAACTTAAAACATAATTTTCATTTCAATTTTTTTCGAAAAATGAAAAACAAGTTTTCACAAAAAATTAACCTGAACTTAGTCTGTACATAACTCGCAAACAAAGCGCTTTGCCCTTCTTGGTAACCCTGCACAATCCGCATGAGCCCACTTACTGCATAGCTGACATTTAAGCCAGGCCTCTTGACTTCGTGATCGGCTATACAGGTCGTTACAATACAAACAAGCCGCGTCTTCTTCGTCATCACTTTTACCTTTAAAAACTTCTGGTTCTTCATCATCACTGCTTTCAATAATTTTCTTTTTCTCTATGTTTCTGTTGCTTTTCCTTTCTTCCTTTAGTTTCTCAGCAACTTCCTTTTCCTTGAGTTCCTGAAGAAACGGACGGGTCACTGACAAAAAAGCTGCATTTTATGCTCTACGTAGTTGACATCTAAATTTGCACTAGAATCACACTAATGTGGGTACCAGGATATAGCACATATTCCTGGGAGTGAACAAACTGACAAACAGACTCAGCAACTCTATAAGAACGACCAGAACCATTACTTACAATAAGAAAATGGTCTGATGACATATACAAGCATAAAGAAACAGTCCAAAACAAGCAAATAGCTATGCCCCTACATAAGAAATATGTGACAACAGGCACAAATCTACACTATATATTGGTGAGAATTAGCATTACTCGCTATTTATGTGTGTGGAGAAAAAGAGAATGGCTTGGAAATATATCCATTAGCCAAAAATTGTTTTTTACATATTACCTTTATTGAATTTTATTAATGCTGCAGTTGAAATAAATATGGTAAATATCTCCGATAGAAGATTTATCGCAGCTACATCGATTAGACCCAATGATTTCCAATTTCATTAGATGATAGAGATTACTATCAAGCTGGCAAATTAACCGGGACCAAGAATAAATTTCATATTTTATCAGTCTACAACCAGGAAAACAATGTTTACTGAAGCAAACGCACCCACTTCAATATTTAATACAAATCCAGTCTGCTAGGCGGTAACCCGATGAGTGGACTGAAAATAAGGGAAGGAATATGGTAAGCCAATTGGCATCTGGGCGGATCCTGAGACGAAAACTGGATGTAGATAAGAGCAAGCAGTAATATAATTGAATAACTCTTGGGTATCGATAAAAACATAATTACCATTCTAGACCCCATTCTCTCACAAAAGTCAAAACCCGTATGACATTAAATATCCATTTCAGTCATAATCGGTATCAGAATCAGATAAATTTTCGGGTCCTATTGAAATTACTAAAGATTAAAAAGTTTGATCAATTGAGTACCTAAGATCCCACAAATTCTGTTCTAATCCCAATACATGTCGCTCGTCACTTTGCTAGAAGAAGCTGACGTACATAATTAAATTTAAAAGTAGTGTTGTTCCAGCGTCTCCTTTCACTTGAATATATCTGCTTTTGTCAATTTTGATGTTGGCAACGGTTGGTTAGGCATGGAATCGTAGGCAACACATTAATCTTCTCGTGGTAATCTTCTATCGATTTTGAGACGAAATGCATCAATCCATCTTCGACCAAACAATGCTCATTTCCACTATGGATGATATTTAACCTACGCTCCTTTCCGATCGGTGCAGTTAATCCAGTGGAATATCCTCTTCCATGACCGCTTGCCCTTCCGTCAGATCGATACTTCCTGATCACGCTCAAATAATTTCCATCGCACAATTTCCTCTTTATCTATTAGGAGGGACTTTTTATTAGTAAATCCGTGTTTACAGTAAAAAAGATCATGGAATTTCCGATTTACATTTTGGTAAAAAATGTAACGCCTTTGGTTTATGATGATTTTATGACTGAGACCCCGAAGTCATACTGCCAGTCTAAGATGGACAGAGTATACCAACCTTCTTGAATAACTGGAACGAGAAGAAGCACATATGAGATGTGCGACCTGATATGACGCTACTTATTCTTGTGCCATACTGGAATAGAGAAAAATAGTTATTTGTTTAACTAGGCAGAGAAGTAACAGATTTACTGCCGCGGCTAGCATTTCATTGTCGAGGCAAATCCGAGGCAATGGAACTAGCCAAGGAAGTAAATCTGATTCTCTGTCGTGTGAAACATCATTTTTTCTCCGATTGTTTGTACAGTGTGTTTAGAAAAATCAAATTAAAATGACGGATTTATGACGGATGTAACTCACAATTTTTAATATTTTTTTGTAATCGTATGTCATAGATAATAATTGAATCGTATCTTTTTATTATTATTGTCGATTAGACCTTTAATTGTATACAGAATAATACCTACCGAAAGATAATAAATATAATGTTAAATATCGGCAAGAATAGTGTGCACAGTGAAGTTAGCATATGTATGTGTGACGTGGAAGTGATTGTTTGATTTCATGGGCCTGCTTAAATCACATTATCATTGCCGTTGCTGAGTAAAGTCTGGGAGATTTCAAAAAAAGAAGAAAAAATGATTTTTTTAATGCCTAGGCATTAAATAGTTATTTATTATACAAGGGAAAAAAGTATTAGATTTTAGCTCGAGACAAAACACCGAGAGCTAAAATCTAATTACATAATGGTCTAATTCAGTATAATGTTGTTCTGATTGGTTGTGTTCAATCAAATGACCTCAAACTTACTGATTTCATTGGATATTTAATATTTCAAAATGACACGATTTGGTCATAATACTGACGAGAATATTAATGAAATTATAGAAGCTGTATTTTTTTCTATGATTAGCTAAAAATTTTCTATTCGAATAACCCTCGAACATTGATAAATGCTCAAAAATTTTATAACAACTTTCTCAAGCTTGTTGCTTATAGGAAACAAGAAACAAGCTTTCGAAATCTGTTATGAAATTTTTTCGAACAATTATCAATGTTCTTGGGTTATTACTACTGAAAATTAACTTCTTCATTCTGAATAAACAATAAAACCATCATATCAGCAGGCAGCAGTATCGTCAACCATAATATATTTTCCAAAAGGGTCAAGCTGGAATTATTTTACCAAAGGTTTTATACTTTCGTTGATTTGGTTCAAAAAATGTTAATTGGTATCCGTCAGTTTAGTAAAATTGAATAAAATAGACATAATAAATAAATGCAAATGTTCAAAAGAAAAAAGGTATTGGAATGTCTCTTTGCTAGAAATATTCTCTTAATGATATTCCGTACTTTTTTCTGGACCCTAAATTTACGAGCCATTGGTCTGAAAAGTATTGAATCTTTCTTTCGTAACGAACAGGATGTAACGAATCCATCTCCGTCATTTCTAGCACCCCTTTGACTGGCAAATCTTTTTTCAATGATGTTTTTACATATATAACAAGAGTACTGTGTATAAGAGTGAAAAAATATTCGAGAATTGTTAATATTGGGACAAATTGTCTATAAATCTAGGTACCAAGGGACAACTCTTTTGAAATATATTATTTCTTGGACGCTTCAATTTCACATGTTCCAATTGCCTACTATAAAAAATCAAAATTCTCATTTAATAAGCAATAATCACATTTCAAAACAATAATATTTGGAGTGAGAGGTTTGAATCTTGAATCAATTATTTCTGCTGGAAGCTGCACAACGGCGGTTCTTCATATAGGAAGATGGCCAGCATTATTAAATGTCTTATAACTTGACAAATTTATCTTGGAGTTAGGCGTACGAAAAACAGACGTGAATGTCGTAGATAAAGCGGGATGCTTGAGTGAAATGGTTTCATATTTTTCAGAAAAACTAAGTTCGTTCACAAATACAGGTTGTCCAAACGCACACTACAGATACTAGATGTGATTTTTTGTCCACCTAACCTAATTTACCTTCATTCAAAAGTTCTTCCTAAGGAAGCTAACGCCCTTTGAAGATGATGCTATTTAGTCGGGTTTTCAAGCATATCTCAAAAAAACCGCTACCCACAATCTTCAAACTTGGTACATCGTATTCAAATTGCTTACTTCCGTCACAAATCAAAAGGGTTCAACGTGGGAGAGGCAGACGGTAGATGATGTTAACTTTTTGTGTATAAGTTTTTTGACAAATTTTACATTGAATTAAAAAACTATGAGGTGTTTTAAAAAAAATGTGCTCTTGTTTGAATTTGCTATTATGCACCGCTCTCGTGGAAAATCAATTTTAATTTTTTGTATTTTTGGCATTCAGTATCATTTTTCACTGATTACTAACGATGTTTGAAGTACCTACCTGGTTTGGCTTAGACAAATTAATAAGAATTAATTTGAAGTTGAAGAGCTATTGTTATTGTTGCTGCGTGAAAAAGGGAAGATAATTCTAATTTTTCATCAAAATGGCTAATTATTACTATGAACAATACTGGTCCTGCAAGATCGCCCAATTTCAATCCATGACATATTGGGCTAATTAAAATAATCAGTTTATGCTGTTCCAATAAAAAATCGTATTCAGCTGTGGGAAAGAAGAGATGTAGCATATACTGAAATTCAAAATGATCCCATAATTTTTCCAAGACTTAGACAATCTTCACCGAAATGATTGGATTTATGTCTTGCACTAAATGGTCGTCATGTAGAACATATGCCATAAAATTCTTGTTGTTAATAATCTTCATTTGTTCAGAAAATAAAACAGAGTTGGTCAAAAAATTGAAATTGATTTTTCTGTCCTCCAGCCGGAAGGCGTCAACTTTCAGGCCGCTGCGCTAAACGAAGTTGCCACTTTCCGGCTCTGTCGATCAGAAAAATAGTATATACACCTTGGTCAGTAAATGAGAAAGCCTCAGATCACATGTTTGTCGACCTCAGCTTCTCTTCGGCCAATTACATGTGATCTGTGACATTTCTTATTTTACTAGCCTAGGTACGTAATATACTCTTTCTCGAAAACGGAGCATAATAGCGAATTAAATGAAGAGCATATGAAAATACCTTATAGTTTTTTAATCTAATATACAATTTGTCAAAAAACTGTTACACAAGAAATTTACCCGATGCCCCGCCCACGTTGAACGCTAGTGATGACAATAAAAAATGCGGGTTTGTGGTAAACAATGTATCACTGCAGGCTCATACAATGTACCAAGTTTGAAGTCGTAAGTAGCGATATTTTTCTAAATATGACAAAAAAACTGTCAACCGTCACAAGGACATTATAAAGTCACATCTAGATTGTATGGGTAACTTTTAAACCCAGTGCCGGATTTACATACCAGGGGGCCCTAGGGCATCCAAAAATGGGGGCCCCTATGCCCCATTTTCTATATAGCTGTTTTTTTATTGGTAAAAAAAACAAGTATAATATAACAAAAATGTATTGCAAGATAATTATTTTTTTCACAAAAACATTAAACATACATGTACACCTGTCTAATTAATTGAACTGAAACGTATATATTATCATATAATGTTAAAAGTCAGTAAAATAAAATTTTATAAAAATAATTATTTTTTATCAAGCACGCCATTTTCGTGATTTAGAATTTAAAAACTCGTTAATAATAGAATCAGTATCAATTTTTTGTAATAGCTCTTTTTCAATTGATAATAATGCAATAGAAATTAAGTTGTTAGGTATTACCCAAAGAGTTTCTCAGGTAGGAAAATGATCTTTCGCCTGACGCGTTACTCACAGGGATTGTGAGAAATATGTGAAGAGCTGTGTAAATATTAGGAAAAGCTGTTATTAAATCATTGGAATAAATGTAGTTGAGTAAATCAGGTGCTGAACTAAAATTGATTTTTTCTTTAACTGTGTTTAAAAATGATTTAAAAATAAGACATTCCTCTGCTAGTTCATCGTTAATATCATTTTTATACAACTGATTTAAAGTGTGTGCTCTTTGTTGTAAATCGCATTGCATTGCTTAGTTAAAGAAATGATAATTGGCAATTTAAAAAAGGGTTAAATCAAGTTTGTCCCTTATTTATGCGACACTCACTAATATACGGGTACATACTTAATACACTTACTTTAAATATAAATTTCAACTTTCAATGAAAATGTTGATGCCTCTTCAAAGAAATGTTACATGTAAAAACACCCTTAAACAAGGTATTTTGAAATCGAACACGAATTTTCAAAAATCTATTACCTGTAAGAAGGGAAAAACTTGACTTGAGGAGAATGAGTGATTTGTAAAAATTGATATATTTAATCAGAATTCAACTTTTAATTACTTACTGTGTACTTACATTATATTGTTTATAATATTGATAACAAAACAAATCTAAATGTTGAGAATAACTATTTACAAGACACTGGACGTGATGCCTGGATTTAATTGAACAGTCAATATGGACATGGTCCAAGTACGTTAAACAACCGAGATGACGTACCTGGAATTAGATAAAAAAACACCCTGAGTATTCAATTTGCCATAAATAATGATTAATTATTTAACTAACGATTAGTATAGTTGAAATCCCCAAAATTAATGAAAGTATTAATAATATAGAAGGTGCATCTTATGTGTTTGAACTGTGATTATGCATATCAGTACTAAAGTAAAGTTAAAACTTCACTTGATCAAAAATAAATGCCCAATAGTAAATATTTAGGGTTATTAGGAAAGGTGCAAGGGGCGCAAACTCTCCCCAGTGCATGTAAGGAATATGTGGCACAAACTCTCCACAAACAATATTATCACTACTGTAAGTGGCGCAAACTCTCCACAGTACAGCAAAATAATATTACACTGCAAGTGGCACAAACTCTCCACAGTACAGCAATATAATAATACACTGCAAGTGACACAAACTCTCCACAGTACAGCAAAATAAGGTTACACTGCAAGTGGCTCAAACTCTCCACAATACAGGGGGGTGGAAGGAGATATGGGTGACGTGAGAAGTCACCCAGTATCAGGAATGGACAAACCGCAAGTGGCGCAAACTCTCCACAATACAGTATAGGTATGTGAGTTAAACTGCAAGTGGCACAAACTCTCCACAGTACAGCAAAATAATAATACACTGCAAGTGGCTCAAACTCTCCACAATACAGGGGAGTGGAAGGAGATATGGGTGACGTGAGAAGTATCAGGAATGGACAAACCGCAAGTGGCGCAAACTCTCCACAATACAGTATAGGTATGTGAGTTAAACTGCAAGTGGACAAACTCTCCACAGTACAGCAAAATAATAATACACTGCAAGTGGCACAAACTCTCCACAGTACAGCAAAATAAGGTTACACTGCAAGTGGCTCAAAATCTCCACAATACAGGGGAGTGGAAGGAGATATGGGTGACGTGAGAAGTATCAGGAATGGACAAACCGCAAGTGGCGCAAACTCTCCACAATACAGTATAGGTATGTGAGTTAAACTGCAAGTGGCACAAACTCTCCACAGTACAGTAGGATTGGATGAATAGGAAATGCAACAACAAATTAATGTTCTTAATAACGTTGAATATTAAAGAACTTTAGACAAAGTAATTATTAAAAATGATTAGCAAATATATATACTCTATGTGATACAATAACTTTTAAAATCAAATATCAAATAATAGGCAGAAATGAATTACTCTGTGAGATAGACTCACCTATTTAACTCCTGATATGCACCGCAATACACACTATATTTTAATAGATTTACTTAGCTCAAGTGAACACTTTAGTTATTTTCTAGAAACTAAAACTCAAATCGTTCTTAAAATTTTCTTTCCCCTTTCGTGGCCTCGAAGACTACATTATCGCCGACGTGACATTATGATACTTTACTTATCTGTTTCAGACAATTGGTTGTTTTGTCGAGAAATGCATTTCTGAAATATTAGGGTATACCCATAATTTAATTCATTTTACTTGAAACGAAAACTATTTTAAGAATAACAGGGTGAGGAAAAAAAATTGTCTTACAATAGTCATAAATAAACTTTATTTTAATAATTTCTTGCGTTTGCTGTAGGGCCCCTGTAGCCTTCGGGGCCCTAGGGCAATTGCCCTTTTTGCCATAAGGCAAATCCGGATCTGTTTAAACCATTGGAGTTACGGAATCAATTGAATTAGAAAAAACCTTCCAATTTTTGTGGTTATCACAATGGTCCATCGTAGTCCCTGATATCCCGAATGGTTCCGGATAAAATTGAGAAAATCGGAGAAAGATAATGTATCCTTCAGTTGTTTATGAAAATTAAAAATATACATATTTTTAAATGACTTATCATCAATCAATTTCTTGAAATTAATAACAAGTCTCTATCTGTAAAGAACGCCTGCAGGTATTTAATAGCGAACGGTCTTCATGTTACAAGCCCCGAGCATCAGCCAGTTGTTCACAAAAGGGTTTCGAATTACTCTGAGTAACCTGATATCCTATTTTATGACATGTTTTTTTTAAATATTTCTAGTCATAAAGTATAAAATACAAGGATATTTTAAAAAGCTGTTAGTTGTTCTGCTTTAATTTGTTTCCTCCATTTCAAATTCAGTTTTGTTTCAAAAGGAAACAATTCCAGACCCAAGAGATATACTTTATTATCTCTAGATATCGTAATTTGATAATACTTTGAAAATAATATCTACCAACTAAACACCGAGACCACTGTTACTCTACTTTTAATTATGTAAAACAACGTACTCATTAAAATACACCCTTTATTCTTAACAGCCAAATTGTATTTCTTTCAACCCAAAAGAACACCTAACTCTATCTAAAAATACACTCCTTTCTATTCCAGGTCAGAGTGGCAGGTATATGAAGGGTAAACCATCCCACAGTGTCGTACTCTCCTTACATTCGACCATCCTATTCCAGATTGTTCCCAGTCTCCTTCACCGGTTCATCTGTAATACATAAACATATATAAACTAATATTTCACACCGCAGCTCTGCATTGCAGGCTTTTTATATTCCCTGCAGATTTAGATCTTCCAACCATATCATGTACTACCTGATTATTCCAACAGACACTTATTGGTAAAATTATTCAGTTAAATTTGACATTTATTGAAATTCGATCATCGTTTTAGTATTTAGAAGCTTTTTTGGTGCTCTTGAATTAATTGTTTCTTAAGGATTGAAAAAAGTAGTTATTTTCATACCTAATTATTCAGACAAATCTGCAGTGGGTAGTTAACCGCAATCAAATTCCCAAGCAACTGGAGCCGACACTGAAGCCGACACTGGAGCCGACACTGGAGCCGACACTGGAGCCGACACTGGAGCAACTAGAACCATTATACGGCTGGAGACAATAAAATCCAAGCAGAAGCTTCTGCCAATGAGGCTGCGACTTCGGACCGCAACTGGTGAGAGTGCCAATGTTCACGGAGAGACTCAAATCCAATTAGGAATTGGTGCGGAAAAGTTCACGCATACGGTAATCGTAGCTGACATCGAAGAAGACGTGATTTTGGAAATGGACGTAATGAATCTACATGGTTTCCAGTTAGACTTTAGAAACAGAACCATTAAAGTGGGTTCCGAAGAGGTATTCCTCCATCCATATGAAGGCAGCACGGTGTTGGCAGCTGTACAGGAAAATACCGTTCTACCTGCACGAAGCGAAACCATGATAGTAGCGCGGCTACAAGGTATCAAGGAGGAAAGTACACCGGTTATGATGGAATCATGGAACCACGACGAAGAGGTTGGTAGAGGAGTACTAATTGGAAAAGGATTGGTTACATCAGCGAAGGAAATCCCAGTACGTGTCATGAACGTGAACGATTACCCAATCACCATCAAGAAGGAAACCAAAATTGGATCCTGCGTACCAGTGACGTCTATCATTCGTCAAACAACGACAACTGATAATTCTAATAACAGATTCGAACAGATGTTGTCTATATCTGGCCAATCCTTGAAGCGAGCTGAAAAAGGGAAAATTAGAGAATTTCTCTTGCAGTATCGAGACCTATTCGTACCAAAAGGAGGGAAGACTGGTAGAACATCAGCCGTCAAACCAAAATAGATACCGGTGATGCCAAGCCAATAAGGCAATCAGCTCGAAGGGAGGAGCAAGAGAAAGTAATAGAACCATCCACTAGCCCATGGGTATCTCCAGTAGTGCTCGTCAACAAAAAGGATGGAACTACCAGATTCTTCGTGGACTGTCGCCAGCTAAACAACGTGACGAAGAAAGACGATACGCTAGACAATTTGGCCGGCAGCAAACTGTTTTCCACCTTGGATCTGAAATCAGGTTATTGGCAAGTGGAAATGGACCCAGAAGACAAAGAGAAAACTGCTTTTACCACCGGATCCGGATTATGGCAGTTCAACGACATGCCGTTCGGGCTCTGTAATGCGCCCGCGACATTTTAAAGACTCGTGGAAAATATTTTGAGAGGGTTATCTTGGAAAACATGCCTGGTCTATTTGGACGACATCGTAGAATTGGGGAAGACATTTGAGAAGCACCTGAGAAGCACAACCAGACGAGGAGAAAAGGCTTTTCTCCAAAATTACAAAAATGTTGGGAGGGTCTGTACTTGATCAAGAAGAGAATCAATGACGTCATCTATCGCATAAGTAAGAACCCCAATGGAAAACCGAAAGTAGTCCACCAAAACCGACAAGCGCCATTCGAAGGAGACCATGACAAAAAGGAAGAAGTGAACAATATCCGGGAAGATTCCGACCCTGCCTTCGAAGAATTTATGGACGCATATAGTGGTAAAGCTAGATTTGGAGTCACTACAGAGCAACGACAAGATTTGTTCACGCTCCCGGAAGATTATTCACTGGCACACCACATCCCAGCCAGTATCAAAAAACGCACGAGGTTTGGGAACCGTCTTTCGAAAGAAGTTTGGGCATTTAGAAAACTTTGCAGAACAGATTCCAACCCCTGGAAAGACACTGAGACTCAAACACAATTCACGCTACGTCTTCTACCTGGTAACAAAGAACGAATCTCAAGATCGATCCACCTACCGGAATGTGTGGGAAGCGCGCTCGAAAACTGAATCAACCTCTCGAAATTGGAATCGTTAAGAAACGGAAAGGCTCTTATTTTAGAGATGAGTCCGTCTATAATAAATTCTGGTCGTCCAAAGCGCATTTTTAATGTATTGATCACCAAATCGACGTTTTCGGCTATTAGCATCATCCCAGCTACAGCGGATTTGGCTTCACCTTTCAAACACCTTTGAAACTTCAACATAATTTCTTCATCAGAAAAATCACATATGTTACATATATTTTTAAATTGCTTGTAGAATAAAGGCCATTCTTGGGGAATGCCACCATAGTTGGGGAAGTCTTTTTCTACAGAGCGTCTAGCTAATAGTTAACTCTGATTTTCTCTGAGTAGGATTTGAAACGGATAGGATGGCATTCGAAATTGTTTTACAAAGAATCTTGATATCATTTCCAAGATCTTTTTTCTCCATCTTATTTTCTCGAGAAGGACTTGATATGGCATGAGAGGTAGGAGGGATAGTTAGGGAGAAGACGACGGTGTGAGCGGAGAGTGTGCGAGGGACCACCGCCCGTCTCGAAGTATGCTAGGGTAGTGATTCCGAGGCGGGGGTAACGGCGAGTTTGTGGTGGGTTTGGTTGGTAGGCATTTCTTTGGAGATGAGTCCAAAACTGTTCGGGTCCTGGACCAATTCAAACATAGGTTTCCCACCATCTCAACCCGAAAAAAAAATGGGACAGCATAGGTGCGTTAAACGCTCTTGGAGACCATTGCAAGGTCATGGTAGCATGGGTACCAGGGCACGAGGGTCATAAGGACAACGAGTTGGCGGATGAAACGGTCAGTCAAGGCTCATCAATGCCATTCATTGGACCGGAACCCTTCTGCGGCGTCGCAAAGTTGACAATAAATAGGACCACGAGGAAGTGGGTGGCACAGAAATCTCTAGAATGGTGGGTAATCTCACCAGGACAGAGACAGACAAAGCAGTTCATTAGAGGACATTCACCAACATTTACGCCATACCCAATAAGCAAAGATAGGAAAACTGTCAAAGCCGTAGTAGGTATGTTAACAGGGTAATGTAAGCTTAACAGGCACTCAAAGCTAATGGAGTTGACAGACGAAGCCATGTGCAGATTCTGTCACCTAGAAAAGGAAACTGCAGAGCACATCTTATGCCAGTGGGAATGCCTGGTGAATGTGCGGTTTCTTGTATTATGCGATGAAAAGCCACCGGCAAGAAATTACATGAAATATTCAATCTCGAGGCTGATTGGCTACTTCAAAGGAGTTGGGCTGGAGAATGTAATCTAGATTCAGAGGACCACAATAGATCAGAAAAGGTCGCGGCGGAATAGGCCGATTAGTCACTTCATCAAATCTAATCTGAATTGAAGTAAACGGACATTTTGAGCATCTACTGTAATCACCTTTACCGAATGTATCCTAAAATTCCTAACTTTTCTACTACTAAAATGTTGACATTCCTCTAACATGAAACAAACATTTAAATATTTGTTTTCTGTTGCTGTAGGTTTCCTGCGCCATGATTTGGATAAATATTTTACTGCACCAGTTCGTTAAACTTTTAACTAATTTAATTTTAATGGAATTTTTAGTACGGAACTAGTATAATTAGGAACAGCATACCTTTTACAAATAATAGTTTCCATTTTAAGGTTTAACACATATCGCTTTCCGATCAACTTACAAAAATCGAAGTGTAACTGTCAATAACAATATCAGAAAATGAGAAACACAAAACAAATAAGAAAATAGTGAATAATAATACAAATATCCTCAATACAAATTTGTTATAGCTAAAGAAAGAGATATAAAATTCTGAATTTAGGAATGATGTTCATGAGGTTACATCTGCAACTACAATGAAAGGGGAGCCAGAAACTATTCTCAAAAATATTAAAAATGGTTTCCAAGAAGCAAAAACGAAATGAGATACTTCCGGTGTTAGTCGAATACGCATTCATCTAACAAATATTACTAGAGGGAAAAAAATCCAGATATAGCCAGCAAATTGGTCTTTATGCTCAAGATAAAAGGTTTAAAAATAATAAACCAATTTATTGATGACGAACATGACACATCAAGTACAAGTTATGGTTTCTACGGAAATGAAAATCAAATAATAGTGAATTTAAATATAAATCAACTGGAGGTTGATATTCACGTTGATTCTGGAGCTGCCAGACTATAATAAATGCAGATACATATACTAAACTCAAGTAGTGCTAGAACCGTCTGAAATAATGCTGCAAGATTATTCTCAAAATAAAATTTTTGGGAAAACCTACTAAATGTTTGGCAAACAACTACTCAGAACTGTTGTCGTTTCGAAATAATTACAAAACTTGCTTGGTAGGTAGTGGTTTGCAATTTTCGACTTCAAAATTTTAGGCATTAGATCAATTGAACCAGTGGAAAAGGTTTTTCAAAATTACTTTAGAAGGCTACAATGTTCCTCCAGTAAAGAATATTTCAAAATATTTCGTTGGCTCGGCATATGGCCTTAAGGATTTAGTAATAAAAGTTTATAAATCCCTCATTGTAAGGAACGTTTCACAATAATTCGTTGACTCGGCATCTGGCCTTAAGGATTTAATAATAAAAGTTTATAAATCCCTCATTGTACAAAAACAGTAACAGATCCGCAGTCAGTAAAATTTAGATACTAAAGAATTCTGAGACAATATTGAAAATGATTATCCCGAAATCCCCACTTTCTATTTTATCTATAAATATTTTAATACCATTATATGTAAATATAGAAAGGGCATTGGAAATGAAGTAGGTGGGTGCAGTACTAGTCAGACAAAGGAAATCAAGCAATGAAAGCTCTTTTTATATTTACACAATCAGATTAAAATATTTATAGATAAGGTGGTCAACCATTTATCTTGAAAAATACATTTAACTTGAAAAATAAAAATTCGGAAATATGACTCCCGAAGCACAAATGAATAATAGAATAATTGAAATAATCAAAAAATTATTTTACCAACCAAATATTTCAGTTGTAAAATAATTATACTATTAGGCATTATCTTTTCACTAGTACGATACTGTGCTATTGTTATCGGATTAACGACTACCTACTGTGAGTTCTAAATCATTATGTTGGCATAAGTCAAAACGAAATATCTTGGAACGAAGTATACATATTATAATGGAGATTTAAGCAAATTAAATTGTTTTATTTCATCATATACATATTCCTTTCAACAAAAACTCAAAATCCATTTTTGTAATCGTGGCATCCGGAATAAACTCCAATCATAACAAACAATTCGGCATTTTATGTACTGATATTAGTTATATCATGGAATGTAGTAAATCAATCAGAATATAAACATATTTGCTTCTATGAGGTGCTGCCAGATATAAATTCTACGATAGTCACCAACCAACCAAAACCCTTTTCTTAACGCAAATATTTTCTTAAATGTGGGTTTTAAAGATGGCTTCCAGTTTTACATTTTGAAATAAAAGATTTGGTAGTAGCCGAAAGCTTAAAACCAGCAAATTTGCCTTGAGTTGATTTCGAGAGAATTCTCATAATTAACTGGCCTGGTAATTTTGTTTTATTAGCAGAGCCTAACCTAGAATTAATAAGCGAGTCGCTGCTTCGGATTTAATACGATGTCTCTTTATTTAACTTGGTCTCATATAACTTTTACTCTGACATTTTCCAGTTTCCAGCAATTGTCATTTTCTCCGAGAAGCTTTCAAGAATTAATTATACCGTCATGTTTGAGTAAACTCCCCTTTTCCGACAATATGTACCTGGTTTATTGAAATGTCAAGAAATTACAAAATATACAACTGGAATACCGATGCGAAATATGTGTAGCAATTTCTATTTGTTCGAAAGTCATCTATAACGGAATGTTTCAATTATGGAACAACAAGACTTAGCGATGCTTCTAGAGGCGCCTCAAAGTACTTCATTTAGAAGTCACACAAAGACTATTGAGAGACGCCCACAAAAATAGTACGTCACTCACCATTATAAGATAAATAGTTGATTACAAAAACAAAATTGGGTGGTTTTATTCTGAAATAAAAGTAAGAAGGGATAGTTAACAGATCTTTAGTGAGGGTATGTCGCCTGGAGTTTTCTTACGATTCAATTTGGCGTATTGGAAAATACTGATTTTTTGTAACTTATTTAAATGGATAAAGAAAAATTCATGCAATTTGCTTCAACAACTGAGGTAATTACCAAATATGCATAAATTGGTACTATAATTATAATTAAGATTATTCACAGAATGCGAATGAGACATAATTAAGTTTCTGACATTACAGGAGTCTCCAAGCAGTTCTATAAGATATCGCTAATAGTAATTCACGTCAAAAGTCCGGTAAGTCAAGTATTACAGTACGAATGAGATATTTAAGGACGAGGCGTCAAAGGAGCCGAGTCCTGAATATCGAAATGAGTACTGTAAGAGACATAGGGGAAATATGCCTATGATGGACCCCGCCAATGGACCACTAGCTGTATTTTCAAATATACCGCGCATAATACACTACCAACATATTGGTTTGGTCGATTGAAGTTATTAAGTAGTTGTTTATAAGCGCTCACGTGAATATAAGCAGTTTTTGTTCAAATACATAAATAAGTTGAAATTGGTAAGTATCGATGTAAGAAAGTAGCTTGGCATGATATTAGATATCTCTTGTTTTACGTTCAACTGGAACCTGCTTTTGTTGCTGCAGTTTAAAGGAACTATTGGATGTTAATTTTCGAGCAAAAATTGAGGTTATGGGAAAGAACAAAAAAGCTTGGGATTTTTATCTGATTTTTGTAATGTGGCCTATGATGGACTACTTATCTGTTTCCTATGATGGACCAGGGGGTCCATCATGGGCAATAAAATAATTTCACCTCTCAAGTTGCTTTTCTTTTTAATTTATAGAAATGGAATCCAAAAAAAGACAACTGTGGGATGAGCATAGCATGCAGCAGGCTATCCAGAACGTGCAAGACCACAATATGGGATATAAGTTGGCTGCAAAAACCTTCAACGTTCCCAAAACAACTTTGCGAAAGCGTTTGGAGAAACAGGACGCTTCCAAGGGTAATTTGGGAGGACGTAGAGCAACTTTCTCTAAAGCCATCGAAGAGGAGATTGCAGTGCATATCATTGAGATGGAAACACGTTTTTTTGGACTAACTTCCAAAGATTTGCGGCGGATGGTATTCGAAGTAGCCGAAAAAAATAACATCAAACATGGGTTTAATCGAGAAATAAAAATGGCAGGCTGGAAATGGATTAAAGGATTCCTAAAGCGCAATCCACAAATATCTTTGCGTAGTCCAGAAAGTACATCGTTAGCTAGAGCCCAGGCTTTCAACAAGGCTAATATTGAAGCATACTTCAAGGCACTAGATAATACTCTGGAGAAGTACAATTTTCTCCCCGAAAATATTTATAATATGGACGAGTCGGGTTTGACTACGGTTCAAAAGAAATACCAAAAGATTTATGCAGCAAAAGGCCGTAAGCAAGTTGGTGCACTTAGTAGTGCAGAGCGCGGGCAGCACGTAACCGTAGTGTGTGCAATGAGTGCCATAGGCAACTACATCCCTCCTGCTCTTATTTGCCCTCGCCCAAGGATGAACGAGGAACTGATGAACGATGCTCCCACTGGTAGCATAGCATTCTCACAAGAAATAGGATGGATGACCAGTGAAATTTTTTGTAAATGGCTCAAGCATTTTGTTAGATATACGAAGGCTTCAAATGAGAATAAGGTTCTATTACTCCTAGATGGGCATAGGAGCCATAAGAGTCTTGAATCCCTGCAGTTTGCCAGAGAAAATAGAGTTATTGTGTTTTGCTTCCCTGTACACTGTTCCCACCACGTTCAACCATTGGACGTTGGATTTTTCCGTCCTCTTCATACATATTTCGACCAAGAAATACAATTATGGCTTCAAAACCATAAGCAGTAACCCAATTTAAAATAGCAGGCCTTCTCAATAAAGCTTATTTGAAGAGTGCTGTACCAGCAAATGCGATAAATTCCTTCAAAAAGACTGGCATCCATCCTTTCAATCCTCATATCTTTGGGAACCGGGAGTTTGCACCAGCTTTAGCTACGGATAGGCCGATTCCCGTTGCTGAAGATGAGAACCAAATGGAATAAGACATGCAAAAGCAATCTAAATCTGGTCTTAACTCGTCTTCATCCTCAGTTCTCGACATTTCGGTGAAAGAAATTTTACCTCCTTCTCAAGCTGCACCCATTGGCGCTGATAAACGAAAAGGCAGAAGATGTGGAAAAACAGGCCATTTGAATTCAACACCAGAAATTCAAGAACTTAAAGAGAAAGTTATTGAAAAGGAAATGAAGACGAGAAAACAACAAGTCGGGCCAGTAAAACGAAAAATTGTCATTGACAATGATGCTTCTGATGAAGACGAATCCGTTATGGAGGAGTTTCTGAAAAAACGGAAAGATGACTCAGATGATGATGATGCTAGTTGCC
This sequence comes from Lochmaea crataegi, assembly GCA_947563755.1. Taxonomy (NCBI): domain Eukaryota; kingdom Metazoa; phylum Arthropoda; class Insecta; order Coleoptera; family Chrysomelidae; genus Lochmaea; species Lochmaea crataegi. The sequence goes on from OX387430.1 coordinate 27,418,602, forward strand.
TTTACTGTAATGAGTTGTACTCGAACTCCCGATCCAGAGAAACTTGGATTCAATGGCAAATATGTAAGTCGTGGTGCCACAATGAATGCGCCGGTGTTACCCCGCGTTGCAAATTTTTTACATGTGAACTATGTATCTAATATATTATTATGTTAGTTTGTTCTATTTTATTATATTAATTGATCATATATTTTGTCAAATAAAACTGTTTGGAGACACTTTTATCAATTTATTTGAAAGGGGGCCATCGTGGGCACATATATGCCAATGGTGGACCACTTGGTTATTTTTTTAAAATACTATGTATTATTAAATAGGAAATTAATTGACAAAAAATTCACTCTGTACTATGATAAAGATAGAACTAACTATATATTTTCATATAAAGCAAAATAATAATTGCAAAACTAAAAAAGTTATAATGATATTTCCTTAGAGGATCCATCATAGGCACATTTCCCTTACCGTATTTTATTTCATACTGTAAAAAACTGAATTCTTCATTATTACGTCTCATTATTTCAATAACGTCAATATTTGGCATTATTTATTAGCCGCATTTTTGTATTAAAATCACACTACCACTTGTACATAGCAGCGATGTAAATATGCATATCAATAAATTAAAATTACTGTTTCCGGAAATTCGAAATATACAATTAATATAAATATTTCTAATCCATCGAACCTAGCATTTAAGTAGGTAGTTTTTGTTGTATTTTCTTAAGAAATTTAATTTTGTTAAAAAAGTTTGATTATTTGAGGTTTTATTGTGTCAAAACTCAAAATTAACAATCCGGTATGTATTTCTTGGTTACACTTACCGGACTCAAAATGGAGTCAGTAAACTAAATCTACCAGACAGTATGAAATAAAATTATACATTTCGCACATTACTATATTTAGGGCACTCAATTAGAATACGTTTGACACTTAACTGCACTTGACACACAGTACATATTGGGGCGACTTCTTCAGATATTGATGTGTATTTCCTAACCTAAGACGTGACATTACTTGGTGTTTACGTGTTATACTGACGTTCTTCAATGAAAAAAATTCTTAGCGCATTATAAAAGCTAATGAAATTAAATTTAAAAGTCGATATTTTTTAAAAAATTCAAGCAGAAGTATAAGGAAGCGTTCTTCAATAATATAGTTTCGTACTATTTTCAACACCTTACATAGATTAATTTTTTTTCTAATACAATGACCGTTTAACTGAAAAGAAACAACTATATTCTGGGCTAAATTACATTTCCAAGTTAAACGGGATGGTATAGATGATGTGTTGATCACACCTTATCAAATATTCAGCTGGAAAGTGTAAGTCGAAGCCACTTATCTAGGAAACCTTTGCTTATGTCACAGCGATTCCTGTAATAGGACGTGTTCAAGAAAGATCCTCTGAAATTGTACAAACAGTTTGTAATACGATACACAAAGGGACCCAGTAGTAAAAAAAAAGGTTTAAATCACTTCCACTAATAAAAAAATAAATTATCCTCCACGAATAGAAATAAATGCCACATGAAAATAATGCGAAAATACATCAGAATTAAATTTTAAATACAGATAGTAATATTGGAACCTTTGGAAAAACGGAACAAATATCCTAATTTATAACATACAGCTAAAACCTATTTGGTTATATGGTATACAATTTACTTAATTACAGTTACCTGTAAAAAATTGTCATATTTTAGGCAAGGCAAAGACAGCAAAATGAAAATTATACAGACTCTCCTGAATAAAGTATCTCATGGTATGTGAGAAATGTAGACATTCACAAAGATCTTGTAATACCAATTGTTATGGAACAGATTGAAAGATTTTCAGCTGCTGGATTACTAATATCTTGTTCCAAAATTGAAGAAAACCAAGTGACATGATTTTGTGTAGTGTTTTATTGAAAAGCAGAGATTAGTGATGGATTACCCCGCAACATTATAAATAATTTTAAAACACTAAGCTCAAAGATATCCACAATTTTTATGAATAACTTTTTTTTAAATATATTTCATAATAACAGACCTGCAGAGCTTTATCACACTAATAAATTACCCTGTATGTTATATTTCTGTTGTGAAATTTGATAATTATTGATTTTTCTTAATATTACAATATTGGTTAAAATGGTTATAATATTACGATAAGAAGTAATATTATAACCATTCGCCAAAAGTATATTTATAAACGTAGGATTTTAAAATGAGAAATTATAATTGATTATTTCCTTGCTATTAATTTTGACCGATCGCTATCAAGAATTGGTATGTCAAATATAAATTTTAAGTGGAAAAATTACTTAACAACTGTCAACTTAGCTGTCAGCAGTTTAACATAACAACAGCAACAACATAAAATAGAATAATTCCATTATTAGTATTACATGGGTAAATCAAATAGGCAATTATTTTATGTATTAACATCTTTTATAGCCATTTGCACCGCCTCCTTTTTGAAGGACCGTTAGGCTAAGTGTCCTTTGAAGTACCGTTAACTGATTTTGTGTTTTGCACCAACTTTAAAAGACTCCGTCCATTAAAGCAGTATTAGCTAACTGGCCAAGTTTCTTCCCTTAAACTAATTTAAATATTCTTTAACCTCAAATATTCGACAAAATTTTGTCAATTTTGGTGACGATTTGTAGTTTTCAAAAATAATGGATTCTAATGATGGGGTTTTGGCAGAAGATTTAGAGGTCCTAAATTTTATAGGGATGGGCTACCCAAGAAGGATTTTTGTTAGGCCCAATTACTTCGAAGAAATGCCCCAAATGGACTTTTTTAGACGATTCAGACTAACTAAACCTACGGTCATGTCACTTCTAAGAGACATTGAGGATCAGTTGGAGTATCCAGATGACACGTAAGTACTTAGATCTTGCCATAGAATAGCAGTTAAGACAGTTTCAGACTGATATTGTAAAACTAAAAAAATTATTATAGATACTACTTTTCTCCAACAATTTGATTTCATCTTGGAAATAACAGACTCTCACCGATGAACCGACTGCTTTTAACACTAAGGTTTTATGCTAGCAGTGGAGATATCATTCAGACTGCAGACTTTATGAATGTTCATGTCTCTACAGCGAGTAGAGTGATAGCCTACGTGTCACGAATTATTGCATCTTTACGCCCTAGAGTGGTAATTATGCCTCATCCTCAGCAGCGAGTCAGGTCCCAAAACGAGTTTTTTTATATAGTGAGATTTCCAAAAGTTCTTAATCATTTACCAAAACTTATTATTTTGATTTTTGTTTCCTTAGAAATGCCAAGATATTTTTTCTTTTCTTTCCAGTGTACTAGAGATAATCTCCCCACCGATCTACACTAATTTATTTTCCCAAAATTTTTTCATTATGTAGTTCATGAGATATCATAGATCCAAAAAAAGGATGGTGCTGTTAAAACTGAATTCACTGCAGTGCTGTACTTACCTTAATTTGAAAGCACACTTTTTCTTTTCTCCGAAGCAGCTGCATTTTCAATTATCAGATTTTTATTGCTTCTGTTTATTTTGAAAAATAAGTGCGTAGTTGTAATACTATAATACTTTTGTTTGTCTCTTGATGGATCAATAGAATAAATATGAAGTAACTACTTTTACTTTTTTTATTTTTGTCCAAAAACTTTCGACCATGTACTAAATACATGGTCGAAGCCAAAAACGAACAGAAAAATCTAATCTAAAAATCACTGAACATTATAAAGGCAGAACGAAGCCTGGAGAAAAAATAATCAAAATAATTCCAACATAAAAATCGCATATTACTTAAATTAGGAGGCAGAATGAAGCCTGAAGAAAACACAAAAAAATATTTCTAACATCAAAATCAAAGAAAATTACTTAAATTAGCCAGGTCAACGAGACAGCTTTTCAAGCTGTTCCTTTTTAATTTCATTATCAAGCTGTGGATTTCTCTTTCTCAGTTGGTGTTCTTCCTCACTGTACAAGGCTTCTCTTTCTAATTTTTCAAGTACTCATGTATTGGGCAATGGTAACTTTGTTGTCAGCCAGTATCTCGTACTTTTCTGCCAACGCACTTGATGCCATGGTTTTTACTACAGTCGCTGTTGGCCTTCTTCAATCAGGACCCTAAAAGTGATTGCTAATGCTAAAGATTATACATCTATTACATGTATCTTATAAAAATGTAGAAGAAAATTACTCAGATTATTTGAAACGGAGATAATATGTTTATTTTATTCAGTTCTTTACAAGATCAAAATTCTTATTTTTTGTTTTACCCTGTATACCCCATGGAAATTCAGAAATTAGATGGTTCCAATTCAAGTTTTACCTAATACACCAACTTTTATCAAGGATAAAATTTTGTGACAAGTGAATAATAAATAACTTTCCTATATGGTCCGGACTTTTTAAGAAGTGAGAGTTATCAGAAAACTTACTCTTCCACGTGTGCCTCCTCTAGTTCTTATATTGCTTGAATTCAGATGTTGAGTTTGCAACTTTACCGCTGGATCCATTATTTTATTGCACATCTGCCATTTCATTTTTGTCCTTGTTATCAGCCCTTAGCAGTGCAGGATGTAGAGGTCTTCTCAAATTATTTGTATTATAATGTTTCCAATTGATTTTCTCAGAACTTTTGACTACTTTCTAAAACATATGATCAATTAAGGTGTGAAAAAAAAATTCAATTTCCGTAGAGGCTCCAAAATTGGACAAATAGTGTCTGAATCGAAAGGATTATAGTTCTCCTCCACTGTAACGGGGTGCATGGTAGCAAGCACCAGATCATCGAAATCATTCGTATTCGTTTTGATTTCAGGGGGTGGTCAACCTCCACCAGTTTTCAGTACTTCTTGCCGCTTCTGGGCCTTTTTTTTCTTATTGCTCGCTTATTATTCTCATAATATGTTTTCAACTGCTCAATGGTCCGGTTATTTAAATCGGACGACGAATTAATTGACTATTTTTACCCAGGCTTTGTTTTTTTGGTGGTTATAGTGCTGGTTTGTTTATTTTCTACTTTATTGTTATATTGCAATGCCATTGTGAACAAGGGGTTTACTTCTTTATTGCTAAAATTCAGCCCTCTAACCCTTTTGCTTTCAGCCGACATTGTGCAAAAAGAAAAACTGATATTATAACAAACACAACCACCCAAATTACAAGCCAAGCGTCAAGAACGATATTTTGAGGTTAAGATTGGAAGATTGAGAAAAGTGTACCATCATCAAAACACCAAAATCACCGGGTCATTACGACGTTGTCATATTGCTAAGTACCTAAAGAGCAATTAAGTTAAAACTCCGAAATAATGTGTCGGTGCAATTGATTCAAAATTAATGAACTCTTCAAATTTAAAGGTCCTTTGGTTAATGGCCCTTTATAAGTAAGTCGGTGCAAATGGAAATTAGATCACACAACTCTAAAAATAATTTGAATTATATTCCAGAAACAATTCAACTTCATTCAAACACACTACTATACCATAAGTCGTAGGGAACAGTTTTTAAATTTACGCAGTCAAAATGGAATCATTTCATCTGACAATTTACTTGATCACACATTATCATTGGTCTATCATCATGAACATCATTACAAAAAAGAGCTTTCCTAGCTCGTTAAACTTCGGCATGGGGTAATGGGAATGCTTTCAATAAAATTTTGAACCATCTCTTGACCTAGCTATTCTTATTCAGCTATGGAAACTTCCTCTACATGCTGTAGGGTTTCCTAAGATAGTATATTGCTAATATAACATCCAAAATAATAAACTCAAGTATTACCCAGCCTACAGAAACAAAAACTCCATTGATCAAAGTGTATTCTTCTTTCAGCACAAAACCAAATTCAAAATATTAGTAGGCACGTAAACTTTTGAATGCCTTCTTTTGAATGCCTACTTTTGAATGCCTTCATCCGCTCTTTGATGCAAAAACTATGTGGAAATTCCAAATAACTATTTATATCCATAACTAGGAGTTCATCTATTTTTCTAATGGGATTTTTGAAGAAACACTAGTAAAATCTACTAGAACATTCTTGAACACTGTTAACCATTGAATAGACAATACAAAACTGACCAGCTGTCTAAATTGTTTGCCCTGGGCGGCCATATTAGGTCACGTGATCTGGATTGCCTAATATCGTCAAGTCGTTTTGACAAGTGTATTGATTTTCAAAAAGCCATTATTTTTTTACTTCATTTCCGAAATAAAGACCATTTTCGATTATATTTTTACCATTCACTTCACACCGTTACTAATGTTTCAGTCTAGTTATTACAAATTTCGTCTAAATTGAACACCGAATGCCGCTAACATCCAAAACGTATCAACCTCCTTCAGGCGATTGGATCCTCATTTCGCATGAAACCTTCGGGCTCTTGCCATGTACCATTTTAAACAAATTTTCAGTTTTATTTTGTTCCATGACACAGTAATGAACCAAAATTTATACGCTTTTGAATAATTCAACTACATTTCCTAAGAAAGTTTGAAAATATATACGCGGTACAAAAGCATCAATTTTATAGTTAACTGGGATTACTCCTTTGAAGGTATTTTTAAGAATTCGTTAACAAAAGGTTAATGCAGATATTTAAATATACAGTAACATCATACAAAATTCTATGGGATTGTGGTGAAGTATGGAATTGAATTGATATATTTAAAACGAAAAGTACTGTATGGAATTTTGCATATACTCACGGATTAACCGGAAGCACCTTCAGCTTTTTAAATTTAAATTAATTAATTTCAGTCATAAGCTTAGTACAGAATTTAACGTGCTTTATAATATACCTACTATTGGAGATTATTCTATCTGTCTGTTACCGTTGTACTGAATTTAGAACGCTTATATTTGACACTTGGAGAGGTCTGCCACCATAAATTTCAAGACAAGTGTCACGCGGGTCGGAGTAATGGCGACGATTATTTCTTTTGCATCAGCGTAGAAATTTTGAGGATTTTCTGTCACCTACACTTTCGTGTTCTATGTATGTATGTAAATTGAGGTGTCATTCACTGAGACCTAAGGGATCTATTCTGTCCCCTTACTTCTTTTTGGTTTCTGAGGAAAGTCTCAGAGACCAGTAGCTCCTTTAGTCCTATTTCCCAGAGGAATTTAAGGATATCTGCAGGTTTTAACTTAACTCTTCTATCCAGTAATCTCCTAGGTGTTGTGCCCTAGGATTCTGAATTGCTGTGCAGTTCGCAAGTATGTGGATGTTCCTTCTATTGCTTTTGAGCCGTCTGTGTAACATTGCATTACCACTCGGTTGAGCTACCTCTGTGGGGCGTCCTCAGGTGGCGGATGGAGGAACGGCCATGAACTCTCGACTTTGTGGGAGGGGATCGGTTGACTGTGACTAAAAGCCTTCTTCAGAGCAGAAGAAATTGTTAGTAGATTATTAAACCGGGGTAAGGAACGTATAACTTCCCGAGAATCCTGTGAAATAGTCTGCCGGCGACCAGCTTGTGGCACAAACCGTAAACTGCTTAGTATTGCAACGACCCCTCCAGCGATGGAGGGTATGCAGTACTGAGGAGCACGGGGATTTTGGCGTGAAACTTCTTCAGCGGACGCCAAATTACAAAGGGAGCAGGAAGAAACTTCTGGAGGGAATAAAAGCCCATCAGAAGATCTCCTTATCACCAGTTTAGGGAGTGTTAACCTAAACAATCCCCGACTTTCGGGAGCGCAACGACGCAAACGTGCGATTGAGGAAACAAAAGTCAGTGGAACATAGATTAGGCCTAACCATAAATCCAGATCTGGCCAAACTGCCTCAGCTCCAACGTCGTCAGAATTATCTGTTCCTGGAGCAAAAGTGCAGGGTGAAAGAGTTCGCTCTGAAACCAGCACCCCCTCTCCGGTTAATCAGGGTAAGAGGAAAAAGAAGGAGCCTGCGAAGGTGCAAACATCAGCAGGCTCTTTCCTCCATCAAAATGGATATCACCTTGGGGAGCTTTCCTGAACAGGCCAAGGAGATTCAATTGGCCTTAACCAGGGAGATCTGGAAATGTCCTACGGGGACTGGGCCGCAGTTCACAGGAACCTACGTCCAATCGGGTATAGGACATGGCTGACGGGTATAATACCGCAACTGAAGCTCTGGGAGGAAGCAAGTCTTGAAGTCGATGACTCAAAGGACTTGCCAGAGTCCTTTTGTGGGTCCCAACAGACCTTCTGCAGGTGAAAGAGCCCTCCAAGATCCTCCAACTATTGTAAACCCAGAACACGGGAATGAAAACAAAGGATTGGAGGATCCTAGGAAACCATCCTGAGGCACAGGGAACTATCATTGTGCTAGGGATGGATGAGCAGTTACTGAAGGTGCTGACAGGTAGAGTGTTGAAGGTATACCTCGGCCTGTCACAGCTAACCTTCAGGGCTGAAAGGCCACTACATTATAACCAACATGCCTATCAATCAGGAAAATCATGTGAAACAGCCTTACATCAACTGGTGTTGAAAATTGAGGCTGCCCTAGGAAATCAAGAAATAGCTCTCGGAGCATTTCTTGATGTAGAAGGAGCGTTCGACCATACTTCCTTTGACTTCATAATAGCTGCTGTTGCAAGGCGTGGATCAGACGACACCACATGTCGGTGGATGAAAAACATGCTTTTCCACAGGACAGCAACGACCACCTTATTTGGAGATTCTATGGAGGTATCGATAATGTAGGGGTGCCCACAGGGAGGAGTCCTATTACCTTTGCTGAGGGACCTTGTCATAGACGAACTCCTTGTACTGGGGAAATACCCTAACGTTATATCGGAGCAGATGCAACAAGCTCTGGAAATGGTGGAGATTTGGTCTAGGAGGGAATGCCCAAGGGCGAACCCTGCAAAAACTGTGCTCATTCCCTTCACTGGAAAAAGGAAGCTTCATAGACTAAAAGGTCAAGTATCTGAGCATAATTCTGGATGCAAAGCTAACCTGGGACTCACACACTGTGGTGAGACCCATGGTTACCTATGGAGCCCTAGTTTGGTGGCCAAAAACAGATCAGAGGAAAGCCGAACTGGAGCTATCAAAATTTCAGAGGCTTGCCTGTCTGTGCATAACGGGTGCGATGAGAAGACTGCGGATTGGAAGCCATTCTAAATCTTCCGCCTCTTTTTCTGAATGCTAAGGCGGAAGCGAGAATGGCTGCATACAGGCTGGAATGCAATGGGAATTGGCACGAAGCAACCAACTCCCATAGTCATTCCAGAATCACAAACTCGCTTCTTGTGATAACATATTGGCCACAATAAACGACAACCAACCTTACCAAATCCAGCTAAACTGGGATGGGTTGGAAGCATTCAGCCAGGAAGGAACGTTGGTGTGGTACACAGACGGATCTAAAACTGACAAAGGAACAGGAGCTGGAGTCCATGGTGCCAGACCCAGGTGCAATGTCCACGCATCGTTGGAGAAGTTTGCATCTGTATTCCAGACAGAAATCTATGCTGTCGACACGTGTTTGCAAATGAACATCGAAAGGGGGCATAGAGGCCAAAACATCCTCATACTCTCAGATAGTCAGGCAGCATAGAAATCTGTCCCCAGATCAGATCTAGACTGGTCTGGGACTGCCTTCAAAAACTTTTAACCCTGGAAAACCACAATAGAGTAACTCTTAAGAGGGTCCCGGGGCACAAGGGTATTGTAGGCAATGAAAAGGCAGACACTCTAGCGAAGCTATGGTCTGAATCCGCATTCACTGGTCCTGAACCAGTATTTGGAATATCTGCTGCACGGGACTGTACATCTCGGTGGATTCAAACTAAACATCAGACGTACTGGAGTCACGTGCCAAGACAGGAACACAGCAAAATCTTGGTCAAAAAAACCCTCGGAGTCTCTGACTAACAAAATACTAAACCTCAACACGGGCCAGATAAGGAAAGTGACGGGATTACTCACCGGTCACTGTACCTTAAGGAAGCAATGCATACAATATAGGAAGGAACCTACCTGTCGGTTGTGCATGGAAGAGGATTAAACAGCATATCACATTGTCTTCGAATGTGAAGCATTGTCTCATTGGAGATATAGACTCCTAGGACTAGAGTATCCAAAGGAAGATTTCTCCAAAAAGGACTTAGTGAAAAGACTGTTGAGACTGATAAGGGCTATTGGTCTCTTCACATGAGCGGTATAACCAAGAGCACAAAAAGCCTAAAGGCTGAGATGACGAGGTCTCTAAGCCTCTGACTGAACTAATCAATCAATCAACCATTGCATGGCATTTTTTCCAAGTCTGGTAATGGTATTTGGATCACATTCCTTGTTGCTTAGTTCCGTAACGAATTTCTTTGAAAAGTTCATCATACCATCTTGTGGCATGTCCCAGGTGTTCTGGTTTCTAAGAAGTAAGGAGGTGCTTTTTTTAATGATTCCCTCTCTACTTAGTCTGTATCTTGTTCTTTCTGCAACACTTTTCACCACCATATGTAGTGTTCAATATTGTCATAATGGCAAACACTAGAGATAGTCTGCAAAATAATGTCAATATATGGAATGAATCGATGTTGAAACATGGAATGAAAATCAACGTGCAAAAATCAAAAGTTATGGCGATTACAGAAGAACGGCAGGAACTAAGCATATTTATCGCTAATTCCGAAATAGAACAAGTGAATGATTTTCAATATTTAGGGGTCGTAATCAAAAATACTGGCAAGCAAGAATTAGAAATTAACAGGAGAATAGACAAAGCCATTAAATGCTATTATGCAATGAATAAGAATTTTATCAACAAAAACGAAGTTTCTAAGACAACTAAAACGAAAGTGTATCACTCCATATACAGACCAATACTCACGTACGGATGCGAGTCGTGGGTTTTAAACGACAGGCAGAAAAGTAAGATCCAAGCAGCAGAGATGAAGAGTGAAAGGAATAACAAGAAGAGATCATATTAGAAATCAGACAATAAGAGAGGAATTAAAAGTAGAACCTCTACTGGAATTCATAAAAAAGAGGCAACTGAGTTGGTGGGGACACCTACAGAGAATGAAGGATACCAGAGTAGTCAAGCAAGTATGGCAGGCAATACCACAGAATAAACGGAAAAGAGGAAGACCGAAAAACACCTGGGATAAAACCATTTAAAAAAATCTTAAAAGAGAGAAATCTAGCGTGGAGTGAAGCAAAAATAAAAGCCAAAAACAAGAAAGAATGGTGGAAATTCGTACTTGGATAAAAAGAGATTACCTTCCTACACCATACTATATGGTAGAAGAATTTTTGATTATATATATATATATATATATATATATATATGTAGTGTTCTAATAAATGTCGTGTTTTTTGCTCCTGGGATGCACTGAGTCTTTTTATTAGTTCTTCTATCAGATTTTGGTACTTTCCTGTTGCTAGTGGTTGTGTTAGTATATCACGGACTTCCATTGTGTACATGGACTCCAAGTTTCCGGCGATGTAACAGAAATATGTTTCGTCTTGAGTGAGCCAGAAATAGTGAACTGGCTTCCAATTTGTGCGAACCAATTTCTGGATCTGTAGCCCACAAAGAAGGAATACGTACGAAAACGCACTCCGGGGTGGGGTTGGACCTTCCGAAATTTTGATTTTGCACTTGAACTCGTACTAAACCACGTTAAGGTTCATGTAACTTTCGAAAAAAGACACTTTTTCTTATTCGGGGTCCCCAATTGTGGGTTTTGAAAAATTTAATTGATGAAAAAACTCAAATGTAGAGGAATTTATTTTAGTGTGACAACCATAAATATAGACTGACTTTTTTCATATACCTATCTCCTAAAATAAAAAATTACGTCTTTATTGTGTCACCAGAATACTTTAAATGGTGGTGAAATATAGTTTTCCTACGACCACATAGAAAGGTAACGTATATCGCACTGTATAGTCTCACGGAAAGTGGCTTATATCAACAAGCGAGTGAAATACTTTCCACACAGGAGCGGAAAATAGGCTTTTCCCGTGCGCGCGCGACGGGTTCCCGTGTGAGGCTACGCCTCTGATTGCCTGATTTTAAAATTGACTTAAATCCAATAAAAAATCTAGCTACCCCTAACTAAACTCTAAAATTGGATTGAATCCAAGTAAAAATCTGATTACCTAACTTTAAACTTGTCTTAAATCCAATAAGTCGTGCAAGCACGGGAAAAGCATTTATGGATGTGTAATGAACGATACTTTTCATTATACCTTTCTTAATACAAAGATTAGTAAATATTTACTATACTATAATTCAAAACACTGACATGTGCTGTCATAATACAATTGTTGTTTATAAAAAGTAGTAAAATCGCAATCGGTGCGATGTGAATTATTTTTAAGGTATAGAGACATTCGGATTACTGAAATATTTATTACGAATATTATTGAATGCCTATATTATTTTGGTGTATTCGGTTGTAATTTTTTTTATGAACATATAAACGACTTGCATATTATTATTGTTTAAACAATTTTCAAGAACTATTGCGAGTCTTAATGTCCCCAGGCAGACAGAGTGGGATTACAATTTCAGAGATAATTCCCCTACCTGACTATGGTTCAGTCATATTATTAGATAACGCTAGTTACCATTCTCGTCACATTGAGAAGGTGCCAAACACATCATGGAGAAAACAAGAGATCATTGAATGGCTAACAAACAAAAATATTAATTTTCCTCAGAAATCAGTCAAACCAGAACTTATACAAATTGTAAAATTTAATAAGCCTCCTGCTCGATATGCAGTGGACGAACTAGCAAAAAAACGTGGTATTGACGTAGTGCGACTTCCCCCTTATCACTGCCAATTAAATCCGATAGAACTGATATGGGCACAAGTGAAAAGTTTTATAGGTCGACATAATACTACATTCAAACTAAAATATGTGCAAGCATTATTAGACAGGTCCCTATTACAAGTTACTAAAGAAAATTGGCAAGAAGCCATTCATCATTCATTAAAAGAGGAAGAAAACATGTGGAATCTGGACAAAATCTTAGATGCAGACATTACAGCCACACCATTAACAATTTCAAAAAATAATGACTCCTCAAGTGACGATTGTGATTCCGACAGTTATTTAGAGACATTTGCTCTTGCTAATCTAGACTAAGAACTATTTAAAACAATTTACAAGTGGCATGTTCATCTTAATTTGGTAAGCAAATTACAATTAGTACCTATCATAACATTGTATTATTTAGAATTCGAGCCATAATTTAACGGTCAACATTTTAAACCACACTTATTTAATAGGATATCTACGTATTTTCATAATTTAAAACTTAAGCAATACAACAAATATTAACAATCTACGAACCCCTAATACTGTTCCTGAACCTACGCCTATTATACCCCTAGAAAGTATTAAGATAAGACTCGGTCATTGTTATCTTTCTACAATATCCGTCGGCACAAATAAATTTCTTGTTTTCACAACATTCATTACAGCAGGTAGTGTAAAATTACATATTTTGTTTGGTCCACTTGTGCTGTCAAGTCCCATAAAATTTTGATTTATTACCCCGCACCGATTGCGATTTTACCAAATAGTGTTGCTAAGGGAACTGAACAATAACGCATGTTAGCGCACAGGAAAACTTTTTCCTGTGCGATCGGACAGGAAAAGGTCATTTTCGGTACCCTAAATAGGCATGTTAAGATAGGGTTTTCAGTAAGGTATAATGAAAAGAAACTTTCCACACGCATGCGGATAATCTTTCAAATGCATGATTTCTAACAAGATTGACTAATGTCAAGCTGTCAAATATATAATTTCTAATTAAATTTACCTATGTAATATCTAAATTTGAAGCGATCTATTTGGAAAGTGTAAGTTTTTTCATTTTCGTAATTAAAAAAACCGCGTACTCTTTATCAGAAGTCCGACGCTGTACCAACTAATCCAATCAAACATTTATAATAAACGGAAAATGTAATAATCTTGATAGGTATTAAAAAGCAGGCTTTTACAAACTCTGGAAAACGTCAAAAATTATATAGTGAATGTGAATGTGAAATGCATTAATTGTGAGGTCAGCTCATATACCTACCTACCTGGAACTATCTACACTACAATAACAACGTATCCCAGTCATTGACAACAATATCGTGGATACTGACAATGACAGCAGCAGTGAGTGTACTCCACCAGAAATCGTCGAGGCAGCCAAATATCCTCCTTAAGAATCCTATAACTCTCCCAGTGTAAGTTGGCACTTGAGATATGGGCGAACAAAAAGTAACAGACATTGCTTGAATAAAGATAGATATATTGAGAGGACTACTCTCGTACGACTCTCGCACTTTGCTTCAACATCGTTGGTCGTTGGTACATGCCGGCTGCTGAGAAATATTCATAATAATATTTAATTATTTGTTATAATTATTGGTATATTACCTGAATTGTGGGTTCATAAATAATCACTTAACAATAGGGTGTTTACAAATATTTATTTTTAGACGACGCCATCTGAAAGTTGCTCGTTCTGTATTCATTTACATACCGAAAGTTGCGTTTTGAGTGTTCCATGTAGTGAAAGTTGTTCTGTCAGGACTTGAGTTGCCTAGAGATGGAATGACATGATGACAGGGTTTATGAAGATGTTATTTTATGATTGTAGAGTTAACGATATATGTGTAAATAAACTATGTTTGTAACTGTATATCGTTTCCTTATAATACGAACCCAACATAACATGGTGGCAGCGGTGGTTCGTGTTTAAAAGGCAGAATCAAAAGTGAAAGTAAATTTTCAACTGGCTATTCATAAGTGTACGATGGAAGAAGATATGTCGACAACCAAGACGGTCGTGACCCAGGCAATTTCTGTTCCAGTGTCTCCACCTCAGAAATTCGATTTTTTGATGCCTCAAGCATGGCCCCAGTGGCGAAAACGCTTTGAACGATTCATGTCAGTCTCAGGACAAAATTTGAAATCAGATGGAGAGAAAATAGATATTTTATTGTATATTCTTGGCGAGGATGCCGAAGAAGTGATGCTACAGTTTGTGCCGGTTCCTGAAACTTACATAGACACAGTTCAAGCCTTCGAAAACCATTTTATACCCAGGAGAAATCTTATTTTTGAACGTTATAAATTTAATAGTCGTGTCCAACAAAGCGGCGAGCCAATAGAATCCTTTATTACTTCTTTGCATACACTTGCAGAGCATTGTCATTATGATTTATTGAAGGAGGAATTAATAAGAGATCGTATTGTTGTGGGCATGTTAGATTGTAGAGTCAGTGAGAGATTACAATTACAAGCGAATTTAACCCTTGCCGATTGCATTATGGCTGTAAAGCAGGCCGAACTACAAGAAAAACAAAGCCAGGAGCTGAGAAGAGAATCAGTCGCAACAGTCGCATCAGGAATCGCAGGTAATCAATCGACAAATAAAAAGGGCAGAGAAAATGATTACGAGAAAACTGTATTCAGAAAATGTCAATTCTGTGGGTTAGCGGACCATCCCAGGGAGAAGTGTCCTGCCAAGAAATCTATGTGTCGCTCTTGTAATAAACAAGGGCATTGGGCGTCTGTATGCCGAAGCAAAAAGGTTAGATCTACCCATTTAAATTCATTAGATATTCATGATAATAGTTCTAGTTCGAACCAGAATTTGGGATTGGTTGAGACAAATTCTCAAAGGAAATGGTCAATTCTTCTGAAAATTCCTGAACTTAATAAAGAATTTAAATTTATGATAGACACTGGTGCGGATATAACCTGTATCCCTGTATCTTTTTTGGATGAAAATGTTATTCAAAGCTTACGGTTTACTAACAAAGTAGTCACAGGCCCTTCAGGCAACCGATTAAACATATTAGGTATTTTGAATTGTATATTAAGTAATTTTAAAAGTAACTGTTTTACTGACATCTATGTCATTGAAGGATTATGTAAACCAATCTTAGGTCGTTCTGCGATAATAGATTTGAACATCTTAAAATTTGGTGATGGATTTTCTTTTAACGTTCATTTCCTCAAGATGGAAGAAATTGAGCAACGATTTTCTAAAATTTTTGATCAAATAGGTACTTTTAAAACTGAATTTAACATTAAGATTGATGAAAATGTTCAGCCATTTATACAATCAGTTCCACGAGTTGTGCCTATTCCATTACTTAAACCTTTAAAAGATGAGCTTGAGCGCTTACAGAATTTAGATATTATAGAACCCGTTGAACATCATACTCCATGGGTCAGTCCTATTGTTATAGTTAGAAAAGATAATAATAAAATTCGTCTTTGTGTTGACTATACCAAATTAAATAAAGCTGTGCTGCGTACACATTTTCCGATTGGTAAAGTCGAAAGAATTCTTGCCCAAGTTCAGGGATCTAGGTATTTTTCGCCTATAGATACGACCTCTGGGTTTTATCAAATCAAACTAGATAAGAAATGTCAGGATTTAACCTAGATCTTATCTTGTCGAAACTCACAGGGGCAGGTTTAGACGAAATAGATGGTTTTTAGTACCAGCAAAACATTACAACTTTGCTTCCCATGAAATTGTTACCCAATGTAATCATAAATCTAATGTGGACACTCACTCACCATCATCTGTACAGTTAGATAATTGTAATAAAAGTTCTGCAGAAACTGAAGTTATACAAGAAAATGCTAATAGTGATGCCAATGAAATTGAAAGTGCTAAAAATAACCGACCAGTGCGTATAGTTAAAAAACCCTCATAGCTAAAGGACTATGTTGTTTAAAAACTTGTTATATCTATTATAATAAAGGGGGGATGTTCTGTCAGGACTTGAGTTGCCTAGAGATGGAATGTCATGCTGACAGGGTTTTTTGAAGATCTTATTTTGGGATTGTAGAGTTAGCGATATATGTGTAAATAAACTATATTTGTAACTGTATATCGTTTCCTTATAATACGAACCCAACATAACAAAAGTGACAGTTCCGTACTGCAAAACAATTTCGGGACGCTCTGGAGAAGACAACTTCAACTACCTTAAATGTGACTCTAGCCACTTCAATGTTGACAGTCGACAGTTTCACTTCGATGATTTTGCATAACCTTAAATTTTTAATTTTCTGAAATTATTTGTTTTATCCGAAGTTTTGTCTAAATTAATGAATAACAATGAATGATCATGAAAAAGAAAACATCAGCGATAAAGAGTTACTCGAATCCACGCCACCTGATCTTACCGAAGAACGCAAATTCTCTATTATTTATTTTCTTTCCTCAGTGTAATTGAAAAAGTTTTGGATCTTATGCGTCGACTAAATAATGTTGTGTACGCCGCGGCTGAAATACTACTTTGTTGGACTCGTCTGTTGCTCGCCTCGCAATTTTCAGACTCGTCCAACAAAGTAGCATTTTCCGTCCTTGGCATACAAATAACTATTATCATAATAGGTGATTAGGATCTTATATTTCCGGACGAACTTTACTTAAATATTTTTAAATAAGATATTATCGCTTACAACAAATTATTAAATAAAATGAAAATTAAAAAACCCTTTCCATGCATTCCTTTTAAAATTTTTGTGCATGGTCACACCTTGATTTCCACATTCCCATTGAAAAATTCTTAAAGAATTCGTCGCAATAGCCAGCAACTTTGTTAAAATTGAAACCTACGTTTTTTTCAGCAACATAGTGTTTCATTGCACTCCAGACTAATTCGATAGAATATAATTCGGGGTGATATGAAGGAATCGTAGAAAATCAAACCCATGCGACATTATTAATTCATCGATACAATAACGTTTGTATTTGGGTTTATAAGTTTTGACAATTGCATATAATTGTGGTTTTAGCAAATTGTCGTCAAATGAAATATTTCTTTCTGTTGCATTTCTAGTTTCTTTGTTGAAGATGTTGGCATATTTTCCGCAAGTTTGTTGTGGTAAGATGCATTATCCAGTACAACACTTCACATGGCATTTTGCATTGACCACTTAGATGTTTATTTTTTAATTTCTTTTTAAATTCCATTCTAATAATTATAACTAAACTATAAGCTAAAACCACACCTTCTATAAATATATACAGGGTGCGCCAATTATTTCCACTCGATCTCTAGCACCGAAACTAAAAGAGGTATCAACAAGATTTCTTGTAGGTTTATACGGTGTCACTCGGACTACAATTGTAAAATATTTTGATGTATACAGGGTGGCTAATTTTTGTGGAATGAAAATTAATTTGGTTTTTTTAAATTGAACACCCTGTATACGATTATGTCTTCTGATTCTACTTAATATTAGCTTTACGGTAGTTTTTTGAATTTGTAAATCCGACGCGGCGTTGACAAGTTATTCCTATTATAAGCAGATTTAATGAAAAAACAGCACTTCAGAAATATTAGCACAATAAACACATTTTTTCAAAAATTCCTCCAAAAGGCTACTATGATGTAAATGAAACATACACCTACCACAATAATTACCCAACATCTTCACCTGTTGCACAGGGTGTTTGCCGATGGCGTGCAAATAGTCTAGTTTTCAAATTGCAATAACTTAATTTTTTCAAATGGGACACCCTGTATATTTTTCTTCAGTTAGAAGCTCTCCTTAATACACATTAAAAAAATATAGGGTTTTGGACATCTAACTTTACTATTTACTTTAATAATTGACGTTAAATGAGAAATAACATATTTTACACAATTTTTAATAAGTACAAAATTTTACAAACTTTAATCGTAAGAAAACTACAATATTGAAAGTTAAAATTTATAATAGGTGTTCAAAATGTCTTCCATTTTCATTTATACATTTTCTTGCCCTTTCTTTCATTGATTTACGCACATCTCTTAGCATTGCAGGGGTCACCTGTCTAAATGCTGCAGTAATTCTGTCTTTCATATTTTGTTTTGTGGTAACCTCTTCTTTGTAAACAATACTTTTAATAAAACCCCACAAGAAAAAATCGCAAGGTGTAAGGCCCGGCGATCTAGCAGGCCAATTTGTAGGTCCTGCCCTTCCTATCCAACGATCCTGAAATTCCCTATTTAACCAATTGCGAACATTTAATTGGTAGTGTGGTGTGGCACCATCTAATTGAAACCACATTCCGTTGCGATAATTTTGAGGCACATTTTGCAAAAGGTTTCTAAAATCAAGTTCTAAAAAATTTAAAAAAGCAGCTCCATTTACAGTCCCATCAAAGAAATAGGGACCAATTACATAATCACCTATTATTCCCGCCCACACATTCAAAGACCATCGATACTGTGATGTGGTTCTAAATAAATGTTCATTGTGGTCCGAATAATAATGGAAGTTGTGTCTATTTACACAACCGTTCCTATGAAATGTGGCTTCGTCGGAGAATAAAACTTTGTTTAAAAAGTTACGCTCTGTATTTATCTTGTTTATTAACCATCTACAGTATTCTTCTCTACGCGCGAAATCACGCGGTAACAATTCTTGGTGAAGCTGGATATGGTAAGGGTGATATTTATTCTTCTTTATTATGCGTCTAATTGTGGTATTGGAAATATCTAACTGATTGCTTAATTGCCTTGTGCTTACATTGGGATCTTCAACTATACTGATCATTACTTTATATTCGTTGTCAACAGTAACAGCTGTAGCATCACGTGAATGTTTTTCATACTTGACGGTTCCCGTTCTATCAAATCTATTCTTTAAATTCTCAAAAGTATCCTTTTGTGGATGACGTCTTTCTGGGTATCTTTGACGATAGACCCTACTAGCAAGAAACGCATTTTTTTGACATTCACCCAGTATCCATATCATATCAATATTTTCTTGAACACTATAATTCTTATTATAATCCATTTTTTATACCTAATACCGATTAAATATAGTAGACGTGATATAATACAAAATTTTATGTTGACAATTAATGCTACAACAAAATATACCTACTGTCATTTTCATAGATAACTTGTTTTCTTATTAAAAATTGTGTAAAATATGTTATTTCTCATTTAACGTCAATTATTAAAGTAAATAGTAAAGTTAGATGTCCAAAACCCTATATTTTTTTAATGTGTATTAAGGAGAGCTTCTAACTGAAGAAAAATATACAGGGTGTCCCATTTGAAAAAATTAAGTTATTGCAATTTGAAAACTAGACTATTTGCACGCCATCGGCAAACACCCTGTGCAACAGGTGAAGATGTTGGGTAATTATTGTGGTAGGTGTATGTTTCATTTACATCATAGTAGCCTTTTGGAGGAATTTTTGAAAAAATGTGTTTATTGTGCTAATATTTCTGAAGTGCTGTTTTTTCATTAAATCTGCTTATAATAGGAATAACTTGTCAACGCCGCGTCGGATTTACAAATTCAAAAAACTACCGTAAAGCTAATATTAAGTAGAATCAGAAGACATAATCGTATACAGGGTGTTCAATTTAAAAAAACCAAATTAATTTTCATTCCACAAAAATTAGCCACCCTGTATACATCAAAATATTTTACAATTGTAGTCCGAGTGACACCGTATAAACCTACAAGAAATCTTGTTGATACCTCTTTTAGTTTCGGTGCTAGAGATCGAGTGGAAATAATTGGCGCTCCCTGTATATATAAACTACTGACAATAATTACCGTAACTGAAAACTACTATAATACTACTACGCCACTGGAATTACTGCGATGTTAACCGTTTGCGGTCAAAACAGAGACTGGGGTTCTCAATTTCAATGTGTCTCGAGCGATCGGATGTTCTACCGCGCATCTCAGAAGTCCAAAGTCAAAGTGCCAACTTACACTGGGCGAGTTATACCAACAAAATCAAGATCCAGATACGAACGTGCATATGAAGCATTTCTTAATCGGAGAAAAAGAAAAGGAATTAAATATTAATTTTCAGAAAATGTCCTTCTTGCATACTTGGATGATTCATCTAACAAAGTATGACCAAATACATTGTGGTTACAATACTCTATGTAGCGCACTACTTTGTATGTAAATCGCAATGTAGCTGTCGCTGAATACCTGGAAGAAAAGGCATTTTCAAAAAGAAAAAATGATGGATATAAACCAAAGAAGTCAAACGTTGTATTTAATCACCCACCAAATTAGAGAATTCATAATAAGTGCTCCCAACGATCAAATTCTGTTAACTAAGGCGAGTTAAAAACAATTTCTTTCTTAGGTATTTTAATAAGAGTCACTTGTTAATTTTTAGGTTATTTTAATTTTCGGAATTTCCGGAGCATGCCGCAAACAAAAATTAGTGAGAATTTTTGTGGATGATATAGAAGATCTGGGCTCTGCTGCTATAATTGAGATTAATAATACAAACAAAAAGTTCAATATTACAGATTTGTTTTATCGGAAATACAAAGAATTAGCAGAATTAAGACCTGCAGCACATGAAAAGAGATTTTTTCTCACCTTCAAAAATAAAAAATGCACCAAGCAAATAGTAGGAATGAACAAAATAGGTTCTGTACCTAGATCAATTACAAAAATTTTGAAACTTGATCTTCCAGGAACATACCCCTTAAAATTTTTAAAATTTCATGAGGTATTAAGTCATACCTCATTTAAAAGGTCTGGTAAATCTCTATTCAATAATTTTGTTTTGCCTTTGATACCAGCCTTCCATTGTTCTTAATCTTGTTTAAAATTGGCTCTCTTTCAATTTTATTATGCCCCCGTATGGGTATCTCCAATAGGGAGGGGGTGAATCTGACGTTTATGACATAAGCGCTAAGAAGTGTCCCCCTCAAGTTAAAAGTTGACGTCTTTCAGCATTTCTTTCTAATATGTGGCATTTCTTAAATATTAAGGGTGGCTACTTTTCAAATTAACACAGTGTATATCAGAAGCGGAATTTTATCTACAAATTATCCACATGAGGCCATTTGTAATGTGATAGAGAGAGGAGACTGAATTGGGCATTCAGGCGTCAGGCTCGTCAGTAGAGCCTGATAGACGGAGGCAGGCAAAGCATCAGGCTCCCGAGCGAGTGAGATAGGTGTACGCACAATGTTGGTGAATACAGTTATAACATGCTGGTGATTGAGAGAACATTAAAAAAGAAAATATTATTGTTTCTGGAGAATATCTTTTTCTTTTCAGTGTGATTAGATTTAATTGATCATAAACAAGTTCTATTGTAATGTTATAAATGAAACTAACTGTTTCTAATGAGTAGATTCCACAAAGTAAGGGTCCAAACAGTAAATTCAAGTTCTATTGTAGTTTTATGTACAAATGTAGCACATTCCTCTAAATTTAAACAGTAATCTAAACTTTGTTTGGCTCTGTCAATACTATCATGTAATGTAATGTTATTACTAGTCTGATTGGTGTACCTTATTAGAATATTCTCAAGCTGAGACCATCTGCTAAGTTTCGAATCCAAAGGCAAAATCCACAGTAAGTCATGTTCCGGCACCTGAACTTTACTCAAAAATACCCTTACAACTAAATTACTATTTACACTAACACTAGAAACTACATTCACCTCATTTATGTCGATACCAATGTCAATATCCAGTAAATAAAACCAAACCACATCATCTTTTTTTTTAAAGCTTCAGGAGGACATATTTTGTATTTTTTCTACAAATTCTGCAGAAAAGTTATTAAAAGACGAAATTTTGTCACTGTCTAAAAATGTCTCTATTTCAGCACACTTTCGTTCAAAAATATCGTCTCTTCGTTGTTGTGGGTCCGTACGAGGTTTCGACTCTGATGTCGATAAATAAGAAGGGAGATTCTGAAAAACCTTCGGCACTGCATGTTTTTTTTAATTTAGGACACTTTAAAGGAAAACTGATCGTATCACCTTCCTTGTTCTTGGAGATATCGAATCTTACTATATCTTCCTCATGAAAATGATGTACATAAACGGCTGTTGATTGTGAAGGCTGCCAGTCTTTTCGAGGAATAGCTCGTAACCATTTCCGTTTTTCTTTTTCCTCTTTTTTGGAAACCAAATGTGCTCACAGCTTCACCATGTTTCAAGCGGCTATCATAATTGGAGTATCATGCTGGTACACAACACCTTCTCGGCATTTCTGAAATAATTTTTTTTTTTTATAAAAGCTGGGTTATGTGAAAATGTAGAATGCAGCTCCATTTCAAAAGAAAGCGTTCCCCCTTAAAGTACATATTCTCATATGGCTTCTTACCTTTGAATTAAAAATATCGCTCCAAAAACAAACAACTAATATAACAAATTCTATAAACGGGAAGCAGAAACAACAAACACAGTCAAAAATACACGTCATTCATAAGTAAACTCAACTCAAACAAGGACTACCAAGCGCTGTTGTCAGATTTATAGAACATGGCTTGTAAGTATAGGTGGCTCTGGTGTTTTGCATTGTTTTAGACTCTATTTAGGGTTCTTAAGTATTTTTGAATTGAATTTAAACTGGCGCCCTTTACCATGACCAGAAATTGGAATACATGGAGTCATATCTCCTTTTATAGTCTCCATGATTAGCACGTTCAGTAGAATTAAGAAACGATGGATCACTCTAAAAAATGCTACCCGATCAACTTTGTTGGGATGAACGCGACAAATGTCGAAAAATATCACGTAGGATTGTAATGCCGATGGATCGTGCCTGATTCCGATTTGACTGCTCGATTTACTTATTTCTATTGGAGTTACTTCTTAGAGTGCATTTCTGTACTGTAGTATGTTGCAAATGTAACTTAGAACTTTTCTAAATTTTTTGTTTTGTACAGTTTTCTTCGCTTTTTGTAAAAGCATGTAATTAGAACTTTATTAATATACTGAAATACGTTTGATCTTTAATTACTCGACAGCACAAAAGCATACATTTATTACTGTGAAAAGCAGTTCGTACCTATCATGAGTAGAGCATTTTTCAGTTCACGTCGTTGCCCATAAAAATGATATACGATGATTGATGGACAACCAAGACCTAATTGTACAAGATGATAAATGGGCCCAGGCCTTGATTTCATGTACAACTGGAGGCTATTTTGAAAGAATGAAGGATATAACCTTTTATTCTTTTTTACATCATCCTTATGTCCTTAGGCTGTAACGATCGTTAATTTGCTCATCGACAAAAGAGTAACGTTATTTAATGTTCAAATGTGCTTTAGATACTTAATAATTTTAATGCTTTATTGTCGTCAAATCGGGGGTTTATAATATTCAACCTATAACGCAGGATGTCATAAAATTAATATTTATTAAAATAAATAAAAACAAATAACTGAATAATTCGAGTTAAATTACCTACGAATTTTTTTGAAGTGAAACTTCTTAGACGGAATCTAAAATCGTGAAGATTGGACGAGAATTGGGAGTGAAATTTTAAATTCTCAGGAACATTTGATTACTTGAGAGAGAACGAATATATTACCCTTGCTGTTGCATTATATAAAGTTAAAGTTCTAGGTGTGTTGGTTCGAATTCAACCAAATTTAAAAATTAAAATAATGGAGCAGAAGGAAGCGACGTGTTTTTTTGGTAAATTTTTCAAGCTGGAAATATGTTGAGCTCGTGTTCTTATCGAGCTAAGCATTTCGAACATTTCATGTAGGATTTTTCTTAGTATTAATTTGTTAAAATTTTGCTCAAACTGTATTGTGTATATTAGAGCCTGTTAATTTCAATTCTCCTTTTGTCGAGTTTTCGTAACATGTAATTATAAATAATTATTATCGGATTGGTTCCAATAATTTCAGTATTAGTTTGAAAAAATGTATAAAGTGCTTGAAAACAAATCAAATATTCAGTCCAAGGAGAGTGTAACTCCAGTAACCAGGTGTAATGTCCAGCCTGAGCCTACTCCACCTTCACAACAAAAAAGATATACGAGTAGATCGAACCGAAAACAAGTAATCTATTGATTATGAGAGAAATACTAAATTTCGGTCTAAGGAACCCTACTACCATTTGAGAGGACGTAACTTAAAATATTTGACAGAGTAAAAAAATACAGGGTGTTAAATTAAGTAAGTTATTCACGTTATAAGAAGCCCGTAAGTTTCCGCACTTTTTGGACCACCCTGTGCATTTTTACATGTAAATATACCAAATAGTTTTCTCATTGCTTCGGATTTGCATTTTTAATCACGTAGGTACATTTCGAGAAAAACCGAGATATCTCGACAACCGTAAAATACAAGTATGTGCAATCTTTGAGAAATGAAGATTATTTTTTAAAGTGGAATTCAAAAATGTAATTATATACGGGGTGTGTAAATTTAAAAAAAATTACTGTTTTTGGAACACTCTGTATATTAAAAAATATTCTTAAAATGTAGTTCCTATCGACTAACATACCTCTATATGAAAATATATTTCAGAATTTTTCTTGCTTGGGCTCTAAATTCCGTGTCTTATGTGGTGCCCACACTATATGCATTATTGAGGTTAGATTTTAGTTGCGGCATTTTATTGTGAAAATTCCACACCTGTAATTTTTAACCAATCAAAACGTGTTTTTCTGGCAGATCAACATGGCAACGGATGGATTTTAGTGGAAATTTTTTCCTCGTGGGTACCCAACAGCGAGTTATACTGGAAATTTTTTGACGTTTATAATGACAGAATATTTTTTTGACAGTCTGGTTTTTATTTGCAAAAAAGCTATTTTCTCTCACTTTTAGTTACTCAAAACTTTGTAACGGTAAATGGCTGTAACCTTAAAGGGCACCAGCTCGAAGGGAGCCCTTCTAGAGACTCCTCTCAAGGGTGATTCGACCCCAAGTTTATGCTGCACACGTGTTACAGGAAGGTTGTAAAAGTTGAGGGCGCCACTACCTTTTTGACGATAAAAAGTACTAAAAAAACTAAGGCGGAAAAGGTATAAACGCCTTGTAAAATTTAAATGAAATTTAATAATAAAAAAAGTTACTAAAAATTACCCCGGGCGATATCTCCCTCAACTTTTATAGTTGAGGATTTATAATGATATAAAAAAAGAATTAAAAACAAATTTATGATTTATTCTGCCACAGGAAATGAATAGTGAGGAATTTGTACTTTTATAGGTACTTAGCTTATACGAAGTGGTTTCCAGAAGAAGATAGGCA
Source organism: Lochmaea crataegi (assembly GCA_947563755.1). Lineage (NCBI taxonomy): Eukaryota > Metazoa > Arthropoda > Insecta > Coleoptera > Chrysomelidae > Lochmaea > Lochmaea crataegi. Next base: position 27,444,558 of record OX387430.1, read on the forward strand.
GGTATTGATCTGAACTGATGTGTCCTGGTCTAGGGCGGTATTTTGATCTAGGGCTGTATCCTGGGGTTCTATCCTTGGCTAGGGCTTATATTATAGCCTAGGTCTTGGGGTTATATCCTTGCCTAGGGCTTGGGGTTATATCCTCGGGTTGTATCTTTGGGTTATATCCTTGGGGCTGTGCTTACCTAGAAGTACAGGTGGATCAGGGATTTATAGGAACTTGAATGTAATGGCACATTATGTTGGTCAGCTTTTCAGGTTAAAAAAAGGAAGGCAGTTGTTTGAAAGTAAAAAATTGATTCAATTTACTGAAAGCTTTCCAACATTATATGTCCCATGTTAAAACAGTAAAAATAGCAATTATCGGCTAAATTAAAAAAATATACTAATGATCCGAAATAAACTAATCATATCAAAAAGTTATTTATTTAGTTATATGAAAAAATATCGTGATTAGGGAATATATGAAACCGGCACTGGCGTTACGAAAGAATATTTTATAGGTTAACAAATTATAAAAATGTTATTTTATAATTAAAAGAGTTATTTCGCAACTGAAAAAGCTTGAAAATGTCTGTATAAAAGTAAGACAGTGAATTATAGAAGAATATTTGGTTTAAAACTACCATATTAGTATAAAAGAACAGTTTATGACCACATGTTGAATTTACTTTCGTCTATCTCTGTAAAAAAATAAAGAATGCATACGAAAATTATATGAGACAGTACTTTAGAAGAAGCTTATTAATTATAAATTATGATTTTGAACTTACCACAGCAAAATTCATAAGATACTTGAAATATGAAAGATAACGAAAGATGGTCTTTCCCCGTAGACAGTCGATAACGGAAAGGGGTGTCTCTCGTGGCGTTGGAAAAAATGGAAGCGTCCGTTGGCAGACGCCAATTGTCTTATGATCAGGGTTGAAATATTTGGGATCACAGAACTATAATTGGAAGTGGCTAGTGACGACGATTGGTAATTAAAAGGATTTATTCTGTAAAATCGAAACAGGTCGATAGACATGTTACAACTTATGTAAAATCAAAGAATATACTGTTGTGTCTTGAGATGGTATTTTCGTGCAACTACAAAGAGTAGAAATCAACAATTTAAAGGTCTAACTTGCTGCCAAAACTGTGACGCGCTGTAAATGTGTGTAACCTTAAAAATGGAGCTCTAGCCCAAATAAGAATTTATTTATAAAATTTAAATGATAATAAAAAAAAGTGCAAGATAATCGATTACTGTGTCTACTTGGTCACATAAGTTTCAGTTGCTCCGGTGACAACCTTAGGCCTTCGACGTCGTTCAGAACGGAGATAGGGGTGGATCCCCCTTATTGATCTTCCGGACAAAATAGTAGACAACTTGTTAGGGCGCCAACTGAGTTTTCCACTTTGGCCTAGCACGACTAATATCCCCCGATAACTCAGTAAAACAAGGGATGAAAATAAAAAGCAAACCTCAGTTTATGTTCCTTATAATTATTCAATTAAAAATAGTTAATACCCTTAAGGGGGTGTTTCACAATTAATAGCTATTGAAAACCCCAGTAAATGCCCCCCCACTTAAAGAAAATAGCGTGAACCTCTGTAACACATAAAAATATCAAAAAATTAACAATTAAATTCCAACCTATACCAGTTAATGACCTACGTAGTGGGAAATTAATATGGCTGTTCAAGTGAACCAGTAGTGATTAAATAAGAACATATTAATTATATGTTCTATAAACGAACCTGAAAAGTAGCGTACAGTTTATAAAATAAATTCCATACCTGGCGACACCGTAGACAAGGCGTTGGTACCAAGGCAAGCAAGGTACCTTATTGTTAAAATATTATTTATGTACTCAGAATTCAGGTATAAAGCAGATCCGTTTCTATTAAAATAAATATACCAATAATTATAACAAATAATTAAATATTATTTATTAAGTTAGGATCATATATTTCCGGACGGACTTTACTTTATTAATTGTACAAGTTGTGTTAATTTGTAACAGAAAGCGTATCCTCATGAACTTGCACGGCACTGTTTACAGTTATCGGATGGGCGGCGTCAATAGCTCCCTAGAAAGCATTTAGGACATCAAGTTAAATGGCGAATACTGTAAGTAAATAGCTTAGGAAAATCCCCGATACCGGGTTACCCTCAATGTGGTCTTCTTCAAGAAGTTGTGGAGAAGTAGCAGCAAACTCCAGAAGACATCACTATCAATCTACCAGGTAGACTCCAGACATCCCGAAGTGTGTATCCGGAGGGTGTTGAGTATCCCCTGGCCCCACAGGTGAACCCTTGAAAATTAAAACAGGTACAGTTAACAGAACCAAACAAGAGCCCTGGGTGGGCGTGTCCATGTCGCTGTAGTTGTATTCTTGTAATAACAATTGATATTTTGTATCGATGACCAAATATCGGTACTATAAGTGTCAGCTGTCAAAAGATATGTAAACAAAGTAAAACTTGCCAAAAATTTAACCCTAATTATTAATAAAAAAATATGTATTGGACCAAAATTAAAACTACCATCTTTTCTAAATGTCTATATTTTCAAATTTCATGACTGTAGTAAAAAAGGGTCAAGTTTGTATTGGAAGCAACAAAATATGAACTGGTTATGTAGCTTATTCCTACATCTATCTGCTTACACATCAGGATCTTTTGGAGAGAACCGTCGAATCCAGTCATTTGTTAACTATATGTTTAATTCAAATTAATAGTGTGACCCATTTAATATATTTAGATTTGTGATTTTTTCCAGTGTTCTCTTAACAACGGCCGAAAGTTAAAGTGCATAACAGTGTTATTATTGGAATATACACTTCACCACTACCAATTAACTAAGTCTTATATATTTGGTTGTTGTTATAAACAAGAATGTATGGCAATAATTTTGGGTGATTTGTCAAATATATAAATATATTAAATGCTGTTCTACTTCAACTTTAATTCATTTGCTTTATTCAAACACAAGTTAGATATAAGGAACTATTATTTAATCAACAACATTGTTAAGTTTCACGTTACAAAAGAACCAATTACTAAAATAAATAGGTAGATATTTCCTTAGCATATGTAACAAATTACATTCCAAGTTAAGTCCAAAAAAAATGAAATTAATCACAAAATTGATGTGTAAAACCTAGTTATATTTTTTGTAAATGATATTATTTATTCAGTTGGGTTCACAAATAAAACAATTTTTCATTTTTTAAATTTAATACAAACTTATAATCAAATATTAATACAGGGGTTCCAATTGAAAAAAATTGTAGATGACTTCATAAATTGAAAGTATTATACATTATATTTGAAAAGACATTAGATTGCAAGCAAAATTCAACATGTATTGCATTAAAATTGTTTATTTAGCTAATAATGAACCATTTGTATGTCTTATATGTTCATGTAATGAATTTATGTGTTACTTTATAGCACAAGATATCAAAGATGAACAAAATAAAACATTGTAATTTACAAAAATGATATTCAGTTTATTATTCATCACTCTCACTTTCATATTCATCACTCTTACTTTCCTATTCATCACTCCCACTTTCATCTGATGAACTAGTGTTGACAGTGAAACATATTTTCCACCACATCATCTAATAGTCCATCATTCCTCCACATGTCCTCAGCTATATGGTACACATGGTCGCAGTGTTTGTTCCATTCCGAAGAACCAACTCGAACTAATTGTTCTCTTTGAGCAGCACTTTGAGAAACATTTTTCATTGCCACTTTATGTTTAACGCTACTCCATATTAGCTCAATCGGATTGAGGTCACAGTGATATGGCAGCAACCGTACCACAGTATGTGCATGTTTTTTCAGCAACTCATCCACATAGTATGTTTTAGAATGGTTGAAACGTTTGATGAGATCCAGAAGTTCTGCTTTAATCATATCATTTGTTGTTTAGATGCCATTTGCTTGAAGCCATTCTCTAATATTATGCTTCAGAGTTGATTCGGTTGGTGGCTTATTAATTTGAACACTGTGGTAAGGGGCGTTGTCCATAATCACAATACCATTAGGAGGTAAGTTTGGTATTAGTTGTGTTTCTAACCAGTTCATAAAATTTGTATGGTTCATGTCATCGTGATAATCACCTGATTTGCTTTTTGACTTGAAAATTAGTAGTCCATTCTTCACAAACCCATAACGTCCACCAGCGTGTAATATTATGTACCGTTGACCAGCTCTGTTGCATGTATACACTCCAGGTTCATCTTCCGATTACCAGCATTTACTAACGCCATATGATGGATGGATATAAGTTTCATCCAAATAAGCTATTGGCTTCCTGTTGTGACCCAGAGCATCATTATCCCTCAACCTTCTTAAATAACGAGCCCGCCAAGCTACAATATAATAACGTCCCATCAAAGTTTTTCTTTTATTGTGGCATTTTTTATACTGAAATCCAATATTTCTCAAGTGATTTCTTAAGGTGACTGGACCACCAGAGTAATCTACTTTATTTTTCATTTTATTTACCAGAATATTTATTGTTGGAACTTGTTTATCAACCGTATAGCATTCATGTACGGTTCTTTTCAAAATACCCAAGTCACAATCATCCAATTCTATTTTGCTGGTACCACCACTTTTTTGTTTTTATTTTAGGGAGACCCCAGTAAAACACCTTCTTGCAACAGTGATTTCTCCTTTCTGATACGATTTATGGAGGTAACTGATTTTCCTGCTGCTGCAGCTAATTCTGTGGCTTTGTCCAAAGGGAATGACCACACACCAGTAGCTTGCTGTCTATCAAAAAATTCCACAACGTTTTTAATAATATTGCGAGCTTCACTGTGGACTGTTTTCCTTGATTTTGTGTACATTTTGTTGAGGAAAATTGAACTGAAAGAAAAACAAACATTATTAGACCTGATGAATATTAAATGACTGGTTATTGTGTGTTGTTCTAGGTTATGTTTATTAATTATTATTATAGTACATACCTTACTATGTTAATTATCAAATTAGTCTTAATGAAGACTGATTGTCCTGTAATTAATGAAGCAAATAATAACGTATAAAAATATAGAAGCAGATTATAAAATAACAGCTGACATCAAATAGAATGCAGTCCAGTGTTGCCGATGTAAAAATAAATATTATCCGAACTTACAATTAAAATTATCAGAATTTGTCAAAATTACCAAAAGGACACAGTGTTGTCTAAATAAAAGTCTGCGACCCTAGTCAATATTGAAAATCCCCAGAAACAATAGCTGTTTTATATATTAACCTTTCTGCAAAACACTGGAAAAACTATTTGGTTAGCGAAATTGTCTAAAAATCGGATAATTATCCTTACATTGACAACGCTGATGCAGACACTAAAATTGATGTATATTGATGAAATCACTCGGTCATATTATTTCGATTATGGTAACAATTACTAATGTACAATCGTTAACATTGACTCCTGATTGGCTAGTTGCGATGACCGTTTTAGTTCGCATATTTTCCGGGGCTCTTGTTTGCTTCTGAGGACTGTATCAGCTAAAAACTGAGCCTATACAGGAACAAATCCAACCCATCGACAAGTTAAGCTTGTCTCGGCCTATGCCAGAAACTAATTTATGAGAATTTACAAGTAATGTATAAATCAAAATCAACCCCAAATTCACTTAATCAAACCCACAAAGTAGTCATAAGGCCTACTTAAAATCAACAGTGTCAGCAACAGTATACTACACTGAATTTAAATCAAATAATCAGAATGCGATAAGCATCTAAAATAAACTGTTTTTGGTCATAGCCAGGGTAGGTTTGAAGAACCACCCACGAATTATAGTATTCGTTTGACTAAAGCGGGCAAAGAAAAACAAAATATACACAGGGTAAAAGAATAGAATGTCTCACAGCCTTCTTAATCAAAAAGTTCAAAATCAAAATCAACAGGTAGTATTATACCACCAACTGTTCTACTTACAAAATACAAATCAATGAGACATACCTTTTCCAGAAAGGGTCCAATAATCAATATTTTCCTCTTACTGGTTGGCAACCAGCTAATAATGAACGAACTTCAACGATATGATGTGGCTCACATCAAATGCCAAAACTTCAACGTTGGCGGTTTCCTTTAAATAGTGATAAATACATAGTGATGCGAAATCAGTCAGTAGAGAAAATACTTACAATCGTTTAAGTGCAATATATCCCCTATAAGGGTTTGTGAAAACGGCTTCCAAAGCAGGACGGAATTCTTCAACAAAACGAACTCCCGTAGAACAAAATACTAAACCGTATATTCCACAACTAATTCAGAACGAGAACCTATAAGTCACAGCAGGGGATGACTACCCAGTCATTAACAAAATTCAGATTCTCGTTCGATGCACTTTTTGGAAACTAAACCATCTAGTAGGAGCACACCGGAAAGAAGGGTAACTGACACTTCCTCCTCTTCAGTACAGTATACTACCATAGAGAAACCTACCCGAAACATACATCCGAACTACACTTCTCACTACACCGAGCGTGTTCCGCACAGATCAAGTCATAAAGTGGTACACTTCCCTCTATGTAAGACAATACGCATTCGCGAATAAAACAGCCTACATTTCTGAGTAGCATCGATCAAACGCTCTAACAATTCCAAAAAATGGAGCGACAACATTTGTCTGTGGACTCTTTAGTCACAGAGCATTGCTCTATCTATACCGACATCGGCGCGACAAACTAAGTTGTCTGTGAACTCTTAAGTCACAGAGCAGATGCTAAACATAAATTTCTACTACACTCAGCAGTACTACTTCACGGCATGACAAACGAACGCTATTATCCAAGACACGACTGTCACGGCCAATTGTCAATGTCATCCAACAAATAATTTCACTTTGTAAACAAGAAATAATAGTGCGTATTAAAAATTATTCAAATAAATTTGAGCAATGATAGTACCAAAATACCCCCTTCGTAAACAACGTAAACAAAGCAAGATCAAACACTCGGATTTAACAGACAAAACACATGGCGACAACAGCTAATATATTATGAGTAGTTGTTCAAAAAATATTCGAATGCCATCTTACACAGAAGATTTCTAACTAGTATGTCTTTGCTTAAGCCAAAATATGGTAGATAAATGAAGAAAATATACCTCAACTAACTCAAAAGTAAAGTATGTATTGATAGATCAGAAAGTTTTATCAAACCTAATTACTACTTTAAATGTTTTAGACTTCAAGTCAATGAGTCAGTAATATATAACTGAACCCTAATAAACTTCAGCGTTTATCAAGCTTAAGCGGACGAAGTATTTGGACTACTGTGGCTACACCCCAAAGGTGATATAATCAAAGCCAGGAAAAAAATCAGTAGCCCCACGGTAACTAAAAACTATAGTAAAATCCACAAGAGAGAAAACCCCTTATTACCCTTAATTATGAATTATAACAAACAAAAAAACAACTAACATGAATCTACCTACGGACATTTACATAATAGGCGCTCGTTTTGTATCGTACGATCACAAAAGTTACATTATTTACACTACCTGGCGACAAAATATAAAATTGTTGTCATGATGTGAAGACAGGTTTGGTTACAGCCTGCACCACTTCGCCGGAAGGTTGATGGCAGAGTAGTCCCTACAACTCTGGGCTGACAGAAATTATATAACTACTGAAGTCCTTTCGTAGTGAACAAATGATGTTAGAAACATAGAGATAAAATCCGTCAGGTAATTACTATATACAAATACTCAATATATACAATAGAGGTAGTGACAAATTCAACCGTTACAGATTCCCCCCTTACTTCAAGAGAATTCACTCAGGTGAATTCTCACCAGCGCTAGCTGGCTTCAAGTCCTTGATATTCCAGTACCACGGTCGTTCACCTTGTCATCCATCAGTATATATGTCCATGGTGAAACTCGTTTTTCATCTAAGTAAGGACCTACCCAACGGGGCGCCGCGTCAGACAAAACAAAATTCTTACGCCAAACAAGTTGGTGAGGAAGCAACTCCTCTCGTCGCCGCCGGAGATTATAAGTTCTCTCATTTTTCTGCGAAGCCTTGTCCCAGTGAGCCCTAACTTCCTTAAATAACGCGTCAAACGCTTTACTCTTCCCTGCATCGTCAACATCAGAACTCCTATCCGAAGAGCAATCCCTAAGCCTATCCTTTAAAGCAAATTTATCACCTTTCAGAACCATATTCCTACCAAAATTGAGGTAATAGGGAGTCTGTTTAGTGGACTCATTAAAAGCTGTTCGTAAAGCACAAGTGACTTTAGCCAGATCAACGTCCCATTTCCGATGATTATCAGAAACATACATGGCTAACATAGTCTTCAAAGTTATATTATACCTTTCTGTGGGATTCGCCTGAGGATGGTAATTGGCGTTGAAACGTACCGACACTCCATACTCTTTCATCAAAGCCGAGAACACTCTCGAAGTAAATTGAGGACCATTGTCGCAAATCAACAATCGTGGCACGCCAAACAACAAGAATACCTCAAAGGAAAGGTAAGAGTAAAATTTGTGAACAAATCAACCACAACCAAAATGAACTTATGTCCAGCAATAGAACGAGGTAATGGTCCTCTCAAGTCAGTAGAAATAATCTCCCATGGTCGGGTAGCTCTAGGCTTAGGTGTCATCCTAAAATCCTATGGCGGTAACTGCACTGTTCAACAAGGAAGAGAGGCTCTGCAACATCAGCCAATACAGTGATGAGCACTGTGTCTGTGTGGAATTGCTTACCAGAATGGGGAAATTTGTGATAGTAAATCTATATTGTCAATTCAACGATGACATAGAACCATACATCACAAAAGCAAAAAGAATCTTCTTGAAATATAAAGATGAACAAGTCATACTCTTGGCAGATGTGAATGCGAAATCAGTGTTGTGGAACTCTGGTCAAACTGATCGAAGAGGGGAGCAGGTGGAAGATTTAATAAATGAGCTCCAATTGCACATAATGAATCAACCTGGAAACCCACCAACCTTTCAGAACAGGGCTGGTGCTGCAAGTAACATAGACATAACCTTGTCAAATGTGAAAGCAGCGGACCGGATTTGTAACTGGAAGGTGCACAGTCAAATAACGATGAGTGACCACAACATGATTACGTTTACCATCAAGCAAAGAGAGGAAGAGAAGGAAATTGTAACAACAAAAGAATACAATCTGGGCAAAGCAAACTGGGGGCGCTTGAAAGCTGAATTCAGGGCGCCAGAACTGGAACTGAACACAAACATGGACGTACACGAACAAGCAAAACAACTGACAAAAGAAATAAAAAGAGTGATGGATCTTTCGATTCCCATAACCAAAGAAATTGGGTGTGAGAAACCATGCCTGGAAACCAGAACTCACGAGGCTGAGTAGTCAAGTGAGGAATGCAAGAAGGGCATATCAGAGATGTGGTATGCATGGAGAACGTCAACGACTTCTTCAGGTATACCGCAACATCAAAGAAACCTACATAAAAGAAATCTGGGAAACAAAGGCAAAAAGCTGGGAGAGATTTGTGGAGACGCACCTGGAACTTGACGTCTGGGGAGTGCCATACAAGATAGCAACAAACAAAATCAGGTGCCCGACACTTTTGCATACTCTGCATAAAGAAGACGGCATTGAATCCAACAATTGGGAAGAGTCAGCAGAACTCCTTATGCACACACTTCTTCCTGAAGACACACTACAGGCAGAGACAGCAGAACAACGAGACATAAGAAAAGAAATGATTGAGAGGTATGAACCTGACCGCGAGGTTCAGGTACAACCCTCCAGGGAGGAAGAAGTGGAGGAAATAATTCTTCAAAGTAAGAAAAGAAAGGCCCCTGGGCCAGACAACATTCAAAATGAAGTCATACAGGCTTTGAGCAACGAAATCACGCCGGTCTTGTGTGCGCTTTTCAATGGATGTCTGGGACTGGGAGTGTTTCCGAGAATCTTCAAACAAGCTGATGTTGTAATCATAAACAAAGGGGAAGAAAAGGATCCATCACAACCAAAACATATAGACCCATATGTTTGCTAAACACAATGGGGAAGATGCTTGAAAAACTGTTATGTAGGCGACTACATAACATAAGAGAGTTAGAAGGTCTGAATCCAAATCAATATGGCTATCGCAGACACAGGTCTACAGAGGATGCGATAAACAAAGCCATTCAAATTGTGGAGCATGTAAACTATAAATATGTTATAACAATTTTTGTTGATATAACAGGTGCGTTTGACAATCTTTGGTGGCCAGCACTATTCAAAAGACTGAGAGACATTAAATGCCCGCGAAATCTTTACAAGACGTTCCGAAGCTATTGTCAGGACAGATATGCAACACTCACTTGTCCTACAGGACATATAACAAAAAGACTAACGAAAGGATGTCCACAAGGCTCGGTGTGTGGCCCAATTTTTTGGGATCTCATACTGGAGGAATTGTTGGACATAATAGACAGAACTGACAGTGCAGAAGAAGTAGTTGCGTACGCTGATGACTTGCTGCTAGTCACAGGTGCAGACAGTAGAAGGGAGTTGGAAAGAAAAGCAAATGAAATCATGGCAAAAATGGTACTGTGGTGCGACAAAGTCAAACTGCAGATATCAGCAAGCAAAACAATATACAGTCTAATGAAAGGAAGGCTAGCAAGAGATCCACACATTCTGCTTAACAACCAGATAGTAAGAAGATCGAAAAGAGCGCAATATCTAGGAATTACTATCGAAGAGGCTGGATTGTATACCTCACACATAACAATTGTCTGTGAAAAATCAAAGGCAATAATGAACAAATTGGCGAGCCTGGCACAGAGGGAGTACAAACTACCCCTCAGACAGGTTAGGCTATATTTGAACACGATACTTGCGTCAGTGACTGGGTATTGAGCAAGTGTATGGGCCCATAGATTGGGAAACTGCAAAAATAGGGAGATGATTGATAGAGCTCAGAGAGGATTCCTTGTGAGAATGACGGGAGCATTTAGTACTGCGCCTACACAATCTTTAAAAACCTTGGTAGGCGTTGTGCCTTTGCATCTGGAAATCATGAAAAGAGCAGCTCTCTACTGGATCAGGAATAATAATCCTGCAAAGGTAGAAGAACTGCTGGGAGAAGCGACAAGAAGCAAAAGGCGAGTGAAAGAAAAAATCCAAGAGAAATGGCAAATAGAATGGGAACAGGGAAACGCCTTTAGAAAGCTCTATCAGTTTATTCCGAACGTTGAAGAAAGGATGGAAATGGAGCACTTTAATCCTACACCTTGGCTTGTACACTTCTTGACAGGTCATGGACCATATCCAGTGTACTTACACAGATTCAACCTAAATGAAACAGACATTTGTGAATGTGGGGAGCAAGGGACACCAGGACATACAGTGTTTCAATGCGATCAGTTCACTGGTGTCGAAAACCTTCGACTCCAGCTGCAAGGCAGAACAGTTAAGGACATGCTGTCGAACGTCACATTCTTTGGTATCCTGAACGATCTGGCAGGAAAAATCTCACGCCAACAACAAGAGAGATATAATAATGCCGGGTTGGCTCGGTGAAGCCAACACAAAATAAATGAAAAAGAAAAAAAAAGAAAACAAAAAGAAGAGAATCCAAAAAAAAAAAAAAAAAAAAAAAAAACGAGAAACCCAAATCAATGTCCGATGTCTTTCGGAAAAGTTCTGGAGCAAGGGCCAAAGGCTCGCCGAACTGCCGAAGACATCGAAACTTTTGCATGAAATTTGTAGTTAGAAAGCGGCACAACTAGTTGAAATGCATGTTCAACTAGGCTGTGATTGCATGTAGTAGTTTTAGTAATTGCATGTTAGATTTAAGTTAGTTTAAATTTACTTTTCAGGGATAGTTAGGAGCATGATGCATGATGTAATAGATAGGGAAATATGATAACAACTAACATAGATTTAAGAAAGTGCAAGAAATTCACGACAACATTAACTTCAGATTAACAAATAAAAACTGCACTAGTAGATTAGGGTCACTAACGTAGAATTGTAGTAGAGTAGTAGTAGTTAGCTAGGGAAAATTATAGTTATTAGGAACCGCGAAATGTAACGCAAAGCCGGTCTGATTTAAGATTCAGGCATCAGACCTTTTGTTAAAAACGTAATGAATGAAAAAAAAAATGTTTTGTCCTGTACCTGCCTGGATGTAGGGAAGCATATTCCTTTTAATTAGCTCGACTCTCTGCTTTTCCGACGGAAGAGATCCTAATTTCTTAGAGATGTTCTCCATTACCGCTATGTAATTAACTACTCGCTCCTGTGATCCTGTGTTCTTCGTCTTATTTCTCCCCACAATGCATATTCGTAGTCATGAGGCTAAAAAGCGGATCTAAGTTTCCCAACCAGATCATCCCACGTTGTAAAAGTTCCCATTCTGAACCAGAGCAGCGCGTCTTTAGTGAATAATTCCGGCGCTGAACGAAGAGGCCGCTCCTTTGGAACGCCTCGTGAAAGTCTGAGCTCTTCTAGTCTCTCTAAGAAACTGTTCACGTTCACGTAATTCACGACTCATCAGTAATTTTGCGGGAGATTAATTGGTCGTAAAATGAGGTGTGAGGTGACTATAGTCAAATAAAAAATTATTCAAAACCAAATTGACATCAATTGACTTGTTTTAACCATGTTCATTATTTAATGCATTTTTTATTATTTTTACCTCATTCTGTGCCGCGCCATTAGAGAACGGATGATATGGTGCGCTATGGAATTTTTGGATAAAAACTCTTCAAATTCTACCGAACAAAATTAACTACCGTTATCGGTACATATTTGCTTCGGTTACCCAAACCGTGCAAAACATGTCCCCAAAACATCTATGGTTGATTTTGTTGTAATCGAGTTCATTGAAAAAGCTGCTATCCACTTACTATGGGATTCCAAAATGATCAAAAATTGTTTATTTAAAAATGGTCCCATAAAATCTAAATGAAGCCTAAACCAAGGAGGTTCTGGATAAGACCACGTATGCAAAACAGATTTATCTGGTGATTTTTTTGTCAATAAACAATCATTACAGGCTTTACAAATTTCTTCAACACCCATGTCTGAAGAATGTAAGTTGAATGGTATTATTATTCTATTATTCCACATTAAGTCTTATATTTGGGATGGTAAACATTTTTTTAAATACCTAAATGTATATAAGATACGTTGAAGTTTTTTAACGACATAGTCCCATCTCAAATGGGAATTCATATAAGTACCAAGGTATTTAATCTTTTTCATAGAGTGTATAACGTGGTTTGATTGGGGCAGAATAATTGAATTATATTTCGGTAGTCCAATCACATTACAACTAAAAGGAAGATAATAAGTTTTGTCAAAGTTTAATGTTAATAGCTTAGAATCTAACCATCTTTTTATATTTGGAAAGTCCTTTTCGGCTAAGTTTTCAGTTTGTCCCAATCAGCTCCTTCATAAAAAATGGCAGTATCATCAGCAAAACCTATGGCAGCTCCCTTAGTTTGAACCGAGAAAAGGTCATTGATATATATATATATATATTGAATAGTATTGGACCCAATAAAGTTCCCTGCGGGATCCCACATCTAATCCGGTCTCTACCACTTGTTCCATCAGCCAGTTCTGCAGTCTGATATCGATCTGATAGATAGCTTTTAAATAAGTGAAGACATAATCCTCTAATTCCAATATCTTCAAGTGATTGCAGAAGTAGCTCATGACTGATAGTGTCAAAGGCCTTAGTAAGGTCAAGAAATATGCATGAGCAGGGGGTTCCTCGCTCCAAAGCATTGTATATGCTATGTAATAAAGTAAGTATAGCATCTTCTGTTGATACATTATTTCAGAAGCCAAATTGTTTTATCTTCAATATATTGTATTTCTCCAAATAAGAAGTTAATCTCGTTTTAATTATTTTTTCATATATTTTGGATACATGAGTTGTTACTGATATAGGACGGTATTTATACACTAAAGTTTTATCTCCCTTTTTATAAACTGGTGTGACTATCGTTTCTTTTAATATGGACGGAAAAACTCCTTTGTTAAACATAGGTTAATAATATAAGTGATGGGTGCAACTATTGATGAAGATATTGCTTTTAATATTGTCCACCCCTACTTCTTTATGGTTTTTTAGATTTCGTATTGTACTCATAACTTCCTGTTGTGAAGTAAGAAATAGGGCAAAGGTATTTTATATATTGTTATGAGATTGTGCTTTAGCACATGGTGGTATTTGTTTACTCAAATCTGTACCTACATTTAAAAAATGCTTATTAAATTCCTCGCAGATTTCGTTATTATTTGTTATCACTTCACCAGTTTTACTAATTATCGAATCTATTTTATGTTGCATTTTTCGTTTGCCAGATAGGTTGTTTATGGTATTCCAGAGCTTTTTCGGATTTCCAGAGTATTCATTTATTCTTGTTTTATAATAGTTATATTTAGTTTTTTCCAATAGATTACTTAATTTATTTTTATAAAGGCGATATTTATTTTTTAGTTCAGCATTATTAGGATATTTTATAGTATCTCGAAACAAATTATTCTTAATATTTATTGATTTCAGAAGGGCATTCGTAAGCCAAGGAGCATATTTTGTGGTCTTTCTATTTACCTTTTTATACGTAGTAGCAGTGTTTACTAAATTTAATAAAATATGAATCAAAAGACTCATTGCATACTCTGGATTCTCCTGATTAAATATTTCAGTCCAACTAATGGAGCTTGCTTGCTGTTTCAATTTATTATAGTTTATATATTTTATATTATTCGTATGTTTTTTGTTAGCATGGCTATTTTCTTCAAAAATTATTTGTAATATAATTAAAAAAAGATATTGCCTGAAAACGATATTGGGACACGCTGTATTTCGAAATTCGGATAATTTCACTTTTTTGCAAAAGTTCAATGTTTTGTACAAAAATGTTATTCCTAATGACTAGTACCACCACAGCTTGTGTTATATTTCTAATAATATAACCAGTTTGGTTTTCCAGAACCGGTTTTCAAGAAGAAGAAGAAGAAGAAGAAGTTGTTTTAAATAATACAAAAACGCTCTGTATAATATTTCTTTAGTGATTCATCGGTATTGTAATTTTATCGAATTTATAGAATTTTGTTCCGGAAAAATATACTGTTTGATTTTTTGGAAAAAAACAAAACATTAGAAATGAACGACTTCAATGACATGAAGGAAAATTTCACAATACACAAGAATGAACAATTACATGAAAGAACTTGAAGCACAAAAGACCGAAACAATGTAACGAAAACCAAAAGGAAAATTGTTGAAATTTACGGCAGATTTTCTGAATCAAATACACTTGCTTTTATACATATTCTTTGTCGTATTATCAGATGACTAATTGACTGTTTCAGAGTTAAGGGACCATTTCTATTATTGTTACAAAGAATCAATAGTTTTGTGCATTTATATTTTCTCGATTAACCACAAAATCCGTAAACAAAAATAATTTCTGCAAATTCGATTATTGAAAATTGATAAGGCATTTTGCGGTAAATTGGAGTAATTTAAATCAATTATTCCACCTTAGAAACCAATGAAAAAAAGTCAAAATAGTGTAACAAACTCAAACACATCATATCCAACCTAAAAGTCGAATCATCATAGCCCCATAAGACACTCTTAAATTTTCAATATTAATGTAATGTTTTTCTTATTTATTTAAACAGTTTTTACTTGTGAGATAAAATTATACACACTATGGATAATTACTATCTATTTATTTAAAGAAACACACACACACTGTATTAAACTTAATTTATATACACACTATACTCAACGTCTACTAATTTATTTACACTCGGTATATTAGTTCTAATTTATTTCCACCACTTGGATATTACCCTATTTATCTGCACTAATTAATTCACTAATTCTTCTGAACTAACTGTATTGTACTCGAAAACCCAAGTATATATAGTCCTTATCGGTTCTGGACAGTTCTAGTATTTTATGGTCTCCTCATATGCGTAAATACTGCAATAGACCAGAAGGTTCTAGAAAGCGCATTCACCAAAATTTATAATCGAGGGACAGGACCGGCTTTGAGTTGGTGACCTCGCAACATTAATGAATGGTAGAGAAGTAAATTAAATTACCAATAGATACCTTTTGTTTATTTTTATTTGATTAATCTGAACCAAAAACTATAACACCTTGCAATTTTTTTTTTTAATTTTATTTTTCAACATAATAGTTATTTGTTTAACTAGGCAGAGAAGTAACATATTTTCTGCCGCGGCTAGCATTTCATTGTCGAGGCTCAACTTATTAGAACGGTACCACCACTCACAGGTTTCGAGTCTTCGAAGAGACTTTGAAGAGATTAGTTGTCCTCATCAGGCTAAAAAATGTTTACACTAAATCCTAATTGGAGAAATCCTGCTTTGGGCGCACTATTCGTGGGAGTTCATATCTCCACTTCACATTTGAAGATAATGTGTTAGACTGTTTCCTCGTCTTCCATGCACAACCAACAATTAGGTTCATCCACGTATATGTCAATATTTCCTTAGGGTACAGTTACCGGTGAGTAATCCCGTCACTTCCCTTATTTGGCCCCTGAGGTTCAATATTTCGTTAGTCAGTGTTGAGTTTTGTCAAGCAACCAGATGTCAAGCCGAGGTGACAACACGCACCGCATGGAGAAATTCAAATCGCTTGCTTCGTTTCCAACGTGACAGTTGTTGTCAAAATAATATAGACATTGTGCTTCCAACCCTTTCCAGTTTAACTGGATATTGCACGTTTGGTTGTCATTCATTATGGTCAACATGTTATCACTTCTCATTTCAAGAAGCGAGTTTGTGATAACATCTGTTATTCTGGAATGACTGTGGGTGTTTCCCCATTACGAGATTTGCTAGATCATCTGCATACACCTCGTAGGGTTCCTTGCTGTCCCCAACGTCCCACAGCATATATGTGGGAATCTCTTCATTTTAGTGACCTTTCTGTAATCTGTTGGAAAATATGGTAAATTCACAAATAACTCAACCCTGAAGGATTCCGTGGAAGAGTGGACTAAATCGTCAAATATTTTGAATAGTCTACGTGGCGGAGCAAATCATTCACTGTCGTGAACGGATTGCGCAGAACTCGGAAATTTTAAACTCGCCAGCTCAAAATGTTTCACAAACTATTCCTTGATTTCCCAGAAGAGCCTCAATTTTCGACACCAGTTGGTGTAGCTTAATTCACAGGATTTTCCTGATTGATAGGTAAGCGAAACCTTTTTTTGTATGTGCATGTCTGAAAGGCGCCATTTTTATAATGTGGTACTTGTCATACTGCACTTTGTCAACGAATTGTATCGCCAATAATTGAAAATTTCATTATTTTCTCAGTATATTCACTAAGTTATCTGTCAACGTAGGTCTCTTGGTCATTAATTTTTGTTACGAAAACATCCAAAAAATTGCGTCGGGCTTCGCTTCTTGTTAGTTGGTGTATTCTTTGTACCTATCAATAAGTATCTAAAACAATTTTTAAATGAAAGAAGACAGCGTTATTGCTCTGAATGACTTTGCAGCAGTTGTAATGTTTCCAGTTGGTAGGGATACTCTAGTGTTGCTAGAGTTTGCAAAGTAGTGGAGTTAGATTCAAGTTTTCCTGCTGCAGATGCGCTGGAATTATACCATCAGGTCCAGGAGCTTCGTCTGGCTTATCTTAGGTGATCTAGTGCATCTCAAACTCTTTGCGTTTAACATTGGAACTGTCACCAAACTGTTACGGATTATTGAAACGCGAAAATGTAACTGCGCATGTTCATAAAAATCACTGATAGTTTCGGAACGAATCTAATAAGGATTCAATTTGGTCATGAATGCCATTGATCTTATTTCAACAGGATAAAAGTCAAAGATAATGAATATTGTGAAAGAAATGAGGACACATATTTTTTAAGATATCAAGAATAAAACGCATTCTGATAAACATCATTATAATTTAACAAAAGGCAGTTCAAATGCTCCATTTGATATAGAGATAACCAGTAATCTGCAGTGAACAGTTGCCCAATGACGTTTGTAAGTTTTTTGAAAGTCGCCAAAATAAGCGGAATTATTACATATAACAGTTTTGCTACCTCTGTTTTTAACCCATAAATGTCTTTTTCATTTCGTCCAATTCTGTCCCCGACAGGACCATGGACGAGACGAATGAATCTATTACAGACCTGGGTGATAATTCAAATTCGTTCTTATACAACTTATTATATTCAGTTAATTTCAAATAAAAATCTAAGTGATAATCTATCCATCAAATTAATGATTAAATATCGTTGTGAAAATCGATTCGTCATCATTAGTTATATGCACAATAATAAAGAATAGAAAAGTCTCATAATACCTTTAACAGTCACTCAACGAACAGACGAAAATCATTTCACGAGGCAATCGTCTATGAATAAATCACATCTGACACCATCTGCGAGGCGATCAAAGCTTTCAATTTCCTATAAGTAACTAGAGCGTAATCTACAAGATCATGAGTAAAGTACACTAGTAAAAAGTTGGTGAGTTTTTAAATGAAAACACTATTCAATCGTTGTTTAATTGAGAAAATGTTGAAATTCAACAGTAACATATTATTATTGATAAAAAACGCCAAATACTTGAAGTGAACATCCTTTAAGAACTTTATTTGCTACATTGCTGTTGATTACTCAGCAATTCTTGTAAGTTTGAAAGAGGTGAAGC
This sequence comes from Lochmaea crataegi, assembly GCA_947563755.1. Classification (NCBI taxonomy): domain Eukaryota; kingdom Metazoa; phylum Arthropoda; class Insecta; order Coleoptera; family Chrysomelidae; genus Lochmaea; species Lochmaea crataegi. Next base: position 27,463,257 of record OX387430.1, read on the forward strand.
TGCTGCCTTTCTGCTGATATTGGTGATATTCATTAATAGACCGGTAGCCCATGACACATGTAGGCTTCATTATTTCGAATGAATGTCGTTTTCACCATCGAGTTTCATGTGAAAAACAAGTAGAATAAGGATATATCCCAAGACCCAAGCTGAATAATCGACGCTATAGTGAACATAGAAAATATTAGATATTTCACGAAACTGGAACAATTAACTTATGAATGCCGAGTACTTGGATGCATACCTTGGGTACTACTTTATCATCCGAAAACCACAAGGAACACAACTCCAAGTGATACTGACGGTTGATAAGCGAGGGTTAAGAATTTTTACCTGGAAAGCTCTGAAAGTCCAGAAACGTATGGACTTTGAATTTGTGTTTGATAACTTGCTTTAGATCTTTTGCCTTTTTAATCTTGTTTATTTGGTATTTTAAATTAAACTTCAACATTATATGAAGGTCTAGAGGACCCGACAGACGTTGTCCTTATATGACAAGAAGTTAGTTATCATATTATACAAATTTTGACCATTTTTATTTTGATTAAAAAATAGCATATTATTACGTATTTCGAGTGGAAAAATCAGAAAATATTGTTAATTTTTAGATTGAAGAAAAATATTTCCTGATAATTCGACTTTCCTGAATTTTTTTCAATTTGTTGGACAAACATAATTTTTTTTGTGAATATGACCCACTTTTAGCAAATGTTCAGGAGAAGTTCAGCATGAACCCGATTGCAGCGCCACCTACCGGGACCAATTGTGAATCTAAACCATTCTCGAATCCACTTGAACACAAACAAAAAATTTCATCAAACTCGGTCCAGCCGTTTAGGAGAAGTTCAGTCACATACACACGAACAGAACAATTATATACAGGGTGATTCTTTAGTGCGATAGAGTCCAATATCTTGTAAATCCTAGAAGATATTCGAGTGAAATTTCTAGCCAGCCTAAAGGCCCATATTTTAAAATTAGTCGCAATTGTACGGCATGTTCCAGAAATCCATGACATATCAAACTTACATTTTTTTAAATGGGACACCCTGTATATCACTTCAAATTTGAATTCTGCTTGACCTCTCTATTGCAATGATATGAGGTTGTAGTAGGTTATACATGTGCATATACACCCCATATGAATCTGACTAATATTTATATTATATTGATATATTTCATATTTTTTCTACTAAAAACACAAAAAAAAGAGAAGAAATCATTTATTTTAATTTTTAATATTGTGAATTCAAGAATATTGATATTGTAAACTTTATCGAAACCCACTGCAAAACGTGACTCAACTAATAGTCGCCAATGGTTTTAGCTCGTAAAATACAATCCGCCAAAAAAGTAATATTGCACTGCCTCAAATGAAGCCTGAAATCACCCAAAATATATTTGGTCCACTGTAATATAATACAGACACAAACTGCGGTGCGGTGATTGGTAGGCTCAATGATATCTATTTGTAGCGTATTACCACCGTACAAAGACAATGAATAGTAGATTCACTCGTCGTCGGCACTTTCATTCAGAGTTGATAAAGACTTGCCGAAAAACAGTCGTTAAAACACACGTGTGTTGTATATACAGGGGTCGCGCGAGTTACTATCTCAATAGCTTGTTGATTTAGAGATGGGGTACGGGGGCTAATGAAAATGTACGTTGTTACAAAACTATTAAAAAAAGCGATGTTGATTTGCTATGTACGGTACGTACTAGTCTTTAATTGGGAACATCAAAGTATAAGAAATATACTAGAATATTTTGATTAGAATAGCTTTTACTTCATTTCATAAATAAAATATTTCTAATCCGTCAAAAATGTACAAATAAATAAAAACAGAATAAAAACAAATCCACATGTATATACCCTACAATATAAAAATAGAAAACATGAACACAGTACAGTATTCGCCAGCTAACTTGATGTCCCAGAAATTACCAACTAAGAGAGACAGAGTAATAGTGCCCTGCCTACTCGGCTGCTATTGGTGGTAAAATTTTGACAAACGCCAATTGCATCGATCCTTATCAGGTGTTAAGATTTTCAGTAGCGTAGCGTCACACAGTTATTGTTTCTGCTTTGTACAATAAAGTGTTTGTAAAAATGTCAGCCGTTAATGAAGAAAATCGTAAATGTACTGAAGGACGAACTCGTCAAGTGATATAGAGAGTGTTTAATTACTTTAAGACTTTAAAAAGTGATGAACATACCTTAATAAACGAGAAAATTAAAACATCCCAGGCAACAGGTAAGCCAGCTAGCTAGCAATATACCTAGCTTAAATAATTTCCCATTATTTAGGTATAAAGCAGATCCGTTTCTATTAAAATCAATATACCAATAATTATAACAAAGAATTAAATATTATTTATTAAGTTAGGATCATATATTTCCGGACGGACTTTACTTTATTAATTGTACAAGTTGTGTTAATTTGTAACAGAAAGCGTATCCTCAGAACTTGCACGGTACTGTTTACAGTTATCGGATGAGCGGCGTCAATAGCACCCTAGAAAGCATTTAGGACATCAAGTTAGCTGGCAAATACTGTATCTGTCTATCGCTCGATTGGACCTCCAAGATCCCGAAAAAGAGTTCTGGAACACGCTGGCAAATGCCACTAATTTTAAAATGTGGGCCTTCAGGCTAAAATCATAGTTTTATAAGAATATCTTTGACGATTTACAAGATATTGGGCTTTACTGTTCTGATGAATAACCCTATATACAGGGTGTCCCAGATCTTCGTGCCAAAAACTTCTATAGGTTGTATTTCACAAATAAATCTTTCAGTTCATGCAATAAAATGGTAACTTAATAATTTGAGTGAGCAACTGTAGTTTTGATGAACTTTTCGGGATCCCAGATAACTAACAATAATTGATGAATTTCCATTCATGAAAATAAACTTTTAAGGTACTCAATTGATGAGATACTGTTAGGTGTTTGAAATAAAAATGTCAAGAATACGCTACATTTGAATTTTTCTCCAATTTTGAGATGACGAATGAATATTTTTGTAAGATTTAGCCAGTGATGTAGTATCACCCTATTTATCACGCAACTGTAGCACAGCATTCGTGAAACGAACGTTTACAGTCTAAACCTATACTTCGTTCCAAGATATCTCGTTTTGACTTATGCCAACATGATGGATTTGAGACCTCGTTTATTCGAAAAGGGAAAAGGTAATGCCTAATAGTACGATTATCTCACAGCTGAAACGTTTGGCTGCTGAAATAATTCTATTTTTTTTATACATTTCTATTCAACTATTCTATTATTTATTTGTGCTTCGGAAGATATATTTCCGAATTTTAATTTTTCAAGCTAAAAGTATTTTTCACGATAAATGGTTGACCTTATATATAGATAATTTAATCTGATTGTGCAAATATAAAAACAGCTTTTATTGCTTGTTTTCCTTTGTCTGACCTATACTGCACCCACGTACTTTATTTCCAATGCCCTTTTTATATTTACAAATAATGGGATTAAAATATTTATAGATAAAATAGAAAGTGGGGATTTCGGGATAGTTATTTTTAATATTGTCTGAGAATTTTAGTTTTTAATAAACATTTCACTCCGAAAGTATTCTTGTGTTTAAAACTAAGTATGTGGCGTCCTAGGGCGAAAAAGTGCGAAGCGAATTGTTAAAAATGTGTTTGAATCACTGAAACATCGAGGTTATAGTATAACCGATGCAGCAAAAGAAACATGTAAGTTGACCAAAACCACAATATCCACAGTAAGAGACATTATCAATAAGCCAATACATGAACGATAAAACGAAGTGACGCTAATAAAACCAAATGTGTTGACCAAATGCAAAAGAATATGATCCGAAGAACGATACATATGCAGATACCCTGTATAGTACAATTTTTTTAAAATGTGGCCATTATTAAACCACATATTTTTTATTTGAAACATTTTTTGATAACATTAGTTGAATTAGATTAAATAAATCAAAGCGTATACGGTATGTTTCAACAGTTTGATTTGTTCAATTCCAATTAATGAATAAAAGTTAAATTTGTTCTTAAAAACTTAATTTATGTTTTGGTATCTAGATTTTACCGTCTTCGGATCTATTACTGTTCACTGTGCAATCAGGGATTTATAAAATTTCATTAGTAAATCCTTAAGGCCAGATTACGAGTCAACGAAATATTGAGAAACGTTCTTTACTTGAATATTTTACATTATGTTTCTCAGTATAGATTTTCCATCGGCGTGAATAAAGTGGTTAGAAAAGTATTGCAAACGCGTAGTGATCTCCATAATAACATCTGGTTTTGTTTTCTATTTTCGAAATATGTAATACAACCCATCTAAACACATAAAATGATTACCAATTTTGCAAAAGCACATGAAGTTATTAACTTTTTACAGTGTACAAGTAGCATATTCTTTCATTTTCAAAAGTAACAAGTTTAACAAACAGATGGACTTCGAGACGCGCTGATTACGCCGCACTAATGAGAAAAATCAAATCCATAAAGTGTAAGGTAACGCAGAATTGTGGTGTCTGTAAGTTGAAATCACCTAATAACGGTACACGTCTGAAGATAAAAATGCTGCTTGAAAAGAAATTGTTGGAAAGCATAATAAAGACCGTAGTAGTTACTCTTATGCATCTATGTAGTGATTCAGTAGTTATGAAACCTAATAAAATTGTTTCATTTCAAACTGTGACTCATATTTTGACAGCTGGTGAACATTTTTCACAGTTCACTCCCTTTTTTATAGATAAAATGAATTTTAATATTTAAAAAGCTACTCAAGTTTAGAAATCATTGTGTGGTTTCATGAAACCACGATGCAAGTGAACTTTTTTCGGAATTGTAATATATTGACCATAATATGATGGGTACATATCGCATAAAGGTAATTCTAGGAATTAAATAATTACTGGACTTCTCATTTTTTAAGTAGTGTTAAAAATAAGGACAGGTAAAATAGAACACATTTAAAAGTAAAAGAACCACTTTTTGTTTAGTTCCATCCCAAAACTGATCAGTAATTTACATTGTTAAATCGTTGATTGATAAGTTATCAATCAATGGTTAAATTAAATATAAAGTGATCATACAGGGTAATACAAATAGCAATCTGTATACATAACAGGATTGTAAGTAATTAACTGAAAATTTTCGGAAATAGTATATTACATAGGTAAAGTCCGTCCGGAAATATAAAATCCTAACCTTATAATCTCCAATTAAGATGAATAACTACTCGTAAACACTCTATTGTTAAGAAATTATTTATGAACCCACAATTTAGGTATAAAGCAGGTCCGTTTCTATTAAAATCAACATACCAATAATTATAACAAAGAATTAAATATTATTAAAGAAGTAAGGATCTTATATTTCCGGACGGACTTTACCTAGGCCAGCTTCGGTTCGGCAGACAATTACATGTGATCTGAGACATTTTTTACTTTATTGGCCTAGGTATGTAATATACTATTTCAATTTAATGTATTGAAATCGCGTTTTTAATCTTACAAGATATCCAACTATGAATTTTAATTTCAATCTGCGTATTAGAATACGGAATACCTAATAAATATAATCATTCAGATGATAGACGAATGTTAAATATTTAAATTTATTTATTTAGATATTTATTTAAATCATTGAATCATTTTGAACTTTGATTATTCTATCAATAAATTCATCTCCGCCTTGAGTCTCACAGTCTATAAATGTAACTAATATTTTATGGTAACTAAAATAAGTAAACAATGTCTACATCTTATTTTTTCAATGTATCTAAAAAAACCGCATCAATCGTAGTACCATATCTCGTGGTTGGTACATTTCTCTCATTTTTCTCTCAAGTATTCAGTAAGTGGAGCAGATTCCTCTCTTGTCTACTATTGATTCACCATTAGCATTTCCATTTTCCAATTATTAAATTAAGATTAAAAACGCGATTTTAATGAATTATTTCCCGAAAATTTTCAGTAAATTGCCTACAATCAGAAAAAAAGTTTCACTTGCATCGTGGATACATAAAACCACACAATGATATATATATATATATATATATATATATATATATATATATATATACAGGGTGTTTCATAGTTAAACCACCATAGGTTAACTGCAAGTAGAGGACAGAAATCAAAAATAATTAAATGAATTTGATTGGTCAGTAAATATAGAAAAACTTAAAAATAAAGAGACATATGGTTGTTGATTAAAAAAAATGGAGATACGCTGCTATTGATTAGAAACGGGGAAGAAAGCGTCGGGTTTAAAAAAAGATACAGAATTGAACAGTATAAGCTTTTTGATGTTAGAAAATTAATTTAAAATTAGGCTACGTGATGTTAAAAAGTGAAACTATACAGTAAATTTGTGTTACTAACCTTCGAAACAAGTTCCTGTTAAAAACAGATGTTAAATAACCACTGTAAATATTAAATTCCTCAAATAAACCATGAGTGAAAACTCCGAGAGGTAAGCAGAACTGAAAATTTTCCCAAGCCGACACCGAAGCCATATCGAAGCCCCTTCTACGAGGGACTTCAAGGCCCAGAAAGGTCTAAAACACAGAAAATAAGTAATTATCCAATCTTCAAAAAGTAGTACAAGATAAAAGGTATTCCATAAACTATAAATTAAATCATCAAACTTACGTGTGTGTGAATAAATCCAAAACTTGATATTTATTCCTCTTCGTTACGATTATAATATCGTCCATTTTGTTTATAAAATCTGTTAGAAACAGATGTTCTATTTTGTCTTTGGTTTTAATGGTATATGTAAGAAGAGTTGCATAATTTCATATATTTATTATATATAAAAACCTCATTTAGTGAGAATGTTTTGAGTGAAAGATCATTTAGATAAGTGTTTTAAATTGTTCCTTTTGTCCTTACTTATCAATTTTGTATAAATACGCCGCCCATTAGAAAATAAATTAAACAATATTTCATAAATTTCAAATATAAAGAGTTTTTCTTCCTATAAAGTTGGCAAAACTATTTCACAGTTAGATAGCTCCTATTATTCAAGGGCAAGGACTCAGGACCGGCCTGAGGATATTTTAAATAATAAAAGTGATTTGAATTACAAAATAAATAGAACAGATGAAATAATTTTTTTTAATATAAATCAAAAAAAAGAAACTAAGTGAGTATTAGGCCCATGAACCATGAATGTGGAAAATGTTTTCATGTTTTTTAAAAAGATGTTTTACTTAATTTGTACAAACTCACTTTGCACGTAATTTTAATTTATTTTAATAATTTTGACTTGTATTAGAATTTGTTCATATTTTAGCCTTGAGAAAGGATTCAAATAAATCCGAAAGCTTGGAAGTAGTAAAAAAGAGTTTAATTTCTAACCAGCCCAAATTGTGACGGAATCCCTAATATATAGAGTAGATTATACAGGGTGTTTCATAGTTAAACCACCATAGGTTAACTGCCAGTAGAGGACACTTTGGTGGTTCCAAATAGCCTTGGTTAATTGGTTTAACAAAATTATTAACAGAGATACAGGGTGTTTTATTCATTTAGTCCAATGCTTTTGAAGGCCATAACTTTAGAACCACTCTATATATTTCTTTCATTTTTGGTAAGGATATATTGCATTGATAACACAATAAGAGAGTGTAATAAAAATAATTATAATCCAGGTCTGGTTTGAGAAAAATTTGCAAAATTCGATAATTTCCAATTTCCCTGTATATCAGAATTTTTAAATTCCAATAGATTATTCGAAGAGAACAAAAAAAATAGAGCGGCACCAAAATATCTTTCGAAGTGCACATCCCGTTTTACTGCTTAACTTTTAATGTCAAAGTTATTTAAATGTATCATTGACATTTTGGTACGTAATAACTTTAGAACCACCCTATAGATTTCTTTCATTTTTGGTAGGTGTAAGTTACATAAGCATCAAAATCTTATCATGTAACAAAAACAGTTATAATCCAGGTTCGGGTTAAGAAAAAAAAATATTTTAACAAGATTTTTATAAATCAATAGTTTATTCCAAAAGAACAGAAAAAATTGAGTTACACGGAAATGTTTTTCGAAGTGCACACTTACTAAAATATTCAAGTCAAAATCATTAACAATTATCAAGTAGGTCTAATATTCTAAAGGAACAGAAAAATTATCAAATAGGCGTAGACTGTTGAAGTACGGAAAACTTTGACAGTTCGTTTTGTTATTGGTAGTTAATCGTTTGTTGTTAGTAAATTTCGCACGAAATAATTTAGATCATTTTGAATAATAATTAATTATGCCTCATAAATTTACAAATGTAGAATATGCAGACATACTATTTGTGTATGGCTTTTGTAATGGAAATGGTAGAGAAGCAGTAAGGGAATATGAAAGACGCTTTCCTAATCGTCGCACTCCTCATTACCAGACATTTGCGAGAGTATTTGATTACAGTCGGCAACATGGTAGATTTCCTACAGCGACAACCAATGATTATGGTGAAAGACAACACTTGAATGTTGAACATGATATACTAGGTAAAGTAAAGATATTAAATTTTATTTAATAGATATTAAGACTAAGAGTCGATTAGAAATTTCCCTTTTGTTCATTACATTAATACATTAATATGTGATACTAAATTAGTCTCCTCCAGTGCCATAATTTCATTTTGTTCCAGATATGGTTGACAACAACCCAACAATCAGTACAAGAAGGATTGGCCACGCATTAAATGTACCCCATACTACCGCTTGGAGGAGATTAAAAAAATTTAGCTTGTACCCTTATCATGTTCAACAGGTTCAAAGACTAGAACCACGTGATTTGGAACCGGGATTAGACTTTAGTCGGTGGATACTTAGAAGGAGAAGAATAGTTAGCAGGTGCCTATTCACTGATGAGGCCACATTTACAAGGGATGGGGTTTACAATCTACGAAATTCCCATGTTTGGGATTATGAAAATCCTTTTGCTACAAGACAAACACATTCGCAGTATAGGTTTTCGGTTAACGTTTGGTGTGGAGTTTTAGATAGTCACCTTATTGGACCATATGTCCTACCCCGTACATTAACAGGGGACGACTATTTTGCTTTTTTGCAAAATATGTTACCAGTGCTATTAGAAAATGAGGAAATTGGAGGAATATATTTCCAGCACGATGGTGTATCGCCTCAATTTAGGGTAATTGTGCGAAATTTTCTAGACGAGAATTTTAGAAACATGTGGATAGGGCCTTGCCGGTCACCGGATTTTAACCCAGTGGACTATCATATTTGGGGAAATCTGAAAGCCAAAGTATACTCTACTGAGATAAACAGCTTAGAAGATCTTTTTCAAAGAATTGATGATGCTTGCGAGGGAATCAGGGCAAATCCATTAATGATAAGACGACCAACACAAAACATCTTAAAAAGAGCTCGTAAATGCATAGAGCAAAATGGTGGACATTTCAAACAATTATTAAAATAATTTGACATTCCGTGTAACTCAATTTTTTCTGTTCTTTTGGAATAAACTATTGATTTATAAAAATCTTGATAAAATATTTTTTTTCTTAACCCGAACCTGGATTATAACTGTTTTTGTTACATGATAAGAAAAATGAAAAAAATCTATAGGGTGGTTCTAAAGTTATTACGTACGAAAATGTCAATGATACATTTAAATAACTTTGACATTAAAAGTTAAGCAGTAAAACGGGATGTGCACTTCGAAAAATATTTTGGTGAGGCTCTATTTTTTTTGTTTTCTTTGAATAATCTATTGGAATTTAAAAATTCTGATATACAGGGTGTTGTTTTGGAAATTATCGAATTTTGAAAATTTTTCTCAAACCAGACCTGGATTATAATTATTTTTATTACACTATCTTATTGTGTTATCAATACAATATATCCTTAACAAAAATGAAAGAAATATATAGGGTGGTTCTAAAGTTACGGCCTTCAAAAGCATTGGACTAAATGAATAAAACACCCTGTATCTCTGTTAATAATTATGTTAGACCAATTAACCAAGTCTATTTGGAACCACCAAAGTGTCCTCTACTTGCAGTTAACCTATGGTGGTTTAACTATGAAACACCCTGTATATATATATATATATATTTGGAACCACCAAAGTGTCCTCTACTTGCAGTTAACCTATGGTGGTTTAACTATGAAACACCCTGTATATATATATATATATATATATATTGATTTGTACATTTTTGACGAATTACAAATATTTGATTTATATGATGTAGTAAAAGCTATTCTAATCAATGATTCTAGTCTATTTATTATAATCTGATGCTCCAAACTACTTTAGTCTATTTTTATGTACGAGAGAGTAATAAAACCTAATTTCTAATGCAAAACTGGGTAGAATAATCTAAAAATTTCTTAAAATATTTATAAATGTACCTGAGCTAATACAAGTTTTCGGTCTTTTATAACCATAAGCTGTACAAAACAATAGAAAAAGGTTTGGACAGGCCAAAAGCCATGTGTATTAAAGATAGCCGTATCATAAGATTATTTTCAATAAGTACCAATTTGCCAATAAACGTTTGAAGTTTTGTTTTATTTTAATTCCAAGAATCTCCTACAGTAATCGAATTTTAAGTAGATAAATACCTTTCCAACAAATTTCCATTTAGTAAGGAGGTCCAAGTTGTGTATTCTTAACAGTTTACTAAAAGTCGTTTAGTTGCAACTTGCAAGGTGCAGTGTGCAGTCTATTGTGAATTCTAGTCTGATTATGGCAAATTTGGAAGGGCCGCGAAAACGCCGAAAAATCGGTCCTTTAACAGTTAATGGAAAAACAATAATATTTAATTATTTTAAATCATTTACAGACAAACATTCATGTAAAAGTGCTGATGACACAGTGGAATTAGTTTGTAGTACGCTTGGTGTTGGGAAATCTACGATTTACAGAGTTATAAAAGAAAAGAAATGTGGCGAGTTTCAACCAGCACGTGAAGCTCCAGGAAAACCAAAATATCAAATAGAAAATCATTTGAAAGAAAGACTTTGAAGGAAAGTGCATGCGTTCTTCTTTAGAAAAGAATTTCCGACAGTAGAGAAAGCTCTTGCCACGGTTCGAGATGATGAGGATTACCCTGAAATAAGTCGAAGCACACTATGGAAACTTTTAAAAGAAATAGGTTTTCGCTGGAAAAAGCATTCCATGAAGTCTATTTTAATAGCAAGAAGCGATTTTGTAGTATGGAGAAGAAATTACCTAAGGACTATGAAACAAATGAGAAACCAAAGAAGAAATATATTTTATTTAGATGAAACATGGATCAACGAGGGACATACTCCAAATAAAGTCTGGCAAGATGAAATTGTTACAAGTCGAAGACAGGCTTTTTTTTGTAAACATCGGCAGTTCAAACGGTTTTGTTAAAGGTGGTTTATTGTCATTTGAATCTACTCGTACCGGTTACTACCATGAGGACATGGATGCTGATGTCTTTAAAGAATGGTTCGAGCAAATGATAGATATTCTTCCTCAGAACTGTATAACAGTAATGGATAATGCAAGTTATCACTCGACACTTTTAGAAAAACTGCCCACAACCAAGTGGTTAAAAAAGATTTACAGAATTGGATAAATTCAAAACCGTTGTTTTTGGTAGCTGTAAATATACTGTGAAGCCTGAAAACTGGGAAAAGGCAGTAAATCATACGATTTAAGAAGAAGAGAAAATGTGGAAGTTGGACAATATTACTGATGAAATGATCGAGTTCATCTTCTGATTCATATTCTGATTTGGATTTGTAAGAAGTAGCTCTACCTGTACTGGTGAGTTTTTATATTAAAATTATTCTTTATGGACGTAACGTTGTTTAAAAGTAAAAGTTTAAACCCTTATACCTATATAATCAGTATGACACAATGTTCTTAACATACCTTGTGGAAAAATGAAACATTTTTAGAAAAAATTGCACTTTTTTACCTTCAGCTGTTTAGAAGTTATAAGCAGGTTAATTAGGTGAAAATATAAGTGTACAACCGATATATTTATTATGTTTATTATACAAATATTATTTCATACGAAAATACTCGAGGTATAACTTCAAAAAATATTTTAACTGTCTACTAAAAGAAGTGATACGCCTATGGATTACGAATGCTTTATTATGTTAATACTTTCTAATACAAAAAAATAGACTATAGAACGTAAAGTATATAGCAAAACAACATCCTTTTTTGAAAAAGTTTTCTAACAACTTACATGTTTATCAGCCCCCATACCAAACACTCCATTATACATCAACAAGCTATGAAGGTAGTAATTCGCACGACCTCTGTATATACGAGTCTTTATCAGCGCTACATAAAAGTGCCGACGACGAGTGAACCTACTATTCATTGTCTATGTACGGTGGCCTTGCGCTTTTCATTTTACCCCTACTCCACGGCCGGCTGTAACGCAACATGGACGAAGGCGATGTAATAATATTTTCACTTTTAAGAAGTGGACTAAAAATCCTATAAAAATCTGAAAACAAAAGAGAAAAATTGTTTTTCTGTGTTAATAAATTTTTTATCTTTTTACTAATTTTAACCGAAATAAACGAAAAGCTTGTTTGGCAATTTTTCAATTAACACCTTAAATGCATTATTTTTTAGGTTTCTATCACTGTACTCTGTACTTTTAATTTTCCATAGGGCTGGATATTTATGATATAGATAAAAAAATTCGATAATAAATTCACGGTCTTCATTACGCTTCGCCATGGTACTCAAAAATGAACTGACAACTTAAATATTGTGCAAACTTGTCCCTATACGCACAAATGATGGAATATTGTGCAATTAATTTCAAACAAGCACAATATTTTATCAATACTTGCGCGATTAACACAATATTTTCTTCAGACGCACAATATTATTGGGCAAACTCCGATTTTGTGCAATATAATTGATCGTCTAGGGGGGCCTTTTTACACAAGAAGATTCCTAAAAGTGAGTACTCGTTTTTAGTGACTCGTACGAGCTATTAGCATCGTGTAAAGCCGCTTTTATTGGAATATCAGGAACGAGACGGTTTCGGTTCCATCGAGTACAGAATAACATACAGGGGAAGCTTTAAAAACTTTTTCAATGCCTGCTTTTGTTGATTCTGCTCTGTAGAAACTTCAAAATTTTAAATGCAAACCATTTAGACTGATATACTTTATCTTCATCTGTTCGCGATTTAGATTTTTTTTGGCTCCCTTTGAAATTGTCCGAGTAAGCATATCATTTTTTTTTCCGACTTCTTCATTTCTCAAATTGAGAGTCCCAATTTGCTTCCAAGCGTCATTTAATCCTTCTGTTTTTTTCTGTACAATGGGCTATTTGTGTTCCATAGCTCGGGATTTTGTTTGTATAATTCAAATGGTTTGCAAGTTTGTTCCACGTTCCATTTCATTTTTACAGAGGAAACTCTTTGTTAGTCGATGAGACACTGGAAGGTACTGATCGGATAGTGACATAAAATATAACAAATCTGGACGCTCGCGAAATAGCAGTGTGATATAACTTCTTTTTTCTATGCCATGTCCGTAAACGTCAAAAATCGCATTGTTGACATTCCTTGTAAGTGACATTCAACAATAACATGCACGTTAGTGTGATCTCATAGCATACACTTGCGTTTAGATAAGAAAACATAAATTTCTTTGTATAATCAAATTGCAATCAAATTTTTATCTACGCACTACTTTATTTGGTATATTTACATAAATTTTGACAATTGGAAAACATAAAAGCTTTTAGCATTAATGAAATGCATTTTAGATTAAAAGAGTATTGCCCCTAAATGTCGGCAACACATTATACAATTTCTCAAAAAATAGGTCTCGTATTCTTAGCATGATATGGAAATAAACGTCATGTCATTTATGCTGTCAATTTTTGTAACAAAATATAGTATCTTCTACAGTGGCGGAAGGCTATGTGAATCACTCTCATAAAAATATAAATGACAACGCTTTACGAATATCGGAAGCGATTACCAATTATCAATCTTCAACTTCTGATGTACAGTGCAGTACTACAGTTATAGATAACCGTTCATCACCGTTAAGTAATAAGGCACCAACGACTTACAATAATAATTGTTATAAACAACTATTATAATAAAGTTTAAATAATTGCGATTTTCTTTATTTCATAGAAGAAAATTGATGGGCGTAGAAAAAGTATAGTACGTTACACGAGTTGTAATCCCATTACGCACTCGTGAAATTTAATGGGTTACTTACAGCTCTTGTTACGTAATATACTATTTATCTTTTCGGGCTTTACAGACTCTAGACGGATAACCTCTAGCAAGGTATATATCACGGAAATATGCTGCAATTAGCCTTAATTTTAGTAACATGTTATGTAACTTTAGGTAGAATCTGTTGTTCTGTTTCCCATTAATTTTGTTTCGTCAGTCAGTATTAGTAGAAGTGATGAGATTAAAATACACAATTTATTACAAAATGGAAACTTGTATAAAGATAAAGTGCATTTATGAATCTAATATTCGCCTAAGCTCTTTCGCCGCTGAAGGCTTCTTCAGAGGCTCTGAAATTGTGAAAAATAATTCTTTTGAAGAAAGATAGGTTCTCAAAAAAAATTTTCTTTTTAAACTCGTATATTAACATTAGGTACTTACTCTTCCCAAGAAGTGAAAATCAAAAATGTCATTTGTAATATTGTGTTAATTGATATTATTCTTGTTATCAAATTGTTTAAATAGATTTTTCAATTCACATACACTTACAAATAATTTATGACTAAGTTAGCAGCTTGAGCAACCTAAACATTACTGAATCGGAGCAGCACTGTAATTTAATGGAAAAATACTCTGTGTATCACAGTGGCGGCTCCTCGAAGGCAAATAGCAATTACTAATCAATTTTGACAATTATTGACCATTTTTGACAATTATTGATCAATTTTGAGAATTTTTGACAATTTTCCCAAAATTATTGACAATTATTGACCATTTTTCGAAATAATGACAATTTTTAACCATTTTTGGACAGTTTTTGACAATAAATGTCCATTTCGGTAGATTTCAACAATAATTGACAATTTTTAACAATTTTTGCTAATTTTTGACCATTTTTTTTAATTTTTGACAATTATAGACCATTTTTCCAAATTTTTGACTATTTTTGACCATTTTTTCAAAACACTTAACAATGTTTGACAATTATCAACTATTTTTGACAATTTTTCGTAAATTTTTGATAATTTTTCAAATATTTTGACAGTTTTCAACGATTTTTGTCCATTATTAACCATTTTTCGACAATTATTGACCATTTTTGACAATTATTGAGCAATTTTGAGAATTTTTGACAATTTTTCAAATATTTTGACAGTTTTTAACGATTTTGGACAATTATTGACCATTTTTCGAAATTTTTGACAATTTTTCTAAAAGTTTTGACAATTATTGACCATTTTTTGACAATTATTGACCATTTTTGACAATCATTGATCAATTTTGAGAATTTTTGAACATTTTTGACAATTTTTCAAATATTTTGACAGTTTTTAACGATTTTTGACAATTATCGACCATTTTTCGAAAATTTCGACAATTTTTCGAAAAGTTTTGATAATTATTGACCTTTTTTGGCAATTATTGATCAATTTTGAGAATTATCGACCATTTTTGACAATTATTGACCAATTTTGAGAATTATTGATCATTTTTGTCAATTATTGACCACTTTTGACAATTACTACAATTTTGAGAATTTTTGAACATTTTTCAAATATTTTGACAGTTTTTAACGATTTTTGACAATGATTGACCATTTTTCGAAATTTTTGACTATTTTTCTAAAAGTTTTGACAAATTATTGAACATATTTTGACAATTATTGATCAATTTTGAGAATTTTTGACCATTTTTGACAAGTCTTCAAATATTTTGACGGTTTTTAACGATTTTCAAAAAATGTTGAACATTTTTCAAGATTTTAAGAATTATTGACCATTTTGAATTTTTTTCAAAATTAGTGACAATTTTTAACCCTTTTTGGACACTTTTTGACAATAAATGTCTATTTTTGACAGTTTTTAACAATACTTGGGCAATTTCTAACAATTTATGATAATTTATGACCAATTTTTCCAAATTTTTGACTATTTTTGACCATTTTTTCAAAATTTTTGACAATTTTTCAAAAAACTTAACAATTTTTAACAATTATCAACTATTTTTCAGAATTTTGACAATAATTGACCATTTTTGAAAGTTTTTGACAATTTTTCAAAATTTTGACAATTGACCATTTTTACAAAAATTGGACAATTTTTTACCATTTTTCAAAAATTGTGACAATTTTTGAAATATTCTGACAGTTTTTGAAAATATTTAACAATTATTAACTATTTTTTCAAAATTTTGACAGTTTTTAACAATTATTGACCATATTTCAAAATTTTTAATAATTTTTAACAATTATTGACCATTTTTGACAATTCACCATTGACTAATTTTTAAAAAATTTTGACATTTTTCTAAAAGTCTTGACAATTATTGACCATATTTGACAATTTTCTAAAACTTTTGAGTTTTTGACAATTTTCTAAAACTTTTGAGTTTTTGACAATTTTTCAAAAATTTTGACAATTTTCAACAATTATTGATCATTTTTGACAGTTTTTTTATAATTATTGACCAGTTTTTCAAAATTTTGACAGTTTTTGACCATTTTTCAAAAATTTTGACAATTTTTAACAATTTTTATGTCCAGCCTCCTCTCTTTAAAAGTTCACGAGCCGCCACTGGTGTATCAATTGATTTGAAAATGGGTTTAAATGTCTTACAATTTAAATATATTATTTGATTATTGCTATTATTGGGATTGCTTTTATGTCGTTTGGAGATTTCTAAATCTTCCAGCATATTTGAAAAATATAATTTTGTGTTTACTAGAAGTATCGTGAAAACTTTAGAAATATTTATCAAAATTTGACCAGATATGGAAATAAAATATGAAATACTATTGTCCATACTGTTACATAAACTTACATAAAGTAGGTTAGGATTATGAGTCAAACTTATTTGAATTTTGTTTTTAATTCTATGTAAAAGTTTATCAACTTATGAAACCTCATAACTGTTATCGACTCCTTTTTGCTTAATTATATTCAGTTCTTTTTAAAATTTCCTTCCGACAGTGGAATCCTCAACATATGATTTATAAAAGAATGGAATGCAGACATTTTATGTTGCCATGAATGATTCGAATGGAAATTGATAATATGAGCTGTTTGTTTGAGTGGGCTCTATGAAAATACTAAACCCTAAAGAATTCTCCGTTCTAGAAATTGTCAAATCTAAAGACATAATGTTTTTATCAATTTCTGTTTTTAAAGTTAATTTAATATTGGGATGTAATTTATTTAAATTAATCAATACTTCGGACAATAAGTTCTTAACTTGGCTCTTATCGGAGTGGATAAAACGTATTGTAATGGTTCATGCCATGCCAGTTCAATGAGATTATATCGAGAATGATATGAAAGTGATTCCATTCTCTTGGAAAATTTCATCTCTAATATATTTCTTTCAGAAGTTATGTAAGGGTTAGTAAACCATTCCTATAATATCAGTTTTTTTCTAGAAAAGTGGCTTATCTAAGCGTTCCGAATAATACGAAGCGTTGTCCATAGCCCCCACACATTTTTCTGGCATGTTGGACAAACCAGCAAGTAGATAATCAAGCACCTACTTTCTGAATAAGTCTCCGTTCATTATATTTTGGTAATCTCCATAGAGAAATAATAAGAGAGGTTTTAAAACATATGGAAGGAGCTGGAACAAAGTTTGTGCGCAACCTGTAGCGCATGGCGCTTCACCGCAACTTGCTGAACTAACAAACCCTGCCTCCCACTACACGAAACTTGTCATTTTCAAATTTTCAACATTATTTACATTTGATACTTATTGTTGGAATTTTTCAATTTATTAATTTCTTGGCATTTCTGCAAAGTGCATCAACTATTCTAATTATTAGTATTAGTTATTATCACAGGATTCATTATCATTTATCATAGGTTAGTTAAAAAAGCATATTTTTACTTTTAACGTTTGAGGTTAGGTTTTCATAAAATAATGTAAAGATTATTTTTCATTTTATCGTTTTTTTTGCAGACAATAACGAAGATTTTCCATAAGTTCTTGTTCCAAAATATGTAGGAACTAAGTACGGTACTAGATGTAATAATGTAATTTAGGATGCAGTTGTAGGTTGAAGGTACCTACTACTTACATATGTGAAGTGCTTCAATATTTTGAACATTGTATCATTTATGTGCTTGCTGTCTAATATTTGTGTGTGCTTCAAGATGCCCCAAGGTAGATTAGTGTATAAGTGTGCAGATGAGAATCAGTTTCTAGTCCTAGGTATTTAACCTGATACCTATTTGATGTTAATTTTTATGCAATGTCCATGATTATTGATGGTAAGTTCAGAGAATTCTGGTAGACTATTTGAATAACTGGCAAATGGAATGGCAACTATTTGTTCCATATTCAGATATAATTGTAATTATGACTCAGTATATTTGGATCAGTTTTTGACCAGCATAAATAATGGAGACAAAAGACAAATCTATAAAACAAAGGCTATAAAACAAGTGTTTACCGTAACCGAACACACACTAATAGGTATTTAAATTTTGATACAAGAAAATTAAATTAAAAGTCAAATACATTCATACAATACATTCATACATACATACAAAAAGTAAGACAATAAGAAGTTAAAAAAAATTCAGCATTTATCTTGAAAACCAGTGCATACTATAAAATTCATAGACCTTAAGACCATGTTCTTATTGCTTTATTTAGTTTTAAATCTTTTGGGCTGTTTTTATAGAAATAAGTATTGTTTTTTTTATTGAGACCTAGTTTGTTTAAACTTAAGAATGAAACTGTGATTAATTTGATTATTTGTTGAAGGCTGTTTTTTATGTATTCGATTTATTTTATATTGACTGTTTTTTTAGTAAGATTATTTATTGAAGGCTGTTTTTTGTGTATTTGATTTATTTTATTTTAACTGTTTTTGTTTAGTTTAGTTTAGCCTCTGACTGATGGTGCCGAACTTATCCATCAATACCTAGTGAATTAAGATATATTGATATTTATTAGTTTAAGTTGGTAATTGTTATTGTTTTATTTATTTTTAAATCTTTGAGGCTGTTTTTTATAGAAATAAGTAGGTATTGTTTTTTCATTGAAACCTAGTTTGTTTAAACTTAAGGCTAAAACTGTGATTTATTTGAATATTTGTTGTCATTGTTGTTGTTGTTTTTTATGTATTTGGTTTATTTTATTCTAACTGTTTTTTTTTAGTAAGATTATTTGTTTGAGATTGTTTTTTTTTGTATTTGATTTATTTCATTATTTATTTTCTATTGACTGTTTTAGTATGTTATATTAGATATTTTATTTTGTGAAAGATGTTAAATTAATATTTTCTCACTTGCAAAGGGTTTTTTTATTCTCCTACCATAATTCCCTATAATATTATAATATAGCTAATAAAATATTTGCAGCTGAATGATTTAGCACAATAATGTTATTTTTTAGTCTTTTAAGCCTCGACTTAAAAGACTAGAAAACAAATAATATTAAAGTGCAAAATCATTTAATTGCAAATATTGTACAATATTACGCGTATCCTGAAAGCTTAAAAATTCAAAAAGCGCGCGTCTTAAGTGATAGTTCATACCTGTAGCCAAGGTAGGCGCTAGTGGTAACTCTGTGCCACAGAACACTACACGTTTAACACCTCTCTTATTTTTTATTTCTCTATGGTAATCTCGGTCATTGTTTGAAGATGGCCAACCTTTTTGTAAGCTGTGCCATTTTTAACTCCAAAAACTTCACTCGTGTCACTCATGTTTGATAAAACAATATTTTGGGTTTTCAAAAAAATACTTAGTTTTTTATTATAGATACAAATATAAAATAAAAAAACTACTCAAACAAAACTAGTATTCTAGAAAAATTGAAAAGTACAAAGTCAATCAAAAAAGATTTTTCAATGTGGTTTTGGTACCTGAATATTTCTTACAATGGCATATATATCGAGAGAACTTTCTGGAAAAGCAAGCAAGATGAGGTGTATTTTTAATAAGATTTATAATCGAACATGCCGGTTCGCACACGTACGTTAATCCAAACCAGTAACAGTACCTAAGAATGAAATCTGCAGCAGGTATATATTTACAAAACTCGACATACCCAGTATACTGCAAGCGCCAAACGTGATGGCGAGAGATCGCGTAGGTGTAGACTCTCCCAACTAAATTACTATTGGATTACGATAAGCCCCTTGCCGGTCAGTGTCGTACCTATAATTAGTTTTAATTAGGGTAGCAAATGGAACATGATTTATTTGTAATTTATTTTCATATTTTATTCAGTATTATAGGTAGTAGTACAGTTCATTAAAATGTTATATAATGATATACTTATTCAAAAATAAACTTTAATCAGTCACTATCTGAATACAAATTTTCTTCATCTTCACTGCTGCCTGTACTTGTGCTGCTATCGTCATTTAAATTTATCATCACTGGATTTATCTCTGTTTGAACATCTGTGAATGTTTTATTTTCCCAATATTTCCGCTCTTTATCTACTACATGTCGGCAACGCTTTTGCCATTCGTAGGAAGTGATTTGATCAAACTCGTGCTCCGCCAGTTTCCTCACATCTTCCAACTTGAAAGTTACATTCTTTTGGGACACATTGTTTTTGATAGTAGCCCAAATGAGTTCAATGGGATTCAAATCCGGATGGTAGGGTGGAAGTCGCAAAACGTTATGTCCGTGTTCAAGCATAACCTCATCAAATTTGTATCTAATATGATGCTTTTTATTTCTCTTGATCAACTCGAATAATTCGGGTTTGAGCATGTCAGGGGTGAACAAAATGTTTTTTTCGTGCAGCCACTTCACCATGTCAGCCTTCCTAGAATTTGTGTTGAAGGCTGGATTAATTTGAATATTATGGTATTGAGCATTATCGGTCACGACTATCGAATTCACAGGTAAATTTGGGATCAACTTTTCTTGTAACCATTTACCATAATTTTCAGAATTCATTTCTGAATGATAATCCCCTGATTTTGTGCCTGATTTAAATATAAGCCGACAATTAGGTATGAAGCCCATGTCACCTCCTGCATGGACAATATGTAATGAGTCTTGGTCCCTTCGAAATATTTTTAAATAACCCTGTGGTTGATTCATCCGTCCAGTTCTTAGAAGATGTATGTCCACTATGAAGGTAGTTTTCATCAAGAAACACAATTGGTTATTTTTGAAATTCATTTAATGTTACCTGTAGCAAGAGATGTTTTATTTTTCACATTTGATAACGTATCCGACTCACATTTGACACTTTGAAAATAATTGAACACTTTAAAAATTATTTCACTTGCCTGACTCTTGATAACTGGTTTTTTGTTAGGCGATGACATTTTTTCAGAAACAACACAAAAATTATTCAGACAATGCCAAACGCCAACAGAATTGGAGGACAACTAATGATACGCCTCTGTACAGAGCATTTATATGACTTGCAAGAGCTGTACTAGGAGGTAACATTGAAAATGAGTTTGTGTCCATGGGAGCGAGCTCGCGATCACGTTTGGCGCTTACTGTACCTTGCTTGCCGCGGGTGAAATGATTTCTTTGTTTTTGCCTCTCAAAATTAAGTCATTTTTCGAATCAAATATCTGTTTGATATTTAGTATAAAATTTCTTGATTTCCTGTGAAGATATCGCAAAGGGGTTTATAAAAAGTTTAATGCTTTTTTTATTTTATTGCTAGTCACTAATGCCCGATTACACCGTTTACTTTAAGATAGTCTTGAAATAATGTAATCTTAAATTAGTTTGCGTTGCACCTCTCTCTAAGTATTCCTTAAACTAGTTGAGGAGAACATAATATCAAGTTCCCGATTGGGTCGACGTAAGTTCGACTTAGTTTGAAATCGCGGTTGACAGCTGATTTGACCTGAAAAACTTTTCTTTATGAATGACGTTTTCGAAGTTGATTTTGATATCCTCGAGATAATAGACTTCCCTAGATGCTTTACACTTGATCTGATTATTTCCACGACATAAGCAATTTGCATCTTATCAAAGATTTCGAGTGACAAAGCATTGCTGTTTACGGGAGGATTGATAGAGGATCGAAATGATTGAAGTGAAAACTTCTTTAGGCGCGTTGAGCACTTTTTTTGGATGGAGAAAAAACATGGATTTTTCGTCATTGTCACGCTTTTATGTAACACACAATACTTTTGATCATTCGTCACGCTTTTATGCAACACACAATACTTTTGGTTATGCAACACAATTAACAATGAAGCGTAGTGTTGCTTAACTCATCGTCACGCTTTCCATGAGCTATATGTACTTATACCGTGTATATACAGGGTTGGGATAAAGTATGGAACCAAGTAAATATCTTTTAAACGAAAAGAAAGATATTCATGAAAATTTGCAGGTAAGTGCAATGGAACAAAATGCATCTAATGTACATTTTTTTGTTAATAATATACTTCCGGTTTAACCGGAAATGCCATCAACTTCTTTAATTTAAATGGGACACCCTATATATTTTTACAGATTTTGAAAGAGCTTGTTATTTTGAATTCATACATACTGAGTTTAGTGTAAAAAATTTGTAAAAACGAGGAATAACTCACTGTTAGTTGTACAATAGGTGTACATTTCATTATTTTAGAATAATGAGAAACAAAATTACTTCAAATGTTCAAAATGCTCGCCGTTTACTTGCTGACAATATGCCATCCTATTAACAAATTCTTGAGTCACTCTCTCCAAGACTTCTCCACGTATTAGTTCACATTCATCAATAATTCTTTGTCTCAATTCGTGTAAGTTTGTTGGTCGTCTAACGTAAACACGTGATTTTAGATAACCCCAAAAAAAAATCTAACGGGTTAAGATCCGGAGAACGAGCAGGCCACTCTATGAATCCTCTACGTCCAATCCATCGATTAGGAAAATTCGCATCCAGAAAATCTCTAACCCGTCTATCATAGTGTGGAGGTGCTCCATTTTGTTGAAACCAAACATTTTGTGGTAATTGCCCATTCTTTTGAAGTGCAGGAATAATTTCGTGATTTAGTAGATCCAAATACTTGTCACCATTCAAGTTTCCGTCGATAAAAAATGGGCCTATAAGCCTATTTTCGACAATTCCCATCCAAACATTTAACTTCTGTGGATGCTGGGTATGTGCATCATGAATCCAATGAGGATTCTCATTTGACCAATACCTTGAGTTATGGCGATTAACTGTTCCATTTAAACAAAAAGTTGCCTCATCGGAAAAAACTATGTTAGAAGCAAAATTATCGTCGACATTACAGATGTCCATTAGCCGTTCGCAAAATTCTAGCCGTCGGTCAAAATCATCGTCTGACAATTCTTGAACCAACTGTACCTTATACGGATGATACTTTTCACTTTTTAATATCTTTCCTACTGAACGTCGACTGATACCATGGTTTAGTGCCAAATTTGTGGTGGAAGTTTGAGGTGATTCTTCTAAATCGATTGCAATATTTTGTTTAACAGTTTCGTTCGTTGCAGTCCGCGGTCTTCCAGGTTTTAGCAAATTTTTTACTATCCCAGTTGTATTAAAACGTTGTAATGTTTTAGTTACTGTTGAGCGTGATATAGGATTTCTCTCCGGATGCAAATTATTAAAAATATTGTTCTGATAACCAGAACAATGTGAACGCACCCTTGTGTGTCCCAAGACCGGAACGTGCCCTTATTTTTGAGATAAAGAAAAAACATAGAGTGTAGTGAGTTTTTGACAATAAATATATGTCAGATGAGTTTTTCCGCCATTTTTATCATTTTTATTTTGCAAGTTGTTAAATGAAATATAATTAATAAAGTAACGTATCAAACTATACAGTCCACATTGAATTCACGTACCCTTCGTGTCCAAACACGAATTGGTCACATCGACCCGGATTTTGAATCTTGAGACTTTGAATGTACTAGCTACTTATTGGAAATTGAGACAAAGAGTGCAAGAAAAAGGTGAAGAGAAAATACTTAAAACCAGGTAGGAGCTAACCGATTTTGTCGCATGTCGCAACGTTTTCTGCTTTAAAATATTCGAGGAAATATTCAAATATTTCATAATATCAAGATTATTAAAGGTAACTTATGCAGGTCTTATTAACCACTACTAACAGGGCGTCTGTCATTTTGAAGTTTCATCCAGATCTGTTGGAATTCGAATGACTCGTAAATTGATCCCGAGCCCTTCTCCGTGGTAGTGACATTATTAAAAGAAAATAAACAATTTCTTTCCATTTGTTAAAGTACAAAAGTAGAGATAATTTGAAGTTGACCATTGAACATTGATTTAGAATTTGAGTTTTCATTCAGTACTCGCTTTGTAGTACTTACCTAACTTTGTACAGGTTGTAAGTGCTTGTTCAAACTCTGTTTCTAACAATACGCTCACATATTTCTGCGAATTCATCATTTACACGGTACCTTTTGGAAAAATTGGTGCACAATAACAATTCAAAATTTAATATTGTAATAAAAAATCTTATATTTTATTACTGCAAGCTTAAGTTACAATATTGTATTGACTTTCTTTGTATATAATAATATTTCATCGTGGATGATTTTATTAGAAAACGGGCCACAGCAAAGGGCTGTATGACTAGAATTGAAAACTGGTTTACTCAAAATGCAGATAGTACTATTATACAGGAGCTAGAAATTAGGTTAGATGGACTTGAAAAAGCATTTGCAAAAATTTGTGAATATCAAGATGAAATTGAATGTTTAACACAAACTGATGATAATGAAGAGCGAGATACATCAGAAAATAAATATTATGGCCTGAGGTCTAAATTACAAGCTAAGATTGATCAATTAAAAATATTGGGAAATGTTTCTTCCCCTTCACGATCTCCTAATATTACTTCTAGTGTTTCTCGTTTAACTAAGCCTCAGTTGAATATTCCTATGTTTTTTGGTGATATTACTACTTGGCGCGGTTTTTATGAGCTTTTTAAGAACTTTATTGAAGATGATGCT
The DNA here is from genome assembly GCA_947563755.1 of Lochmaea crataegi. Taxonomy (NCBI): domain Eukaryota; kingdom Metazoa; phylum Arthropoda; class Insecta; order Coleoptera; family Chrysomelidae; genus Lochmaea; species Lochmaea crataegi. The sequence continues at coordinate 27,488,377 of OX387430.1, forward strand.
AGTTTAACCAATATTGAAAAACTAATCTACCTTAAAACTTATCTTAAAGGCGAACCCTTAAACTTAATTTGTAATTTACAATTGATCAGTGATAACTTCGATGTAGCCCCTAACACTCTAAAGGATAGATATGACAATGAATTGAACATAATTTACGCATACATAAAAAATTTAATAGATGCTCCTGTTTTAGGTAAAAATAATTCCATGTCACTTAGAGATTTTGTTACTCTTTTAAAACAAAACATGGACGGTTTGAAAAACTTAAATGTCAATGTAGATCAATGGGATCTAATTCTTGTGTATATGTTTTCTCAGAAACTTGATGTAACTACCCGTAAAGCCTTTGATTATGAAATGGGTACAAACGCACGCCCAACTTTAAAATTACTTTTTGATTTCCTTGAAAAACGCTGTATCATTTTCGAACGGTCTGCTATTCCGGATTTAAATGCTAATAAAATTAAAGTACATCACAAGGTTCATTTTGTTCAAAATAAAGGTAGCAATAAAGAAGAACAAAGGGTATTTTCTTCTCAAGTTAATAATTCAAAATGTACATACTGCAATTTTATAGGACACAAAATTTATAAATGTCAAAAATTTATTAAATTAATTCGCTCTGAAAAGTATAATTTTGTTAAAGATAAGAAACTTTGTTACAATTGCCTAATGCCCAACCATGTAACTGACAATTGTACATCGCGTGGTTGTACAGTTTGCAATTATAAGCATCATACTTTGTTGCATCCGGTTAGTCGATTTTCGCAGTCTGAAAATAATTCAAACTTAAACTCTGAACAAACAGAACAGCATCGAACCAACCATCAAAATTCAACTGCAGTAGAACCACTCACACCTCAACTTGCACCAAATAGTTCGAATAATAATTATTTATGACTAACACCCACACAATCTACTATACAACAAACAGTCTTGTCAACTTCAGCCTTAAGTGGAGAGACTCTTTTGGCTTCAGCAATGGTAACTGTGTTTGACAAAAATGGCTGCCCACTAAATGTTAGGGCAATTCTTGATTCTGGCGCTACCACCTCTTTAATGACAGAATGTTTACTTCAAAAACTTGGATATACACCTGAAATGAGACAAATTCGAATTGACTGTGTTGGTAACACTGTCACAAACTCAAATAGGATTGTAAAGTTGACGATTCACTCGAACATTGAGAGAAATTACTTCTTTGATGTGATTTGTACAGTTCTAGACAAAATAACTAATCATTTACCATCATTTTTGCTTAATTTGGACTCTGTTTCAATTCCTAAAAATATCAGCTTGGCTGACCCTTTGTTTTTTATTCCCTCGCACATTGATTTACTGCTTGGTGCAGACGTCTATTATCAGTTGTTAAAAGGAGGTATAATTCGAGTACATGAAAGGTTTTTGACACTCGTTGACACACATCTAGGCTTCGTGATTGGTGGTCCTGTCCCCAATCAATTTATCTCATATGAGGAAAAACTTGACAACGCACATCGATTCGAAACTTGTATGTTTACACAAATCCCAGCTGACACTTTACTTGAACAATTTTGGTCTCAGGAAGAAATTACTCCCCATGAAAGAATAATTAATCCTGATGATGAACTTGCAGAAACAATATTTCGTCAAACAGTTCGAATTCTTCCTAACGGGTCCTTTGAAGTGACACTTCCTTTAAAAGGACCAAATGAACATTTAAACAAAGGTGATTCCTTTAATATGGCTCGAAAACGATTTCTAAATCTCGAACGACGCTTTGTAAAAACTACTGATCTTTCTCTTAAATTCAAGAAATTCATTGATGAATACATCTCCTTGAATCATGCTAGATATGTTCCTCTCGACCTTTTTAATGCCAATGGAGAAAACAAGTATTTTTTGCTGCACCATTGTGTACTTCGAGACAACAGCCCTACCACTAAGCTCGGGGTAGTGTTTGATGCCTCGATGAGAAGTTCAAGTGGGTTTTCATTAAACGATATTATGCTAAAGGGCTTTCGTGTACAGCCTGAACTTTTTGATATACTTACCCGTTTTAGAACTTCTAAATTTGTTCTCATTAGTGACATAATCAAGATGTTCCGTTGCATTCGAGTTTCCCCCAAACAAACATTTCTTCAAAACATTTTATGGCGTGATAACTTAGAACAACCCTTACAATGCATTGAGCTGCTTACTGTTACTTACGGCACTAATAGTACGCCTTATCTAGCAACCCGTGTTCTTCAAGAACTTGCCATTCGAAACAAAGACAAATATCCTCTAGCTGCTTACGCTATTTTGCATCAGACATACGTTGATGATGTACTTGCCACCTGTGATTCCTTGGAGGAGCTACAGGAAACCCACAAACAGCTTGTATCATTGCTTCAATTAGCAAATATTCAACTTCATAAGTGGTGTTCGAATTCTAAGGAATTTGTTAAGGAAATTTTGAAAACTAATATTTCTCCTAGTTTTCAAATGTATGAAATCAAATGCGAAAATGACATTAATAAGGTTCTAGGAATCTCATGGAATTCGAATTCTGATAAGTTCTCCATTACACTACCAAAGGTTGTTGATAAGGTCGTCGCTACTAAAAGGGAAGTTCTTTCCCAAATAGCGCAACTATTTGATCCGATAGGTTTTGTTGCTCCTATTATAATTGTAGCAAAGATTATAATGCAAAAAATTTGGTTACCTAAAATCGACTGGGATGAGAATCTTGAAGAAGATCTTATGTCTGAATGGACAGAATTTGTTTCCAATATTCCCAAACTGGGACTTTTAAAAATTTCGAGAAACTTATTTCTTAATCATAGCATTTTCAGAATTGAACTTCATGGATTTTGCGATGCTAGCCTTAAGGCATATGGCGCTTGCATCTATATTAGAGTAATTTATTTAACCAAAACTGTTTCTTGCAATTTGGTATGTGCAAAAAGCCGTGTCGCACCAACAAAAACTATTTCAATACCTCGTCTTGAACTCTGTGGAGCCGTTCTTCTATCCAAGCTTATAAAAAAAATAATTAACGTCTTCGAAAATAAGTTTCATTTTGAAGGTATCCACTTTTACACAGACTCCCAAATTACTTTGTGTTGGTTGCAATCTCACCCTTCTAGATGGTCTATATTTGTCTCCAATAGAGTATCGGAAATACAAAAAATTACTTCAAATTATCACTGGCAATATGTAAAATCGTCTGACAATCCCGCAGATTTGATATCTAGAGGAATGACACCCAAGGAAATTTTGGTTCCAAAATTGTGGTTTCACGGTCCGGCGTTTTTGAGTGGCCCCAATTTAGAACTAGAGAAATTTGATCTGGCAAAAATAACATTACATGATATTCCGGAGGAACGAAAAACTAAAACTGTTTTACTTGGTCATAAAGTGGAGGAAACATCTTCCTTTTGGAATTCTGTTTTTGAAAGCTCTTCTTACTCAAAATTACAACGAGTAATTGCCTTCGTTTTTCGCTTTGTTAATAATTCAAAGGACAAATTCAAGGGATTTGTAGGCACTCTTAAGGTTGAGGAGCTTGATAAATCCCAACAGTTTATTATTAAGGTGTTACAAAAATCGAATTTTTCGACTGAGATTCAAGCATTGAAATCCAATAAGACCATTTCAAACAAGGCCATTCTTCGATTATCACCGTTTCTCGATGACAATGAATTGATGAGAGTTGGAGGTCGTCTGGCCTACGCAAATCTGCCCTATGCACAAAAACATCCAGTTCTACTTCCTTCGAAAAATTTGGTCGTATCATTGATGCTAAAAGCAGAGCACCTTAGATTGGGTCATGGTGGGGCACAGTTAGTAATGTCAAATTTTCGATTAAGGTTTTGGCCTCTTGGAGGATAAAACGGATTATTCGCAATTGTGCAACTTGTTATCGTTTTAAAGGCCGATCAAGTCAACAGATCATGTCGGATCTTCCTAGAGATCGAGTAACTCCATCCAGGCCCTTTACAAAGGTCGGAGTTGACTTTGGTGGTCCTTTTTTTGTGAAATCTTCAATTTTAAGAAGAGCAACTTTAATAAAGGCATACATTTCTGTCTTTGTGTGCATGGTTACAAAGGCAGTACACATTGAACTCGTTTCCAGTTTATCTACTGAAGCCTTTATACTAACTTTAAAAAGATTTATATCCCGTCGCGGAAATCCATTGGTTATCTATAGCGATAATGCGACAAATTTTTTGGGTTCAAGCAACCAATTGAAGGAACTGCACGATTTTTTCAATAAAAAATCAACTTCAAACGAAATTGAGACATTTTTAACAACTAAGGGAATTTCTTGGAGTTTTATTCCTCCCAGAAGCCCTCATTTTGGCGGATTATGGGAGGCATCCATAAAAAGTACAAAATATCATCTGTATAGAATTGTTGGCAATTCACATTTTACCTTTGAGGAGTTATCTACTATTTTGTCACAAATAGAGGCGATTTTGAATTCCCGTCCTTTACAGCCAATTTCTTCTGATTCCAACGATTTGACTTGCCTGACTCCTGGACATTTTTTAATGAAAGTCTAACAGCATTTTCCGAAAGGGACTTCACCGAAATCCCTGAAAATCGACTCTCTAGATTCAAACGATGCACTCAGGTCCATCAGTTATTCTGGAAACGATGGTCCAAAGAGTATTTAAACTTGTTGCAAGCCAAACAAAAATGGTTTAAACCTTTTAAAAACCTAAAGGTAAATGACATGGTTTTATTAAAAGATGAAACTCGTCCATTAGAATGGCCTCTGGCACGGGTTATCGAAGTTATTCCTGGTCAAGACAATAGGGTTAGAGTCGTTAAGATAAGGACAAGGCACGGAGTGTTTACTCGATCGATAACAAAGTTATGCCCATTGCCTTATTGTAACGATCAAGATTGATTGGAAACTGTAATTTTGTATTTTGTATTGATTGTTAACTATTTAATTTGCATACCTATCTGTTGATTTTTGTGTTAGTTAAAAGTAGGACTTTCAACCGGGGGGCAGGATGTTCTGATAACCAGAACAATGTGAACGCACCCTTGTGTGTCCCAAGACCGGAACGTGCCCTTATTTTTGAGATAAAGAAAAAACATAGAGTGTAGTGAGTTTTTGACAATAAATATATGTCAGATGAGTTTTTCCGCCATTTTTATCATTTTTATTTTGCAAGTTGTTAAATGAAATATAATTAATAAAGTAACGTATCAAACTATACAGTCCACATTGAATTCACGTACCCTTCGTGTCCAAACAAATATGACACACTTCTTCATGAGTTCTAACACGATCACCATAACCGATCATCATTAAAATTTCAATACGCTCTTTTTCACTTAATTGGACCATTCTAAATTGTAAAATTTATTTCCGTCAATTAGAATTTGACACTTGGAGAACAAAAGACGTTCTAGACAGTACTCGTTTATTTATTACTATGCATACAAACAACATCAATTAGTTTATCTAAATAGTTTTTTGCTCTAAACTCAGTATGTATGAATTCAAAATAACAAGCTCTTTCAAAATCTGTAAAAATATACAGTGTGGAAACCACTTATGGAATAAAATTCTTTATGTCATTATTTTAGAAAATTTTAAAAAATGCCGAGACACGTCAACTTTTGAATTGAGTTGTGCGTTATGTAAACATAAATTTAAATGTACAGGGTGATTCACGCAAGTATGCCATAGTCGGTGTTTTTTTTTTAATGAAACACCCTGTATATTTGCATATTTTTGAAATCCCCTTAATGAACCGATTTCAACAAACTGAATAATGTATGGTCAATTATGAATTATACAGGGTGAAATTTTATTTTTACAGTTATTAAACACATACATAAAATACCTGATGTATTTGATTTTAATACATTAAAATAAATGCTCAAAATGTTCTCCACCTAGTTGTTGGCAATAGTACAGTCTCCTATAGAACTCCTCCTTAACTTTGTTTAAAGTTTGATGTGAAATATTCCGTATTTCTGTAGTTATCCTGTCTTTGAGGTCTACAATGCTAGTTGGTTGTGTTGCATATACTTTGTTCTTGAGATAACCCCACAGAAAAAAATCTAACGGCGTAAGGTCTGGCGATCTAGCTGGCCACTCAATAGTACCTCTTCGTCCAATCCATTTATTGGGGAAGATTTCATCTAAATAAGTTCTTACCATTAAAGCATAATGGGGTGTTGCCCCGTCTTGCTGGAACCAAAAATTTTCATTCGGTAAGCTAGGATCTATTGCGTTGGGATATAAGTTTGCCAACGCAGCAATAACTTCATTTCTAAGCATATTTAAATATTTTTCAGCTGTCAAATTTCCATCTATAAATATAGGACCAATAATATGGTCGCCTATGATACCGGCCCAAACGTTCACTTTTTGAGGGTATTGAGTATGTGTCTCACGCATCCAATTAGGATTCTCTGCTGACCAATATCTACAGTTCTGTCGGTTTACTTCTCCATTCAATGTGAATGTTGATTCGTCAGAAAAAAGAATGGTACCAAGAGCTATCTCATTTCTGTTCAGCTTATTCATCAATCTTTCGCAGAAATCCATTCTACGATCCGGATCGTCTTCTGTTAACTCCTGCACAAAAGTTAATTTGTAGAGATGAAGTTTTTCTTTATGAAGACATCTTAGAACAGTTGTATGACTAACATTATTTTCACGGGCAATTTGACGTGTACTTGAAGTTGGATTCTCTTCGACACAAAATATCCACTTTCACATCATCTTCAACGTAGTGTAATTTTCTTTTCAATGGTTTGACATGTCCAAGTTCTCTGAATTGTGCATGAATTTTAGAAACAGTACTTTGTGAAATATGGGGCAATTCGGGATACCTGTGATTAAATAAGTTTGCCACTTCAACTTGACTTCTGCAGTTATCCCCGTACCCGATCATCATTAAAATCTCAATTCGGTGAGTCTCAGTTAAATATTTCATTGTTATGTCGACAAGGAAAGAGTGTTTGACAAAGATTTTACTTTTTCAGTATAAACTGACAGAATAGAAAACAATCCACATTATTTACCGATTTTGTCTAATTATTGGCGTTTTTAGGCAATTTTTAGGTATTTATGATAAAATTCATGGGCGTAGCAGGTTTTGTTTAATATACAAATACGTCTGATAATTAGTTAGTTTAGATTTTTGATAAATCCATATTTAGCTAATTTAAAAAATTACCCATATTTCAAGTGTAATAAATTATTAATTTTTTTTGAGGGTTAATTTATTTGTAAGAAATTCCATTTTCTATGATTAATTCAATTATTTTCTACATGCGAGTGAAATGATTCAATCTGTCTTGTTCAAAATGATTTGCAAACAGTGCCAGTTTGGCCACAAAAGACAAGATTGTTGTAAACTTCAAAGTATTGTCTTCAAGACTTCAAAACTAATTAATAACACATTTAGAATACAACTAAGCAGATTGCTATTTTCTCTATATTTGTCCAAAACTTGACGTGCTACTCTAAAGAGTCAGAGGGTGGCACGCGTACCGCGGGCTGGCCACTACCGGGCTAATGAATTTAATAAATAGAAACATCCTTCCAAAAATAGCAAATTACTTCCCGCATCCAATACCCAAAAACGCCTACCGCATAGAATTTGGCTGGCTTGCTATTCTTATCTAATTCGAGTACCCATTGATAAACTTGGGATCCCTATTTCAGTATCCAAGCTCTGAACTCTACAACTTATAAGTGTAAGATAGTCTGAAACTGCAAACAATCCCTTGAGCAGCTGGCTAGATACAACAGAGTAACTTTGTCGTGGGTGCATAAAGGAATTGTCGGAAATGAGATTGCAGATGGTCTCGATGGTCTCCTTTTATCGAACCAGAACCATTTTGTGGTATCACAAAAAGCAGCATTGTGGAAGAAGTCCGAAAATGGGAAAACGAACTTAGCGCAGCATACTGAAAAAATACTTGAGGCTAAAGATAGGCAAAAAGGTTAATAAGACCTTCTGCTCACTCTACTAAATTGCTTTTGAAGCTTCAGAAATCTGATCTCAGAGTACTCACAGGAGTTTGACCAGTACAACACGAGTGTCCATTCTACACCACTTATAAACATTATTCTATGGGAGATATGAACAGTAAAATCTCCGGGTTAAATATAATTTTGATCTGACTGCGTCTGCTGCAAGAGTTAATTTGAATTAAAAATATATTTTTACCAATAAACTACCAAACAATAAAAAATGCTGATTTCTCTATAGACACGCCTCAATCCACCGATATTGAAATCAATGGAATTATCCTTTATATGCCCCAGCAAATATGTTTAAAATACTTACCTAAGGAAATATGTAAGATAATGAACGGTTATGTTCAACTATACCATTTTATCAACTTCAAGCTCCTTGGAAAATACAAAATCTATGCTATTATTTAAAGCTGATAGATAGAATCGAAGTTGAAACATTAGTAATACTTTTTAGTAAAAATGTAGAATGTTTTGTAACAACAGAATGAATACATTCACTGTTTCATCACGACTTCTGGAATCTAACATACATTTTAATAATCTAAAAAATTTAATCGAGAGTATGGGATATTTTTTTCAATACTCGAGAAAGTCTTTGTAATTATTATTGATCCTCCCATTATAGTTTATCTTTATTACTATTTTCTACTTTCTGAGGTTAATTGCAAATGTAATACGTATGAAAACGTTCACTATTTCGTTTTTTTAAAGACTAGCGTATTAATTTTCAAAACATCACATATAACGGATTCTTTTCTTTTTAGATTTGCTGTATTATGTATTACAACTTTTTCCAGGGGGTCGCTGTTCGGTATTTATGGTATTTTAATTCTTTTTTACATAAGTTGACAAAACTTTCTCAGTAAGTATCATTCAGAAACATCTCAATGTTATACAAAATGTTTGAGAACTCTTGTTTTATTAGCTCCAACTTTCTGATTGTTTTAAACGAAAGCTTTAAACCTAATTTTCATCGACTGCATAACTTTAAATTAAATTGGAACTTTGCACACTTATGAAGAACTGATCAATAAAATAATTTGATAACATTCTGGGTCATATATGGGCCAGTAGAAGGAACGGCAGAGGAAGAAATTTTAGAATTCTATATACAATTGCAAAGAGTTTTAGATGAAGTAAGGGAGGAAAACGAAAAGACAATAATAATGGGAGATTGGAATAGCAGGGTAGGAAATGATTACAATAGAGGAATGGGTTGTAAGGGAAAACATGGAGAAGACACAATTAACAGAAACGGACTAAAAATGATATATTTTTGCAGAAGGAATGATCTAATAATAGGAAATACGATGTGGGAACAACAACTTAATGATAAATACACGTTTGTGGCAGAAGAAAGTAAGAGCCTGATAGACTATATAATATATACACAAAACCTAACAGAAGTAATACAAGAAATTGAAACAAAGAAAGAAGCAGAAATTGGATCTAACCACAAATTAGTGGTGGCAATTTGGCTAGTGGAATTAATCAAAAAAGAAGCTACAGTAAATTAGCAACACATAAACTTAAAAATAAAGATATCGAGAAAAAATACCAAAATGAGACGAACAAAGAATTCGATAAACTGGAGGAAGAAAAAACAGATTGGACACTTGAAGAACGATGGGACGCCTTTAAAGAAACGCTATTAACAGCAACAGAGAAGACATGTGGAAAAATTAAATATAAAAAGGACTAGCTGGTGGAATAACGAAATTAAAATAGCGGTCAAAGAAAAGAAGACGGCGTGGAAAAGATATATCACATCAAAATTTCATGTGGACAAAGAAGAATATGACAGGAAGAAAACTATGGTAAAAAGAGCCGTCAAAAAATCAAAACGTGACTCATGGAAGAAATTCGGAGAAGAAATAACAGATCTACATAAGATGGATAACAGGAAATTTTGGACTAGAATAAAAATATTGAGAGAAAATAAATATAAAGATATTAGAGCAATAAAAAATCGCCACGGCCAAGTACAAACGGAAATGGAAGAAATATTAAAAATATGGAAATAATACTATTCAGAGCAATTCCAAACATTAACATCGGAAGAGAATATAACAACAGTAGAAGAGGAAATCGACCAGCTACAAGGAATCCAAAAAGAAGAGATAGATCAAGTAATACAAGAAATCAAAATAGGCAAGGCTAACGGAGAAGATGAGATAGCGCCAGAGATGATTAAGTCTTTGGGGGAAAGAGGAAAGGAGTGGATATGGAAGGTATGCAAAGAAGCATGGGTACAACAAAAAATTCCAAGGGAATGGGAAAATAACTTAATAATACCCATCTTTAAATAGGGAGATCAGACACAATGAGGGAATTACAGAGCAATCTGTTTGGCCCAAACTAGCTATAAAGTACACACAAAAATAATAGAAAAAAGATTAAGAGAATATGTAGAACCAAAATTAAGAGAAGAACAGGGAGCTTTTAGACCTGGAAGACAAACAAATGATAATATTTATATACTAAGGAATATAATCGAAAGAAAAAGCAGCCTTTGATACAGTAGATAGAAGGGAAGTATGGAGAACCCTGGAGGAATTGGAAGTTCCACCCACCTTAATAAAAATAATTAAAAGTGTATACGAGACAGTTAGAGCCAAGGTACAAATTGCAGGGCAAAGGTCAGAAGAATTTAAAATGTATAAGGGAATAAAACAAGGAGACAGTTTAAACCCATTACTGTTTATAATAATCATGGATAAGATTGTGGAACGAACTAAAGAAAAATATGAGCAGCTGAATAATGGGACACAGAAATTTAGTACCGATAAAAATAAGTAGTCTACTCTATGCAGATGATGTGGTCTTAGTAGCGAATACAAAGAACAAAATGCAAAAACTAGTGAATATTTGGACTAAAGAAATAGAGAACATGAAGATGGAGGTGAACATAAATAAATCAAAAGTGATGATAATAAATGAAAAACAACTAAGTAATCAAAATAATAAAGAGATTAAATGCAAGAGTAACAACATTTGAATATTTGGGAAGTATAGTAACAGAAGATGGAAAAATAGATGCAGAAATAACAAACAGAGCAAATAAATCAACAAAAATATACTACTCTCTAAATAAAACAATTATTGGACATAAAGATATAGACTTGGAAGTGAAAATGAAAATTCATAATATGATAACAGTTCCTACAATATTATATGCAAGTGAAAATTGGACTGTGCGAAAAAAGGACGAAACTAGAATAAACGTCATAGAAATGAAACATCTAAGAAGAATTGCAGGGAAAACTAAATGGGATAGGATTAAAAATGACGTCATTAGAGAGACAACTAAACAGGATCTGATAACTGGTAAAATAAAAAAGAGACAACTTAGCTGGTATGGTCATATGGTAAGAATGGAACCAAATAGGTTAACTAAGAAAATAATGGAGATTGGGAAACCAGTCAAAAAACAAAAGGGTAGGCTTAGAAGGAAATGGTTAGACCAAACACAAGAGATGGGTTTAGAAAGAGGTACGACCATAGCAGAAATGAAAAACCTTGCAAGAGACAGAAAGACATGGAAGAAATGGGTGCAGGACATGGAATCCACATCCGACGCCTGAAAGGGCAAAAGGATCTAGAAAAGAAGAAGAAGATAACATTCTTTTAACATTGTGTCCAGAAGTTGGCGATTCGACGCTGTAACCTTTTTAGGAGGAGCATTTTAGGAAGCCTCAAACACACCACTTAAAGTGACTAGATTGGGAGTGTGTTCCGAAAGAGTCGTGTTCAGACTTTTTGAACTAATTGACAATTACGAGTAATATGCATTGTACTGCTGGTAGTTGTCGTGGCCAATGAGGGATCAAGGCATGTCTAAATATCGAACCATCATTGGCCACAGGCCATGGCGAAAGTAGTAACCAAATGTCACATTATTGTGAAAAAAAATGTAGGGTTATAATAAGTAGTTTATATAAAATTTGTTAATAATTTGAGGATAAATAATTACGTAGGAAATGCAATTGTATGTTCAAATTATTCTTTATTTACGTTTGACGCTTAGGTAGGTATAGCACAAACTGAAAGTAAACAGAGGTTTTGATATCGAAAAATGAGATAATATTGTACTGTAATGTACCTATGTAAAACATGATGTGAAAATATTTAGAAAAATAAGATTTTACTTGGAAACTCATAATATTAACAAGAAAAAACAAGCATGAATTTTGCTTATCAAACTGAATAAATAATAAAAATAGCACTTAGCTTGGTTGGAATATAATTTTTTGTTAAAAATAAAACAATAAATTACAAACTCAAATAAAGTGGTACAGTTAGATTAAAGTAATGGATATTTTCATATAAATAAGCAAAAAATTGACAAATGTCGGTGTCAGTTGTATCTAAAGAGCTGTGTAAAATGGACTGCTCTTAGTTTAAAAACAAGGTATAGACTGTATATTCTTGAATTATTAGTTTATTTTAAAGTAAATAAGAATAGTTTTACTTATTTCAATTTACTGAGACCTGAACTATACCTACAATCATACCCGATTACACCTATAATATATAAATAAAATAAATGTATAATATACACTGTGGTCAAATTGAATTCGAACATGATTTGAACCCTAATTACATTTTTTTTTGTTAACACGTCCATTCCGAAGCTCAAAGTTAATAATCGATCCCTGAGCCGACAATGAGCATTAACATGTTTTTTGAGAATTATTTGTGCTGAATATATATTTGATATTAGAGTCATTTCTGTTCTATTTTTTCTTATACCATCGGTACAAGTCGGCTAGATGAGACATTTCTTCACATAGCTGACTGTCAACTGTCAATTGTCGATTTTATGTTATAACCTTACATTTTCGTTCCAATTCGTGAGCAGTTATGAAAAGTAGTATAGATGACTTCGAGAGGCCACTAGTGTCATTAGTGAGATGCGAGGGATCAAATGAAACTAAAAACATTACAGTTGGACAAAGTGAACATGTAACTTTAGTAAATGAACAAATTGAGAGTGTAAATGTTGTTAGTAAACATATAAACATTGTGACAGGACACAGTCGAAATGATATCGAAACAAATGAATTGGCTGATTAACAATCAGTATTTTTTGTCGTCAGAAGAATCTGATCCTTTCATGTCCGATGCACCAGCTTAGCTTAAATGTAAGGCTTAACAGAGAGTAGCTTACTGATAATTCAAATCTCTCATTGCACCATGTTTTGCTTAGTAAAGCCGCGCTTACGTACAATACCGCATGTCTTCGCTTTAATGGACAAAGCTGTGCTTAAAATTTCAAAGCTTCGCTCTGATAACGGCTCAGCGAGCTTAATTTCTTAAGCCTGGCTTACTTGTTAAGCCAAGATGGTGCAATCGGGCAGCAGTGATTCAGAAGATGAATATTTGCCATCTGAATTGTCTTTGTCGAATCAAGAATTTATGAGCTCAGTCGGAAATGACAGGAAAGATATTGCGCCGGTTAGCCTTTGGTGATCTTGAGAGTACTTCTGATTTCTCGGGACAAGAACAAGTAAATTTGAACAATACTCTATTATCTAATCCATAACGGATTTACAGAGATTTTATATCAGACGAAATTTTAACATAATAGTTGAATATACTAATGGGTATACCACTCCCACAACACCACTCCGCCTCCACTACACATTTTCATACAAGGCGAAGCCAGATCTGTAACGCAGAAACTACTTCAACAACTCATAAGCCAAACGAACGGTGCTGACGATCGAAAGCTTATCGAGGAGCTCAAAGCGAATGACTCGAAGGGACAACCCATTGACGCAACGGCCACGAGATATAGCTTTAACTATAAGTTCCAAATAACTATACCAGGTAGGGAAGGCTGGAAGGTGTACCTAAACAGGCTGAGGCAACCTAGTGTACGGACGGATCCAAGACAGAAGTAGGCGTAGGAGCCAGAATTGTGAGGCTAAAACAAAGGACAGCTATTACAATAAGCCTATCTAAGGAAGTCACAACTTTTCAAGCGGAATCGACGGCGATTTACCACTGCGTTGAAGAAATTAAAAGGCAGGAATGGACAGTTTCTCATTTGGTGCATACTTTGGGGTTCACTGTATAATTTGTCAATTATGATTCAAATATTTTCACAAAAAGAAAAGAAACAAGCATTCCTGTGAAATTTTGTGTCAATTGTAAAACATACAATGGACTATATCTCGTGACCGAAGTGAGATGTGAAAAAAAAATGGTAAAACCGTTTCTCCGTTAGCGGAGTGCATTATCTCTCATGCCATTTCAGCGGTTATCCAAGCGGACGTGATGGTGATTTACCACTACGTTGAAGAGATTAAAAGTCAGGAAAGGAAAAACCGTTAAGTTTCTGCTTCCTTCGCCGACAGCCAAGATGCACTAAATGCACTTGATTCCATTGAGGTCAATTCTAAGCTAGGAGCCTTAAACGCACTTGGAGACCATTGCAAGGTCATGGTAGCCTGAGTACCAGGGCCCGAGGGTAATAAGGGCAGCTAATTGATGTATGAAACGGCCAGACAATGCTCATAAATGACATTCATTGGACCGGAACCTTTCTGCGGCGTCGCAAAGTCGACAATAAATATGGACACAGGGAAGTGGGTGGCAGAGAAATCTCTGGAATGGTGGATAATCTCACCAGGACAGAGACAGGCGGAACAGTTCATCAGAGGACATTCGCCAACTTTCACGGCAGACCTAATAAGCAAAGATAGAAAAATTGTCAAAGTCGTAGTAGGTATGTTAACAGGGCACTGCGAACTTAACAAGCACGCAAAGCTAATGGGGTTGTCAGACTGCCTGGTTTCTTGTACTAGGCGATGAGAAGCCACCGGCAAGAAATTACATGAAAGATTCAGTCTCGAGGCTGATGTCTGCAAATAACTCTCGTTCTGGGAGCCAAATATAAAAATTATCTCCACGCGTTCAGGTATACTGTAAACCTTCGTGATTATTGTAGTTAAATTAACGTACAAAACGTACCAAAATATTTCCGGATCAAACGTGCAAATAATTAATCTATCACAAATGACAATGACATCAAGGTAAGTATCAAATAAACCAATAATTTGAGTACAGAAAGGAAATGCAAAACAGAATAACAAAATGTGTTGTTTAAAAACTGCAAAGCAAACAATTTTTTTTTTGAAATACTATTAATAGAACATTTAACACTTAACTTGCACTTTCAAAGCGAAGTATCGTTCCACAATTAATTGTTATTTTTGTTGTCAAACAAATTTTTCTGCTTCATTGTTACACCATGTATAATTATGACTTAGACCGTTGGTTCTACGTGCTCTCCAACGACGTATCACAAGTAGAGGGTAGCCATTTAAATTTTTGTAGGTGGGGCATAGGGGGTTGATGGGGGTGCGTCCTCTCTCATGTCATTTTAGTTTCCTCTCTCTACCCTATAAACGGTTTTGAAATTTTTTTGAAATCACTTTTCGTTCACGAGGTACAGCCCATTGTAAGTTTTAAAAATGACACCCTGTAGAATATGATTAGCAATAAATCTTATACTCAGACTTGTGCAGTGTCTCCCTCCAAGTCCTCCAAGTTTGGAAACCGTGAAAGTTACAAGATATGTTAAACAAAAGTAAAGTTTCTTTTTTAGGAGATCAATGTAATGGTACCAAAACATCTCTAATATGTGTGTTATACGTGTGAAACAAAAAAACAACTGTTTTGCATTTGGCATTCGAAATACTGCACAAAATTTAAATAAAAAAGTCCGTATTTGAGAATAAAAGTTGATGATTTCCTTGAGGACACGAAACGTCTTAGGAAAAAGGAAGCTGTAGCCAATGGCAAACCAAATAAAGCTTTTCTCTACCAAAGATTGACATTATATGTTTTCCTCGTATAATTCTGAAAACAAAAAACATTTCAGACATGTTTTGATACCATAACATTAGTCCCTTGAAAATGCAACTTTACTCTCATTTAAGCTATCTTATCACTGTTACGGTTTCCAAAATTGCAATGTTGGTAAATATCATTAAAAATGATCAGCATGAGCTGTATACCATAAGTCCACATAGGTTTTCTTTGTATAACAGAATAGCACTTTACCATTATAAAGACCTACTGGAAAGCTATGAACATAATGGGATTGCCTCTTAATACCCAATGGGTACATATTTTCAAACTCGATTAAGTTTTACTCGTTTCCTTTTTATATGAGGCTTCTATTCTCTAGGGTAATACCCAGATATTTTGCTATTGGCATAAGGTATCTGATTATTTTTTTGACTAATAGTAACATTTCGGTTTGTTTAATTGGTGAATTTTATACAATTAAGGTTTTGGTTCAAGTACAGTTTTGGTTTACAGTGGTTTACAGTTCATTTACTGCTTCATCGTGGTTTTCTCCTACTGTTTACATAGCAGTGTTGCTACAATATATTTTTAGTTCAGTAAAAAAGACCGTGCATTGACTATTTGTGCTAGAAGGCCCCGATCAGGTTGATAAAGTCAATTTGGCCATGAGGAATCGAATAAACGTATTCGGGGCGAACTCACCGCTCTGGAAATGGTGAAAATCGCGGAAAAACTTCTCGGAATTCATGTTTTTCGCAATTATTTCGATAACTATAAACAATAGCGAAAAAAGTTTCAAATAAATGTTTTAGAGCGTGAAATGTTACATCGAAATGTACCTTCACGCGTGAAAATTCATTCAGTATTTGAGAGTTTTCCTACCGTTTACGAAGTAGCCTGAAAACTGCCGACAGTTACGTTCGAAGCGAAAAGGACGCGAGGGGAAAGGAGGAGGTCAGCTGTTTTCGCTTGGGAATTCCCGGGCAGTTTTCAGGCTACTTCGTAAACGGTAGGAAAACTCTCAAATACTGAATGAATTTTCACGCGTGAAGGTACATTTCGATGTAAAATTTCACGTTCTACAATATTTATTTGAAACTTTTTTCGCTATTGTTTATGGTTATTGAAATAATTGCGAAAAACATGAATTCCGAACAGTTTTTCCGCGATTTTCACTATTTCCCGGGCGATGAGTACACCCCGAATATGTTCATTTGATTCCTCATGCCCAAATTGACTTTATCAACCTAATCGGGGCCTTCTAGCACAAAAAGCCAATTCACGGTCTTTTTTACTGGACTATTTGGATTGAAGATGTTACTAGTATAATAAACAATTTAAATACAGGGTGTCCCAAATAAGAGTGACTGATTTTAAACATAAATGCCCAGCTTATTAATTGCTCCAAAGAAATGGGGTTTTCACTAGTTTCACTAGTTTATCAAAGAGATTTTTTTAGGCTTGGCTGGCATTTCATCTCATCAGCACAGGGTGTTTTACTAATGTTGGTCAAATTCAAAGGGGGAAAATATGTTTATTTTAAATGGAACACCCTATAACTTTTAATCTCATTCGAAAGAGCAATCATTCTCCTTTCCAAAAATGTATAGTTTTCTATCTTTTGTTTCATTAACAACAAAGATATTCGAGGTTTCATGTAGTAGTACATTTTTAATTAGTAGTTTTATATGAACGTATTTTGATGCCTAAAATCAACTCAAGCTGTGACCGTTTACGTTTACGTTTTACGTTTACTTTCAACAAGACGGTGCACCACCACATTATTCGTTAATAGCACGAGATTCATTAAAAATGTTTTTTAATGATAAGTGGATAGGTCGATCTGGACCGATTGACCGCGGTCTCCTGAATTAACTGTACCAGATTTTTTTCTCTGGGGATATGTGAAGGATAGGTGCTACAATCCTAAGCCTAACAATTTAGCAGAACTAAAAAATAATATCTGGAACACTATTGAAAACATTCCGCAAGAAATGTTAGAAAATTCATTTGAAAATTAAAAATTTCGCTTACAGTTATGCATAAACGAAGAGGGCAGGCATATGCAGCATTTATTGTAACTTTTTTGTTCTTCGTTCTTTATATGTATTGAATAATGTTATTATGTTTTCTTACTAAATAAACTGTTTGTCAGATATGTTGGCAATTATTTACGTAATTAAAAATGCATACTACATGAAACCGACTTAAATGATTTTGTTATGCGACAAACGGTCACAGCATGAGTTGATTTTAGGCATCAAAATACGTTCATGTAAAACTACTAATTAAAAATGTACTACTACATGAAACCTCGAATATCTTTGTTGTTAATGAAACAAAAGATAGAAAACTATACATTTTTGGAAAGGAGAATAATTGCTCTTTCGAATGAGATTAAAAGTTATAGGGTGTTCCATTTAAAATAAACATATTTTCCCCCTTTGAATTTGACCAGCATTCGTAAAACACCCTGTGTTGATGAGATGAAATGCCAGCCAAGCCTAAAAAAATCTCTTTGATAAACTAGTGAAACTAGTGAAAACCCCATCTCTTTGGAGTAATTAATAAGCTGGGCATTTATGTTTAAAATCAGTCACTCTTATTTGGGACACCCTGTATAAAAGTTGAATACATACTCCCCTCAAGTATGAGACGCAATGGAAAATATGGTTGGGGAGTATCTCACAATTTAAAAAACGACTTTGTATTTTGGTATCTATGGAGTCAATGATTAGTGGAAATTCAAATAAATCAATGTTCCATTTTCAAATCGTTCAAAACCAGAAAATTCAGGGACACAAATATGCGAGTAGGTAGTCAATGATTGTCTGTTTTACTAAGTGGGAGAAGTTGCAAGTTTTTTCAAAATGTCTGAACTGCAAAATTTTAGTATTAAAGCCACTTTTAACAGCAATAAAGTGATTTAGCAACTTCGAAATTTTCAACGATTCAACTAAACAGGAATTTCAGCATTCATCCACATTCTTGATGTCTACACTATAACCATTAAAAATCAAAGCACTTCTTTGTACCGTAAATTTCTTTAAAAAAATCCTATATCTCTTGATTTATTTGATTAGTCTAGATTGTTGTAGATAAGAATGGCATAAGAATGCGAATGCTCGGTTTAAAAGCACGATTAAACGGTGGGAACTGAACAGTGCAAGTATGGTACAATTAATTTTAACATACGTTTTTCTAAGTACCATTATGTGAGTCCATAAAGCTTCGCTGATTGTGTGATCATAACGTTCAACATAGTTCAACTTCATAATGGGAATGGGAAGCAATAGCAGGGACGTAGTGTGAAATAAACGCAAAATTCGTCATTTTATATAACTTCATAGAAAGTTTCATTTCAATTTGTTTTACTCGTGATTTAATCTACATGAACTGCCAATAAAGTATGCCTACCTTCGATCATTAGACAGACTCTATGAATAACCCACAATACTGACAACACATTTTGTTTGTATACAACATCTCGAAATTCAGAACTGTTATGAATATGTTTAACTTCATACCACTTCAGTATTTTCTTTTGACACTTCACAGCGAATCACTATTTTCTTAATACAGTTTTAACGAGTAAACAAAGTATCCTTAGCTGGTTTACATTCAAATTACTTAACAAATTTCACAATAGTTCAATAAAAGATCCATATTGTCATATTGAGAAACATCCATCGGTTAATCTAAACCTTCAATATAAGCGGTGTCGGCACATTTACTAAAAAAATACCGAAACCTTCATAGATTCACATGATGTTTATGGATATCCACTTACAATGTATAACTGACGTTTTTCGTACATTCTGTCAAAAATTAATAGCCTTATTCATAGTCAAAGTTAGTGGCTTCTAAGACACTACTGGTTGAAAAATCCCAAATATTCATAGACGTATTTAGCATCACGCTAACGCTAGTAATATTTAGCAGCGTGATTGGGTATGTTTAGGTGCGTACTAAAATGACATAAACTGCGTTTTTTGACAGAAGGTGAATTTTGTGTTCGGTTGAGATTAATAATTTTGTTATTTCAATTAATGATCTTTATTTCTGGGGGAAGAAAATTATAAATTTTGGCAGCCAAGAATTCAATGCTTCGCTGTTTAACAGTTTTCTCGCATTTGGGAAATCATACGTTACTTAATTTTTGTCTAGTGCTATAATTAGGACTGGAAGGTTCCAGTTTAGTATTATTTTTATATACTTACGTTCACTTGAATCTTTTAACATATGAACATATATAGCTGTCTTATTTTTTTTGTATATAATTTTAAGGATCCATTTTTGTAATATTGCAATGTTTTTGTTATTTATTCGAATAGTTTTTATGTGTGGGATAAAATTATACACACTATTATGGCTTATTACTATTTATTTATATAAAGAAACACACACTGTATTAAACTCAATTCCTATACACACTTTACTTAATGTCTACTAATTTATTTACACTCGGTATAATAGTTCAATCGTCAGCATTTAAAACCACAGAAGGATTAAGACAAGGAGGCAGTTTAAGCCCAACTCTATTTATTACCTATATGGACGAAATAATAAAGAAATGTAAGGAAAAAAACAAAAAATTCAATATAGGATACATGGATCTTAACAAAGTAGAAGTGTCGGAAGGGGCATTTGCTGACGATATAGTTATTTTTGAAAAACTAAAGAAGATCTGAAACACAATCTAGAAACATGAAATAGTATCTTGAAAGAAAACGGGATGGTTATGAATAAAAACAAAACGAAAGTTATGGTTATAGGAGAAGGGCAAGAAGAAATAGTTATAGAAATTGAAGGAAAAGTTATAGAACAAGTGACAACATTTCAATACTTGGGAATAACAATTGATCAACAAGGAACACAAAAAGCAGAAATTAATAAAAGAATAGAAAAAACAATGAAACTCTACTATACGATGAACAAAACATTCAATATATAGACCAATATTAACTTATGGATGTGAAACGTGGGTGCTAAATCAAACGCAGAAGAGCAAAATACAGGCAGTTGAAATGAAATACTTAAGAAGAGTCCAGGGCGTTACAAAAAACGACAAAATTAGGAACACAGATATAAGAAGTCATCTAAAAATAGAATCAATCCTAGAATTTATAGAATACAGACAATTGGGATGGTGGGGGCATTTACAAAGAATGGAAAATACAAGACAGACTAAAAGAATATGGGAAGCCAAAATATTAAAAAATAAAAGAAAAGGAAGACCAAGACAAACATGGAATAAACTATTTTAGAAATATTAAAGAATAAAGGGAAAACATGGCAGGACGCAAAGAAAATGGCAAAAAGCCGAAAAAATTGGAAAGGCTTTATAAGAATTTAGCAAAAGGCTCATACCTTACCTTGACACCAATTATTTGGTAAATAGGGTATATATATATATATAAAATAAGTTTTATATATCTTAGGGATTCCGTCGTAAGGAGGGCTTAATGAAACTCTCATCTACTACCCAACGTTTCGAAAAATTTTCTTTTCTTTTTCAAGGCTGAAATATGAACATTTTTTGGTAGGTATATCTTTTGTAAAATAATTTTAAAAAACTTACGTGTAATGTGAGTTAATAATTTATAAAACTCAACTTCTTATTTAGAAAGTAAAACATATTTTTTTGTATGTAAGAAATTTCATATAATACATTGAAGGCACTATTTTGATGTGGAATGTCAAAACTCAAGTTACATTTTTTAATATTTTTTAAGGTTGAACAATAAAAAAGTTGTTGTGACTAACTTTATAACTTAGAAGACAGTCTTAATTCTTGTCACTTAATCATGATCCTATTAAAGAAGGAAGTCATAGTAGATAAGAGTTTCATTAAGCCCTCCTTACGACGGAATCCCTAAGATATATAAAACCTATTGAATTATCTACCGTCAAGAATTCCCTTTTGTTTTTTTTATTTCTACATTATGAAAAACTTGGTCAGTTACTTGTTTTGTGTAGTTTATAATGGAACCAAGATGACTGAATTTTGTCATTTTTAACAATTTTAGTAGTTTTAATTTTTTTAAAAATATGTGTAAATTTTCAATAATAGTTTGTTAAGATTAGTTTCCATGTTTTACAAACGAATTTACATTCTCAAAGGAATTAACTCACTTGCTAGTAAGTTTGTTATAAAAAATATATTCTTTATCTAAATTGTAATAAATAATTTATAATTTTAGCCTTGAAAATGATAATAAACATTATCGAAAGCTTGGATTAGTAAAAAAGAGTCTTCTTTACCATCAACAAATCATTTTGGCTGTGCCCCATAAAAAAATTTTATAGTTTATTTTTCAACTAGTCAGCCGTAACTACCCTACTGCTTCTTTTATATATATATATATATATATATATATATTATTTTATATTCTTTAACCATTATTATAATAATCGCTTGATTGATTTTTCAAATATCGTAAATTTATTTCTGAAGTTAATACTTGTAATCATAACCAAATAACAACTGTATATATGTTTACTTCATTATGACATTTTGAAAAAGCTTCCAAACGAAAGCGAAACGTCGAAAAAACATTTTTAATTTATTAAATATAAAAAAACTAACCATACCCAAGAAATAAAAATCAAGCGATTATTATATATATATATATATATAATAGTTCTAATTTATTTTTACCACTTGAATATCACACTATTTATCTTCACTATTTCATTCACTGTCCGATTACTAAGAACTTCTGTAAACTGTCTGTGAACTTAATCTTTACTGTCCGTTCCACTAATTGTCGACTCAATCAAAAACCCGCGTATATATAGTCTTTCTCGACTCTCAAAAAATTTTAGTCTTTTCCACGCTCGTCCTGAGCATAAACAAAGCGTCTTTTCAAGAATGTTCTCGAAAGTAGCGTAGCCACCAAAATTTGCAGTCGAGTGTCAGGGCCGGCTTTGAGTTGGTGACCTCGCAACAATATGTTTAATTTTTCTAGGAAGTTGTCAAAAATATAACTGAACCATTTACCTACGTCTTTAAGATCATTTTCTACGGTTTCTTCCAACTATTCTTCCATTCCATTTCATTCTTCCAACCATTGTCTAAAAAATCGGGAAATTACTTCCTCCATACTCTATTTTATTTCCAGTCTACTCATTATTATCATCATCCAACTGGCCCAGAAGCTCAAAGTTGATGGCCATTGTCAGCACCGTTTATTATCTGACTGGGTTTCGCAGCCTTTGGGACAGGACTCTAACTTTTAACAAGAAATCATCTTCAACAAGTTATCACTGTTAACACCAAGCGTTACAAAACGATGACAGTTGATTTATTTTGGACCAAATTGTACATGGATCTGGAGGGTATGACGGTGTCATACGTAAAAAAATGTTCATGATTTAATTTCATTTTCTTCACTGAGCTCGCTTTATAATAGTAATTCATGCAACAAGTGAATGAGGTGATACTTTTTTTCACGTATGGAAATTCCTTGAGTGAAAAAAAGACACTTTATGCATATGTTGCATACAATATTTTTTCTCGACCCCTAAAAAATCAAAATAGTAATTTGGAATATTTTCAGGGCCGGATTTCCTAAGGGTAAAAAGGGCAATTGCCCTAGGGTCCCGGAGCTACAGGGGCCCCACAGCAAACGCAAGAAATTATTAAAATAAAGTTTATTTATGAATATTTAATTTTTTGCTTCTTCTTTTTCAACTGATGCCTAGGTCCTACCTAATATATATTCAGTTATCAAGTAACAACCCAATAAAAAAAACAGCGGCCACGGAACACTGGTCATCAAAAATAATTATCTTGCAATACATTGTTGTTATATTATACTTGTTTGTTTTTTTAGCAATAAAAAAACAGCTATACTTATAGAATATTGGGCATAGGGGCCTCGATTTTTGGATGCCCTAGGGCCTCCTGGTATGTAAATCCGGCACTGAATATTTTAATTGAACTCCTTCAGAAAATTACAACTAATAAATGCATAATGACTTAATTGGAAAATGTACAAAATAATCTTAAGTGAAATTAACAATTATATTATGTATTTTAGTTTTATTTCGCAATGTGAATATTTAAAACGCGATTGTTTGGTTGACTAATGTGAATTTTTGATCCAGTCACGTTTGTTTCTGTTTGATTCATGGATAAGCTTCATTTAAATTGTGAATATTTGGAACAGTCAAATTCGTCTCTGCTTGATTCTCATATGATGTTGAAGGTAGGTTAAAAAAACTGCTGACATGGGCCCCTTGTAAAATTTGTAAAGCACAATTCACTTTTGCATTGAGAGAATTGTTCAGATACACTTTGGCAACAGCAGTAAATTTCCATCCTCCATGTTGCTTTAATTGAAGAATGTCTCCACCCGAGTCAACCAGAAGCCGAAGCACGTCAAAACGTGTGACCTATATATTTTTCTGGGTGCGGTCAACTTAAATATTGCGCAATTAGCGTTGAAATTTTCGAAAAAGTACTACCAGAGATCTAAGAAGGTCGTAAATCAATATAAGCCGACGACCCTCATTATTACCTAATGTTCTAATAATAATATAAAAGATTTCCAGGTCCGGATCGAAATATCTTATGAAATAGCTTGGCATTTTAATAATAGTAGGCTCTCCATTAGTTCTGGCAACGGCTTAAAAAGAATGAAACTGCTCGGAAGTCTCTTTTACGAAACGGATTTAAATTTAAAAAACTCACTAGTACCAGAAAAATCATATTGGAATCTGTGCGCCTCAAGAAGTTGAGATTTCAATATTTATTGGCAAAAAACGAATTTAGAGAATATGTTAGAACAGTAGTATATTTGGATGAAACTTGGTTCGATACACACGATATTTCAAACAAAAGTTGGGTAGACTCATCCGACTTATGCCAAACTAATGCGTCGTCTAATAAAGGAAAACGCATTACGATAATTCACGCAGGAACCGAAAATAGAAGAAGTATTTTTGTGATTCATTGTCTGAAAGCTTGGGACATGCGGTGCTCAGACCTCCTCCTTCTCACTGAATGTTTAACCCAATTGAACATGGCGTCAGCTTATGTCAGCAATTAGAAGAAATAATACTTCTCCAGCCTTGAGTTCAACTGAGGTAGCTCTTATTCAGAAACTGCAAACATTCTTGATAGCAGCTGGGCCAAGTATGTTTCCCATATGAAAAGGGTGAAAAAGTCATTCAGTTTATTAGTTTATTATCAATTTGGTTGACGACAGTGAAAGTGAAACTGATCTTCGTGAGTAATTTTGTTTATAAATAGTTACCTTTAACTTATATGTATATAATTATATGCAAAAAAACAGTAACTTCATAAGTTTGTGTATATTAAATTTAATTCTAAACTTAGATATTATAAACTTCCTGAACTATAATCGCTTTCATTATCGTGATGTTTATAAATGTTTTTGTATTATATGTCAGATATACAATTCTCAATTATAATCCAGCGATTTTTCTTAAAAATTATCTTAAGCAAATATCATCATCATGAAACAAAATTTAATGGCTAGGACAGGTACAACTCGGCGTAGAATCGACTGCCTGGTGATAACTCAAGTGGTTGGTGATTTATGACCCTTATATATATATATATATATATATAAATTACTAGAAATATTTGCCAACTCAGTAACGGAGACGATTTATTTGGGGATGTGGCAATAAAATACCAGAGAGTACTCTTTTTAAAATATATTCCAAGCTTTCGAATATAACATATTCATTCTCAAGGAATTATTTAAACGAGGATGTCGGTATAATTGTAAAAATAGATAAAAATTAAATTTTATAATTGACATAAACGTTCATTACATATTTGAGTTTAATATGTAATGAACGTTTATGTCAATTATAAAATTTAATTTTTATCTATTTTTACAATTATACCGACATCCTCGTTTAAATAATTCCTTGAGAATGAATATGTTATATTCGAAAGCTTGGAATATATTTTAAAAAGAGTACTCTCTGGTATTTTATTGCCACATCCCCAAATAAATCGTCTCCTATATATATATATATATTTTTGGTCGTACTTTACCAATTACTTGTTTTGTACATTTGCCATTTATGGCTCCGGTACAAAAGAGCGATGTTCGATATAGCGACTATAAAATCGCGATATTAAAAAACAGCGATAGACAAAATAGCGACATTACAAAAAAGCGATAGTACAAAATAGCGATATAAAAAAGAGCGATATGCAGTAAAAACAGCGATTGTCATCGTCAATGTCAAATTGAAAATATGGAAAGTTTGTCGCAAAAAAATAAGCCTGTTCTATTCCACGAGGGTTATCGTTACCGAAAAGATAAATCGTTTATTGAAACTACTAATTGGAGATGCTCCAAAACGGGTTGCAAAGGAAGGTTGATATGTGAAACTATAACTGGAAAAACAAGAAAAACGGCGCAACACAAAATTGATCAATTTAAAAGATTAAAAGCAAAATAAGAACAAAAGCGAAGGAAGCATTAGAGATTCGGCCGAGAAGCATCATCAACTCTAGTTTGAGCAACTTAAGCGCAGAAGAAATGGTGCTATTACCTTCTTATAATGCATCCAAAAAGATTATTAATAGACAAAGGGCATACGGTGAAGGAACATCAACAAATTTTATATCTGCATCTGAGGTTAGTATTTTGGGGAAACACAAAATAACGAGCAATGGAGACCTATTTCTTTTATATGACTCTGGAGAAGATTTAAATTTCAGAATTTTGTTGTTTGATACACACTCCAACCTAAAATTATTAGCAGAATTCAAAAATTGGGCGGTTGACGATACCTTTAAAGCTGCGCCACAATGCTTTTTGCAATTATACACCATTCACACGCTCATAGATAATAAAGCGCTTCCAATGTTGTATGCATTACTAGAAGACAAGAAGTTCGACAGTTATAGCCAAGTTTTTTGTAAAATCAAAGAGTTGGAATCAGCAGTCAGTCCTGACAGTATTGTGACAGATTTTGAGTTGGCATCAATTAATTCTTTAAAAGCCGTTTTCCCGAATGTCGACCTTATGGGATGTCATCTTCATCTTTCTCAAAGTCTCTGGAGGAACATCCAAAAAAAGGTATGACTGCTCTCTACAAAGAACGAGAAGATGTAAGAATTTTTTGCAAAATGCGCTTAGCACTAAGTTTCGTACCCCCAAAAGGTGTGCAATTTGCTATGGAAATTATCCAAGAAGATTTTCCCCGTGAGCTGGACCCCATTGTAGCATACTGGGATGAAAATTGTGTCGGAAGGAGGCTTCATCAGGTCAAACCAAAATTTCAAATTACAATATGGAATGTATACGAGAGGGTGTTAGGGAATCTTCCTAAAAAAAAAAAAAAAAACTATTGAGACTTGGCATAATGCATTCCGAAATGCCCTAGATTGTCAGCACCCAACGGTGCATAAACTGTTAGATCACATTCAAAGCGAGCAAAAGAAAACAGAAGTATTTGTCACGAGATATCGATCAGGCATTAGAGAAGTTGAGGCAAGAAAAAAATATACTATACAAAAAGACCGTTTGAAGAATATTGTTTTAGAATACACATTTAGAAATGTTAAAGAATATCTTCAGGCAATTGCTTTAATTTTAGTACTTTAGATTTGTTTAATGGTATTGTTTTTTTGTTTTCTCTCAATTAATAAATGAGTTTATTTATATTTTTTTAAATATGCTTTCCGTTTGGTCATAAACAGTATGTTACATGACAAGTGTTACAAGTGATATTTCCAGCAAATGTTCGAAAATTGTAGTACAAGGGGCAGCCGAATATTACAATGACCGAGTCTGACATTCATATTCAACCCGACTTTTGTACACTATTTTTCCTGTGTATGTATTTTATCTAATTTTCGTATATGGTCGTAGGAAAAATTGTTTTCTAAATATTACTTTAATAATTTTTTTTGTAGGTCGCCATTTTTAAATATCGCGTTTTTGTACAGTCGCTGTTTTATCATGTCGCTCATTCGTATATCGCTATTTTATCAATATCAAAGTTGTATTATTTTTGCATTTTTCTAAATTTATATTTTTTGTTTTGTTTTTGTTGTTTGTCAACAAATTTTCATGAACCAAATTTTTATTGCTCATTGACAGAAATGTAAGTTTTGAAACACTAGTAGAAATAAAAAAATTGTATTGACCCACTGAATATGAAAATGTTTAGCATTTTTTGCAGCGCTATGTACGTCCTGTTTTTCAGGGGTATTCACAAGAACAAAAATCTGCCCCGTCTTTAAAATTAAGGGTTAGGATCAACAGAACACGACCAAACACTGAAGAAATTTTACAAAGAAAAATTATAAGTGATTATTTCCTTCCTATTAATTTTGACCAATCGCTATCAAGAATTGGTATGTCAAATATAAATTTTAGGTGGAAAAATTACTTAACAACTGTCAACTTAGCTGTCAGCAGTTTTTCCGGAAAAAAATCGAAAAAATTTCATGCAAGTTTGACATTTCCTAGCTTGAAAGTTATATTGTTCTTATTATTTTAATTAAAAAAAAATGTTGTATTAAAATAAAATGTTTATTTAACTCAGGAAATAATCTTACCAAATATCCCTCGTACATCTAATTTTTCCTGTGGAAAAATTGGAACACTAGTTTCTAAGTAATCTGTTTTAACAAATTACTTAGAAACTCGTTTTTCCGAATTTTTCCAGAAAAATTAAATGCACCCCGAATATAGCAGTTTACGTATTTTACGTTGTTGTAATGTTTATCTTATTGAAACATATTGTTTGTTACATGTTTCTAAGTATTCAATAAGTAATAAGATCTGCTTAGCATGCTATAAGTACGCTCTTAGTAACCATTAGTTAGTGTGCTGTTATAGTGTTTATTATTAATAAGGCTGTAAATATTTGTCGTCTGGAGCATTGAATAAAAACTTGTTCATTTCCTCCCTTAAAAATGTATTGGCTTATGGAAAGCGTGAAATAAAGTTATCGTTATGGCACTTTTCTTAATGCTTTTTCACTTTTTTCACTCTCACCATAAACAGCCGATTTAAGCGCTACAAACTGGTGAAATACAAGGTACTTTAAAGATAGGGCGTAGAAAATAGTTATATTTGCACGAGTTACATACAATATTTTTTCTACGTGCATGCAAAAACCAAAAAATGTGTTATTTAGGTTGCTCTAAAAGGACTAAAAATGGCGTCGATTTGAATGTTTATGTTTGTCATGATGACAAAACGCTAAGTAAAATGACAGATGAGTGCAATAAAGTCTTTTTTCTACTACCGTGCGTAAAGTACGTACTTTAGACACACTTTCAAGTGCGTAAAACTTTACATTTTAGTTTTTTTTAAATCAGCGATTGAAACATATAGACTTCAATGAAGAACATCTAATTATTATTAGTGAATAATTGTTGGATATTGGAAAATATTAGAATATGGTGCATAGGTAGGTACCTATAAGTTGGCTGTGAGTGACTGACATTTCTTCATGCATAGGGTAAGCAAAAGTACCTATTTATATTTAAGTATTGAACATTTTTAGGAAACTATGATGTTATTTTAGATTCTTTTTTTAGCAAACGGAATAGGTAGGTAACATATAATTATAAAGATGGATTCCCCTGACGATCTCTCAGAAGATTATTTCGCAAATACAACACCAAACATATTAGACGTAGCACTTTATGATATTCTCCGTCTGAGAGCTCTGTGAGCATCTCAGACTGCAGACGATGCTGAAATCACAATCAATACATATACTCCAGTAAAGGAATTGTTAATGTTGTGATAACAGCGACATATACACCTCTAACCGCAAACCAAAATTCTAATTGATACAAACGTCTGTTTGTAATATCAATAGATTATTACAGTTTCCTGTAACATTTTCGTATTCAGTAAAGCGCGTTACCAATAGATATCGAATAATAGTTTTAAACTATTAACGCCTTACAAAGTTTTGAAAGTATTTTCAAAACCGTGACCGTTCACTTAGAAGAAACAAATACTTCTCGGGCTATATGCCCCGACAGACATTGAATTATACTTCTAAGTTAAACGGGGTCGGTATGATCTACAATATTCAACTTAACTTAAAATATTTTATAAGCTTTGTAAGGCGTTAATAGTATAATACTATTGTTCGATATATATTGGTAACGCGCTTTACTAAATACGACCATGTTACAGGAAACTATCAATCTATTCATTAAATAATATACTTTCTATGTTTTCTTACTGTTTTATCAACTGTTTCATAAAGTGTGACTACTTCAGTTGGAATCATAATATGCCCAATTCAAACAAATGCAATTTTTGTTTATGGGGTAACTAAAAATCACTGGTTTATGCTGTTCCAATACAGCAGTATTCAGCAGTGTGAAAGAATAGAGGGTTCACGTAATGAAATTCAAAGGGAACCCAAAATTCTTTCAAGAGCTATAGGCAATTATTAGGAGGAACGTTTGGATAAATCAGGTTAGATGGACATAAAATTACATTTAGTATTGTAGTTTGCGTTAGACACGAAAGTTTCTAGACACCCTGTATTATGTAGGTACCTACACAAAATCATTGAATAATGACCACTATCAATGAATGATTTTCTATTGGTTGACGATTTTTCTATATACAACCAAACATACACTAAAACTGCATATTTGTTTGATTAGACGTATAAGATTTATAATCTGTTTAAATGAGCTACTGAGCTACTTTTCACTGGGACACTCTGAACAGTAGATGGGAAATTTTTGTAACTGTAATAGGTGCGATTGAAAATCACGATTAACTCGATAACTATTATAGCATTTTTCTTATACTATTGATAAAATATACTGACACAGAAGTGTTCAATTCAAAACTATACAGGAGTAAAGTTTAATTGCACCATATACAATAACATATTTTAATAATAATAAAATTGTAAACCTCATTGCATTAAATCTTCTCGTAACGTCAAACGCAAATCTCCGTTAATCCATTTAAACATTCTGCCTCATAAAGACGGTATAGTTTTCATCAAATCAATCCCATCTAGTATGCACACGCATAGCATATGTCACTTAAAGCTGATTTAAATTTTCTCGAAGACGCTGCTGTATTACACCATTGAAGGAGTACCATCGGACAGCCGACAAGTGCACGGTAGCACGTTGTTAATGTTTTGTAAATTATCTTGCATCTTTTCTTGTAATAAAACTCAAGTGCCTAATAATTAATGGAATAGCGACAGAAGACAGACGGTTGTTTATATTATGTATTTTAACAACGCGAATGCCAAGTGACAGTTACACTGATTATAGCTATTAATAAACTTTGATAGTATCATATTATTATGAAAAGGCTTGGTTTTTGTTGCCACATTGGAAATATTAATCCTACAGACATTTGGTAAAAATATTTTAGTGGAACTCAATTGCAAACTACACACACAACGTATGCGGTTTCAAGAGAAAACGTATTAAGAAGTTTTTGACACATTTTTAACTGAAAAAATATATGTGTGCTTAGAAGCGACCAGGAACAGATACAAAAATAAGTACAAAGCCAACATAAACTACAGTGGAGGAACACTCCAAAGCAGGTACACATTAAGACCTCTGTAGTTGATATATGTGTTAAATGGGCCGAAGAACGAATATCATTTGGAATCAGCTAAAAGTCATTACAGGTTATCTATCGAGTCATGTTCCGGTGAAAGACCAGCTGCATGTATGTATGTATATTGGGGTGACATTCACTGAGACCTATTGTGCCCCCTATCTTCTACTTAGTACCTGAGGAAAGTCTCAGAGATTAGAAGCTCCTTTAGTCTCATTTTCCAGAGGGGACCAGCTGCATAAAATGGGGCTGGATCTTAGCTGCAGACTTTGTGGCATGGAGATCGAGACCGTAACCCATATCTTATCTGACTGTGTAGATCTTATTCCTGGAGGTTCCATTATTGTAATGGATAATACAAGATACCATTCAAACCATTGCCAACAAGTAGTTGGCGTAAATCAGAACTTTATGATTGGCTTAATTAAAAAAACATACCATTTACTAATGTCGCACTAAAACCGGAACTTTATTTGAAGATGCACAGAGACATATTTAAAGTGTATGTTGAGGACGAAACGGAAACTTTACGTGGCATATCGGTGCTTCGACTGCCCCCTTACCATTGTGAACTAAATAATATTGTCTGCACACTGAACCAACATCATTATTCATTTATTGAAATAAGTTTGAAATGATTTCATCTCTTCCCTATTGTAAGCGTTTCCACAAATTGTAGATACTTCATAATTATCATGAGAAATCTGGTAAGTAATTTGTAAAATAAAACAATAATATAGTGATGAGTAATGGATATATCTACATAAGTAATAAAAACCTGTTATTTATTATTCTAAATTAATCAATCATTCCTATACTATCGTCATCAGCTTCTTTTATCATCCAACTAATATATCTTTCTTTACGTATTTCCTTAATTTCTTTATCCTTAACTGCATCTTTATATAGTTCTTGAGCTTTTGCCGCCTAAAACTTTTATAGTTTTTGTTGAAGAACTAGTAGAAAACTGTTGAATTATTTATGCGGTATCTGTAATGATATCAGAGTAGCATTTTTAAAAAAAGTTTCTTTCTTTGCCTTACCAACAACAGGTAGTTGTAGTTGGAAAAGTATACCGTATAATATGAAACTAAAAAAATTAACGGTAATCGTAACATGAAATTTTATTTAACTAGTTTAAGGATTGATTATTCGTCTATTTCATGGATAGTTATTGTCGGTATTTTAAAGAGAAATCAGAATAAAATTTTTTTGCAAAAAAACGATGGATAATACTACTTTAGGTTGATATTTAGTTGATAGCACTGGTATTGACACTTAAACCATGACGTAATCTTTAACAATCTTAGCGTAAACGTATTCTGAAGGTTTTCATGGTTTTATGTGCAAGCATAACTGTTTGTACTTCTTACAGTTCATTGTAATGTACCCTTCCCATGTAGCAGTCTACAGGGTCCAATCTGCAAGGTCAATCGATAGTAAAATCGGGTTTAGTCTCCACACGTCCTAATTTGTCAGTAGATTGGGTGAGTTCGAGTTGGTGCGAAAATAACGAACAGAATAATAAGTTTATTTTTTCCGTCACGTGAAATCCACAGTTTACCACCTGTCACACTCATGGTACAATTTGAAGTGTAACAAATAGTTTTGATTGACTGAACATGCAACTAGACGGTATAGGGAAGTCGTTAATAAATGGGAACGATTGCAATATACACGAGACATTCCACAGATACGTGAGTAGGTAGCCTTAAATTGACTGGCCAAAAAATAGACTTGAACAAAAACTCTGTAGTTATCCACCGATTTACTCAAATCAAGCTCCGGAGCTGTTACACTGAAGGTTGTGTCCAGACTCCACTGAAAATTGGTAAAATCGGCAACGCCGGCGACGAGAGTGACGGTTGCCATGGAACGAGAACAAAAAAGGGGAGTCAAGAGTCGTTCAAAAAACCTGTCACATACACATACACCTGTCAAAGTTTAACATTAAAAAATACAAAAATATCGATCTGTTTTAATTAAAATAAAAGCAAAAAAAAAGTGTTACAGTCCACATATTAAACATGGTCATTCGATCGGATTGAAATAGTAATCAGTTAATTACTTTAGGACAATTATAGTGCATCATAACCTTCAATTTCGCCACATGGTCAAGTGTTAGGAGTTCCAGCTTGAAAAATATATGACAGAAGTACCGATTTCCTGTAAGTCTGTTCCAATTTATGCATGAACTGTAGATTTTAATTATTATAGTTTGTAACGAGTAACGAGTAAATTTGTCACTAAGTCTATTGTATATATTAAGTATTTGTATATAGTAATTACCTGACGGATTTTGTCTCTATGCTTCTAACATCATTTGTTAACTACGAAAGGACTTCAGTAGTTTAAATAATTTCTGTCAGCCCAGAGTTTTAGGGACTAGTCTGCCATCATCCTTCCGGCGAAGTGGTGCAGGCTGTAACCAAACCTGTCTTCACATCATGACAACAATTTTATATTTTGTCGCTAGGTAATGTAAATAATAAAACGAGCGCCTATCTGGTAAATGTCCGTATAGATGGATTCATGTTAGTTGTTTCTTTTTGTTTGTTATAATTCATAATTACCTTTGGGGCGTAGCCACAGTAATCCAAATACTAATTAGAAATCTTCTGTGTAGGATGGCATTCGATTATATTCTGAACATCTACTTATAATATATTAGCTGTTCATCGCTATGTGTTTTGTATGTTAAATCCGAGTGTTTGATCTTGCTTTGTTCACGTTGGCAGGGGGGTAGTGGTACTATTATTGCTCAAATTTATTTGAATAATTTCTAATACACTACTATTCCTCTCCATTGTTTACAAAGTTGAATTATTTGTTGGATGACATTGACAATTGGCCGTGACAGTCGTGTCTTGGATGAAAGCGTTCAGGGAAGTGTAGCACTTTATGATTTGATCTGTGCGTAACTCGCTCAGTGTAGTTCGGATGTATGTTTCGGGTAGGTTTCTCTATGGTAGTATTCTGTATTGGAGTTGAGGAAGTGTCAGTCACTTTTTTTTCGCTGTGTGATTTTCTACTAGATGGCTTAGTTTCCAAAAGTGCATCGAACGAGAATCTGAATTTTGTTAATGACTGGGTAGTCACCCCCTGCTGGGATTTATAGGTTCTTGTTCTGAATTAATTGTGGTATATACGGTTTAGTATTTTGTTCTACGGGAGTTCGTATTGTTGGAGAATTCCGTCCTGTTCTGGAAGCCGTTTTCACAAACCCTTATAGGGGATATATTGCACTCAAACGATTGTAAGTATTTTCTCTACTTACCGATTTCGCATCACTATGTATTTATCACTATTTAAAGGAAACCGCCAACGTTGAAGTTTTGGAATTGGAGGTGTGCCACATGTTGTTGGTTCATTATTTGTTTCTTGCCATCCAGTAAGGAAAATTTTGAGTATTGGACCCTTTTTTGAAAAGGTATTGTAACGTTTATTCTAATTTATATTTACAGATTTATATGTAATTCCGTCCTTATTTAATAATTTATATAATACACTAAACACACTAATTATAATTTATATGAGAGTCACTTAATAAACACTTTATCGAGGCGCGATTACTTTCCTTCGGTATCAACACTGACTGATTGACTAATTGCCTGCAGCGATTCTCGTGGCCTATTTATACTCGCGCGCCGTAATTCTAGAAATCTCTCGACGTTCTGGCGGGTTCACTGGATATTCTCGATGTTTCGTATTTTGGATGCTTCTCCAAAATTGGGCGGAGGAGCCATAGTCGTCTCATACGGGGATTTCACTGGGGGCACTAAGTGAGCATATTAATGCAGTAGCTCGCGTAACATTGCTTCCTCCTTAAGAGACAGGTCCTCCTGGAACTTGCTAGGAAACTGGAACGAGATGACTGTATCGGCAACTGGTCCCCTTGTTGCATTTTCCAGTTGTATGGAAGTAACATGCGACCGTCTTCTCTGTTGGCTGTGTCTCCCGAGCATGGCCGCAAACCAGTACCTGCACTTCGGTGTCTCGGAAGATTACTTCTACCATGTTACGTATTATTCGCCAATCTAAATGCCTACATTCAATCTTGGGCATGGCTAGCCTATGCACGTTCAATTCAAGCACATGCCCCCTCAGGCTTCGTAATGCTTCCCAGACATCCTCGTACGTTGGTCTTTCGTCGAAGGTGTTCCTCGTCACTAGGTGGAAATTGTAGCGGGAGCCATTTTGCAGCTTCTAAGCTTTACCTGGTACTGGTAACTGGTTTACCAAAAGCCGTGCGCCACTCTTCTTTATAAACAGAGATGCCAGTCCACGCGCATCGGTTACGCTGGCAGGGATGTTTATTGCCAGTGAGTATTCCTCCGGAACGGTAAGCAGGTCTTGTCGTCTCTCAGTGGTGACGCCGAATCTTGCTTTTCCGGTACCACCACAAGCACCCATGAATTCTACAAGAGCAGGATCGGCTACTTCCTGAAGCTGGTTTACTTCCTCATCGTGGTCACCCTCGAATGGCGCTAATCGGTTACGGTGTACCACCTTTGGCTTTCCATTTGAGATGCTTTTCATCATGTTGACAATCTGGTCGAGCTTGTTCTCAACTTCTTCGTCTGCTACAGCCCTCACCTTGCCGTATACTCCGGAAGCCTGTGTAGCTGCTTCGTACTCCAAGGCTGCAGAGAGTACGTCGACCAGTGTCTTATGCCGAGCCAAGCGTAGAGTTCTCTGCATTTCATGGTCACGAACTCCGTCGATGAATGTCTGTACCCCTAAACATTCCATGACATTCTCCGGTGCCGATGGATAGGCAAACCGCACCAACCTCGCAATGTCTGCTTCGAATTCTTGCAGAGTTTCGTCGCGTTTTTGTTTGCGGTTTTCCAGCTGCGACTGGTACAGATGCTCCAGGTATTCCAGGCCATATCTCATATTCAATCGCTTTTTGAGTTGTTCAAAATCTTCGGCCTCTTCCACTGAAATGGTCTGGAGGATATCCATAGCGTCTCCTCTAAGGGCAAGAGTTAAATTTAACGCTTTTTCCTTCTCACTCCAGTTGTTTGCCTTTGATGCCGCCTCGAAGTGCTTAAGATAGTTCGGCCATGACGTTTTACCATCGAATGTTGGCAGTTTCACTCGGCTGTTAATATCGTTTTCCATTTTCGGTTTCAACTCTACTTTCTCTGCCAGTTCGTCGTTATTCGGGGCTTGCCTAGTTGTAATATCCGGTTTATTACCAGTCTTCCTTTCGATTTCTTTGATTTTTTGTTTCATTTCTTGCTCCATACTTTTAATCTTTTCTTCCACGGCAGAAATATCAGTCTTCATGGATGACATTTCATTTTTCATGTCCGTCGAAATTTTATTTTCCATGTCCGACATTTTGTTTTCCATGTCCGCCGAAAGTTTACTTTCCATGGATGAAATTTCGTTTCTTATATCCGTCGAAATTTAATTTTCCATGTCCGACATTTTGTTTTCCATGTCCGCCGAAAGTTTACTTTCCATGGATGAAATTTCGTTTTTTATATCCGTCGAAATTTTATTTTCCATGTCCGACATTTTGTTTTCCATGTCCGACATTTTGTTTTCCATGGATGAAATTTCGTTTTTTATATCCGTCGAAATTTTATTTTTCATGTCCGACATTTTGTTTTCCATGGATGAGATTTCGTTTTTTATATCCATCGAAATTTTATTTTCCATGTCCGACATTTTGTTTTCCATGTCCGCCGAAAGTTTACTTTCCATGGATGAAATTTCGTTTCTTATATCCGTCGAAATTTTATTTTCCATGTCCGACATTTTGTTTTCCATGTCCGCCGAAAGTTTACTTTCCATGGATGAAATTTCGTTTCTTATATCCGTCGAAATTTAATTTTCCATGTCCGACATTTTGTTTTCCATGTCCGCCGAAAGTTTACTTTCCATGGATGAAATTTCGTTTTTTATATCCGTCGAAATTTTATTTTTCATGTCCGACATTTTGTTTTCCATGGATGAGATTTCGTTTTTTATATCCA
Source organism: Lochmaea crataegi (assembly GCA_947563755.1). Lineage (NCBI taxonomy): Eukaryota > Metazoa > Arthropoda > Insecta > Coleoptera > Chrysomelidae > Lochmaea > Lochmaea crataegi. The sequence goes on from OX387430.1 coordinate 27,525,750, forward strand.
TCGAAATTTTATTTTCCATGTCCGACATTTTGTTTTCCATGTCCGCCGAAAGTTTACTTTCCATGGATGAAATTTCGTTTTTTATATCCGTCGAAATTTTATTTTCCATGTCCGACATTTTGTTTTCCATGGATGAAATTTCGTTTTTTATATCCGTCGAAATTTTATTTTTCATGTCCGACATTTTGTTTTCCATGGATGAGATTTCGTTTTTTATATCCATCAAAATTTTATTTTCCATGTCCGACATTTTGTTTTCCATGTCCGCCGAAAGTTTTTTATGGAAGAGGTTATAGAGGCGGACGCTTCGTCGGTGAATTCAAATGTTTCCGGGTCCAATCCATTGTTAATTATAGCTTTTTTTAGTCGTTCCACTAACACTGACTTGACCCCACTTGTGTCCAGTTCGTAATCCTCCAACTCTCTTCGAAGCTCTGAAACTTTTAATTCACAAAGTTTCTTCGCCATCTTCCTGTATATTTATTTATTTGTTTATTTATTTTTTTAACCCCACACCTGACACCAATGTAACGTTTATTCTAATTTATATTTACAATTAATTTATATTTACAGATTTATATGTAATTCAGTCCTTATTCAATAATTTATGTAATACACTAAACACACTCATTATAATTTATATGAGAGTCACTTAATAAACACTTTATCGAGGCGCGATTACTTTCCTTCGGTATCAACACTGACTGATTGACTAATTGCCTGCAGCGATGCTCGTGGCCTATTTATACTCGAGCGCCGTAATTCTAGAAATCTCCCGACGTTCTGGCGGGTTCACTGGATATTCTCGATGTTTCGTATTTTGGATGCTTCTCGAAAATTGGGCGGAGGAGCCATAGTCGTCTCATACGGGGACTTCACTGGGGGCACTAAGTGAGCATATTAATGCAGTAGCTCGCGTAACAGTATGTTTCTTAGATTTGAAGTATTTTGTAGTTAGAACAGTTGGTGGTAAAATACTACCTGTTGATTGCAAATTGTTGATTAAGAAGGCTGTAAGACAGTCTATTCTGTTACTCTGTGTATATTTTGTTTTTCTTTGCCAGTTTTAGTCTAACGAATACTATAATTCATGGTTGGTTCTTCAAACCTACCCTGGCTATGACCAAACACAGTTTATTTTAGATGCTTATCGTATTCTTATTATTTGATTTAAACTTAGTGTAGTATACTGTTGCTGACACTGTTGATTGTAAGTAGGCCTTATGACTACTTTGTGGGTTTGATTAAGTGAATTTGGGGTTAATTTTGATCTGCACATTACTTGTAAATTCTTATAAATTAGCTTCGAGCATAGGCCGAGACAAGCTTAACTTGTTGAGGTGTTGGGAATGTGTAATCCGACAAGTAGAATTTGTTCCTGTATAGGCTCAGTGTTTAGCTGATACCTGTTTTAATTTTTAAGGGTTCGCTTGAGGGGTCAGGGGATACTTAACACCCTCCGGATACACACTTCGGGATGTTTGGAGTCTACCTAGTAGCTAGATAGTGTTGTCTTCTGCTGTGACTGCTACTTTTCTACAACTACGTGAAGAAGACCATATTGAGGGTAACCCGGTATCGGGGGTTTTCCTAATTTAAGTTACTTATTTTTTTTTCCTTACCGCAGAATGGTCTGAGGTTCAATAGGCTTTATGCCATTATGTATATATTGGTAGTTCCGTATTCATCTATATTTTCATGTAATTTATTGTAATGGTGAAAATTAATATCTTGCGGTAAATTTTCATAATTTTATCGACTTGCGCTTGCGTCTCTGCCTTGGTACCAACGTCTTGACTACGGTGTCGCCTTGTATGGTATTTCTTTTGTAAACTGTACATTACTTTCCAGGTTCGTTTATAGAACATATAATTAATACGTTCGTATTTACTACTGGTTCACTTGAACAGCCATATTAATTTCACACTACGTAGGTCGACTAACTGGTATAGTTTGGAATTTTATTGTTAATTATTTGACTATTGGTGTGTAACAGATGTTCACGTTTTTTTTAAGTGGGGGGCATTTACTAGGGTTTTCAGTAGTTATTATTTGTAACACACCCCCTTAAGTGTATTGAATGTTTTTCATTGAATAATTATAAGGAACATAAGCTAAGGTTTGCCTTTTATTTTCATCCCTTGTTTTACTGAGTTATCGGGAAAAATTAGTCGTGCTAGGCCAAAGTGGAAAACTCAGTTGGCGCCCACTCAAGTTATCTACTATTTTGTCCGGAAGATCAATAAGAGGGCTCCACCCCTACCTCCGTTCTGAGCGACGACGAAGGCCTAAGGTTGTCACCGGAGCAACCGAAACTTATGTGACCAAGTAGACAAAGTAATTGTTTATCTTGCACCTTTTTTTTATTATCATTTAAATTTCATAAACAGATTCTTATTTGAGCTAGAGCTCAATTCTTAAGGTTACAAGTCGATATTTTTCGATTAGGATTTAAATAGGTACAATTAACAATTATAAGGATGATTACAATTCAATTAAGTAAATAATTACAAATGTATTATTTGTAATATAATACCAAAAGAAGGTATAAAAACAATACAGTATTACTAACAAGTAATTTCATTTAAATTTAAAACACATATTTATCTTCTTAATAAATTACAATAAAAAGTGTATAGATACAGAGGTACTTATTTAATCAATCTAGTTTTCTATTGCAATTCATCTTTCTAAGTTCTATTACAAAAAATGGAAGTCCTATTAAAAGAATTGGAATTAAAAAGAGAACAAATATAAAGTAAAATAACTAGATTACACAATTACCTTCTAGGTTTAGAGTTTGAAAAAGAACTTATATTAAAAGATAACACTTTATTCAGTACAATAGCTTTAAAAGTATGAACCGTTGTTGGATCAATTTGAGGAGGTTCAAAATAAAATTGAGTTAATATTAATAGATAACGATGAATTCCTAAATAAGGAAAAAGAAGATATGGTAGAATTTGAAAACAATTATTTCGCAACAATCGGAAAATTAAAGGAAATTCTAAAAATAAACGATACGTCTGATAAGTCATGTGAAGGTAGTGTCTACACAACCAGCAAAAGGTCAGAAAAATGTAGCAATATTAGTAAAAGCAAAGCTAGTGTCGCAATAAAAATATCGGAAGCTATTAACAATATCGGATTACCAGTGGCGGAAATAAAGGAGTCAGTAATTATTAATACAAATAATAACAGTGGCGATGTTAGGCTTTTACCGTCTATGTCAAATCATGATTCTCGATTTCCGAAATTACCGATATTTGACGGCCATATTGAAAATTGGTTGGAATTTCGTGATGCGTTTACAGAAATGATTCACAATAAATTACATATAGGTACATTCGCTAAATTTCACTATTTAAAAATTCCCTTAGAAGGAGAAACAAAACAATTGGTAAGTGGTATACAAAAAAACGGAAGCTATAGTCTATTTCAGAAAGGTATCGAGTAATAAAATGGGAAATTCCGTCCAGTTCGGCTCAATTTCGGTGTCGGCCATAGGCGTAGGTCTTGAAATAGTATTGTTTGTAATATTAAAATTTTAGATGACGAAGAATATTATGATTTTTTATAATTTAATTTCTGTATAATGTATTTTTTGTATAATGTTCAATAAAAAATAAGTGTACCTAATGCTATGTACATAATGCCTAATTTCAAAAATTTTAAAATTCTTTCCTTTTTACGAGTATCCTACCGGCACGCTTTTGGCACACTATTTTCAGTGTTTGTGAATCGATAACAATAGGCTAAAACCCATATATTGACCCCAACCCGGGTGGTACTACCTGCACTTGATAAAAAGAAAGAATTTTACAATGAAATCAATGCCAAACTATGGAAGTGGCTTGAATATTCGTTGGGTCACTCTGTGCTCCCTTTGTATACCTAATGAGGTTTTATTACTCTATACCTTTCTGAAATAAACTATAACTATCCCGTTGCATGGAAGTTACTATGTCAATATTATGAGAATCACAATTTAATCATTTTTAACCATATAAAAGCAATTTTTGACCAACCATATATGTCAAATAAGGACAGTGGGGGTTTAAGAGATCTTTATTTGAATACCACAAAAAATTAAAGAGCTTTGGAGAGTTTTGGGGAACCATCAGTCGATACTATTTTAATATATATATTAAACAGTAAGTTTGATACTGAAACACAAAAAGAATGGGAATTATACAAAAAAGCGGGAGACAAACCAAACATGAACGATATGGAAACGTTTTTCATTTATAGGTTAGGTTTACTGAAAAAACTTGAATATAAAAGCTCTTTCTCAAGGGACATAATAAAGAGTTAAATTAAGGTTCCAATGAAAGGTGTCTCACATGTAACCACAGTCAATAAAACAAAATGCTATTTTTGCAAAGGGGACCACTATATATACAATTGTCAAAAATTCCAGTTTCTGAAAAAAGAAAAAGGGTATTCGAGAAAAAGTTGTGCACAAATTGTTTGAGACCGGGACATTTTTCAAAAGATTGCAAGTATTCTGGGTGCAAAAAGTGCCACCGAAGGCACAATACAATACTACATATTGAGAATTACAATCAATCACAATCCTCAGAAGTAGCAGGTACATCAATCGAAAATAAAGGTAATGAAACCAATATATCAATGCACGTTATTGAATATCTGGTCCCATCGCAAATCCTCTTGGCTACGGCTATGGTCCAAGTGAAGGATCACAATGGGATACCCCACCTAGCCCGCGTTCTGCTAGACAATGGATCTCAGTGTAATTTTATAACAGAACAGTTTTGTGATAAGTTAGGCCTAAATGAATTAAAATTTAATTTAGCAATTAGTGGAGTTGGTAAGGCATTATCTTTCGCAAATAACAAGGTCAACATTGAATTAAATTTACTACAATCAAATTACAAAACTGAATTGTCGTGTTTAATATTAAATAAACAGAACATTTACCGATTCTAACTATTGACAAATCAATAATAAAAATACCCTCAAATATCCAGTTAGCAGATCCAGAATTTTATAAAAGTAAACAAATTGACATGCTTTTAGGTTGTGACATATTTTGGAAAGAATTGTCAGTGGGTCAAATTCAATTGGGCAAACATTTGCCAATATTACACAATACAATGCTAGGATGGATAGTAAGTGGGGCTATAAACAATTTACAAAAAAATAACAATATAGCAATTGTATGTCATTCTATACAACCGGACGAGACATCCATTAATGAACAGTTAGCCAAGTTCTGACAACTAGAAAACTATGAGAACTGTAAGGTGATGTCAAGCTCGGATACATTTTGTGAAGAGCATTTTACACAAAACACTATACGTAATTCTAACGGTCAATTTGTAGTAAGAATGCCATTAAATGAGAAAATATACAATTTAGGGGAATCAAGGATTTCCGCAGTCAACCGATTTCTTTCGTTAGAAAGAAAACTTGAGCGAAACTCAGAATTAAAAGAACAATACGTTCAATTCATGCGGGAGTATGAACAATTAAACCATATGTATAAAATATCTGAAAACAATGACACTCAAAAGTTAACTTACTATTTACCTCTATTGAATTTAGTAAAGCGTTGTCTGTAGGTATTGTTTTGTTTAAGTTTGTAACATTCACTTGTATTTTCATGTTGTCAAATAAGACAGTTATATAGTTGTCATTTTTACATTAAAAGATCATTCCAGTACCAGTTTTTCATTTTCATATAATCACAATAATCCAAAAGGTTATGGGCCCAGATTACGTGGAATTGTAAAGGAAGATTAACTGCAGTAAATATCGTTATTTATTTTGTGCAAGAATTATTTGTGAACTCAAAAAAAAGAAAATTGGAAAGCAATTTATTTTTGAAGTTTTGAAGCCGATAATTATTAAAAGACAAAATAAATGGAAGGCGATCGCGTTAATATTGAAAAGCTGGAAAGCGGCAGCAACTGGCTAACATGGAAGTTTCAAATGCGTCAGATTTTAGAAGCTAACGATCTTTTTGACTACGTCGATGGAACAAACATCAAACCGACATCTGAATGTACAAATTATGCGAAGGAAATTGTGACTTGGAAGAAGGCGGATGCTATGGCCAGACGAGCAATTTCCACGACTTGTATGAAACAGGCATTACTGCAGATTATGAATTGTGAAACAGCTCAAGAGATGTGGGAGACGCTCAAAAGTACGTATGAGCAAACATCAAAGGCAAATATTTTATTTTTACAACAAAAATATTATGGCTACACAAAACAACCGGAAGATGACATTGCGACATTTTTATCAAAATTAATGGAAATAGTGCAGCAATTACGTGATCAAAAAGAAATTATTTCTGAGTCCATGGTAATTTCGAAGATTTTAATGTCACTACCGTCCGAGTTTAATCATTTCCATAGTGCATGGGAATCTGCAAACGCAGATAGTCAAACTTTGGCAAATTTGCGGGCTCGTTTGATGGCAGAAGAACTTCGTTTGAAGTCGCAGGGTCAAGTTCAAGAAGTAGAGGCGCTAATGGCTAAGAGAATCTTCTCGAAGAAACAAATCAATAATTACAAGAAAGGAAATTCATGGAATAATAACAAAGCGACAGATAAAAATGACAAACCGAAAGGCAAATGCTTCAAATGTGGAAAAAAGGGCCACTGGAAAAGGGAATGCTCGGAAAAGAAGACTAACTTCAACGGGAGAAAAGAAGAAAATTCAAATGATGCTTTTATTTGTTACAAAACAACAAATAGAGACCAAGATACTTGGATTTTGGACTCAGGTGCAACTGATCACATGAGTCATCGCCGAGAATGGTTCGAAAACTATACGGAAATAGCTGAACCAATTACAGTTGGTAATGGTGACAAGATAATGGCTCTGGGCAAAGGCGATATCAACATTTTTGCTTTTAATGGAGATGAATGGATTCGCAAACGAGTCATGGGAGTCTTGTTCGTGCCGGAACTTAAGAAAAATTTGTTTTCATCGGGAAAGGTGTTAGATCGCGGGAATCAATTGAACATGAACAACGAAGGTTGCAAATTGCTGAAAGAAGGAAACATTGTTGCAGTGGGAGTTCGCAGAAAAGGTTTGTTTCAAATGTTGTTCAGAACAATACAACCATCAAAGATTGAAACTACAGCGAGTGTAGCAATCAAAAACGCTACACTTCGTTCATGGCACGAACGTCTAGGACATCAGAATTCGACACATGTGAAGAAGTTTCTACTAAGTCGGGGTATAGATTTCATTGATGAGGAATTTGCATGTGAAGCTTGTGTCTATGGAAAGCATCATCGAAGCAGTTTCAAGGGTCGCGAAGAAAAGTCAAAGATGTGTGGCGAAATCATTCATACTGACGTGTGTGGTCCGTTTCAGACGAATTCAATTGGTGGATCCAGATATTTTTTGTTGCTCAAAGATGATTATTCTCATTTTCGTTTCGTATATTTCATAAAACAAAAATCAGAAGTAGCGAGTATTATCGAAAAATGTGTTAAACTGATTCAGAAGAAGCATGGTCACAGTGTTCGCAATATCAGATCTGACAACGGCACAGAGTTTGTCAATGAAAAGCTGAAAGTTTTCTTTGAAGCAGCTGGAATTCATCATCAACGAACTGTGCCATATACACCAGAGCAGAATGGTTGTGCAGAAAGGGAAATACGAACTATCGTTGAATCAGCAAGGACAATGCTTGAGGCAAAGAAGATTGATAGGAAATTCTGGGCGGAAGCAGTAAATACAGCAGTTCATGTGCTAAATCAAACTGGAACAAGCACAGTTGACAACAAATCACCGTATGAATTATGGCATAACAAGGAGGCGAAGCTAGACCATTTACGGATTTTTGGTTCGGAAGTATTTATTCACATTCCAAAAGAAAAACGTCAGAAGCTCGACGCGAAGGCAGAAAAATGTATGTTTGTTGGTTATGACAATAATTCAAAGGGATATCGAGTTTGGAATTCGAAAACTAGTAAAATCGAGATCTCACGAGACGTCGTTTTTTTGTTAGAAAATTCAATGGGAACACTCGATATTTGTGTTGAAGAAAATGCTAGTGTAGTCAGTAAGAATGAAAATAACGAAAACGAAGACAATTATGGTATTGACAAAGGTGCAGAAAATGAAAATGACGAAGATAAGGACACAAATGAATGTGCGTCACTAGATCAACAGAAAAATCGTGGTATGACCTGCGATCTTGATAGCAGAAATATTGTCAATAGGCGTCTACGTGATCGTAACACATTAACACATCTGGTAACTGGTGAACATTCTGCAATGTTGGCAGTCAGTGATGAGCCAAGAACGTATGAGCAGGCAATTCAGTCGATTGATTACAAGCAGTGGGAGCGAGCAATGGATGAAGAGTACGATTCACTTATGAAAAATCATACTTGGATTTTGGTCGATGCGCCAGTTGATCAAAAAGTGATTGACAATCGCTGGGTCTACAAGGTCAAAGAAAATCCGGATGGGAGTGTTAATCGGTATAAGGCACGATTGGTAGTACGAGGCTTTACACAAGAGTACGGAATCGATTACCAGGAAACATTTAGTCCAGTGGTGAAGTTTACATCAATCAGAGCGATCCTAGCATTGGCTGCGGCAAAGCGTATGACACTAAAACAGTTTGATGTGAAAACGGCTTTTCTAAATGGCGATTTAGAAGAAAATGTTTATATGAGCCAGCCAATTGGATATAATGACAACAGTGGCCGAGTGTGTAAACTATACAAATGTTTATATGGTTTGAAGCAGGCTTCACGCTGTTGGAATAAGAAGCTTACTTCTTTCCTTAACAGTTTTGGTTTCAAAGAGAGTGGATCCGATCCATGCGTTTTTGTTAGCAACGGAAAAGATGGAATGTTAATTTTGGCAATTTACGTTGACGATGGATTGATTGCAGCAGAAGAACAAGAAGCCATTAAGCCGGTCATTAGACACTTACAGAGAGAATTTGAGATCAAAATTTTTGAGCTGAAATGTTTTTTGGGACTCGAAATTGATCAGCTTTTGGATGGATCGATTCATGTTCATCAACAAGGATATGCAAGAAAGGTTCTTGATCGTTTTGATATGACATATTGTAAGACAGTGACAACTCCATTAGCTAGTTCACAAAACCTCGGAGATTTTGAAGCTGATAAAAAAATCGATTTTCCTTATCGAGAGGCAGTCGGGAGCTTGATGTATCTGGCCGTTTGCAACCAGACCAGATATTAGTTTCGCAGTTGGAAGTGTCAGTCGATATTTGGAAAAACCAGCTACTGCACATGTGAATGCAGTAAAACACATTATGAAATATATCAAAGGTACAATGAACAAAGGAATACGTTTCGTAAGCGGAAATAATTTAGACTTTTGCGGGTATAGTGATGCCGACTATGCTGGAGACACGCAAACACGAAGATCAACATCGGGTTATGTTTTCATGCTTGGAGGAAGTGTAATTAGCTGGGGATCAGAACGACAAAAATCCGTCGCACTATCCACAACAGAATCCGAGTATATGGCAGCGTCACAAGCTATAAAAGAACTTGTCTGGTTGAAGAATCTCTTATGTGATCTTCGACAAGTTAAATTGGAGGTACCAGTTTTATTTATGGAAAATCAAAGCGCAATACGACTTGTGAAGAATCCAGAGTTTCATAAGAGAACTAAGCATATTGACGTACGTTACCATTTTATCCGAGAGAAATTCAAAGATGAATTTTTTTTGAATTACAATATGTTCAAACAGATGACCAGGCAGCCAATATCATGACAAAGGCATTATCAAAATTGAAACATCAACATTTTTGTCAAATGTTGAATGTATTGTCAAAGTGAATGTTGACATTGACTTGTAACAAAAAGTGGGAGTATTGAATTTAGTAAAGCGTTGTCTGCAGGTATTGTTTTGTTTAAGTTTGTAACATTCACTTGTATTTTCATGTTGTCAAATAAGACAGTTATATAGTTGTCATTTTTACATTAAAAGATCATTCCAGTACCAGTTTTTCATTTTCATATAATCACAATAATCCAAAAACCTCATCATGCGGTTATAAGAGAATCGGCGATTACTACTAAATGTCGAATTGTATTTGACGCCATCGCAAAAACTACAACGAGAATCTCCTTAAACGACGCGCAAGACAATACGTAATAAGCGCAAACATTTCGTAAATGTACCGGTGTTTGCAAAGAATAATTTGGCGTGAAAACTCAAGCGATTAGTTACAATGCTATGAGCTGAAAACCGTGACGTGTGGGACCAACTCAGCACCATTTTTAGCGACTAGATGCCTTTCACAATTAGCAAGAGATACTAAAATAACGCTGCCACACGTGTCACGAGTCATAAAAGACGATTTTTATTTCGATGACGTTTTAACGGGCTGCGATTCTATAGAGGAACTTTTAGCAATTCAAAAAGATGTTACCAATATTTTAAAATCCGCGGGTTTTACATTAAGAAAATGGTTAACCAATAGAACAGAACTTTTAGATAAATTCGAAATAAACGATGAGTTTACTATAAATATTTTGCATTTGAATCAAGACAAAAATAGTAAAACTCTAGGGCTATATTGGAATTCGCATAACGATACCATAGGCATATTTTTTTATTCGCCGGTAGATCCACCAATTCACCAACTGCGTTTTTATATTCATTGGTGGATTTTAGATTGAAGAAATGACGCGTTCATTTATTACTGTTGCATCAACCAAAATTGCAAACCATTCCACCGCTGTAACGAGGTGGTGGATAAATTTGGTGGTTTACAAAATGACAGCTCAACCTCAAAAAAGTAAAAATTTGAAGCGGATATAGCAAATTATTAAAGAAATGGACGAATAAATAGAAATCAATTTAGAATGTGATAATAAAGTATTGACTGAACTCAGCGTCAGAAATTGAAGAAATTTCAAGTGGTATCGATTGTCATTTGTCAGATAATGATGAATGCTGTAAACAACAACTGCGTTTTTTTATGTGCCACTGGTGACTCTAACATGTCGGTGCAGCGGAGACTGACGTCAGTCAACCAATGGTAAATCAATGATGTAAAAAAAAAACGTGCCTCATATGTCAGGATGTTGGGTACATGAACGCACCCCTCATTTTCGACAGGGTTGACAATGTTGAAGTATGTCAACCGGCCCTGGTAATGTATGCCGAGTTTTAAAAATAAAAGTGTTTGTTAAACAAATAAATCCTTGTTTTATTAATAACAAACTGACATGGCGCTGCGGACATAGGCCTTAATACAACGTAATAACGGCTCCACGCTAAAAATCGATACAAAAAAATCCTAGTTTTTCAAGTTTTGGCGAAAGTGCAAGCAAAGAATACACGTGCAAGTGTCTTTAAAAAGGCGGTAAAAGAAAAAGTACAATAATTTGCTTAGTTGACCCTCGTGTAAAAAGCTATTAATATGGAGTTAAAACCACCTGCTCCCTTATCTGTTGATGGAGATGTGGCTTTCAGTTTCAAGAAGTGGAAAAGCCAGTTTGAAATCTACATGCTAGCATGAGGTTATAAGAAGAATACAGAGGCGTCAGGCGAGAGGAAAGTAGCTATATTACTGCATGCTATAGGCCCAGAGGCGCAGGAGACCTATGGTACTTTAGAGCTCACAGCTGCAGAGAGAAATGACTGGGAACAAGTCCTAAAAAAGTTTGAAGAACATTTTAAACCCCAAGAGAATGAAACTATTAATAGACACATGTTTAATACTCGAAAGCAGCAGGAAGGTGGTGAGACCATAGAGTCCTTTGTGACAAATTTAAAAAAGATGGCAGAAAACTGCAACTTTGATACTCTCAAAAATGTTTTGATACGAGATAGGATAGTTTGTGGTATCATAGATAGATGATAAGGTATGAAATACTTTACTACAAAAAGCCACTTTAAGCTTGACAACATGCAAAAATATTTGCAAAGCTGTAGAATTAGCAGGACAGCTGTCTGAAAAATTAGAAGTAGGAGGCCGTAGTGTCCAGACTGTACAAAGTAAAGGTTTTAACAGTCAAGGGCAAGAAAAGCATAGCAATTTTGAGAATAAGAGACAAGAGACTCAATAAGAGAGTAAAGAAGAGAATAATAACAAGGCTTAAAGATGCATGTCTTGTGGACTTTTCCATGGTAAAAGGTGTCCTGCTTATCGGAAATTGTGCAGAGGCTGCGGAAAATATAATCATTTTTATAAGATGTGTCCTAAAATTGTCAAAAAAGTGCATGCAGTAGATTCACAACCACATTTGGATTCTGAGGAAGACGAAGAAACAGATTTCTTCATTGGCATGGTGAAAAGCGAAAGTGTCAAATATGTTAGTAGCCTATCAGAGTGGCTACAAAAAATTAACATCAATGGAAGCGAAATTGAGTGCAAGGTGGACACAGGAGCAGACGTGAATATTTTAACTAAGAAATATGTAGACAAGTTAAAATTGACAGTTCGTCCAACAACGGCCAAGTTAAGAAGTTATAATGGAACTGAAATCAATGTTTTGGGTAAAAAGCTGGCAAAATGTCAAATTAAAGAAAAAATTTATGAAGCAGAATTCCAAGTGGTTAATTATAATGCTCCATGCATTATTGGCCTTCCATTGATCAAAACGTTTGATTTGTTAAGAAAAACAGATATGGTAAAATCCGAGACTCAATTAAATAGCCTGTCACTAAACAAATTAATCGAGAAATATAAAAGTTTGTTTGTAGGAATTGGAGAGCTGCAGGGAGAGTACAAAATTAAGTTAAAGAATAATGCAGAGCCTGTTTGCCATGCACCTCGAAAAATTACATATAACTTGCAAGACAAAGTGAAAGAGGAGTTGGATAAAATGGAAAAAATGGGAATCATCAAAAAAGTAGAAGAACCAACTGAATGGTGTTCACTGGTCACAGGTCAGGTCACTGGTCCCAGTAAAAAAGCCTGATGAATCGCTGAGACTGTGTTTAGACCCAAAAAATCTAAATGATGCAGTGGTAAGAGAAAGATATTCTCTACCAACGTTTGAGGAATTAGCATCAAAAATGTCTAGTGCTACTGTTTTTTCTATATTGGATGGAAATAAGGGGTTCTATCAAATTAAGCTAGCAGAGAATAGTCAGCTGTTAACAACTTTTCATACTGGAAATTTTGGAGGGTATGCATACAGAAGAGTACCATATGGTATTTGCTCAGCTCCAGAGGTGTTTCACCGAAAGTTCAAAGATATTTTCAAGGTTTTAGACGGTGTTGAAGTCTACATAGATGACATCATTGTGTGGGGGTGTGACGAAAAAGAGCACAGTGAGGGGTTGAGTGTTGTGTTAGAAAGAGCAAAAAAGTGTAATGTGCGGTTTAACAAAAAAAAGTGCAAATTCGGTCTTTCGGAGGTCAAATATGTAGGGCATTTGTTTAGCAGTGAAGGTTTAAAACCTGATACAGAAAAAGTAAGCGCTATTTTACAAATGGATGAACCGAAGGACAAAAAAGAGTTGCAAACAATACTGGGTATGATTACTTATGTTAGTAAATTTGTTCCCAATTTGTCTGATGTTGCCTACTCGCTAAGACAATTATTGAAAAGAATGTACAGTTCTGCTGGACTGAAACTCACAAAGCTGGTTTTCTAAAACTTAAAAATTTGTTAACAGAAACACCAGTATTAAAATTTTATGACCAGTCAAAAGATATTGTCTTATCAGTAGATAGCAGCAGCAAAGGCTTGGGTGCTGTTATATTACAGGAAAATTTACCTATTGCTTGTGCTTCAAAAGCTTTGACACCCACCCAACAGTCCTGGGCTCAGATAGAAAAGGAATTACATGCTATAGTCCATGGCTGTGAGAGGTTTCATCAATATTTGTATGGCAAAACATTTTGTGTTGAATCAAACCATAAGCCATTAGAAAATATCTTTAAAAAACCTTTAATTGATACTCCTATAAGACTGCAAAGATTAAGATTTTGTTGTCAAATATAAACCTAGTAAAGATCTTCTACTGGCTGATTGTCTGTCAAGGTCATATTTAAAAAGTAGCAAAGACACATGTTTATTAGATATTGATGATGAGGTTAACGTTAACCTTTGTTTTTTAGTTAATAACTTACCACTTTCAGAAAGTAAAAAAGATATTTTTGAATGTGGAACTTTTAAGGACCCGGATTTGACTTTAATTATAAAATATATTACTGAAGGGTGGCCAGATTTTACTAAAATCATTTAAAATTTTATAATAATATTGAAGATGAATTATTTTCGGTAAATGGGTTACTTTTTAAAAATAAGGATGTCGTTGTTCCGAAGTCGTTAAGGAAAGAAATGTTAAAATATATCCATTGTACTCATTTAGGGACTGAAAAATGTTATAATAGGGCAAAATCTACTCTTTTCTGGCCACACATGAAAAAAGAGATCCAAGAATTAATCATAAATTGTAAAAGTTGTGCTAAGTTTAAAAAAAGACACTCTAAGGAAGAACTCTTACTTAGAGGGGTACCAGAAAAACCTTGGGATGTAGTGGGTGTGGACATATTTTATTTCATAAACAAAACATACTTAATAATAGTTGATTATTTTAGTAAATATATTGATTTTGTTATTTTAAACTCTGAAACAACGGAAACTGTTATAGTGACACTAAAGTCATTGTTTGCGAGATTTGGAAAACCAAGATTGTTATATTCTGATGTTGGTCCACAGTTTAAATGTTACAAATTTAAAGAATTCAGCAAAACCTGGCAATTTGATCATATTATGTCCAGTCCTTACTTTCATGAATCCAATGGTATGATAGAACGTTATGTGGGTATATGTGAAACTATGCTTAAAAAAGTAGTTCATTTCGGATCAGATCCCTATATAGCTTTAATTGAATATCGCAATACACCTATAGATTCTAAAATAAACAAATCTCCTTCAGAGTTAGTTTTTGGTCGTCAGGTAAATGCCTTCTTGCCAATACCTGAAGATTTTGGTATTACGCCTAAAAATTATCAGGATGTTCAAGATTCAGTCAAATCTTATTTGCAGAAACGGCAAGAAGAATATAAAAATTATCATGATAAAAAATATCATACTAAGCCTAAAGAGTTTGAGAACGGTGAAGTTGTACATGTCAGAGACCCAGTAGGTACATAAAATGGTTACAGCAAAAATTAATAGTCCTAGTGATAGACCTAGAGCATATAGAGTTCAAATGCCAAGTGGCAATGTAGTTGAAAGGAATCGTTTAAATATATACAAAGCTTCACCTTTGCAAACTTTTAAGGAAGAGTCAATTGGATTACCAGATATTTCTAGAAAAGAGTTTCCAAATGTTCAGCAGCAGATAGAGTTTGTACCAGAACGAGAAAGTATTGATCTTAATGTTCCAAAAGATTTGTCGGAAAATAAATTAGCAGAAAATAAACCGATAGTTTCTCGTTCTGGCCGAAATATTTGCAAGCCAAAATATTTGTCTGATTATCTTTTAGAATAGGTGCATATGTTTTGAACTTAGAAAAAAGGGGATGTCAGGATGTTGGGTACAGTGTGTAGCGTTCATGAACGCACCCCTCATTTTAGACAGGGTTGACAGTGTTGAAGTATGTCAACCGGCCCTGTTAATGTATGCCGAGTCTTAAAAATAAAAGTGTTTGTTAAACAAATAAATCCTTGTTTTATTAATAACAAACTGACACCATACAATATTCTATTAATTTCGAATGCCCTACTGTTGTTACAAAACGTATAATTCTATCCGTTTCATCTAAAATTTTTGATTGAGCAAATATTATTTTACAGAAATTGTGGCAGGCGGGAATAAAATGGGACGAAGTCGTACCCACGGATATATTAACTGATTGGAACAATTTTCGCAATGATTTAATTAATCTAAATGACTTAAAAATTCCTCGATTCGCTATGTCAATTAAAAATCATTACTATTGAGCTTCATGGGTTTTCAGATTTCTCCGAAGCGGCGTCCGGCGCATGTATTTATTTACGATCACGTGATAGTAACGGAAAAAACACGTGTCGCACTCATCAAACAAGTCAGTCTACCGAGACTAGAATTATGTGCCGCCAACCTCCTAGCAAACTTAAGTCAGGAAATATTAAATTCCATTCATTTACAAATCGATAAAAAATATTTTTGGAGCGATTCGACTGTAACTTTAGGCTAGATATGCGGCGCGACAAACAAATGGAAGGCATTTGTTGCCAACCGAGTTGGAGATATTCAAACTCTTACCGAACCAATAAATTGGCATCATGTACAATCTAAACACAATCCAGCTGACTTGCTTACGCGCGGTATAAGTGCAGAAGAATTAGTGTCATCAAATCTATGGTGGCATGGTCCTGGATGATGAGACAGAATGGAAGGTTGATAAGGTCAGATCAACGGACTTACCTGAATCAAAACCTAATTGTCATGTGATAGTAAACAATGATGATTATTTATTTACGCGTTTTTCTTGCCTCAATAAATTAAAAAGAGTAATTTCAATTTGTTTTAGATTTATTAATAATTTAAAAACTCCAAAACCTGGGAGAAAAATTGGACCCTTACAAGTTGAGGAATTAAATTATTCAATGACCGTTTCAACAAAACTAGCGCAATTCCGGTCATTTCCTAATGAGTTTAATGACCTCTGCAACTAGAGAAGAGTTTCAGGTAAAAGTCGTCTAATAATGCTCAATCCATTTTTGGATGAGAATAAATTAATCCGAGTAGGTGACAGGTTACGAAATTCCAAGCAATTTACCGTGGACAAAAAGCATCCAATAGTGTTAGATCTTAAACACAATCTCACTAAATTGATAATGAGTCATGAACATAAAAGTCTACACCACTGTGGTCCCCAACAATTATTAGCATCCTTAAGAAACACCTATTGGCCTTTAGTTGGTCGAGACGCTGCACGAAAAATCACCTATGCTTGCGTACAATGTTTTAGGGTCAAACCATCCTCATTCCATCCCCTATGGGAGATTTACCAGAATGCCGAATTTCGCAAACTCCTCCATTTTTTAATGTCGGAATTGACTATGCCGGTCCTGTTCTAATAAAGGACCGGAAATTACGAAATGCAGGTAATAAACGCATACCTTTGTGTATTTGTCTGTATGTCGGTAAAAGCCATTCACCTTGATTTGGTGACAGATTTATCTACCGAAGCCTTTATGGCAATGTTCAAAAGATTTATAGCAAGAAGAGGAAAGCCTCAACATGTATATTGCGACAACGGTTCCAACTTTGTAGGAGCAAACTCTAAACTATCTGAGATATTCAATTTCTTAAAGGACTCATCCGATAAAATTAACGATTCATTGAGTAATGAAGGTATACAATGGCACTTTATACCGCCACATGCCTCCAATTTTGGCGGATTATGGGAGGAAGGGGTCAAAAGCGCCAAGTTTCATTTGAAAAGAGTTACAGGAAATTTGAATTTAACCTATAAGGATTATTCGACTGTTTTAATTCAAATTGAAAGCATCCTCAATTCCAGACCTATTACACCCTTATCCTCTAGCCCAGATGACTATACCCCACTCACACCTGGCCATTTTTTAATCGGTAAACCAATGACTGCAATTCCGGATCCTGACGTTGGGCAGGTTCCAGAGAACCGACTTAATAAATATCAGCAGCAACAAGCCGTTCAATGTTTGTGGAAAAGATGGCAGAGCTAATACATTTCAGAACTTCAGTCACGCCAAAAGTGGCAGAAAAATGTAATCAACCTCCTAAAGATTTACAGTCTAGTAGTAATTACAGAAGACGACCAGCCACCTCTCAAGCAGAAGCTGGCACTAGTAGTTGCACTTCATCCCGGGAAAGACAATATAGTGAGAGTGGCATCAGTCCGAGTGTCTACAGGAAATATTTTTAAAATACCCATATCGAAAATGTGCGTTTAACCCATTCTGTATGAACAATTATTATCACATATTATTAGCTCTTATGTTTGTATTATTTTGTTGCTAGCTTGTTTACAATTAGTTGTTGAATGTACTTTTCCTCGTACATATCAAGGCAGGCGGCATGTCCAGACTCCACTGAAAATTGGTAAGATCGGCAACGCTGGCGACGAGAGTGACGGTTGCCATGGAACAAAAACAAAAAAGGGGAGTCAAGAGTCAAGAGTCAAGAGTCAAGAGTCGTTCAAAAAACCTGTCACATTCACATACACCTGTCAAAGTTTAACATTAAAAAATACAAAAATATCGATATGTTTTAATTAAAATAAAAGCAAAAAAAAGGTGTTACAGTCCACACATTAAACAGGTTGGACGTACAAGGAGAGTGAACAATAGTTTTGGCTGGTGTAAGAAATCTGAGGAGTGGAGAGATTTAAATTGCCATATGTGACAACATGTGCCCAAAGAGGGAAATACTTCAATTGTATAATATTGAAGCTATGGTTACATTAACCGTTTTTTAATATAACACCTACCTTTGAACTTTACCACTTGGATCTCCGTTTGACAATGAAACTGATCATGTCGACCGAAGAGGAACAAAAGTCCAGAAGTACAATTCTGACGCCTCGAATGCTGTTAAAGTAAATGTTCGTCTGCAGACGTCTGATGATGTGTATGCATGTATACAGCGTGATTCATTAGTGCGATAAAGTCCAATCCTCGAAGATATTCGAATAAAATTTTGACTGGTTGTACCCAGCCTGAAGGACCATATTTCAAAATTGGTCGCGATTGTACAGCGAGTTCCAGAACGCCGTGACAGATCAAAGCTACATTTTTTTAAATGGGTCACCCTCTATATTACATCAAATTTAGATTCTGCTTGACTTCTCTATTGCAATGATATAAGGTTGTAGTAAGTTATACAGTGTATTTGAAAAGATCTGACCACTTGTTCCTGAAAATCGTATACTTTAAACTGCACAATTTGAAATTAATATGTTACAGCCATACGCTTGTGATGGTCTTCCATTATCATAATTCACTAGATCTGCTACCATATCTAAGAAACCGTATACAGGACGAGTCCAAACTCGAATGCATCGGTTTCACAATTTTTTCAAATGGATCACCTTGTATTTCATATCGGTAAAATTCAATCAAGTATTCCCTAAACAAAAACTAAAGAGTTTTTGTATCTGTAGAGTGGGGAGGGTGAGTTTAGGCCCACAGCACTTAGGCCACATGTGACCCATTGTACATCCTCCCAAGGAGTTGTCCTCCTAGGTCATCGTCCATCCTGTCTTTTCCTGGAAGGTGGTCAGGTCACTAGGAGACATCTCATGGTTTTGCCATCTGTCTGGACCATCCTCATCGGACAGGATTCCTTTTAGGCAATGTCTACTTTGTTTTGGATAGATACCGTGTACCTTTCCAGTTCCTCATTATTGCCAGGAATTAGGACCTCTGTTTTCCGCAGAGGGCCTTTCAAGAGGCGATTGTATGTACATCCATCCTCTTCGGGTCACAGGATTTTACAGTGGTCCTGAGATCCTGGCTTACCGTATAGGTCAGCCAGCGGTGGTCTGACATAGAAATGTGATCTGACACTTGCCAGTCCTGAATTTTGTTTGATATTTTAGCTGTCTCCAGCGTAATATCTATTATTGCTTGGCTACGGGCGTTAATAAATTTCGGCTCCGTGCCTCTGTTTAAGAATGTTAGATCTTTCTTGATTATATATTTATATAGAGACTTACCTCGGGCGTGGATATGCTTGCTGCCTCAGCTCAAGTGGTGAGAGTTTGAATTGTGCCATCGAAAGGGCTCTATATTTCCTAGAAACGTAAACAGCTGTCCTAGGTTGCTGATTGCTTTGTAGGCTGAAAATTTGACCAGTTAGGCCACTGAAACCAGTAAGTTTGGTATTTATTATCCAGGGCTCCTGGATCAAAGCTATTGTATCCTCCAATACATCAAGCTGGCGACATAGTGTTGCCATTGCCGCCTTTTTTGTGTTGGAGGTTGCAGGTTGAAGACGAAGAGGTTTCCTTGTGGGCTCTTCTTTGCCTCATGGTGGAAAGTGCACCATCTTGCCACCGCCAGGTCAGGCCAGGTCAGGCCAGGTCAGGCCAGGTCAGGATTCTACGCCGATTCAGCCGACCCAGCACCCTCTCCTTTTCACCGAATGTCGTCTTCTGGACGTCCTCCGGGATTCAGAGAGAGGCTTTGGTAAGCTTTGGCAGCTTATCCACACTGATGATCGCCAGAGATGCCTCCTCTCACGGCTTAAGGTTTTTTGTGGCTTTTCTCAGCCACTGTAGCGTCACGTCGTCATCGCAGACCACTCTGATGATTTCACCGGAGTATGTCCACGACTTGAACGTGGGCGCTTCACTGTTGCTGCTGGAGGTAGAGAAGCTCCTTGAGCAGTTGGTGTTTGACGAGACTCTACCGTTCTGCGCTAATTTTACCGTACGGTTTTGTCTCGTCTATTATTGCTACCTTGAGGTGTCTCAAGGCGGCATCGGCGAAGGTTTTAGAAGGTGCAGCGAATATCTTCGAGGATTTACAAGATCTTGGACTTTATCGCACTAATGAATCACCTTGTATATTGGGCTGAACATTCTGTGAGACCTATAAGATCTATTGCGTCTTTTTTTTTTCAGTAACTACCTAAGTCTCAGAAGCTAATAGTTTCTTTTGTCCTATTCCTTGAAGGACTATCAGAAAAACCCGGAGGTTCAGGATAGGCAAGTCTTCCTCTTCTATCCTGCGGTCTCCCAGGTGTTGTGCCCTGGGATTTTGTAGTGCCATGCATTCCGCAAGTGTGTGAATGGTGTTTCTTTTTCCACTAGTTCTTTTTGCTCCATTAGTTCAAACTTTTTGAGGTGCCAATTCAGGCGGTAGTATCCTGTCAAAACCCTAAGGCTTATGCATTCCCTTAATCTCACTTGGTCGTAGATATCCAGAAATATCTTCGAATGTCTTAGTCCTACTAGAACTTCCCAATTGTCCGATCATCTCGTTTATTGTTGCAATGACCGTATTAACTGCGATCATTTTGCCAATTAACCAAATAGCTTTCCCTTTAAGTAAAACAACTCCCGCGATTAACCTTCATTCAACATTCATCAATTACAAACACTGAGGAGGAACTTAATCCTATAGCAGGGTCCAGAGTTGAATGTTCCATAAATCACCAATATTACCAGCAAAATTATATTGGTGCTGATACCGCAAAAGAGATGCAGTCCCCAAAAAGGTATTTCAACTCCTCTCTTTGCTAGTTCATCTTTTGTTTCATATCCAGTGTGTCCTTCAGTCACCTTCAGTAGGGTGACGATGCTTTTCTTGTCTAGTTCATTAAATTTTTTAAGAAGTCCAATACCGTTTGAGAAAGGGTTACACAACTGACTGCTTCAATAGCTACTAGCGTATCCGACATTCATTAATATTGAAGGCGTGATTTTCCGCTTGAAATATGATTGAGCTTTTTTTGTTTGTTGGCCCGCACACTCCCACTGCACTATTCTCTACTGCCACTTAATGGCAATATTTACAAGCCTGGTAATGATATTTTATTTGTATTCCGTATTGAATTTTTTTTCCAAACAGTTATACTTTTCCATCAATCCATGATGTGGTAGATGACGTTTTCCAAAAAACGTCAAACGTAAATTCTGACTAA
The DNA here is from genome assembly GCA_947563755.1 of Lochmaea crataegi. Classification (NCBI taxonomy): domain Eukaryota; kingdom Metazoa; phylum Arthropoda; class Insecta; order Coleoptera; family Chrysomelidae; genus Lochmaea; species Lochmaea crataegi. Next base: position 27,547,318 of record OX387430.1, read on the forward strand.
ATTTCTTCCGGCAAAAATGTACTTCATGAAATATAGGCTCAAACAACCGCCTATGTGGCTGACCAAAAACATAGATCTGATGGATCATTCAGTCCAGGTTTAGCCATGAAGAAAATATCCGTAATCTCATAATTTAAAAGTCAACTGTATATGGTCATTCCATTGACAAAGGAGAAGTGCTCCAAAAATTGGTTCAAGGACTTGCAAAGAAGTGGAACAAGGAAATTAGTAGAATGTTTTAACGTGCTTTCTATATTTAATATGTAAGTTTTCCCATTGAGAAATTTTAAGCAGCTGATGTATAATACATAAAACAATAAAAATTGTCTTGGGCAGCCAAGCGGCTTAAAAAGAACTTGGCTCTTATAGAGTAGCCTCTAAGCTGGTATCAAACTGCCAAACAAGACTCAACAAATTGTCTCTGGTCATTCTGGTAAGGATGACAACGAAAAAGTCTCTTTTGCATTGGACCAGAACTTGCCATTGGCATCTCATCAAGTTTTGACAAACAAACAATACCTAGAATGCAAAAAGAGCTTAGGAATTCCTGCCAAATGAACCAATACTCGTTCATTCAAAGGTCTTTATACATTTTTCGAAGACTATAGCAGGCATGACCTAAGTTGAATAACAGGCCTACTGTCGGAAGATCCGATGTGCCGCCTTTGAATGGAAGATGATGGAACAGCAGAGTTTTTATTCGCTCCACCGCGGTCCCAATCAGGCTTCAGATGTTTGACAGGGTCTTTCTCTCTCGCCCTAAGACCTGGAATATCATTCACCAAATAAACTAATCGGATTTTTTTTCATTCCGTTATTTAACGTCGGTCTATCTCTGCAACTGAGGCCAATCAGCGACGCCGGGAGCACTCTACCCCTAACCGGAAATTTTGCTAGATCCACTAGTGTTCCAACCAGTGGTAGGGATCTTTATCGAGCCCAACATCCATGGTCTCGGGATCTCGGTTTTACGTCTCATACGAAAGACGGCATATCTACATTATACCTCGTGCTCTTTGGTAAAATGCCTGCGAGCTGTGATATGCTACTTACCCTAGCAATCTAAGGTGTTTTGCTTCAGGCTGTACGGGCCCTACGACGATGTTTCCCCAGTGGTCAACCATCCAAGTACTAACCGCGCTCGACTCTGCTTCAGTAATTATCGCATCAGAGGCGTTCCACTACAGTGCTGGGTCGACGCCCAATCAGATTTGTTAAAAAGCTGCATTTATCGGGTGAAATTTCAATAGACTTTTGCGACTCTCATGCCAGGCTGCACTACCTTGGCTTAAGCCAGGCTTAAGAAATTAACTATTATCTAACCGCATATATGCACGAAATTTTTAGCACAGCTTGTCCATTCAAGTGAAGACATAAGGTATTGTACGTAAGCGTGGCTTTACTAAGCAAAACATGCAATGCAATGAAGATTGGAATTATCAGTGAGCTGCACTTTGTTAAGCATTACAATTAAGCTAAGCTGGTGCAATCGGGCATCAGTGGATTACCGAAAAAACCCACTCACTTCAAATCTAACCTAACCTAGTTATCCCCTGTATAAATATACGTCAGTTCTTGTATTAATAATAAGGTTGACAAAGTTTGCAGAAAAAATACGTTTTTTATCAAGAAACATCGATTGCTGTTTTATTTTTTCGTAATAAAAGTCCATCCTGAAAATAAGGATGAAGAAATTGAAAAATTTCGCCCAATTATACTGGTATTAATAATGTGAAAATACATGCTGGAAATATATTTTATAATTTCATGTTCCGATAATATTTACTGACGACTTAATAATGTTAATTTTTTTAAAAAGAATCTCGAGAATAAGGTAATGAAAAACATCCATGTAATTTATGTTATGTTCGATGACATGAATGGTAATCTATTAAACAACCAGTAGCGGTAGATTTTTTATAAACTTCATAACATAAAGACTGGTTTATCGAATCTTTTGTAATAAGCATAACCAAACAAGGTATCTAATTATTAGATTCCGATTCACTCATTGTACGTCAAGTATTAATATAACCAAGAAAACTATTTATCTCTGATTGTGAATTCCTTCAAAGTGAAATGCAATTATAAGCATATTCAACTCGTGCCATATTCTTTGACAATGCAACAAAAAACGGATAGAAAACAAATTTGTTAACGGAATTTGGATTATGTTGATTTTGTACATCATTTCATAACTATGAATGGGACTTGGATCTACTACCATGAACCTAGATAGGAACAAGAACGATTACAGTGGTCTGGAGCTGATTGTCCATATCCAAAGCAGATAAGAACATACTATTAGTAAAGAACGTTATTGCATCAGTTTTCTGTGATACAAATGGTATTTTGTTGGACTATTGTGAGAAAGGAAGCAAAAATTAATTCTGAATATTACTTCCTTTTGTACAGCTGGGTATGAAAATTCGTGCAAAAAGTCCTGTTTTGCCAAAGACGAAAGCCTGGTTTCACCAAGACTCTTATTCATAAACGTGTTAAGCAGCCACCTTAATCACTAGATTTGCCTATTTGATATTTAAATCCGCGTTTACTTGGTCTTCCCATCTTGTTTTTGGTCTTCCCTTTGCTCTGTCTATAACTGGTGTCCATTCTGTTATTTTTCTTAGTGTTTCATCTCCACTTTTTCTATAAATGTGTCCGTACCATCCCAGTCTGCGTGCTTTTATAAATTTTACATTGTCTTCCCCATTATTTTTTTGCACAATTTCTTAATTCATTAGTCTTCTCACTTCTCCTTCTCCGTAAATTTTCCTCATAATTTTTCTCTCGAATATCCTTAATTTATTTTCTTCTTTTTTTTGGTCAGATTCGCTATTTCAGCGCCATAGGTCACCACTGGTCGAATCGCTGCGTTGTATATTTTTATTTTTGTGTTTTTACTAATTTTTTTACTTTGAAGGTATCGTTTGTATCTGAAGAAAGCTCTATGTCCTGCTTGTATCAGCTGATCTATTTCTAATGTTCTATCTCCTTTTAAGTAGATTCCTAAATAATTGAAACTTGTCACTACTTCGTATTCGTATTCTCTTATCTTAATTGTCTGCGGTTGAGCTCTATTTCTGGATATAAACATTGCTTTAGTTTTCTCTTGATTTACCTTCAGTCCTCTCTTTTCAGCTTCTATCATCAATTTTATGATGATGTCATTGAGTTCTTTTAGATTTCTTGATATTATCGCTATATCATCTGCACTCGCTAGGATTTGTGTCAGTTTTGTTATTATGGTACCTCTTAAACCAACAGCTCTGATGACTCCATCTAATGCAATATTGAAAAGAGTTGTAGACATTGTATATCCTTGCCTCGTACCACTGTTAAATTCAAATTCCTTTGTTTGCCCTTTTTCTATCAATACTCTTGCTGCCGATCGTTCCATCGTCATATTTATTAGTCTTCTCATTTTACTCGATACCCCGATGATTTTCAAATATTCTTTAAGTGCCTCTCTGTTTATACTATCGATAGCCTGTTTAAAGTCTATAAATAGTATATTCAGATCAATGTTGTATTCATAACTTTTTCAATAATTTGTGTCATTATGTGAATTGGGTCCATAGTCGACTTTCCTTTCCTAAATCCATATTGATAATCACCTATTTTTCCTTCTATCTTGTCTCTTAGTCTTTCATTTAAAATTGTTGTGAACATTTTATAGGCCGAGTTTAATAGTGTTATTCCTCTGTAGTTGGAACATTCAAGCGGGTCCCCTTTCTTATGTATCGGTATAATTACTCCTGTTTTCCATTCTGCTGGCATCTTTTCTTTTTTCCATATTCCGTTCACTAATTCGAATAACATTTCCTTGAGCATGGTTCCTCATTTTTTTATTAATTCCCCATTAATTTCATCGACTCCTGCCGCTTTATTATCTTTTAACTTTTCTATTGCTTCGTTAAATTCATCATATCGTGGCTCTTCATCTTCATCTTCCTCCTCTAGCTCCATGTATTCTCTATTCTCAGTGTAAATATTCTGGTGTTCTGTGGTCAGTAGGTTTTTAAAATGACTCCAGTTCTATTTTTGCTACATTGGTTGTTTTTCTTTTACTTTTTATATTTGCAAATAACTTAAAATTGTCTTTGTTATTTAGCTCAATTTCTTCCATTTTTTGTATTATCCATTGATTTTTTTTTTCGTTTTATTATCTTCACTGCCTCTTTCCTTAATTCTTTGTATATTTTATAATCTTGTTCAGTCCCTGATCCTATCCATCGTTGTCTGGCTTTTGTTTTACGATTACTTATATTTCCACAATCTTCGTCAAACCAGTCATTTCTCCTTGTATTTTCTCGTTGGCCAACCGTTTTTTCTGCTGCATTTTTAATACTGTTTTTTATACATTCCCAATTTTCTTCTATATTCTTTCCTTCTTGTATTCCTCTAATTCCTGCGATCAATTCCGCCTCATATTTTCTCCTAATCTTTTCATTTTTCAGTTGTTTTAGGTTCCACCTTTTCCTACCTATTCTTTTCTTGTTATATTTTATTTCTAGATTTAGTTTCGTCAAAACCAAGAAGTGGTCAGTGTCGGCATCTGCTCCTCTATGTGATCTGACTTCTTCTATACTATTTATTCTTCTTTTTGAGATTAGTACGTGATCTATTTGGTTTCCCGTGTTTCTTCCAGGTATCATCCATGTAATTTTGTGTTCTTTATTATGTTTGTGTCTTGTACTCACAATGTACATATTTTGTTCTGCTGCTAGGTTGCATAGCCTTATACCATTGTCATTTGTGATTCCATGGGTTGTATGCTTCCCTGCCACACCACTTACGAAATCTTCCTTCCCAATTTGAGCATTGAAGTCACCAAGTATAAGAAGTGAATCGGGCCTAGAAATTTTTTCACACACTTCCTCTAGTTTATTATAAAACTCTTTTCTTCTTCGCCATCGTCAGTTGGGACATATGTGTTTACTAAAGAAACATTTGCCTTATCTCCTTTTATTCTAATATATAATATTCTTCCTCCGAGGCTTCTAAATTCTATCAACTCGTTTCTGATCATCTTGTCTACCATAAATCCCGTTCCTCTATGTCCTTGTTTGTGTTCTCCTCCATAGAGAAATGAATAGTCCTTTTTGTCGATCCTACCTTCTTCTTTCCATCTTATTTCTTGTAGTGCTAGGATTTTTATTTTGTATTTCTTCAGTTCTTTTGCAATAAGTTCCCTTTTTCCTGGTTTAAGCATCGTTTTAATATTCCATGTCCCTATTTCAAAATCCTTCTCCTTCTTTTTCTTTTTGTACTTCTTTTTACTTGTCTGTTTTTGCTTATCGGTTTTATTTGTTTTTTTGTATTCGGTTATTTTTCCCTTGGTTCCTTTTTCATTGCCATGTCCGTTTCCATTTTTGCTCTCATCGAGCGATGTCAGTTTTTTGCTGCATGCTTTTTTATTTTTCTTATTTGTTCATTTGGACTGCTTGTTTCTGGCGACCTTTCATTAACCTTCCTTTTTCGATCCTTGGAAATTCCTTGTTCCTCCTATAGTTCCGTGTCCATATCACTCGCTGCGTATATCTCATTATTTACAATCAGCTTATTATATTTAATAACTGCTTTGTAACCTTTGTTCCTTGCCTCTTGTAGCTGAGGGTACAATTTTTTCCTCTTCTCAACAATTTCCTTAGGGTGGTCCTCCTCGATCCAGATCTTAGTGCCTTTTAGTTTTTTGCTTTGCTTAAGCATTTCAATTTTTTTGCTTCCCGTTGTTAATTTCAATATTATAGGTCTTTCTACTCCATTTCTTTGTTTCCCCATTCTTCTGATTTCGTCAATCTCTGATTCTGGATTGATTTTTATTCCAATTGCCTCCAAAACGTTAGCTACCTTTTTGATTGTTTCCTAGGTATTTTCCATGTCTTTGTCCTCTATGCCTTTCAGTACCAGGTTTTTTTTCCGCATTTCTTTCCAGAGCTGCAATTTTTTCATCTTGTTTTTCTATTTTTTCATCTTGTTTTCTCATTTTTCCTTTCAGTTTTTCATTTTCTAATTTGACTTCTTTTAATTCACTTATCACAACTCCCAACTTCTCATCCATCAATTTTATATTGTTGCCTATATCTTTAAACATATTTTGAATTTTTTCCATATCTGTAATTGTATCGTTCATACTCCGCGGTAAACAGCTAGCTATCCCACCTCAACGGTTCGGAGGTTTCTAGCTGCTATGTATTATAATCCCTTTAGTTTAGACTTTCTTCACGATTCGGCAACACTGTAGGATATTCTGACGTGGATTCTTTTTGTATTTATTCGTTCTTATCTGTTAACCTCAGCTGATTAGATCTACTTGGATCTACTACCAAGAACCTAGATTGGAACAAGAACGATTACAGTGGTCTGGAGCTGATTGTCCATCTCCAAAGCAGATAAGAACATACTATCAGTAAAGAACGTTATGGTATCAGTTTTCTGTGATACAAATGGGATTTTGTTGGACTATTGTGAGAAAGGAAGCAAAAATTAATTCTGAATATTACTTCCTTTTGTACAGCTGGGTATGAAAATTCATGCAAAAAGTCCTGTTTTGGCAAAGACGAAACCTGGTTTCAGCAAGACTCTTATTCATAAACGGGTTGAGCAACCGCCTTAATCACTAGATTTGCCTTCCAGCAATTACTATCTTTCTAGAAACCTGAAACAATTTCTTAGTGAAAAGCGTTTTTCATCGAACTAACGAGCCATGGCAGCCACTGAAGAGTATTTCACGGAGCTATCGAAATCTTATTAGATAAAAAATAAAATTATTAGTAACGTTAGACTAAGTGTATTCGATATGGCATGACCAAACAATTTAATTTTGTAATCAACTTCAGGAATAAACTGAGTTCCAAGAAATAATGGACCAGCGAATCCACCTATTATGATCTTAAGAAGCATATCACAAGATGGGATACTGATGGATCAAAAACTGCGGAAGGAACAGGGACTGGAATTTACGGCGCCATACTTCGATATGCTATGCAAATGGAAAGCTTTGGGCTCATATTATATCAGCTCGAAGATGTTTGGGAAATGTCTTAGTAAACTTTGGGAACTAGGAGGAATTATCCCACCAGCTGAAGCCGGTGAATAAGAAAATGAAGTAATTGATGAGCTAGTCAGGAAGGCAGTAGTGTTTAAATTTATATTTCTAGCGTATTATATTTATTATACAAGACCCCTTAACAAAGATGTCACTATTCTTTGAACCCAGTTCTGTTTATCTCATCTCCTGTAACATATACAAACGGCCAAGGTTAAGAATGCAGACATGATAAGTTAAGGGTTCTGAAAAGTGAAGTGGCCTGTTTGGAAATGGGTTGATTTGGAATGTTTAGTCTATATATAACCGTGTGATTGAAAAGAGTAAATTCAGATATAATAGTTTTAATATCATCGAGTTTCATTTAATTTAATCCTTTTTGAATCTTAAATTAGCCACTTTCTTTGTAGAACCAGCACCATTCTGAAAAATTGGTCCTAATGCCTTCAGGGAGGAATTAAAAAGAAAGGCGGAAAAAATGAAGCATACCCCTGTAAAAGCCTTCCTGAACAGTGCCAGTCCAAAACTGCTCTCTAACTTCAATTGATATATAATAATATATAATATATAATATATATATATATATATATATATATATATATATAAAATTCAAATCAAAATTATTATTAGATGTATTTACCATTTGAAACAACTTGTAATACAATCTCGAATGCTGTCCTTGAGAATGGAAATAAAGATATTCCGAAAGCTTGGAAAATAGTGTAAAGAGTACTCATTTTACAATTTTGCCGCTTCCCCAATATTCCTGTCCTTGTATATATATATATATATATATATATATATATATAAATTACTAGAAATATTTGCCAACTCAGTAACGGAGACGATTTATTTGGGGATGTGGCAATAAAATACCAGAGAGTACTCTTTTTAAAATATATTCCAAGCTTTCGAATATAACATATTCATTCTCAAGGAATTATTTAAACGAGGATGTCGGACATCATGTCATATTGAATGTCATATTGTTTTTTGAGTTTAATATGTAATGAACGTTTATGTCAATTATAAAATTTAATTTTTATCTATTTTTACAATTATACCGACATCCTCGTTTAAATAATTCCTTGAGAATGAATATGTTATATTCGAAAGCTTGGAATATATTTTAAAAAGAGTACTCTCTGATGTCATATTGAATGTCATATTGTTTTTTGAGTTTAATATGTAATGAACGTTTATGTCAATTATAAAATTTAATTTTTATCTATTTTTACAATTATACCGACATCCTCGTTTAAATAATTCCTTGAGAATGAATATGTTATATTCGAAAGCTTGGAATATATTTTAAAAAGAGTACTCTCTGGTATTTTATTGCCACATCCCCAAATAAATCGTCTCCTATATATATATATATATATATATATATATAAATTACTAGAAATATTTGCCAACTCAGTAACGGAGACGATTTATTTGGGGATGTGGCAATAAAATACCAGAGAGTACTCTTTTTAAAATATATTCCAAGCTTTCGAATATAACATATTCATTCTCAAGGAATTATTTAAACGAGGATGTCGGTATAATTGTAAACATAGATAAAAATTAAATTTTATAATTGACATAAACGTTCATTACATATTAAACTCAAAAAACAATGAATGTCATATTGTTTTTTGAGTTTAATATGTAATGAACGTTTATGTCAATTATAAAATTTAATTTTTATCTATTTTTACAATTATACCGACATCCTCGTTTAAATAATTCCTTGAGAATGAATATGTTATATTCGAAAGCTTGGAATATATTTTAAAAAGAGTACTCTCTGGTATTTTATTGCCACATCCCCAAATAAATCGTCTTCTATATATATATATATATATATATATATTGATATGGAAAGTGAAATCATACAACACATACACCAAACAAGGGTTATTTCAGTATAAAATCCAAATAAAATATAAACAAATCACCTGACAAATATTTACAACCCAAACTTTAAACGGGAATCTTTATAACTTCTCTCTAATTTATTGAAATCTTATCACATAGTTTCAGAATTTTCAAAAGCTTTGCGAAAGTTTCTTGGCTCATCATAAATCTAAAAAGAAAGAACCTGAAAATTAAAAATTATTAGTTAGGTTATAAAATCTGACACTGGTAAAAATAGAAGAAGTACACTTATGAACATATGTAACAAAGTGTGAATCTAGATTTGTCAACTCGAACGGAAGAAAGGAGATGACAACTGAAATTAAAACAGATGTCAAATAATTTTAAAATTTTTTAACTAAAAGATAAAAACAATAATAAATTATTTGGAGACATTAAAAATAAACTTTGATATCAGAAAAAGATCAAATTATAAAACAATCAAGTCAAATAACAGAAATCAAAAATTATTAAATGAATTTGATTGGTCAGCAAATATAGAAAAACTTAAAAATAAAGAGACATATGGATTTTGAAAAGATAGAAAAATTTGATATTGGTTGCTATTGATTAGAAAACGGTAAGTTACAAAAAAGATATACAGAATTGAGAAGTATAAGCTTTTTCATGTTTAAAAATTTATTTAAAATTAGACTACGTTGTATTAAAAGTGAAACTATAAAGTGATTTGTGTTTCTAACCTTTCCTTATCAAGTTTCTGTTAAAAACAGAGGTTGAATAATCTCTGTTAATATAAAATTCTTTAAACAAACCATGAGTGAAGGTTCCGAGAGGTAAACAAAACTGAAAATCTTCCCAAGCCGACCCCGAAGCCATATTGAAGCCACTTCTACGAGAGACTCCAAGGCCCAGAAAGGTCTAAAACATAGAAAATCTTAGAAAATAATACAAGATAAAAAGGTATTTCATAAACTATAAGTTACATTATTAAACTTACGTGCGTGTGATCAAATCCAGAACTCAATATTTATTGATCTTCGTTACGATTACAATATCGTCAAATTTGTATATAAAATCTGTTAAAAACAGATGTTCTATTTTGTCTTTGTTTATTAGTGTTACATGTTAAAAGAGTTGTATAATTTTCATATATTTATTAGATATAAGAACTTCATTTAGTGTGAAAGTTGAGCGAAAGATCATTTAGACAAGTGTTTTGAATTGTTTCTTATGTATGTACTTATCAATTCTATATAAATACGCCGTTCATTAAAAAATAAATTAAATAATATCTCATAAATTTCTAATATAAAGAGTTTTCTTCCTATTAAGTTGACAAAACTGCTTCACAGTTGGATAGTTACTATTATTCAAGGGCAAGGACACAGGACCGGCCTGAGGATATATTAAATAATAAAATAAAAAAGATACTAAGTGAGCATTTTACCCATGAACCCAACCTGAGGTGAAGAGTCATCATAAAAGGTGAGTGATGTATGATATCACTAATATTTAAATTAAAATTCATATTAATTGGCGCCCAAATAAATATATTACAATAAATAAATTAAAATACATATTAACACCATAAATTAAAAAATTCATATTAATTTAAAAATTCATATCAATATATATAATATTGGATATATATGTTTATCTACAAAGATATAATAGTATTAGTAAGCATAACTATATACACTCATCGAATATTTTTTAATTTTAATAATTTATTTTCGCAGAAATAAATTCTGATTAATCAAGTCATTTAAATACTATGAATTACAAAAAATAGTTTATTTAATATTATTTCAGTGCACAAAAGTTTTCATCGGAAGAAAATCGTGAAAAAAAATGATGCCAAAATTAAGGATATTTACTTAATACTTAAATGCTACTTGGATGACAAATACAAGTCTTTCGATTAAGATTAAAGCATAGTTAGTACCAAGTATTCCCCTTCGAGCTCCAATTACTGCTTGCATTCTTCTCGGCATGCTGCTAAGTAGAGTTTGAATAAATTCTTGAGGAATTGCGTCTCACTCATCTAATGCAGCAATCCGTAGCTGTTTTATTGTTCTTGGAACGGTATTTCTTCTTCGTATGCGGCGTTTGAGATAATCCCACATGTGTTCTATTGGATTTAAGTCATGGCCAATCTAATCTTTGAATTTGGACCACATCTAGGTAATTAGTCACTATGCCAGTTGCATGCAGTCGAGCATTATCGTGCATTAATATGAATATATCGTATCCAATTTGGCCGACATATGGCAAAGCATGATCTTGCAGTATGTTTTCGATATGCAAGTCACTAGTCATTCGTCCAATCTCTTCCACGAGTTTGGTGCGTCCCTCCCAACTAATACCTCCCAGAACATTATACCGCCACCTCCAAAACTAACGGTCTTTATGATATTGCAACTGGCGTACCGTTCCCCAACTCTTCTGTAGACGTCCATTCCATTCCATAACTGATTCCAAGTCTCATCGGTGAAGATATCATTTTTCCAATTCTCGATATCCCACTGAACATGTATTCTGGCAAATTCTAATCTAAATTTTGTGATTTTGGAGAAGACGTGGAACTTTGACGGGTCGTCTTGGCTTTAAACCTGCTTCTTTTAATCTTCGCCTGACTGTTTTTGAACTCACATTAATTTCTGTTACATTTAGTAGGTCATTTTTGAGATGCGTCAAGGTTATTGTGCGATTTCGTGTAGAAGTAAATATCAAAAATCGATCATCAACTGCTGTTGTACGCCTCTTGCGCCCTTGATAGGGTCTTCGTACGAAATTTCCTGTCTCTTGATACCTTTTTAAAATATTCGATACTGTAGATTGACCTCTTCTGAGACGTCGTGCAACAGTATATTACGGACCAAGACCAGTAAAGTAAGAAATGTCTCAGATCACATGTAATTGTCGGTCGAAGTGAAGCTGAGGTCGACAAACATGTGATCTGAGGCTTTCTCACTTACTGGCCGAGGTGTGTATACTATTTTTCTTCGTTTTTTCGTATAGCGTGGCGTGGCGTGGCGTGGCCGAAAGTTGATAATTTTAGCATTTTTAAATAAGTAAGTAATCAACTTACTAGATGAATAACATCAGCACATATAAATTTACGGAGATTTTTTAAAATTATTCTGAAATAATAGTGATGACAAAAAATATTCGATAATTTTGTCAATGAGTGTATATTCATTAACACATTTTCTTTAAAGTGGATATCCATAACCATTCACTGTGGTTTTTGTTTCTTAACTATCTTCGACTGCAATGATTTTATTTATAAAATATCCTCCGCCTCTGTTGTATTTGCGTGGTGTGGTGTATGATTCAGAAACGTTTTGTGGGTTTAACACGTTCTTTAATATACCAAATACAAACATACATGCGTCCACCCGCACACCTTGCTTAGTTATTCAACGTTGCCGTATGATAATATTTTCTCAGGAATTAGGAATTTGGTTCAATTGAATAACCAAATAACCTACAATTTACATGAAATCTAATCCATGTTGAATCATGAAGAAGGTCAAAATTATCTTCAATACGTCACAAACAATATTTACAGTGGTTTATTTAAACAAAGGACTCCGTCCGAAACCTAAATTCGTTATAATGTAGTTTTTGATGTCCCGATCAAAATTCTTGAAAAAGCGAGATGAAGAGTTTCCGAGTTACGGGGAGTCAAACATGCGAAAAACTGGTTCATCGGATTATTGATTTCGCTGAGCATGTGGCGATGACATTACCATACATAGTTAAATATTACAAATACTAATTATTATTGTAGTCCAAACCTTCGTGATATACGCGGTTTGTGTACAGGGTGCACCATTTTTCTTGAGGAAGCCACATATAATAATTACTATATACAGACAGCATTTGATAGGGTAGATATCATTCCAAGAAAGTTAGCTTTCATGGGGTTTTTGGAACAGGTTGTAGAAATAATAAAAAATTATTGAACTTTTGAAAACATAAAGTTCATAGTCAGATAGAACGAGAATGATACGAGAAAAATTCATGCAAATTTGGGAGTACCTCAAAGTACAATTCAGGACCATTATTATTTATTATGTATATTAAGAGGGCCCTCCGCGCAGGTGTATAAACCTTAAAACTTACACAAAACTTGTTACTTATCTAGTAATTTTTTGGTTGAAAATATTTACGATAGATGTCGCTAGTAGTACCGAATCGGCTTTTATTTATGCAACTTATTTTCTCTCTCTCTTTTTGTCTTTCCACTCTTGACCGTATAGGTATAAAGTACAATATTGTATTTATTGTATCTAAGCCCTTCACGATTTAAACAAACTTTTCTCCGGATCAGCTGTTTCGATGTTTTGGTTTCAAACAAACACAATTTCTGCCAGCAAATATTTTTATTTTCAATCGCAATAGGTAAATTATGATTTCATTTATTTGCTATTTTTACTCAACAGCTAGTATGTTTATTTTACCTATAGGTATTCTCGTTACTTCTTTAATTTTTTTCTGTACTTTTATAGGTTAATATAGAAATTAAAATAATATTCCAATCATTATCGTCGTTTCTCTACATTTTCAAGTTTTATAGGTACCTATCGAGATTTACAATTTCCATTTATTGAGAAGTAGGTAAGTAGGTACCTAATGATAAAATACAAAGCAAACCAAGCCGACCTAACAAAAATCCATTGGAATTATCTGAATGAAAAAACACTGCAAAAAGCTAATCTTGTGAATATTTTCACGTGATAGGTTACCTATAGATATAATATATACAACATAACTTACAACCCATTATTAATTATTACGGACCATTTTTTTAAAATAATTTATTGAATACGAAATAAACTAGGTATAATATATACATTAGATCTCAAAATTTAAATTAGATGTGATTTTTGCTCAAGAGTCTCAAGTAGGTAGGTAGGTACATTTTTTATTTTGGACAATTTCAAAAATTATAAAGAAAAGATTTTTAGAATTAAGAATAACTTCCAAATATTTAACACATTGTTTTACATCAAAAATTTTTTTATTTCACAGAAAATATCGAAAAAATTATTATGTTTATCTAAATAAACAATATTGAATACCTATTTGAAAGTTATTTTTAATTCTAAACATCTTTTCGTTTTTAAAAGATTACTTATTTTAAAATATATTTATACAAAAAGGAACTGAATTTGACCGAGATTTTCGCTAAAACATTTTAGAAACTTCAGTTTTTTTACCCATTTTACGGACCTACCCTCATTTCAAAAATGTTTGAAGCCACATAACTTTGTACCTACTGATAAGATAAGAAAACAGATTGAAGGGAAACATAAATAAAGCTCAGATATTTCAACTCTACCAAGTCGAAGCAGCGCTATTGCCATTTCTAGAGTAGGTAGACGAAATTAATTTTTTAGTCTTCCTTTGTTTTACAATATTTTTCTAATCAACAACTAACACTATTACTACGTCATCCTTTAATAATTATTATTTGGGTTCTTATTTTCTTTCAATGTTTTAAATGCTTATATAATCAATTAATTTGCAAGGTAATTTCGACTAGGTATATTGACAAGACAAAGTTACCTACAAAACATTTATGCTTCGAAATTTTTTAAAATGTAATGTTACCTACCTCATTCATTAATTTTATTCAACAATTATTATTATCTATGGCAAGCTAAAAACTAGATAACCATCCTTATCTCTTTTTATCGTCGTAATGGAGAGGATTATTAAATTGTATCTAAGGATTTCTAGGGATAATTTTTACATTTGGCATCGAAGCTTTAAAATCGAAAAGAGCCAAGTAAAATCGTAAAATACAGAATGCTGCTTTCACAACCGATGTTGCCATGTTATACGAAAATCCTCAAACAAGGAGAAATTTTTTTTAACAAGAAAATCTATGCACGTCATAAAAGATATTAGGTATATTTTAGGAACTTGCAATATCTATATAGTGACCGTTTGACCTGTATGTTAGGTTTCTTATGTTTTCAAAATTCGATATTCGACTTCGTACCTAGAGTGTATTAGTCATAAGGCAAATTGTGATTAATTTTTGGGTTTCCAAAATAGAAATATATCAGGTAAGTATGTGCTTATATTTTGTTATTGTTTCATTTCAGATAATTGTAGGTTTTTCATTATTATTTTCTCGTTACAATATCTAGGTAAGTAAATTCAACATTATTTTTATAGTTGTGGCAACTATGTAAATTCTAAAAATTTACGTTACGTTTTATTGTGCAAAAAACGAACAAATTCGACTGGGTAGGGGTAGCGTGTGTTTTTAGATCCAGGGGCAATCGGCGGGCAATTGAATATAACCAGAATATAACCAAAGAATACACCAAAATAACTAATAATCACAACACAACGGGGTTGTGTTGTGCTAATAGTAGCAGATGTTACTTTGTTGTGTATATCTGCGATAATATAGATCTACTGAAGCAATTCTATACAGAATGTATAGCTCCTGAAATAATCAGAAATCAAATAGGAAAAGGACAGAAATACATTGACCTCCCTTATATCAAGCAAGCAATATCAGAATATGAGAAAAAGAAGTCTGGCAAGACAGAATCCAGATAATTAGGGCAAATATATGGATGCCGATACTAATGCGTAAGTAAAAACACTAACAAGACATTTTAAAATGAAGCCTGATGTAACTGCCAGCACAGGTCCGAATAATATTCCATATAGCAGTGTTCGCTATAACTATTCAGTAAGTAAAAAAATGTAAACACCTATTTAGAAGAAACATCTAATCTTTATATTTCATTTACAGTTCTGATTATGTAATTAAAACGAAGCCTGATGTAACTGCCCGCACAGGTCCAAATAATATTCCATATAGCAGTGTTCGCTATAACTATTCAGTAAGTAAAAAAATGTCAACACCTATTTAGAAGAAACATCTAATCTTTATATTTCATTTACAGTTCTGATTATGTAATTAAAACGAAGCCTGATGTAACTGCCTTCACAGGTTCAAATAATATTCCATATAGCAGTGTTCGCTATAACTATTCAGTAAGTAAAAAAATGTCACCACCTACTTAGAAGAAGCATCTAATCTTTATATTTCATTTACAGTTCTGATTATGTAATTAAAACGAAGCCTGATGTAACTGCCCGCACAGGTCCAAATAATATTCCATATAGCAGTGTTCGCTATAACTATTCAGTAAGTAAAAAAATGTCACCACCTACTTAGAAGAAGCATCTAATCTTTATATTTCATTTACAGTTCTGATTATGTAATTAAAACGAAGCCTGATGTAACTGCCCGCACAGGTCCAAATAATATTCCATATAGCAGTGTTCGCTATAACTATTCAGTAAGTAAAAAAATGTCAACACCTATTTAGAAAAAACATCTAATCTTTATATATCATTTACAGTTCTGATTATGTAATTAAAATGAAGCCTGATGTAACTGCCCGCACAGGTCCAAATAATATTCCATATAGCAGTGTTCGCTATATCAGTAAGTAGAAAAATGTCAACACCTACTTAGAAGAAGCATCTAATCTTCATATTTCATTTACAGTTCTGATTATGTAATTAAAATGAAGCCTGATGTAACTGCCCGCACAGGTCCAAATAATATTCCATATAGCAGTGTTCGCTATAACTATTCAGTAAGTAAAAAAATGTCACCACCTACTTAGAAGAAGCATCTAATCTTTATATTTCATTTACAGTTCTGATTATGTAATTAAAACGAAGCCTGATGTAACTGCCCGCACAGGTCCAAATAATATTCCATATAGCAGTGTTCGCTATAACCATTCAGTAAGTAAAAAAATGTCAACACCTATTTAGAAGAAACATCCAATTTTTTATTTCATTTACATTTCTGATAAAATGGATTGTTTAAAACTTTTGCTGAAATGAGTTTGAAATAATTTTGTTAGTAAAAATATTTATTTAGAGTATTTAGAATTAATTTTTTTTTCAGTCTTTATAACGATATGGATCAAGACTTCAGTATGTCGATGGGTGTCACCACCCCTTTGTGAGTGTAGAATCGTAAAAAATGGATAATTTTATAAACTTTTAATTTTCTTTTTGTTCTGAGGAGAAATGGTAGAGAAAAATGGAAGATGAACTTCAGTTGCTATGTACTAATAAATATGAAGAAGAATATTTTTGATTTGTTTCTTTTCAACAAAAACATACATACACCTATTTTTGCTGTGATTTTTTTTGAATAATTAATAAGGATCATTGAAAAAGCAGACATGTCTGTTTATTGCTATAATAAACATTTTTATAGTTTACCTAATTAATTAGCATTTCTTTCTGTATTATAATTAATATAAAAACTGCCTACTTACTCTGTACTTCAAATTTGTAATACTACAATTAAACAAAAAGATTGATTGCCTAAATAATTTGTTTTTGTTTTCAATAAAAGAAGACATTTTTGGTATAATTTACTTGAATAATTAGGATTAAGAAGAGTCAATGGAAAAACAGGCATGTCCGTTCATTACAAACTGGAGGAAAACTGCAAAAAGTATTTATAATAACATTTCGATACATCACCTGGAAAAATTGAAGATCAAAAATATATAACATTTTAATTCCTGTGTTTCGAAAATAAATGATTACAACAGAATAGAATACGAAATGTCTATTTTGGTCAATTAGTAGAATGCATTTATTACTATCACCAATGTAGTTTTTCTCACTAACTCGGGTGGCCAATGTTTGTATGCTGATGAAGTCTATGGTTGTGTACAGGTCCCCGGAGGAACCAAAAGGCCCCGATATGGGGATCAATAAATATAGGGCACTTTTTTGTGGGATCACTAGCAGTAGCTAAAAATATTTGTGGTTTATTTCACACCTATAGGCACTAAACACGTTTCTTGTGATGGAGCACATGTGGAGTAAATATAAAGAGCATTTACGAAGCACAAATTTACTTTTTCAGCATGAAGATTATTTTATTATAACCACTTACAAATACTGACAAGCTATGCTATAAACAATAATAAATAATTTGAAATATTTTTATGGACACAAAACCGTCATCATCTGTCATTGAAGTTCCATACAGCGCCATCCATCAAGACGGTGGAACGTCTGAACTAATGTTCGTTTCCAAAATTTTGTATGCAACAAATCTCAAAAAATACAATGATTTGAGATTTCATATTTTCAGAATCGAATTCTCTAGGCTTTCTTTTGGGGATCAGATCTTGGCGTTCAAATTGGTGACCACAAATTGTCAAAACCGTCAAAAACATACCATCACTTAATGGCTAATATCTTTTTTAAAACGATATAAAACTTAACCAAAATACCTGATCCCCAAGACAAAGGTCCAAGTTATATTGTGTTAAAATTTCAACACTTAATTTTACTGCGTTCTTTAGATTTGTTGTTTACAAAATGACCTAAATTTTGTTGCAAGTCAGGGGTGCCAACTGTTTTGAGCTGTCTAATTTAGGAGCGCGCTCTTAATGCCCCACCTTCTGCTGTTGAATATTGTTATTGTATCTTCATTGCAGACGATATAAAAGACATTGATAGTGTTTTCAAATGGAGTATTGTGGATAAATAAAATTCAAATCTCAGCAAATGTAATATAATGAGAATATCGCCTACGTTACCAGCAATTTCATTTGATTTTGAAATTGATTCAGAAAAACTACTAAAATGTATATTAGTCAAGAATCTCATCATCACATACATGTAAGACGCAGTCGCGGATAATGGTAACTTATAATACCGACCCGAACATCGATAGGTGGGAATCGTCGTAGCGTAAGGGCTTGTAACTGAGGGGTCCCGGGCTCGATTCCCCGATGGTTTCGCTTTTTCAATTTTCGGAATATGTAGCTTATATACAATAGTATTTTTTGTTCCAATCACAATACAAGTAATTCTGTCTTCGCTGCTATTAAGGTGTGATTATTATGATTCATAAAGAAACAAACTAAAATATCCACTAATACAGATACTATTAAAATATTATTCCTCGCCTTAGTGCACCGTAAGCTTGAATTTTCGAATATTATTTAGTTTTCACTATGTATTTCCACGATAAACCAAATTAAAAATGCTGAAAACAAATTTTTAAGATACTTATATTTGAAAAATTATCGAGTGTGGCCAGATTACGTTGAGTAGACTTAGATCTGAGTTTATATTATTATCTATGGCGCTAAAAAGACAACAATTGACCTTTTTATTTTTGTATAAATTTTACTAATTATAATATTCTCTCCCTTGTACTTTTTAACATACCTTTTCGTCAAACGCGAACCTCCTTAGTGTCAGGCCAGACGAACGACTCAATCTTAAATGGGGGTGATATTCAAACGAACGTTCGTGACGAGTGGTTGTGGCAAGAAGAGATGAGCTTCGACGACGAAGTGGCAACACTCACAATGGGCCACTATTGTCCACGACTTGTAAAACCATTGGCAGATCATTTGATTTTGATTGTCAGGGCTCAGTATTAATCCATAATGCATCCCATGCAGATTGATTCATCATCGAAGTAGAAAAACATCCTGCTTTTTTTGGAATTTCTGGAAACCAACAGGCTGATGAACCCGATGGAAGAGGTTTAGCAACGATATATGTTGGACCAGATGTGGATATGTGGTCCGCGGACAAATATAAAAATGGGTACAAACCAACAATAACTTCAGTGGAAAAACGATCCAAAGCAGGTACAGAGTAAGACTTTTATTGGTGATACATGAGTTAAATGGGCCGAAGAACTATTAAATGTCAGTAGGAATCATCTAGAGACCATCATAGATTATCTAACGGGTCATGTCCCGGTAAAAGACCACCTGCATAAAAGTGGACTATATAGCGGGGATCTCAGCTGCAGACCTTGTAGCATGGAGATCGATACCGTAACCCGTAACGTTGAAGTGAAAATATAAAAATAGATTGTGGTTTTATTTCCCAAAAAATAACAAAAAGAATAATAAAATTAAGAATATGAACTTGAAAGACCTTAAACACTAATCGATATGGTTGAGAAACTATGTAATATTTAAACTAAGTGTAATTAAAATGTGCATTTGATTCACAGAAGACTTTTCTGCACAAATTCTTATTCGCAAAGTAAGCAGTTGTCCATACTCCAACCAAAAAATACATTTGTGTGCGGGAAAATGACATTAGTGCATGTAAAGTACTTAGTTTGGTCACAGTTATGTCAAGATAATTCAACAGTACAATCAACTGCGGTGGCGTCTTCCATTTCTGTCAAAATTCATTTGTTTTATGATAGCTGGGCGGAATATTTAACTGTTATTTTAAGAATTTGTTTTATCTCCGTATTATATATGTGAAAATTCCACACCTGTAATTTCTAACCAATCAAAACGTGTTTTTTTGACAGATCACCATGGCAACGGATGAATTTTATCGGAAATTTTTTCATGGTGGGTACCCACCAGAGAATTAAACTGGAAATTTTTTTTGACGTTTATAATGTCAGAATATTTGTTTGACACTCTGGTTTATATTTGCAAAAAAGCAATTGTATACCACTCTAGTTACTCAGAACTTATGTAAAATTGAAGCATATACTGTGTTGTGTCTTGAGATGGTATTTTCGAGCAACTACAACGAGTAGAAATCAACAATTTAAAGGTATTTTTTACGTCGTGCCGCTTGACAGCTATAAAACTGAAATAATTTTTAGGTTAGGGTTTCACTTAGTTTCCATGGTAACTAAATAATCAAGTCGACCAAACCTCAAACGTCAAAAATTGACGTTGTTGGAAACCGATAATTAAATTTTTATTATTTGATTTTCAAACACAATTTGGTGTGGAATTTTCTTACCGAATACCACACGAGGTCAAATTATTTCCGGAAATTTTTTCTCGCTCATGAATATTTTTAAAAAATTCATGAGCTCGAAAAAATTTCCGGAAATAATTTGACTTCTAGTGGTATTACTAGTGAAAATTCAAGTAACATACCATCTATTCTTTCTAGTAACGTCATTGCATTACTATAAATTCATGAATTCCAGGAAAAGTGAGATTAAACCAGTTTCAGAAAGTATATGGTTGGAATATTTTATCTTTGGAAAAAGTGTAGAAAGAGTATTGTGGACATGTACACAAAGTTACTTTTCGCACTTGTATTATTCAACCATATAAGTAGAGTAGATTTTATTTCAGAGATGATGAGCAATTCTGTCAGCAACTGTTTAATTTTAAAGCATGGTTAAAAATTAGACAATTTTCTAACTCCATTTTACTATTCTGTATGCATGATTAGCTTCAAAATATTAACGGAAAACTAAACCATTTCTAATAGCGGAAACTTCGTCAAATATAACGGCGTGCCTTTAATTTTCAACCACTTCTTATAGAATTGACCCTATTTTAGACTAAAAATATTTTGGAAGCTGTATATATTATTAACTCTATTTATTTGATTTTGATTTTGCTTTTTTAAAACATACTGTAACTTTGTTTTATCAAATAAATGCAAAGTGCTGGTTCAATTTGAATTGTTTAAGATTTGATATTTTTAAATATAAAAATCGTATTCTAAAATGTAAAATTCTCATAACATGTGGCAGCACTGTAAAGGAAGTCTGACGTTCGCGGCTTGTAGTGCCCTCGGGCGACCATCGAGCGGCCTACGCTGTCCCTACCCCTGTCCTGACCTGATATGGGCACTAACCTGGGGCTAGGCCAGATATCATTTTTGTCGATTTTCGGACATGTGGCTGTAAATAAAAAGAACAATTGTTAACCTTTCAGGCGTATAGTATACCAAATAATGAATGCGATCTGATAAAATGGTAATAATATCTTGCAAAAGTAAAAAAAAATTTTTCGACCCTTCGGCGATAACGTGAGAATTTATTTCACTAGTTATACAGTCTTTCTTCACTCGAGTTCAATTTTATCAAAATAATATTAATTTTACAGTCTTTATTTTTAAATGAATCAATTTACTTAGAATAGTCGAAAATATAATAAATCTAATAGACACAAAAAGGAATGTTCAAACTGTTATGCTGTACATTGTATAAAGAAAGGCATATGTTTATAGAATCGCTGTAGAAATCGTCAAAATATTTTTATTAGATATAAGACACGTTTGATTCTGAAATGACTGGATGTTTGACGGAAATTACGAGAACTTGATTTTTTTTAAAACTGAAAGACGTTAGTATTATTAGGAAACTTGAAATAAGTTTGACGAACAATTTACATAATTTTCAACTTGTTAAATCTTGATAAAATGTGTACAGGCATATATTTTGTGAATTGACAAGATATCTGTCAGTTTATATGAATCATCGAGCAAGCATTTATGTCACTGATGATCTTGGCAAAATGGAAATTGAATTTATATTTCTATTATTTCAATTTTTTATATTTAACAACATTTCTTGGCAATTCTCAATTGAATTTAGATACTTTAAACTGGCAAAAATTATAGTTCCATGCTTCAAATGCACAACATAGGTATACCTAGTTTTCACAGTTTAGAATGGAGAACATATGAATTCCTTTATTTAAAAAATAGCTTCCATTCTTCAAAATAACAAAAAATAAAGCGTTCGTAGTTTAAAATTGTTAAAATAGTTATTTGTTTAACTAGGCAGAGGAGTAACAGATTTACATATAATTTTTTCTCCGATTGTTTGTACAGTGTGTTTAGAAAAATTAAATAAAAATGAAAACTTTTTTATAACGGATATAACTCACAATTTTTAATATTTTTCCTGATCCTATGTTATAGGTAATAATTAAATCGTATTTTTTGATTATTATTGTCGATTAGACCTTAAATTGTATACATAATAATATCTACCGAAAGATAATAATATACCTAATGTTAAATATCGGCAATAATAGTGTGCACATTGAAGTTAGTCTATGTATATGTTGCTAAGTAAAGTCTGGGTTGCTATGTACCTCTTCTGAATCTGTTTATCTTAATATTAAGTTGTTTGGAGAAGATATTAATCTGTGTTTTAGAGATATTTTCTAAAATAATGGAAAGTGATGAAGAAATGTTAACACCTCCAGAAATTAAAGAATTTGCAAAAGATGCAGAATATGATTTGTTGACTACAAAATCCAGAAAATTGTATGAAACATGTTATAGAAAACTGATTGATTATCACAATAACCAGAAGATCGGATCATTTTCAGAAAACTTTTTACTGGCGTAATTTGCAGAATTAGCCTAGAGTTTATTCTAAGAATTTTTCATAACTACCACAAGCAAAAAAAGGGGGGTCAAGCGGTAATATACGTATATACATACTATATACACTTTCGTTATCAAATTTTTTGGGAGATCGATTCAGCGACAAAGAAAATAATATTAATTTATTAAAGCCATTCACTAGATTTTACCAAAAAGTTGATTTGGAGAAAATTCATAAATGCATAGCAAGTGACTTACACTTAAGGAATCTGGATCTTGAGTACTCAGAAATTATCAACTTAAACGTCACTCAGTCTTTAAAAAACCAAAGTTTACAAGAGAAGTTGAAAACTCTAGTAGGTATCATTGAGAAAATATCCAATTTTGACAGCGATTTTCTCCAGAATAATTGCAGCAAACCGCACAGCGCTGATCTGGAAAGATTGATTAGCTGTGATAATATTCCAACTGAAAATCTATATCTATATATTTATTTCAACAACCTTTGGAAAACTGGACCAAGACCTGCCATTCAGAAGTGGTTAGGGGCGAAGAGCAGAAAACATAAAGATTGCCCAAAAGCAAAAAACCAGTCATGGTATAAAGGTATATTTTCTGAAGCTAATTTGCAAGGAGAAACAAATGAAAGTAGAGATTCGCTATTTAAAAAAGATAATCAAAACATGCTTTTTTTTATCGTTACAAATGTTTATATATTTTTAAAAATAAATTTTATGATTTGAGAATAATCTGTGTTGACCATCTCGAGTTATTTCCTAGTACCGAAACTGAAATCTGTAACTACCATCTTCATTTTGTAAATATCATTTTCGGTCTGACTACCCGTTAGAATAAACTCTGATATTCCATGTTGAAGACTACATTGCATAAAAACAATACTATACATAAATCCAAATATTTAAAACTGCGAGCCTTTATAAAGCGTCAATCAGATGGTTATCGTGCCAAAAAATCCCGAGTACTGCAGAAATCACAAATTCAGGAATTTTTGATGGAAGCTCCAGATAATATATACCTATCTACGAAGGTGAGAATTTAAAAATGATAAATTTTCAATTTAGTATTAATTAAACGATTTTTTTATTTTAGGTTGCTTCAATTTTGGCATAGCGGGAGCATGTAGAAGTGATGAGTTATACCGAATGGAAAAAGCTCAAATTGAAGATATGGGGAAAACATTGTTTATAACTCTATAATTACGCTCATTTATTGTAGTGGAACATTTAAACTTCTACAGAAAATATGAAGATTGTAAACCATTAGGCTGGCTACCTAATCTTTTTTCAAATACACTAATGGCAAGGCATACAAACAACGCTTGGTATCCATAAATTTGGAAATTACCGAGCCCACAAGAATTTACTGGGCATTGTTTTCGCAGAAACTCTGCAACATTATTGGTAGACTCTGGGGCAGATATAATTACGTTAAAAAGACAAAAGCCGAAGGTTATATTGAAGACTCTATAACTGCAAAAACAATTATTAGTGAAAGACTTTTCTCGGATACCAAAAGAACAAGATATCGTCGATTGTAGCACTAGTTCACAAATAAATAAAAATAAGTATACTATGATTACAAAAAGCAAAACGGATCAACAAGCCAGTGGAGTAATGTTGGAAAATTGTTCGCAAATTACTATAAATATTCACAACAATCATTATTATGTATTATATGTAGAATTTCATCTACTTACTTACATTTTTGTTAAGTTCTGTGTTATATTCTGTGTTTTGATTCAATTATTAATGTTACAGTTAAAATTATTATAAAATTCTGAATTTTGTCATTCTTTTTATAACTATGTACCTACCTATTTTGGACTAGCAAAAGTCATCGCTAATAACGCGACAATTATCGTTATTTTTTAACTTATTTTTAACCGGTCCAGAATGTCCCTAATATCTTCCAAAATACCTATATCAAGCCATCCGAAAAAAACATAATTGGAGTAAGCTTTGAAATTTTGTTGGTTATGTAGCCACTCTACTCTTTGACCATAGAATATCATTTTAACACAGAAAGTATGTGACGAAACACATATTTTTTAGCTTAAAATGTATTGGTATGGTTAATTTATTATACATTGACTAAATTTACTAGAGTAACTTTTTTGGTCGGATACTCATGCAGAGCAAGATTTTAAAAAAATCATTTTCACTGCCTAGGCAGTAAAAATGTTACTTCTATCGTCTACTTAAACAATGCTTCTATGATCGATAAATGTCAGTAAAACTGATGTTTAATGTAAATCGGAGAAAATAGTTATTTGTTTAACTAGGCAAAGAAGTAACAGATTTACTGCCGCGAATCCGAGGCAATGAAACTAGCCAGGGCAGTTCTCTGATTTTTTCTTCGATTGTTTGTACAGTGTGTTTAGAAAAATCAAATTGAAATGAAAACTTTTTTATGACGGATATAGCTCACAATTTTTTATATTTTTTCTAATCGAATGTTATATATTGTTAATTATTATTATCGACTAGACCTTAAATTGTATACAAAATAATATCTACCGAAAAATAATGAATATGATGTTAAATATCGACAATAAAATAGTATGCATGGTGAAGTTAGCCTATGTATGTGTGACGTAGAAGTGATTGTTTGATTCCATGGGCCTGCTTAAATCGCAAGATTTCAAAAAAAAAAGAAGAAAAAATTATTTTCTTAATGCCTAGACATTAAAAATCATTTTTACTGCCTAGGCAGTAAAAGTGTTACTTCTATGATTGATAAATGTCAGTAAAACTGTCGTTTAATGTCAATCTAAGTAAAAATTGTTTTCTTTATCTTAATTCGTATCAAATGCAGTTTTCATTATCCAAAATAGCAAAAAGTATAGTTTTTATTACTTGAAATTGCGAAAAAACATAACCATGAAGGGTTCAAAGTGGTAATGAAATATTATTTTCATAAATTCAAATGGCGATTGCAGCTTTTAACATTTAAAATATCCGAAAATATAGTTTTCTAAGCTAAAAATGGCTGGGAATACACCTTTTGTGTTTCTAAATGGTGGAAAATTGAGCACAAATACAGTTAAGATTATTCCAAATTTCAAAAAATATATTTTCCATACTCCATAGCTTAAAATTAAGGAATGTTTCAGAATGGCGATGATTTTCATAAATTATAATAGCAAAAATCCAATATTTGAAATGCAAAAAATATAGTTTTCATAGTATAATATGACAAAATATTACTTTCATAGTTAAATGAGATAAATAACTAGAGATGATGAACCAATAATGGATGTTTATTGGGAAAATTTTCGAAGACTTATTGGTACACTAGATGTGGGAGCGTGAAGTGGAAATGGATAGTAGTTTATCTTATTTTGCTATCCTAGCTCACATATAAATCTCTAAAAACGGCGGAGAAATGATCCAGGAGGCAATGCCTTAGGATTAATGCCGTTCTTTCACTAGGAAAAGAAAGCTTGAGATATTGGAACTGCCAAGCCTCTTCAACGTTCAGCTGTGTCTAGGCCAGGTCAATTATGCAGGAATAATTCTTGCTTGGTAAAGTGGACATAGGAAAAATCACCCTAATGTCTGCAAAACGAGCGATAGGACAGATGGAGACTAAATTCACTGAACGTGCACTGGATGTATACATCTGTGGTGGGACCCATGGTTATCTACGGTGTCTTGATTTCGTGGCCGAAAATGAATTAGAGAATAGGCCAGTCTGAATTTGGAAATCCACACTATCGACACGTTTCTACAAATGAACATCGAAAGGAGGTGAATACGCCAAAACATTCTTATACTCTTCGACGGTCCGTCAGCACTGAAATCCTTAGCCTATGTTCAAAGATTAGATCCAGACTAGTCTGGGATTGCCTACAAAAACACTTGAGTGAACTCCGGGGCACAAGTATATTGTAGGTAATGAAACAGCAGACACCTTAGTGAAGAAAGGGTCTGAAACGGCATTCACTGGTCCTGAATCACGTATTATCTTCGAAAGCGGAGCACTGACTCACTTTAGTAAGGACTGCTCAAAGAAGGACCTTCTGAAATAACTTATTAAGCCTGATAAGTACAACTAGTCCCTCTACATAAATAGTGCACCCAGAATACAAAATAACAAAATACAGAGGGGCCCAGTACTTGAAACCTTGACTGGCTGCACTGATCAATTAGAAGACGAGCTGTGGCACATGGTATTAATTAATAAAAATAAAAGGTCCTATGAGATGACACATTCTTAATTAATATTAAAAATATAATAAACAAAACCTTTCGTTTTGTATTTTTAACGATGAAATATCTTTGCAATAAGGCTTCAATTGTATTATTTTTAATTTTACTCATTTCCTTTCCCATTAGTGAATAATGGCTCGTTTTGTGTTCTATTATTAATAATATTCAAATAATGAACTCTCTTTACGTTTTCTATAAATAATTACACGCCCTAGGGCAGTCGATGACGATGATGACATGTGGGAAGAACAAAAGAAGAAAAGCAAAATGTTAATCAAGAAGGCGACATTTTGTTGTTATTAAAAATAAAAAGAATCAGGTAGGCGAGCCGGCGTTTTGCCTGAGGAGGTATTTAAACAGGCGACATTCGACATTCTTTTGTTTTGGGCTCGTCGGCGGGGACACGTAGTTGAAAACAGCCGACAAAAATAAATGTTTTAGCTAGAACACTTGTGGTCTGTTCCCTAAAAAGTATATTTTTATGGGTGTGTATCAATGTGGTATGAATGAAGACGAGAGCTTAAAAATATACAAAAATCTATAAGTACCGGGTGGGTGAATATATGAAATCGCCAGCCATGGCATACAGTGTGTTCCAGAACACGTACCATAATAATAGGTGTAAATGACAATGGTAGTTGAGTTCTACTTACTATATAGTTTTAAAACGATTTTAATTTAAGTGATGTATGTAATTGCAGTCAGCTGAATGTAACTTTAGTATGTCATTATATTAGTGTGAAACTTATTTTAACTATTCTTTTTGTTATTTTTTGGGAAATCAAACCACAATCTTTTTTTATTTAAGATTTCATATTTATTTTACTTCTGAATTATATGTATAATAGAAAATGTATAATGTGAGTTTATTATGACTAAATTTCAACATTTCTGTGTATTCAGAGATATGTGCGTTAATGGAGGGAGTATTTTTTGAAAGAAATATAAAGGGTTCACCCCAAAAATGACGTATCAAAGTAATGTTTTTATCCTATGTTCAGTTGTACTTTTTAATAGTACGTATGTATCTTGGGGTGATATTCACTGAGACCTAAGATATATTGTGCCTCCTTTCTTCTTCTCAGTTCCTGAGGAAAGTCTCAGAGACTAGTAGTAGCTCTTTTGAACCAATTTCCTGGAGGAATTTTAGGATATCCGCTGGCTTTAGTTTGGGTAAATATCCCTCTTCTATCCAGTAGTCTCCTAGGTGTTGTGCCCTAGGATTCTGAATTGCTATGCAATCCGTAAGTATGTGGATGGAGGTTTCTTCTTTCATACATTCTTCATTCTACATTTTTCATGCTCCACTATATTGAGATTTTTCAGGTGCCCATTTAGGCGACAGTGTCCCGTTACAACAGCTTTTTTTTTCGGGCCGAGATGGGAAACTCATGTTCGAATGGGTCCAGGACCCAAACAGTGTTGGACTCATCCCCAAGGAGATGCCTACCAACCAAACCCACCTCAAACTCGCCGTTACCCCCGCCTCGGAATCACTACCCTAGCATACTTCGAGACGGGCGGCGGTCCCTCGCACACTCTCCGCTCACACCGTCATATTCTCCCTACTATCACTCCTGCCTCTCATGCCATATCGAGTCCTTCTCTCCCCCTTACCATGCTCTCTACTACTCCACTCACCTCCATCCATTCCTCCTCCCCCCTCAACATTATCTCCACCATGTTTTCCCAGTACACCGCCTCCCCTAGTTTCCTCTCAAACTTCTTCAGCCCTTCCTCGTTCCTCCAGCATCTAAACACATGCCTCACAGAATCCTCCACTTCACACCTCTCGCACACACCAGTCTCTCGTTTCCCAATCTTGTGGAGGTACCCTACTCTCGACCCATGTCCAGTGAGCACTTGTGTCAAGAAGTAGTTCACCTCCCCGAATTTCCGGTCCATCCAATCTCTCCTAATCCCAATCGCTTCTTTTAGCGCGCCCTCATACTCCTCCCACCTTCTCTCCATTTCCTCCTCCATCCATTCCCGTACCTCCTCTATGTCGCACCCCTCCAGCGTTTGTTCCTAGCTCTAGCCAACACGTCCAATGGGTAGGACCTTGCCAGCACCGCTGCTGCCAGTTCACCCACTGTCCTGTACCCCTGCACCACCCTCAGCAGTATCCCTCTCTGCACATGCAGAAGTGGCCTAACCCTCGCATTCACCCCCGCTCTTTCACCCCACACCTCTGCACCGTACAGCATACTCTGCTCTACAGTCCTACCAATTACCCTCCTCTTCCACTCTCCCGGCCCTTTCACATTACACATCAATCTCCCCAGCCATGCTGCCCTCTCTTTACCCTTCTCTGCCGCCTTTGCCATATGGGTTTTGAAGGATAATTGGCTATCCAACCACACCCCTAGGTATTTCACAGACTCCTCCATACGAATTCTCCTTCCCTTAACCATCACCCCCACTTCCCTTGTCCTGCTCCGTTCCTTCACTAGCAAACCCACCGTCTTATCTTCCGCCACTTCCAGTCCGCACCGCTCTATCTTCTCCACAATCTTCCTGCACATTCTCTTCGCCTTTCTTTCTATCTCCGCCTCTCCCTTTGCCGTACATACCAGACACACATCATCCGCATACACCGTAATCTCACATCCCTCTTCACATACTATCCCACAAACCTCATCAAACACACACTTCCAGAGCGTCGGTCCAAAAACCGAGCCTTGAGGCACTCCAGCCCCCATCTCATATCTCCTCCCTCTGGAGTCTACAATCACACGCCAGGTAGTCCTCCACCAGGTTAACCAACCCCTGCTCCACTCCAAGCCTCAGCAACGCGCTCAACACTGCCCGTTTGCTGACACTGTTGAACGCGTTCCCGACGTCGAAGAACACGAGTAGGGCCAATTTCTTCTTCCTCCAGCTGCCCTCCCTAGCTCTTTCCACCAAACCCATCACCTTGCTCAGTGCCGAGATGCAAGATTTCCCCTTCGCTGGTTTACCCTAAAACCCCCATTCCTACCAACTTCCTCCTCAATCCTATCCCTAATTATCCCCTCCATCAATTTACCCATACCACACAGCAGGCTGATAGGCCTATAGTCCCCCGCCCGCTTCCCCTCTC
The DNA here is from genome assembly GCA_947563755.1 of Lochmaea crataegi. Lineage (NCBI taxonomy): Eukaryota > Metazoa > Arthropoda > Insecta > Coleoptera > Chrysomelidae > Lochmaea > Lochmaea crataegi. The sequence continues at coordinate 27,577,718 of OX387430.1, forward strand.
TACCCGCCTTCTTCATTAGTATCACCCTGGCTACCTTCCATCCTTCCGGGAACTCCTCCTCCCCCAGCACCCTGTTGAATAGTTCCCAGAAGTACTCTCTATTGTCATCCAACAGCCTCTTCACCATATCACCCCTCAGGTCATCTATCCCTGGGCTTTTCTCACTTTAATGTTTCTCCCCCAATCCTCTACCTCCCACTTCTCTACCGGCCTTATCCCCCTCATTTTCACTACCCCCCTAGTATCTAAGATTTCCTGAATTCTGCCACCCACTCCTCCTTCTCCCCATTTGAACAATTTCTCTATAATCTCCTTCTCCCAATCCACCTCTATAACCTCGTTCCTATTTCCACCCATCCTCTTCACCGCTATCTCATACGCCTTTCCCCATGGATTGTTTTCCAATTCCCTCTTTTTTCCCTCTCCACTCTACGCTCCAGTTCCTTCTTCTTCTCTTTATATCCCCCTCTTCCCTCTATCCTTCCTCTTTCCTCTATCCTTCCTCTTCCCCTCAGCATCCGTCTTAGTTCTTTCTTACACTCCCTCCACAGCTCCTCTATTTCCTCATTCCACCAGTAATTGGCCCTCCGCTCACGCCTATTGCCCTTATTTCCCTCTCTTTTACAGCCCTGTATCACATTGTACAATTCATCTGCATCATGTCCAAGTCCCCTTCCTATCTCTTCTCTTACTTTCTTCCTCATACTCTCTGCCTCGGCTTTCGTCCACTTCCATTCCCACTCTTCCACTAAATCCTTTCTCTCTTTCCTTATATCCGTCTCCACATACCTATGTAAGCTCAAGCTTTCCTCATCCTCCAGCACCCCCCACCTAAACACTCTTTCCCACAGCCATTCATCACATGCTGTTATATCAATGAATGATGAACCCCCGTCACCCCTCACGAAGGTGGGCAGTAGTCCATCATTCAGCACCACCAACCCGTTGGATGTTAACACTTCCTCAAGGATCTCCCCTCTCCTGTCCGTTGTCTTCCCCCCCCCATATAGTATTCTTCGCATTGAAGTCCCCTGCCACCATTCTCCTTATGATCCTCCTTTTTCCTTTTGACACCCTCAGATCGTCCTCTAATCCTGTCATGCTCCTCTCATATTCTTCCAGGCTGACATTTGGGATTATATACACACTGTACACCACCATGTCTCCCATTCGCACTACCACCCATCCGTTTCCCTTTCTCACTTCATCCGCACTCAATCCATCCCCCACCACTCTTATTCCTGCTTCTCCTGTATCGTCCATAATCCATCCATAATCCGATATCCTTTAGGATTATCGCCCCATTTTCCTTCTCCCCATCTGTATAGATTGTTACCTCCGCCACCTCTCCGTCACCTCTCACCCACGCCTCTTCTTTAGTACCTCCAGCTCTGCCTGCTCAAGCCTGTGGAGTCCAATGCTGTCCCCGCTCCCCACTACCCCAAACAGTCGACTCATCAGCTCAAACACCTTTTTCTCATCCCTACAATCTCCCTCCATCCGACAGATCAACTCCCCCGTCTTCACCCTTACCCCACTCATTTCCGTAGTGCGTACCTCCTTGACACACTCCATTTCCTCTCCTTTTCCCCCTAGCATCGGGTACCTATCCCTAAACATCCTCTCTATTCCCTTCTCCATTCCACTGTCTTCCTTGGTCACCCATACCACCTTTACCTTTTCATCCCCTAATATTGGATTTCCCACCTTCACCTTTATTCCCTCCTCCTTTTTACCATCCCAGTCCCTATCTCTAACCTCCAGCCATCCTTCCCAGTCTCTTTGCCCCACCTCCCATCGTGTTTGCATTATCTCCTTTCTATCGTCCTCCCCCCTCAACCTCTCCAATTCCTTGACCCGCCCCTCTGCCGCTGCCTTCTCTTCCTCCAGCCTTTCCACCTTCTCCTCCAGTCGCCTTACCATATCCTTCAATCTCTCTTCACTCTACCTCTCTTCTTCCTTCCAATTCTCCATTTCCATCTTTCCTTTCTCCTTCAGTTTCCTCTTCTGTTCCTTGTCCTCCAGAGGCGATACCTACTTTCTCTTTACTCCTGTATCACTCCACCCTCTCGTCTCCCCCGCCTTATCAGGCGTTCGTTTTACCTTCGTCGATTTACCAAAAATTCCATTTCCTTGCCTTTCTTCATCCATAACCTCCTGTTCTATTTTTCTTTCTTCTTTTTCCATATTCCATCCCACGAGTAGCTAGGGAATTGAATGTCCACCACCACAGAGCCCCGCTTGTGGTGGTAAGGCTGGTTACTCCGGGAGGTCACCAGGTATCCCGGAGCCACCGTTTCTGACTGACTTTCGCGCAGCCATTCATCCATTGCCACGGTAGCTAACAACGTAGATTACGGATTGTTTTATCGAGGTTTACTCCTCTAGGCTTTTTCTCACGGTTGCCTCCGGACGCAGTGGCTTCCGTTGCCTACACTACACCACAACATAGCTGTCTACCCCTATGTTGCTGGTTTTTTATCGAGGTTTTCTCCTCTAGATTCCTGGGAATCTAACCTATTAGTCGCCTTTTACGACAGGTGGGCTATCTCCTGGGGGTATTCTTCTGAGGGGTCCCGCCCCCAGACGGGTACCGTACAACATCTGTTAAAACTCTAGTCACTCAGAAGTAACTTTGATTTTCTAAACCCTACTAGATCTTTTATATGGTCAGATCCTCACTTTTTTCCGGCTTTGTATTATTTCTTCCAATATTACATTTGAGCTGATACCGCAAAAGGGTTCCGGCCATAACAGTACGTAAGAAATAAAATTATTTTTCATACGGATTTTCTATAGCTACATTCAGGGGGTTCAAATGTATTTTCATTTTCTTAAAATGGTAAGGATTCAGTGAAAATTTAATAACTCTGGAATAAATTTATTCACAAAGAAATCTGTTCCAATCCATAATATTGGACTATTTGTCTCAGTGATCAAGAAACTTGCTATTACCAAATTCATCACAAAGTAGTGAAAAAATCCAATTTTATCATTGGTAATTTAAAAGTAAATATCGTTTTTATTTTAAATGAATTATTTTGTAGATACTCCAATTATTGTTCGATGCATGTTAGATTTCACTTTCTTGAGATGTGTACTGTTTTCTATTATTATTTCCATCATATTCGTTGTTCGGAGAAATGTTTTGAAAATTGTTTATTGATGGAAAAATTATACGCAGCGACATGCTGATGAAGGAAGCTTTGAAAAACTACTTGGAACTTCAACAGCTACAGCTGGTCTAAAATATAAAATAGAAACTTCGAAACCAGTTATCAATTATAAAATCAGTTGATGAAAATCCTAACACTAGTAGGTACTTGAATCGTCGCCCAGAATACTGGTATAAGTCGGTCTAAAGTCTCCAGAATTGAATAAAAAACATAAATACCACACATAACATATGAAGATATATCAGTATCTGTATGGAGGAGATTTTCACCAACGGTTAGGTTTTCCTTTATGGGCGATAGATAAGGTTAGTGAAGAGAATGATTTAAAAAAATGTAATGTACGGACAAATCCACTTTTCACAATTATAATATCTTCAGAATCGGTGGATTATTATTGTTTCTGGAGGAATTAAGGGTGATACAGTCATTGACCCATATTTTTTATGGTCATTTAAATTGGCGTGAACTTTTGCGATTCTTAAAACGAAATTTTTGGGTACTGTTGGAAAACGTTACATTAAATATTAGACAAAAAATAAGGATATAGTTGCATGGTGCTCCTATATATTTTTCTGTTGATATCAGAAATTAATTGAATTGAAAGTTTTTCAACAAATGGATAGAGAGAGGAAAGCTGATTAATTTTACACTTCTATTTTCATTGCCGACTCCTATGGATTCATTTGTATCGGGCCATGTAAGTAATATCATTGTCTAAAAAAGAAATTAGACAATGGTAATATCGTTTAAAATACCCCTCTTACAACATTAGAAAACACGAGGCAAAAGCTTAGGACGTTCAATTTAAAATTAGTGAAGCGTTTCGCTACACAGTAGCTTTTTCAAACTAGTGAAGATACAATGAAAAACTATTAATTTATATAGTGCCCTAATACGGAATTCTAAGATATTGACAAAATTATTATAATATGTTTAAATAAAGTACAAAAAGTGCCTAAATACCTACGGAATTCTACGAATATTACAAAGGTATTGAAAAAGTTAACCTGGAAAATTTATCCACAACCATCACATCTCCTAGATAAAAAGGTTTAATAAGGGAGAATGATTGATATCTATTTGGTCGTTAAGCAGATTACCTGAATATTTGTTTTTGTTAATCAAGAGGGCTTCTAAAAGATTTAATTTAAAGGATTTGGGTTCTACATGCAAAATTTCAAAATTTGAGTCGAAAATGTGTTGGTTAGTTAATAGATGATTTGAATAGTTTGTCAAAGATCATTTATGAAAGATCTTTGATAAAAAATTTGACAGTGTAATATACCATATTTTATAAAATATTTCTTTAATAAAAGATCTTTTATTAAAAGTAATAACAAGCTATTATGTTTGATAAAAGATTTTACAGTTCCGAAACAATATTGCGTTTCGTCCAAAAATGATGAATTTGTAAATACCAACGATAAAAGATGTTATACAACCATCAGCATCCCTATTATAAATGTAGGAATAAAAGACTGGACATATATAAAATGAGGACTGTGCGAAAATAGCCGTTAGGATTGTCACGTATTTTTTCCTTATAGCTGGAGTATACTGAGGCATACGACTGCTGAAGTGTAAACTAGCATAACTCTCTTCGAAATAGTTTATAAGATATCCTTGACATATAAATTTTATAGTGTAATAGTGGCCTTATAGATGCTTTTCAGACTATACCTTCAAATATGTTACGTAATGTAAGAAATTTTTTTCAAAAAAGGATCAGATTGCGTATTAAAAAGGATGAACAGGATTTTTAACATTTATTGTAATTATGATATTACTGTAGTTTCATGTGTACTTTTCAACAGGGTGCACAGACACCTGTCCTGTCAAACGCAAACTACAGATACTCGATCCATCTAACCCAATTTACCTAACCAAAAGATCCTCTTAAGGGAGCTAGCGCCCTTTGAAGATGACGTTCTTAAGGCAATCATATAAAAAAAACTACCTACAGACTTGGTTCATTTTATAACCCTGATGTAATAAATTGTTTACTATGAACCCGCGTTTTTAATGCCATCACAAGCGTTCAATGTGGCAGGTGATTAAATTTCTTGTGTATCAGTATTTTGACAGATTTAATACCGTTGGTTAGTCATTGCGATTGATATTAAATAAAGTAACGGTTCAAAATGTCACCCCCTTATACTGTAACAGGAATGTTGAAAAAATACTGGTGGTAAGTCATTGTAAGTGCACGGAAAATATAAAATTTCAAGTTTCCATCTTTACTCAAATTTTAATTTGACTTAGCACCTTTTAGAGAAAATTTTTTCATGGGAAAAACCTATAATAATTTCATACAGACAATCACGGAGCACTAGAGCACGGATCCTCCAAAAATGTCTCACAACTCTACAACATCTTGCAGTTGAATATACAACTTCGGCCTAGCTTTCCATCATTTTTTATTGTATAATTTGCTGTTGTACGTATTGGAGACGAATTGATTATCATTCACACAAAAGCGCCAAATCAAAAATTTTGAAACACAAACATTTCAAATTAAAATTAATCAGACACATATTAACCTCACTCGTAGTATAAACGATCTTAACTTTCATCTATCTGGCAGTCATTTTAAATTGATTGTAACTTACACCTTTATATCTTGTGTTTCTTAAAAAATATATCTTACTGTCTATCAGATTGAAATTAAAACGCTACCATTCACTATACTTCAGAGATTTTAATTAAAGATATATCGGAGTGCTTTAATTGATTCTTTCAGATCATACCTCTTCGATGTTACTTGTTTAAATAATGTGAGAAGATTTAGATCTACCGATATTGTGAAGATTTATTTCAACATTGACAAGCTTTGTAAAGTATCAGTCTTATTAGGCAACATAAGATTAATGTGTGAAGTTACTATGAATAAGTCAGTTTTACTTCTGCTGGTGTAGTTCATACTATCAAGAGAAGCTTATTTCGACGAAAAAATTTTGAGTTCCCAATCCAAAATACCTCACACAAATGATTTTAATTTTATAATGAAACATTTTTGTTCCAGTTAACTGACATTTGTACTTATTATATTGTAGTATTTCTGGCGAACAAATACAGTTTGGCATGCTGACCTTTTTCCACAAAAGCATCAAGTAGATGTTTTTGAAGGATAGGAATGTCTCCAAACTTCCAGTCTTTCTCGATGAGGTCAAACTATCTATGCATTGGAAACTACTTACACGATTTCTATGAAAATCGTATATATTGGATTACATGCTAGGGCAAGTTTATGGGAATATTTTGACAGACATGCCACCTCTGACTTTACCAGTTATTTCAAATAGTTCCTATATATTTTTAAATTTTCGGACTCTTCGTTGAATTTTATTGTCAGTTTGTGTAGAATATTGAATAGATGAGGCTTTTACTTGATGAAGATCCATACTAAATGATGAAATAAAACAATTTAATTTGTTCAAATCTCCATTTTATTTTGAACATACTAGTTTGAAAAAGCTACTGCGTAGCGAAACGCGTCACTAATTTTGAATTGAACGTCAGTTCAAAATAAAATGGAGATTTAAACAAATTAAATTGTTTTATTTCATCATTGTGTAGAATACTCTATTCCTGAAATGTATTCTATTAGATTTCTCAAACCCGTCTCTTTTTATGCAGCCAAACAGCCTCGATACCAAATCTTTCATGTAATTTTTTGCAGATGGTTTCTCATCACCTAGTACAAGAAACCCCACATTCGCCAGACACTTGCACTGTTATATATAAGATATGTTTTGTAGTCTCCTCCTCTAGGTGACAAACTTTGCTCATGGCTTCGTCTATCAACCCCATTAGCTATTCGTGTCTATAGGCTCACAGTGCCACGTTAGCATATTTACTCGACAGCTTTCCTATCTTTACACATCAGATCTGCCGTAAATTATGGCTAATGTTCTCTAATGAACTGTTTTGCCTGTCTCTGTTCTGGGAAGCCCACCATTCTAGAGGTTTTTGTGTCCACGTTTATTGTCAATATTGCGACACCGCAGAAGGGTTCCGATCCGATGTATGGACTTGATACGCCTAGGCTGGTCATTTCACTCACCTTTTAGTTCCCTTATGACCCTCGTGCGCTGATACTGAAGCACAGTGGCCTTGTGACGGTATCCGAGAAAGCTTGAGGCACGTACGCATTCCCATGCTGGTTTGGAATTGATATCTCCAGTGCCTTTAGTGCAGCTTGGCTATCCATGAAGATGGCAACTGAACTGTAAATTTTTTACTGCCTCACAATTTTTTCAAGGTCCTTAGACAGACTTATTGGAATAACTATCCTTTGTTTTAGCCCCACAACTCCGGCTCCGGCTCCAGCAATTTCAAGGATGCCTCATACTGTATGGGTACACCTTTTCTCCAGTCTTTCCCACATAGTATATTTCTATGTTGAGACTGTTGCGTCAGTGGGCTGTTCCATTAAGTCATCCCCGCTCTTGGCTCCTCGATAAGCTTTCGATAGTCAGCACAGTGCAATTCGCTTATATGTTGTTGAAGTCACCTTTCATAAAAATGTGTAGTGGTGGATATTCAACATTAAGTACATTCAGGGAGTGATTTCTGTAGCCCCCGTTATACACAGTCAAGCAAGCCTTTGTGAGCTACTTAACAGGCTTATAGCTCCCACTTGCATTTTTGTCCACCACACTTCTGCTCCGCAGGCTATCATCGGTCTAAAAATTCATGTGTATAGGCATTGGGACATTTTTGGGTGAAAACTCCAGTTTTTTCCACACATTCTTCTGCATATGTCGACCGAGGGCAATAGTAGCGTTTTTTGTGGTTTTCTGAAAGTGAGTGCAATGAAAGCCTTCGATCGACATGTACTCCTAGATACTTTGTTTCTTCGGCAAATGAAATCACTGTTTCTTCATGCACTATTGGTTCCAGGCCTGGTAGTGCCTACAGTGTCTATATACAAGACAGTGGAGACAATAGGGTAACCCGTTTTTGATTTGCTGGCAGTTTGGCAGCCATATTGAGGATAAAATATCTTTGTTTACGTTTGGTGTATACGAATTTACTTATAGTCCTTGCTATATTTGTGATTAGAATGATCGGTTTTGTGCTTTTTTGGTGAAAATTCAGTGAGAAAGAGGTGTCTTGCCTTTAGACAATTGAAAGACTTGTATTTGAACCCATAAATAATTTTATTTCGAATCGGAAAACTACGTGTTTTCATTTTTAGAATTGAAGGTGGAGCAATTTTCAACTCATGAAAAGGATTGTGTCTTGGTTTTGGATGAAATGGCTAACATCCAGGAAAAACATATGATACCTCCTTGAATAAATATTTTGGTGATGTTACACTCCCTGAACATTCAGGCTTGGCGACACACATCTTAGTGTTTATTCTGGTATTACAGGACGTTGGAAACAGGTTGTGGCCTGTTACTTCACCAGTGACTCTGTCAACGGAGCTACCATGAAGAATATAATAATAAATATATTTAAAAAAGCTAAAAGCTTAATTTGAATATTTTAAGCATTACATCAGACTTGGGTCCTTGTAATCAAGCTTTGAGGAGAGCTTGGGATATTAAAGCTGGAAAGTACAGCCCAATAAAATGCAAGATTCTGCACCCATTAAATAATGATAAAAAAGTATATGTCTTTGCATATGTTCCTCTCCTATTTAAAAATAATAAATCTATGTTAGTGAAAAATAAAATCATCCAGTTACCAAATAAGATTGTTCTAAAGTATGGAGACTACCCTCTAACATGGTCATGTCCAGTCATATCTCAGACATATTAAATCATCAGAAAGATCATTTTTTTAAACTTGCACCGAAACTCTCAGAAGAAGTTCTCCTTCCGACACATTTTTCTCAAATGAAAGTGTCAACTTCAACTTATGTTGTTAGTCACTCAGTTAGTAGCGCTCTCAACTCAATAAACCAGAATATTTAACAACGGCATGGTTTATTGACCAAGTAGAAAAATGGTTTTATTGGACTTCGAGACATCCTTATTGTGTTCTAGGTAAATTTAATATTGACATTTAAAAAGGAACAATATCATTTTTGGAAGGATTTATAAGTTTATTTTCAGATATAATGGTTGGCTATAAAAAAATGTGGTTATTGGAACAAAAAAATTATCATTTTATTTTAACTAGCCGATTTTCTCAAGACTGCTTTGAAAATTTATTTAGCTTGTTGCGAAGCAAACAAATTGTACCTAATGCGATAATGTGGACCAATGGGAGGAAGGGGAGAGCAGCGCGCGGGAAGAAGGGATGTAAGGGATGGATGGAGGGAGCTGCAGATAAATTTAGGGGAATGCAGGATAGCGCATGATATATTGGATCAAGTGATTTTTAGGAGGGAAGTGGATGTGGTGTGTGGATCTGAGGTAAATGCTAGATATGTGGGAAAGCAGAGATGGATTATGGATGATGGATGATACAGAAGAGGCAGGAATAAGAGTGGTGAGAGATGGACTGAGGGCGGATGAAGTGAGGAAAGGAAACGAATGGGTGGTAGTGCGAATGGGAGACATGGTGGTGTACAGTGTGTACAGTGTAAGCCCAAATGTCAGCCTGGAAGAATATGAGAGGATCATCACAGGATTGGAGGACGATCTGAGGGTGTCAAAAGGGAAAAGGAGGATAATTAGGAGAATGGTGACAGGGGACTTCAATGCTAAGAATACTGCATGGGGGGGAAGAAAACGGACAGGAGAGGGGGGATCCTGGAGGAAGTGTTGACATCCAACGGTCTGGCGGTGCTGAATTATGGACTACTGCCCACCTTCGTGAGGGGTGATGGGGGTTCGTCATTCATTGATATAACAGCATGTGATGAATGGCTGGGGGGGAAAGTGAGTAGTTGGAAGGTGCTGGAGGATGAGGAGAGCTTGAGCTTACATAGGTATGTGGAGACGGATATAAGGAAAGGGAGAAAGGATTTATCGGGAGAGTGGGGATGGAGGTGGACGAAGGCCGAGGCAGAGAGTATGAGGAAGAAAGTAAAAGAGGAGATAGAAAGGGGACTTGGACATGATGTAGATTAATTGTACAATGTGATACAGGACCGTAAAAGAGAGGAAAAGAGAGGCAATAGGCAATAGGTTAGCGGAGGGCTAATTACTGGTGGAATGAGGATATAGAGGAGCAGTGGAGGGAGTGTAAGAAAGAACGAAGACGGATGCTGAGGGCAAGAGGAAGGATTGAGGGAACAGGGGAATACAAAGAGAAGAAGGAGGAACTGGAGCGTAGGGTGGAGAGGGAAAAAGAGGGAAGTGGGAAGAGTTACTGGGGGACCTGGAAAACAATCCATAGGGAAAGGCATATGAGATAGCGGTGAAGAGGATGGGTGGAAATAGGAACGAAGTGCTAGATGAAGATTGGGAGAAGAAGGTCATAGGCAAATTGTTCACAGGGGGAGGAGGAGTTGGAGGCAGGAATAGAGAAGTCCAGGATACTAGAGTGGTAGGGAAAATGAGGGGGATAAGGCCGGTAGAGAAGTGGGAACTACAGGAACATTAAAGTAAGGAAAGCCCCAGGGATAGATGGCCTGAGGGGTGATATGATGAAGAGGCTGTTGGATGACAATGGGGAGTACTTCTGCAAGCTTTTCAACAGGGTGCTAAGGGAGGAAGAGCTTCCAGAAGGATGGCTAGGGTGATACTACTTAAGAAGGCGGGTAGAGAGGGGAAGCGGGCGGGGGACTACAGGCTCATCGGCCTGCTGTGTGGCATGGGTAAATTGATGGAGGGGATAATAAAGGATAGGATTAAGGAGGAAGTTGGTAGGAATGGGGGTTTTAGGGAAAACCAGCACGGGTTAGCGGAGGGAAAATCATGCATCTCGGCGCTGGGCAGGGTAATGGGCTTGGTGGAAAGGGCTAGGGAGGGCAGCTGGAGGAACAAGAAATTGACCCTACTCGTGTTCTTCGACGTCGGGAAAGCGTTCAACAGTGTCAGCAAACGGGCAGTTTTGAGCGTAGTGCTGAAGCTTGAAGTGGGGGAGGGTTTGGTTAACCTAGTGGAGGACTACCCGACGGGACGTGTGATAGTAGACACTAGAGGAAGGAGGTATGAAACGGAGGCAGGAGAGCCCCAGGGCTCGGTTCTTGGACCGACGCTATGGAAGTGTGTGTTTGTTGAGGTTTGTGGTATAGTATGTGAAGAGGGATGTGAGATCACGGTGTATGCGGACGATGTGTGTCTGGTATGTACGGCAAAGGGGGAGGCGGAGATAGAAAGGAAGGCGGAGAGAATGTGTAGGAAGATTGTGGAGAAGATAGAGCGGTGCGGACCAGAAGTGGCGGAAGATAAGACGGTGGGGTTGTTAGTTAAGGGACGGAGCATGAGGAGGGAAGTGGGGGCGATGGTTAAGGGAAGGGGAATTCGTAACGAGGAGTCTGTGAATTACCTATGGGTGTGGTTGGATAGGAAATTATCCTTCCGAACATACGTGTTGAAGGCGGCATAGAAGGGGAAAGTGGGGGCAGCATGGCTGGGGAGATTGATGTGTAATGTGAAGGGGCCGGGAGAGTGGAAGAGGAGGATCATTGGTAGGACGGTAGAGCAGAGTATGCTGTACGGTGCGGAGGTATGGGGTGGAAGAGCGGGAGTGAATGCGAGGGTTAGGCAAGGGTACAGGACAGTGGGTGGACTGGCAGCAGCGGTGCTGGCAAGGACCTACCCATGGGATGTGATGGCTAGAGCCATAAATAAACGCTGGAGGGGTGCGACCAGAGAGCAAGTACAGGAATGGATGGAGGAGGAAATGGAGAGAAGGTAGGAGGAGTATGAGGGCGCGCTTAAAGGAGCGATTGGGAATAGGAGAGATTGGATGGATCGGAAATTCGGGGAGGTGAACTACTTCTTGACACAGTTGTTCACTGGACATGTAGGTCCATAGTAGGGTACCTCCACAAGATTGGAAAAAGAGAGACTGGAGTGTGCGAGAGGTGTGAAGAGGAGGATTATGTGGGGCATGTGTTTAGATGCTGGAGGAACGAGGAAGTGCTGAAGAAGTTGGAGAGGAAACTAGGGGAGGCGGTGTATTGGCAGAATATGGTGGAGATAATGTTGAGGGGGAGGAGGAATGGATGGAGGTAAGTGGCGTAGTAGAGAGCATGGTCAGGGGGAGAGAACGACTCGACATGGCATGATAGGTGGGAGTGAAAGGGAGGGAGAAGATGACGGTGTGAGCGGAGACTGTGCGAGGGACCGCCGCCCGTCTCGAAGTATGCTACGGTAGTGATTCCGAGGCAGGGGTAACGGCGTGTTTGAGGTGGGTTTGGTTGGTAGGCATCCCCTTGGTGATGTGTCCAAAACTGTTTGGGTCCTGGACCCATTCGAACATGAGTTTCCCATCTCGGCCCGAAAAAAAAAGTACCTTATGCGGTACAAGTTAAGAATAACTTGAAATTAATATCTGTATCACAGTATTTAAAAAGCGGAAGTACCAGTAGTTACGAAGAAGATGAACGGGAGTTTCCTGGGGGATTTTTGGATTCTCTTCAGGCCTTAAATACAGTGTATGATGAAGTAAAACTACCAAGTGAATTAAAGACTCCCTCATATAATTTAAATTTCAGCAAACTAAATTCGTTATATGTAATATTTCAGGATATATTTTAAAAAGCATTGTGAAAACTGCAAAAACTTGTGTTGCTTGTCTAGGTGCAGCAGGATCAAAAATACCAATATATAAGAAGTTTTCAAAACTCTCGTTTATCAAAAGGTTTAAAGAACAATCGCTTTTTTTTGTTAGTGAAGAGGTTTTTTATTATTTTTTAGGAATGGAATGTGTTTTCTTAAAATATTTAGATATTGTTTCACCTATAAAGGAAATGTCGAAAATACATTTAAATTTACCAAATTCACTGTTTCCAGGTTGAAAATTAGTTATAAAAAATTTTAATTCGCCTCAAAAAATGTAGTAGTAAGTAATTAGCAGGTAATTTGTTATGAAATAAAAAAAGCTTTCCATAATTATCAAATAAAATCAATAAAAAACAAATTTGAATTAATACAGTTTCCTGTAAAATTGTCGTATTTAGTAAAGCGTTTTAACAACAGATGTCGAAGAATAAAAATATATTATTCTACGCTTCACAACTAGTTTTGAAAAATATTTTTCAAAAACTGTGACCGTTCAACGAAGAAGGAACAACTACTTCCCGGGCTACATGCCCCGACAGATATTGAATTACACTTCTAAGTCAAACGGGGTTGGTAAATCTACAAGATTTAAACCAACCATTCTGGTTTGCAACTAGAAGGGATAACACAACTTGTAGACCGGTTTCGGCGTATTGCGCCTCATCAGTACAAGGTATATGTTATCGTCCGAGAGTTAATCTCGGACTGAAATGTGACTATAATCAACAACGGTACATATTGTCCAGTTACGGAAATATTTTAGTTCCGAAAATAGCGACATCTCACCTCTAAGTCACAAACCAAAATTCGAACGAGACAACAAATCACGTGGATTTGAAACAAAAATGAATTAATACAGTTTCCTGTAAAATTGTCGTATTTTGTAAAGCGTTTTAACAACAGATGTCGAAGAATAAAAATATATTATTCTACGCTTCACAACTAGTTTTGAAAAATATTTTTCAAAAACAGTGACCGTTCAACGAAGAAGAAACAACTACTTCCCGGGCTACATGCCCCGACAGATATTGAATTACACTTCTAAGTCAAACGGGGTTGGTAAATCTACAAGATTTAAACCAACCATTCTGGTTTGCAACTAGAAGGAATAACACAACTTGTAGACCGGTTTCGGCGTATTGCGCCTCATCAGTACAAGGTATATGTTATCGTCCGAGAGTTAATCTCGGACTGAAATGTGACTATAATCAACAACGGTACATATTGTCCAGTTACGGAAATATTTTAGTTGCGAAAATAGCGACATCTCACCTCTAAGTCACAAACCAAAACAGGAAACTGTATTAATTCATTTTTGTTTCAAATCCACGTGATTTGTTGTCTCGTTCGAATTTTGGTTTGTGACTTAGAGGTGAGATGTCGCTATTTTCGCAACTAAAATATTTCCGTAACTGGACAATATGTACCGTTGTTGATTATAGTCACATTTCAGTCCGAGATTAACTCTCGGACGATAACATATACCTTGTACTGATGAGGCGCAATACGCCGAAACCGGTCTACAAGTTGTGTTATCCCTTCTAGTTGCAAACCAGAATGGTTGGTTTAAATCTTGTAGATTTACCAACCCCGTTTGACTTAGAAGTGTAATTCAATATCTGTCGGGGCATGTAGCCCGGGAAGTAGTTGTTTCTTCTTCGTTGAACGGTCACTGTTTTTGAAAAATATTTTTCAAAACTAGTTGTGAAGCGTAGAATAATATATTTTTATTCTTCGACATCTGTTAAAAAACAAATTACACATAAGAAATTATATTTATATCAATTTTTATAGTTTATAATCCTGACGATGCAAATGTTATTTGGGAAACTGGGAAAATTGACAGATGTAGACTTTAATATCAAAAATTCTATGTCAATATCCCCAATACCAAATAAAAAGTCTCTTGTCGGGCTACTAAGTAAGAAGCTCAAGATAATTGGTACCATGACTTCAATTGTATAGACTATAGACAGTTTGTAAAAAAGTGATAAAAACTTATAAAAAATCTAAATTTTTTGAATGGAATCAGTATTTTTTCCTCCTTCATTCAATTCTGCGACTAAAAATAAGTGGAGTTTATGTTCTCCTTTCTTTCCCACAACGTAAGCGTTTTTGAGATAATAACAAATATTTAAAATTAATAATTATTTCTGCGTTATTGCTTGTTTAATGTAATTAGGTCGTGCTATCTATATTTGATAGTATCAGCCAATGACGTTTTAAAGATAGACCAGCCTTCACACACATTATTGCCTATACAATATTTTGGTCGAAATATGAATCAGGCCGAGTACAATGCACGGTAGCGTATCATTTCGGAAGGGTTCATTTAAACTATTTTATTTAAAACGTTTTTATAGACTAAATGATGTACTTTATCAATTTTTCGTTTGAATAAGTGTAAATTTTATCAAAAATCGTAACTCTTAAATAGGTGAATTTTTAAAACATACCTACGAAGGATTTTAAAGTTGAAACAAGTTTTGCAATACCTACATATTATAAACATGTTAATATAATACTGAAAGGTTTATATTGTTCTTACAAAACTAAGTAATAAATGAAAGTTCATTAAATTGATACCCAATAAAATAGAAGAATTAAATCAATAATCATAAAAAATATTTATTGTTCTCGACAATTATCGACAATGATATAACAAGGATTATAGCATAAAGTAACTAACACCCAAAACCAAACTGTTTGACAGTTTAATCAATCACTATATCAGCAGTTTTTAATTTATTGAATTCGTATTTAGTATTCAAGTCGAATGTCTATATATTTCTCCAAAATATCGAATCCCTTGAATGAACAAATTACAATACAAAACCAAATAATAAAAGCACAATAATCATTAAAATCATATTGATAGATCTTAAAAAGTAGTTCGAGGTTTTGGTGATGTTACACTCCCTGAACATTCAGGCTTGGCGACCCACATCTTAGTGTTTATGCTGGGAGGTATTACAGGACGTTGGAAACAGGTTGTGGCCTGTTACTCCACCAGTGACTCTGTCAACGGAGCTGCCATGAAGAATATAATATTAAATATATTTAAAAAAGCTGAACAGCTTAATTTGAGAATTTTAAGTATTACATCAGACTTGGGTCCTTGTAATCAAGCTTTGGGGAGAGCTTGGGATATTAAAGCTGGAAAGTACAGTCTTATAAAATGCAAGATTCTGCACCCATTAAATAATGATAAAAATGTGCATGTCTTTGCAGATGTTCCTCACCTATTTAAAAATATTAAATCTATGTTATTGACAAATAAAATCATCCAGTTACCAAATAATATTGTTCTAAAGTATGGACTACCCTCTAACATGATCATGTCCAGTCATTCTTAGACATATTAAATCATCAGAAAATATGAGAATGAGTTTGAAAAAGAGGCGCCAGCAAAAAAATGTTCAGTAAGCTCAGTGAGTGATGATATTCGTCTGGTATATTTGTCGGAAAAAGTTAAGTCCTTGAAAGCTTCACTGCATGTAGTAGATTCTCAATGATAAAAATTGTCTGGCAGTTAAAGAAAATGTGGACGTTACTAAATTGCCGAAAACTATTGCATTTCTCAAACGACAAAGTGTTGGCTACACCCTGAAAAAATCTAAAGTGCAAACCAAGCTGCCAAATTCATCCATGAAGCACCAGATGAGAAGTGGTTATTAACTAAAATAATTGTAATATTTGGTATTTTCGAGGCATGCCGAAGAGATGATCTAATCCGTCTAGCTTTGGAAGACGTGGAAGATAATGGGCGTTTCTTAGTGGTATTCCTTATAGAGACGTCAAAACTCACAAATTAAGAAGCTTCACAATTATAAATGAAGGATATCTCTTTGACCCATACACTTTGTATCGTAAATATATTAATTTAAGACCTAAAAGTATAAATAGTAGAAGAGTGTTTATTGCATATCGCAATGGTAGACGTTGTGCAGGCTGTCATACTATAAGTGGTACAACAAAACAGATTGCAGAATATCTGAACTTAAACAATTCTGAAGAATATACGGGATATGGTTTAAGAAGATCTTCAGCATCTATGTTAGTCGAAGGAGGTGCGAATTTGCTTAATCTAAAACGACATGGTGGCTGGTGTTCCTCGACTGTAGCTGAAGGTTATATCGAAGAATCGGTAAACTGGAAAATTGAAATTTCCCGTAAATTGTTTAATCATCACAGTACAAATCTCAAAGTCAATACCCGAAGACATTGTAGTTCACGAGAATAATGTCCCATCCACCTCAACAACAATTTTACAAAACGAAGTACTAACAAAGGAGAGTTTATAATAACTCAAATGTAGTATAAATATTTCCTTCAGTAAAAATTGTAAATTATATAAGCCAGTGGCTGATATTTGTTGATTTATGTTGGAAAATAAAAATTTTCAGTCAATACTTACTTTTTTTGAGAAAGGTATAATGAAAAGTATCGTTCATCACACATCCATAAATGCTTTTCCCGTGCTTGCACGACTTCCCGTCGCGGACACGGGAAAAGCCTATTGTCTCGACTCGTAATGAAATATACTATTTCCGACTAGAAACATGTGTCAATAATTAAAGCAGCCTTAAAGTAAAATATAACATTAAGCTCATAATTGATATTAATTACATAGTAGAAATATTACCTCTGCAGCCTCATTTAAGAAGGTACTGATGTTTTTTTTTCTGAGAGAACATTGGCTTTGTTAGATTTATATCCAGCATTTTGCTCGAAATTTGGCCTACTGGCTAATGTCAATATGTTGCTTGATATTAAGCAACATCGAATATCGAGACCATAATTTTAAAGCTTTACTTTCTTCACTCATTTCATTAAAAATGCAAGCAGTATCGTTTCTGAAATATGCTGCACACCCTTAATATCTCACCATTTCTTGTAAGACAAAACATTTTTCTGTACCTTTCTTTGATTTTCTCCTGAATTATTCCGTAAACCGCAGTGTCCGCAGCTTCTCGAACTCCCGGAGGAGTACAGGTTAATTCAAAATCAGACATTATGTACTTGTTCAAGCGAAAAAATTATAATTTCGTAAACTAGTATTGAAGTTATCATAATATTAAATTATGATAACAAATTTTCTCAAAATTAATGTTTTGAAAGTTTGTAACTAAGCGATTGTGAATAAAATAGTATACATACCACGCGGGAAGGATCATTCCAGCCACGGCTTGCAGCATTTAGCTTTCTAACAAAGCCTGGGCTGTAATGATCTACTTCCTCGCTGGGTGATGTGAATCAAACTCTTTATTGTTGTGCAGCATAGCCGACCTACTTGGTGACTATGGTATCAACCGTCAGTGTCAATGTAGTGTCTATGTCATTGCTGTCAATCTGTTTACATATCTCGAAATATGTACAATTTTATTATTGAATAAAGCCCAATGTCCTAGATTTTCTCGTATCTATTTCAATTTATTCAATAATATGGAAAATTATTTGAGACCCGAAAGATTCGATGGAGACCCTGCGGCAAAGTCGACAGCCAAAGAGTGGGATCACTGAAAGAAGACGTTCCTCAACTTCTTGGCTACTAGCTCTACAGCTCCAGCACAGCTTTTATCAGCAACTTAACTCCAACTGTTAGTGAATCACATCACACCAAAAGTTTACGCCTATGTAAGTGAATTTCCTGATTACGACGGTGCCATAGCGGCTTTAGACAAGATCTATGTCAAGCCAAACAATGTCATCCATGCCAGGCATATTCTAACGACACGCTGAGGAAACGGTAGACGTTTACTTACAATCTTTAAAGCAACTGGCCAAAGATTGCGATTTCAAAACCGTAGACGCAGAAACAAACAAGTACGATACAATTAGAGGAGCCTTTATAGCTGGCATACCGTCACCTAAGATCCGCTCAAGACTGCTAGAAAGCCTGACACTAACTATAGAAGGAACGTTTAACATAGCACGTTCTATGGAAATGGGAGATGTCAACTCACTGAACTTTGTTAACCCAACAGTAAGCGCATTGCCACTCAATGAAGATTCTACCGCTGCTGCTACCTCTAATCCTTTCAGCAGCTCTTCAGGACGGAGATGTTATTTCTGTGGAGGGCCAATGCAGTCTAGAGGACGTGAAAACTGCCCAGCACGAGACGCGACCTGCAAAACTTGTGACAGGAAAGGCCATTTCTCCAAAGTTTGCCGCTCAAGGAATAGATCAACTAGTGCATCTACAAACCTCTCTGATGATTGTGATCGCTGCTCAGCCTGCTTCGTAGCAGCTACTCCGGCTTCTCTTCGTAAAGCGATAGTCCCCGCATACATCAAGGGTGTAAGAGCTGAAGCTCTATAGATACCGGGAGCTTTGTCAGCTTTATAAATGATTTTCTAAAAATATTCATGAGCGAGAAAAAATTTATGGATTTAATTTGACCTCGAGTGGTATTCGGTAAGAAAATTCCACACCAAATTGTGTTTGGAAATCAAATAATTAAAATTTATTTTTCGATTTCCAACAACGTCAACTTTTGACATTTGAGGTTTGGTCGACTTGATTATTCGGTTACCATGGTAACTAAGTGAAACCCTAACCTAAAAATTATTTCAGTTTTGAAGCTGTCAAGCGGCACGACCTAAAAAAATGTTTCGCTTCGGTCAAGAAAGCAAAGAAAATATTCTCCAGGAGATTAAGCAGTTGGCACCCGCGAATACTAGGAAATCGAAGTCAAGCTTATGGAACAAGTGGTAGAAAATTGTTTTTTGCATATAAAAACCAGACTGTCAAAAAAATATTCTGACATAATAAACGTCAAAAAAATTTACACTAAAATTCATCCGTTGCCATGGTGATCTCAAAAAAACACGTTTTGATGGGTTAAAAGTTACAGGTGTGGAATTTTCATTTGAAAATTATAACAAATCATCTACGTAAACGGCGACGATGCAAATCTTGTCCTTATTTCTATTAAAATGTATATAGGGATCAAATTTTGTTTTTTGAAAATCTAGTCTACGAATGGTATAATCTAGTTTGTCATACCATGATCTACTTGACCATAAATAGACTTAAGTAGCCGACTAGTTTGTTTTTCTTCATTTGTACTCGTAGGTAGCTCCGTATAAATTTTTTCTCTCAACTCAGGATGTAAAAACGCAGTAATTACGTCCATTTGTTGTATGTCTAGCTCATATTTAGCAGCTAGTGCAAGAAGAAATCTTATCGAAGAGTGACGTACACCAGGCGAGAAAGTTTCAGTATAATCTAGTCCATTTTCTCGCGAGTAACCTTTTGCTACCAGACGGGCTTTATACCTCTCAATTTTACCATCCGAGTTGTACTTTGTTTTAAACACCCATTTTGATTTAACAGCCTTACGACCAGGTGGAATTTCAGAAAGTTTTATTAATTTCAAGCGAATCCATTTCTTCTTGCATAGCATTGTCCCAGTTTTATGCGTCTTCACCTGTTAGAGCTTCTATAGCAGATTTTGGATCTTGCTTGTTGCACAAACTTGCTTGATAAGAAATAAAATCTTCATTAAAAATTTGTTTATTTTCAATTCTTTGCCTTTGACTTCTAACGTCTTTTTCACTTTCTATTTTCTGGCCTCCAATTTGAACATTTTCTTGAATATCTTTACTTTCAGATTCCACAAATGAATCATTGTTATCCCCCTCCTTCATCAGCAATCTCTCGAATCAGTGATTGTTGTTGATCACTACTAATCTGAGTAGCATTTTGATGATCGAAGACATCTTCGAAGTTGTGTATATCTTGCAACTTAGACTCTTCCACCATACTGGGATTTTCAAAAAATACCACATCTCTAGCTTTAACCAGCAACTTATTTTCAGGTTTTATAAAACGATAACCCTTGCTGTTTTCACAATAGCCTACAAAAATTACTTCTTCTGATTAGGAATTCAATTTTGGACGTTTTTTTAGGAATATGGATCATAGCCTTACAACCAAAAACTCTTAAATTTGCCAGATCTGGCTTCTCCCCGCTCCACATTTCTTCGGGAGTTTTCTTGCCTTAGTTGGGGATCTATTTCTCAAGTAATTTGCGGTATTTATTGCTTCCGCCCAATACTCTATTCCTAAGCCTGAATCAACTACCAAACATCTTGCCTTTTCAACCAAAGGTCGGTTAAGTCTCTCAGCCACGCCGTTTTGCTCTGGTGTATATGTAATTGTATTTTGATGTTCAATTCCATTTTGTTTCAGTAATGTTTTAAAACCTCTATTAATATATTCATTTCCATTATCAATTCGAAGTTTCTTAATTTTATTCTCCAATTTATTTTCAACTAATGCTTTATATTTTTTAAAGCAATCTAAAGCTTCGCTTTTTTCTCTCTAAAAATAATCTGTTGAAGATCTAGTGTAATCATCTATAAACGTTAAAAAATAACGAGCTCCTCTAATGGATACATTCTGCATAGGTCCACATATATCTGAGTGTACTAGGTGCAGGGTATCTTTGGCTCTTTTACCTCCTGTCCGATTGAATGGTAATCTCTGTTGTTCATGTAACGTTAATTTCGTTCACTTTACTTTCCTTCAGTTAATTAATAATAAATTATCGTATGGGCGGCGAATAGCCAGTCCTTTCTCATACCCAACACCGAGAAATGTTTCAAGGCTGAATATATTTACAGTCGACGAGAGTCGAAATCAACGTTTCTCTACGGGCCGATAGAGTTCCGTCTGTCGTGAAAATATCCACTGCTATTTTCATATTCCCACTTCGACCTCGTTCGTATCTCTTCTCCTACCACTCATTAATTAAATATGAATTAAGAATTCACTATTGAAATGTAAATTCCTTTCCTGGTCAAGGCGTCTGAGCTTGACATGAACATGAGACGTAAGTCTGTTATCTTTCATATGATTTCCTGTATTTAAAGAATGGAGAAGAGGGTTCATTCTTCTTTCCGGTGAACATGTGCTATTGAAGCAAACATATCGTATCTTGAAAAAGTGCATTTATGTGAATGGTAAGTTTTTTTCGCTTAAATGTATGTTAACTATTCTTAGCAGTTTTCCGCTTTCATATTTTATTATGTAGCAATGTCGTTCCAGTGCCAGGAGTATACATCGATATGATTTTGGTTTTTTTTGGTTCTTTCATATTTCTTTTCAGATTCTCTTTGAATATATTTGAAGATATTTCAAACCTATTTAAAATATATACATATTTAATATATGTCTATAGTTACCGTTATTTATAGAATCAAGTATTCGATTTTAGTGTTTTTTTTATTTGATTTCTTTGATTTTTTTGTTTATTAAAATACAGGATATATGAACCAGGTTTTTAAATAATTTCCTTTAACATTGTTATCAAATTCATACTTCAGACATCCTGGATTTTGTAAAGTTGGGTAAATTTTTGTTCTTGATTCTATTATTGTTCCTTAGCACTTTACCTGGGACAGAAACTTGACCTGGGAACTTTTACCCGAAATTTTACCTGGGACAAGCCTGGATCTGAAACCAGGACTGACTCCATCTGAAACCAGGACTGACTCCATCTGTAACCAGGACTGATTCCATCTGAAAGCAAGATATCATTATACCTATATCTGGAATATTACCAGGACTGGAACCATGGGAAGTAACGCCTAGATATTTTAACGATCGCTTCTTCACCCAAGAGCAACCTCTATGAACTAGTCATTTAATTTTTTTTTGTTTTAAATTGTTTCCAAAGTCAATATACAACTTGTAAATTTAATAACGTTGTTCATAAAGTTTATTTTCCCTTCCAATATTCCAGGATTTGTCGCTATAATGCTGATGTGAGTAACAAATAAGCTAGTATTATTCAGGGTGGCGCCCACTTACCTTTCTTAACTTTCATAATTTTTCCCTTTTATAAAATAAATTTCAAGTAGGATTACCCGAGAACCGGTAAGACTACTCTCTGAATGTTTACTAGTTTGGTCTCAGAATCTACACCTGAGGTGCTCTCTAAACTGAGTAGCCGTTGCAAATTGTCGCCCCACATTGTTGGAGGCGTTGCAAATTGGTATTACCTTATCGTATCGTAACATTCACCTTTTAAACATTGTATACAATTAGAAGCCATATTAGCTGAAGTGAAATTTACGCCACTTGCTAAACCCTTCTTCAATAAATTCATTGAAATTCTATTTAAGTGACTCAAACGACGATGCCACAAATCATGAGTTGCCCATACTGCCATAGCTTGTATTTGAGGCATTGTGTTAAACTGAAACATTCCATTTATATTTCTTGCATTTCCAATGATTGAATCTTTTCTTATTTCAATTTTTTGTCTAAAATATTGCAGCCAGTTTAGTCGAAAACTAAGATATTGCCTTTTTTAACCATCTGATCAACAGATAAAAGATTGCTTTTCAATTCAGGAACATAACACACGTCTCTAGCCGTTACCATCATGTCTGAGCTTAAAGATATATCTACATCTCCTTTTCCTTGACATAACAGTTTTGCACCGTCCGCAATTGATATATATTGGTTGTTGCTGCATTCAATTTTTTTTTAAATTGTCTTGTTAGTAGTTAAATGGGTTGAAGCACCAGAATCTAAATACCACTCAGTCTTGCAAAATTCGCCATTATCGTGAACATCAGTGTAAAAAGCTTTTCCATCTTTCTTTGCTTGAAAGTTGACCTCTTTTTTTGATTTGGACAATATGATTTAGTGTGCCCATATTAATTACACCCAAAACAACGATATTTCCGGTTTAATTTTTTCTTTTGATTTTTTTTTATAATAAACGCATTTTCACAAGATATGATATATGTTTTTAATACATTTTCTTGACCTAAGAGGTTCTTCACAAATTCAACTGTTATCTTCTGATTAGAACCACAGAATACACCAACTAACAAGAAGCGAAGCCCGACGCATTTTCTTTGATCTTTTGCTAACCAAAATTTATGATCTTGAGAATCCGACGTTGACAAATAACTTAGTAAATACAATGAGAAAAATGATCAAATTTTTGAATATTGGCGATATAATTCGTAATTACCCGCAGAAAAAAAGCCTCGTAATTTAAGCATTCAGTGCTTCAATTATTTTTTGTATGATTACTTACTTATTTATGTACTGGCATATATAGTTTGGCAAGTCTATCTGAAGCTACGCGGCATCGGTAAAGGGTGACGAAACATGGCCGATATCTGTCATAAACGTACCAATGGCGTACGGTACCTATTTTATAAAAGTATTAAAAATAATAATTATTATTATATAATAATTATACAGGGTGCGTCACCGAAAACGAAGCAGATCACATATCTTGAAGACAAATTTATTTTGGAGAAAAGGCAAAAAGTGGTCGATTTTTATTTCAAGGGGGACATCTTTCGATCATATCCTCAACTATCCTACATCCCTCCCCTCCCCTCTGTCACTATTACCAATAAAATTTAAATAGGGAAAGTAGTAAGTGTGACACATCATTGAAAAGGTAATTTTATAAGGAATTTGACACTGTCGACATGTGACAGCTCAAATAAGCGTATTTTCATGTGAAAGCCAAATTCAACAATCTAATTCATAATTACCTTTGGAATAAAATTTAACTTACTACGCCTATGTTTTCGTAAAATAAAAATAAAGGTTTTTGTTTCCATAACTACCAGGTCTGTTTTTTAGTTTAGCGTCATTGATGTTTCAAGTCTATTAGCGAGTAAAACATAAAAATGGTTTATTCTATTCAGGAGAGAGTAGACATTGTTGAATGTTATTTAAAAAATAACGAATGTGCTAACACTGCCTGTACAATTTTCTATGAGTGACACCCAAACAAACAGGATAAACGTAAGTACGTTTTGGAACTTATTTCAAAATTTCGACAAACAGGATCTGTTCAAAATAAAAAACGGCAGATTCAAAATCCAGTAAAAAACGAAGCGGTAGAGGTGGCCGTTTTAGGACAAGTTGTTGCAGATCCAACTCTTAGTACAAGAAAGCTTGCAGACTTATCTGGAGTAAGTCAACGTACCGTCGGGCGAATTTTGAATTCCATCCCTATAAAATTCATTTAGTTCAGGAACTTAACGAAGACGATTTTGATCGCCGCTTGCAATTTTGTGAAATCATGAGCGAGCATGCTATACAAGATCCACATTTTCTTTATAACATTTGTTTTTCGGATGAATGCAGTTTTTATGTTAACGGGACTGTCAATCGACATAACTGTCGGACACTGGTCAGATTCCAATCCAATAGTATTTCATGAAACGCATATTCAACACCCAGAAAAGTTAAACGTTTGTGCTGGAATATTTGGCGATCGTATTGTTGGTCCATTTTTTTTACCGGGTAATTTAACTGGGGGTATGTATTTGGAATTACTCGAAAACACCGTTGATCCAATGTTAACAGACATACTAGAAAACGATAACCGATACCCTGAAGATCACCTAATATTTCAACAGGACGGGACTCCTCCACATTTTGCTGCAGCGGTTCGTCAGTACTTGAATGAAAACTTTCCTAGACATTGGATTGGACGAAGAGGATTTATTGAATGGCCCCCACGATCTCCTGATCAGTCCCCCTTAGATTACTTTTTATGGGGATATCTGAAAAGTAAAATATACGCCACTCAGCCACGTTCCTTAGAAGAGTTACGTGATTGTATTATTACCGAATGTCGTCAAATAACTCCAGAAATGCTCCAAAACGTCAGACAAAGATTCGAGAATAATTTATAGTCGTGTATAGAAGTTAATGGACAACACTTTGAGCATTTACATTGAAGTAATTTAGTTTTCAATTATGGGAGTTGTTCTAAATTTTTCAATTTAATTTTTATGTTCACTTTTCTATTTTTTTTTATTTTTATTATGAACTGTCTATTAAATAGTTGAGTTTGCTTTCAAATGAAGTATCATTATTTAAAATACGGAAACTTTTCCCGCAAGATGGAGCCAAAATCAAAAGTTACGTAATAAACTGCCACACAGTCAAATTCCTTATAAAATTACCTTTTCAATGATGTGTCACACTTAGTACTTTCCCTATTTAAATTTTATTGGTAATAGTGACAGAGGGGAGGGGAGGGATGTAGGATAGTTGAGGATATGATCGAAAGATGTCCCCCTTGGAATAAAAATCGACCCCTTTTTGCATTTTCTCCAAAAAAAAGTTGTCTTCAAGATATGCGGTCTGTTTCGTTTTCGGTGCCGCACCCTGTATATAGAAACTGATTTATGCTTTGCTTTAAAGGTAAGGTATTTTTCAAAACTCGGTACCCATTTGTTAAAAATCGTACTTGAATTCAATATGGATACGAAATAATAAGATACCAAGTAAAACTGTAAATACGAAGGTAAATACTCTGACATTATAAACGCCACTGGATAATCAATGTCAGTCAATTGTCGAAGAGACAGGGAAGAACACACGCACGCGCTTGCCAATAGGAAGTCAGGTGGTTACTTAGCAACGAAATTTCGATAAATATTCACCAATTGAGTTAGTAGGAGGGCGTGGTAATTATGATTTTCGCACGACGTTGCCGGCTTGAATGAATGAATGAATGAAACCCATAACATATATGGAAAAGTGTTTATCTTTCAATATTCAGAAATTGAAAAAATAATGTTAATAGACAAAATCCAATGAAACAAGCTCATTAAAGAACTAACGTTTAATCATTATTGACATATTGTTAATAATAAAAAGTCAATTTTCTAATTATTGTCACTATATACTTAGCACTTTAGCTTTTTCGTAGTTGAACATGGCAATATCGAATGTTTTCGACAGCATTCCTTTCACAGCTTCAGTTATGTTTGCCAAACTATACATGACTACTACAAATTGTTTGTTTTGAGTGAATATTACTTGACAGTCAAATCTCTGCGCCCTACACGTATTATATTTATTTCAAGTTGAGCAGTAAAATTAACAAACACCTATTATATTCATATACAGAATTCAGCAGTACACTTTTAATTGGTAAAATCATGCAGTGTTTCAGTTTTTAAGTACATATCAACACTAAAAAACGAGCTATGTTGTTAATTCTAATTATTTTTAATTTCTGCCGAGCACTGCAAATAATTATATGGAAATATGTATTAAAGGAGCAGTAAGTCGGGTAGGAAAGATATTAAAACAAATGTAATAATAACAATTTTTATTTATAGATATAAAAGAATAAATATATTATTCAAACGCTTCACAACAAAGTTTTGAAAAATATTTTTCAAAAAAAGTGACGGTTGAACTAAGAAGCAACATCTACTCTTGATTGTTTGTCTTTTTTAGTTTCTTATAGTATTTCTTCAATATGTTAATTTGCAAACGCATTTTTTGCTTACGGAGTGTGCTAAAAGACAGTTTCTGTGGGCTTTGGGTTGAAATTGAAGGAGATGGCAAAGGCACAGCTATACCAGACTTGACATCTTCAGTACCAACTTCCATTTGAACAAATTCATTATTTAAAGAATATATATAGTGAACTTCCAATAAGTATCATTGTAAACAAAAATCATGTGGATTTTATAAGAAACTATACATTGTTATGCATTACATACAGATGTATCTGAACAATTAAAATATTTACCCAATAATGGCAAAGCTTGTTCCTAAATAAATGTGATAAATTTATCTTCAAAATAAATTTCACACAACTTGTAATTTTTTTGAAATTGAACTGTCGTCTTTCCAGACAAATCTTCACGATTTCAAGCCTGTAACCATAGCTGGGATCTAAAACATTTATATGTTAAGACAATAAATGAGGCATATGCTAATATCAAAGAATAAACAAATATTTTTGCTGGTGTATTCTTTGCTAATATAATATGTATATTGTTAGATAGAATAAGTCAACACAACAATTATTAACCTATCACAAAAACTGCTCACGTCATGAAATTTCTATTCAGTGTAATATCAATATCAATATAAATGTTTACATTTTAAAGAATGACTGAAAATCTCACCTAACGGGGTCTTTCGGAGATCCAAACATAGATATACCTTATCATGTTCCTGAGTGACATCCCCGAACAACATCACAAGTTATTCTTCCCATAGCTTCAATTAATTATCAGTAGACACTTTACTTTCCACAAGTAATATTTTTCGAAACAAGAGACAAAGTAAAAATTATACACAAAAATACTTTCTGTAAACAAGTTGGTTGTCAGACGATAATGTGAAGTATGACAAGTATCTTATTATAAAAATTGCGATTTTCAGACATGCGCATACAAAAAATGATCGGAAGCTTCGCTTCTAGTTATGTGGTGTATTCTTTGTTAGAACCTTGAATTCCTAATATTAGAGGTTGAAATTTCTCAGGTAAACCTCCAAGAATAATGCCGCCTATAACTTCATTTTTTAATGGTTTTCCTATACTTTTTAGCTGATCTGCAATACTCACAATTCGGTCTATATAATCGTTTAATCTATTAAAATCTTCAAATTTTGTCTTAAAAATTGAAGAGTAAAGGCCAATACGCCTAACGATACCATCATCTTCAAATGTTCTCTGCAAATCTAACCATGCTTCTCTTCCGAATTAGATTTCTTTGTTTCGCATATGTCATCTTTATCAACCCTCGTACCTTCAGGATATTCTATGCATCGCCATAAGCCGGAATCAATCAAAAGTTCTTCATGTTTACCATTCAAATGTCTTGATTCTTGTAAGCCGCCCATTGAAGTAGTCGCTATGCATTCATGCGATTTAACAGTTACTTTATCGTTGAACTGTTTTTGAAGAGATACTACTTCCGCTTGCAATTTCTTAAAATCCTCTTCCGTTGCCATTTACTACGAAATTCTTATTCTTTGATTACTTGCTATCTTATTGAGAGCCCATAACCTCTTAGCAGAGATAATGAATACACAGAAAGCGTTTATAGCAACTAGTATTTAGAGCTCAAAAATATGTGAAAAAAGTATACACTGTGTCCGTAAAGTATGGAACAAATTCATTTTTAGCTAAACAGACCATTTTAAAGAATAATCCTGAAACACGTCGATTTTTGATTTTAATTTACCGTATTTTAAAATAATAATCTAATATACAGGGTGAATTACTTTCGAGTAATGACGTCACCGTCATTTTTTTTTAAATGGAACACCCCCATTTTGTCTCAATTTTCGGATTACTCTAGCCTAGCTGATTCCAAAAATGTATCACATGTTGATTCCAATTGGTACAGGGTGGACAAAAATACAATAGTTTTGTGTGTGCTCATAAAGTAACGCGTAACATTCTTTATTAGTTAAATTAGCAATATTATCAAAAATACTTATTTAAACTAATTGCCGCTAGACAATAAGTATTTTTGATAATATTGTTAATTTAACTAATAAAGAATGTTACGCGTTACTTTATGAGCACACACAAAACTATTGTATTTTTGTCCACCCTGTACCAATTGAAATCAACATGTGATACATTTTTGGAATCAGCTCAGCTAGTGTAATCCGAAAATTGGGACAAAATGGGGGTGTTCCATTTAAAAAAAAATGACGGTGACGTCATTACTCGAAAGTAATTCACCCTGTATATTAGATTATTATTTTAAAATACGGTAAATTAAAATCAAAAATCGACGTGTTTCAGGATTATTTCTTAAAATGGTCTGTTTAGCTAAAAATGAATTTGTTCCATACTTTACGGACACAGTGTATATTAATTATATAGACAACTACATGACAATTTTTAACTTCCCGCTAAGAAAATCAATGATTCTTCCTAATCATTTTCGAAAAATCGGGAAGTTATTGTTTTTACCCGTTTTAAAAAAATCAAGGTTTTAACAAATCTCGACGTTTTGAAGCCCTAAAAAGCTTTTCTGACTATTTTTACGATGATGTCCGTACGTCTGTATGTATGTATGTATGTATGTATGTATGTATGTATGTATGTATGTATGTATGTATGTATGTATGTATGTATGTATGTATGTATGTATGTATGTATGTATGTATGTATGTATGTATGTATGTATGTATGTATGTATGTATGTATGTATGTATGTATGTATGTATGTATGTATGTATGTATGTATGTATGTATGTATGTATGTATGTATGTATGTATGTATGTATGTATGTATGTATGTATGTATGTATGTATGTATGTATGTATGTATGTATGTATGTATGTATGTATGTATGTATGTATGTATGTATGTATGTATGTATGTATGTATGTATGTATGTATGTATGTATGTATGTATGTATGTATGTATGTATGTATGTATGTATGTATGTATGTATGTATGTATGTATGTATGTATGTATGTATGTATGTATGTATGTATGTATGTATGTATGTATGTATGTATGTATGTATGTATGTATGTATGTATGTATGTATGTATGTATGTATGTATGTATGTATGTATGTATGTATGTATGTATGTATGTATGTATGTATGTATGTATGTATGTATGTATGTATGTATGTATGTATGTATGTATGTATGTATGTATGTATGTATGTATGTATGTATGTATGTATGTATGTATGTATGTATGTATGTATGTATGTATGTATGTATGTATGTATGTATGTATGTATGTATGTATGTATGTATGTATGTATGTATGTATGTATGTATGTATGTATGTATGTATGTATGTATGTATGTATGTATGTATGTATGTATGTATGTATGTATGTATGTATGTATGTATGTATGTATGTATGTATGTATGTATGTATGTATGTATGTATGTATGTATGTATGTATGTATGTATGTATGTATGTATGTATGTATGTATGTATGTATGTATGTATGTATGTATGTATGTATGTATGTATGTATGTATGTATGTATGTATGTATGTATGTATGTATGTATGTATGTATGTATGTATGTATGTATGTATGTATGTATGTATGTATGTATGTATGTATGTATGTATGTATGTATGTATGTATGTATGTATGTATGTATGTATGTATGTATGTATGTATGTATGTATGTATGTATGTATGTATGTATGTATGTATGTATGTATGTATGTATGTATGTATGTATGTATGTATGTATGTATGTATGTATGTATGTATGTATGTATGTATGTATGTATGTATGTATGTATGTATGTATGTATGTATGTATGTATGTATGTATGTATGTATGTATGTATGTATGTATGTATGTATGTATGTATGTATGTATGTATGTATGTATGTATGTATGTGTGTGTGTGTATGTATGTATGTATGTATGTATGTATGTATGTATGTATGTATGTATGTATGTGTGTATGTGTGTGTGTGTGTGTGTGTGTGTGTGTGTGTGTGTGTGTGTGTGTGTGTGTGTGTGTGTGTGTGTGTGTGTGTGTGTCGCCAAACTTAGATTTCCTGTAAGTTGGAACCAATTCGGACCGGTAGATTTCGAGAAATTGCAAAAAATGTGAAAAAAAAGTGAAAAAAAAAGTTTTTTTTTCATTTTTTCAAAATATCTCCGAATTGGCTGAACCGATCGACCTCAAAAACTAATCAGCTCTTAACCTTGAAAACCCGCATCAATCGCCACCAAGTACGTCAGAATCGGTTGATGCGTTCGTGAGATATCATTGTCGAAAAAAATCGAAAAAAAAGTGTTTTTTTGTAATAACTCCGAAATTATTCATCAGATCAATTTTTTGGTTCGACATTTTTTATAGAGCTCAAAAAACTTCATCGATCGCCGCCAACCGCGTGAAAATCGGTTAATTCATTCAAAAGTTATAGCAGTTTGAAAATTAAAAAAATCGTGTTTCATCGAACTTTGATAAGACTTTTGAGCTCGAAGCGCTCAAAAGCATCGAATAGCATCTTTGAGCTCGGAAAGCAGCTAGCGACAAAATCGTATGCGTTTGAAAATTGAATTTAGCGGGAAGTTGCAGGGATGGCCTTTAGGGTCAACCGATTTCCAATTTTTTTTTTAAATCAAACTACCACGAACAACTAAACCTTATAGTAAACATTAGTTAATACGTAGTTTCCAACATCAAGACCAATGTCCAACTCATTGATATTTCATTCAGGGTGTTTTAAACTTAGCCGCAAACATTCACAATTTAAATCATTTATAAGTTGCTTACTTTAAATAAAACATCCTGTATTTTATTACATTTTCCGCTGTATTTTTTAAGCCAATTCGTTTGGTATCGGTATTCCCTATACCAAAATCCAATCATTATCTTAGTTAAAACATAACAACACTTAATTATTTCAACATTAGTAAAGGGTAGGCCATGGCTGTCAAAGATTTAATAGCTAGAACGTTAATTGCTTCTGTAGTTTTGAGAGTTTTCATTACCAGTTTGTATTTTATAGTAAATAATGGCAATTGCAAGATTTACTAATGATAGATATCGAAGAATAAATTATATTATTCTACGCTTTACAAACTTTGTTTTGAAAAATATTGTTCAAAAACAGTGACCGTTCAACGAAGAAGAAACAACTACTTCCCGGGCTACATGCCCCGACAGACATTGAATTACACTTCTAAGTCAAACGGGGTTGGTAAATCTACAAGATTTAAACCAACCATTCTGGTTTGTAACTTGAAGGGACAACATAACTTGTAGACCGGTTTCAGCGTATTTGCGCCTCATCAGTACAAGGTATATGTTATCGTCCGAGAGTTAATCCCGGACTGAATATGTCTCTATAATCACCAACTATACATACCTTTCAGTTACGGAAATGTAAAAGTTGCGACAATAGCGACATCTTCACCTCCAAATCACAAACCAAAATTCGAATTTGACAACAAGCCCGTTAACTTGAAACATAAAGAATTATTACAGTTTCCTGTAAAATTGTCGTATTTAGTAAAGCATGCTACCAATAGATTTCAAAGAATAAATTATATTATTTTACGCTTTACAAACTAAGTTTTGAAAAATATTTTTCAAAAACAGTGACCATTCAACGGAGAAGAAACAACTACTTCCTGGGCTACATGCCCCGACAGACATTGAATTACACTTCTAAGTCAAACGTGAATATGTCTCTATAATCACCAAATATACATACCTTTCAGTTACGGAAATGTAAAAGCTGCGAAAATAGCGACATCTTCACTTCCAAATCACAAACCAAAATTCGAAGTTGACAACAAGCCCGTTAGCTTGGAACATAAAGAATTATTTCAGTTTCCTGTAAAATTGTCGTATTTAGTAAAGCGTGCTACCAATAGAAATCAAAGAATAAATTATATTACTCTACGCTTTACAAACTAAGTTTTGAAAAATATTTTTCAAAAACAGTGACCGTTCAACGAAGAAGAAACAACTACTTCCCGGGCTACATGCCCCGACAGAGATTGAATTACACTTCAAGTCAAACGGGGTTGGTAAATCTACAAGATTTAAACCAACCATTCTGGTTTGTAACTTGAAGGGACAACATAACTTGTAGACCGGTTTCGGCGTATTTTCGCCTCATCAGTACAAGGTATATGTTATCGTCCGAAACGGGGTTGGTACCAGTATAAAGTAGACTTTACCGTCATAAAGGACAGAATTCGACACTTGACGGCTTCAGTTGACTTCAGTTTGACCATTATGAAACCCAATTATGACTTAAGGATGCTTTTCGGTTTTAAGTCTCATTTAAAAATGATTATGAAACCGTCCCTTACTCTCCAACAAAGTACATATTGTTTCTACTAGTTGCAGTTTTTGGCACAAACCTTTTCTGCCCTTGGGATTCAAGAGATACGGGCTCACCTGTCGATAAACTTGTGTTTGTAGTATGCACATCGAGTCTCTTCACCTTATCGTTGCAGAGCTTCAAATTTAAAATCTAATTTATAAAGGCAAATCAGAAACGAAATAGTTAATTTAGAAAGAAGAATTCGTACCCAAGCTTCAGTAACTGATATTGAAATTGAAGGCACGACCTCGTCCTCCTCTATAATAGAACCTGGCCCCATTCAAAGTACAGTTCATCAAAGCCACTCCAACAAGACCCTAAAACCACCCACATTTGATATCCAGCCGGCATGGGAAACATGTCGACGCCAATTTGAAGCTACGGCCAAAGCCAATGGATGGACTGAGACACAAATGGCGGCTTCATTAATAATGTCGCTTCGTGGGCAAACAGCAACCGTTTTGCAGCTTCTTCAGCAAGACACGCCCAATTATGCGTCCCTCATACAAGTTTTAGAGACAAGGTGTGGCCAACAGCACTTGAAACAGGTATTCCAGAGTCAGCTAAAAGTCGGCAATCAAAAAATCAAATGAAAGCCTACAGGAATTTGAGACCGATATAATAAAATTTTTGCATCTTGCCCATCCCACCGCTGTCACCAATGCTACTCCTTTTACTTTCTAAAACTTTATTTATTTCTATAACATCAACTTTAACAATTCAATACTAATAACGTCTCACTATCAGAACACAAAACTCAATTGTCCCCGCTTTTTATACTTTTCACCTGTTCCAGACAGTTTTCGACTTTTCGATGACATTTCTAGACATTTCGATGACAATCCTAGATGATTCCAGATGTATGTCTTCTTCTTTTTCTTTATGGACCTCTACATATCCTCAGTACAGGTCCGAAGTAACATTATCTTGAACAATGCTATGGTACTGTGGATGCTTCGTGCAGATATGCAATTCAACTATTCAATGAAATGTGTCCAGATGCACCCGTTATGCAAATTTTTTTTAAAAAATTGATAATAACATTCACCCTTTTGGAAAAACAGACGCATTCTAACCCAGCGTAACGGAGAAAATAAGAGAACGTAATGGATACTAGTGAATATCAAATACAATAATCCAAAGGTTTATTAACATATACCGTATAATAACATTTCACACTATAATGTGTCAAAAAATATAGGAAACTAGAATTTAAATCCCAAACTGAACAATATATTTCTGAGCTTTACAGCTAAACAAACTTTTATGATCATCGTATGCATAACTGTACGCGTCAGGGCACTTGTCTTTGAAATATTTTGGATAGTTATGGGGCCAGTCGGTACTTCTACATGTTTCTAAGGTGTCGTGTGATCCTCTACAACAATATTCATCGGAATTAAACGCAAGACATGCCGATTTGCAAGCTACTACGCCACTGTCTGTTTTAAGCTTTAGCTCGTCGGGACAATCATCATTTAGATAGCTTGCACATGCGGCTTTTTTACAACTGTATTGGCTACCATCTCCTTCTCCTCCAACTGGTTCAATCTACAAATTATTTATATTGATTAAGATTTTCATTGAGATTTGTGTGTTGTTCAAATTTCATTATACTAACACTTATGGCTATGTTGTATCCATCTACCAAAGAAATATCGTAAAAATCTTTTCCTGGATCCCCCTTGAGTGTAATTTCAGCTAATGAAGCCGGTGGTTGTCCCCCAGCGCCGGCGCACTCTACTTTGTTGCCACAGTCTCCTGTTAGACAGTGATTGCTTCCATCATCGCAATATGTTCTCGGCCAAAATCTACCAGCCCAATTTTCAGGGGCACTTATTGTTCTCTATAAAATAAGTGAAACAAGAATAAACAGTTATTTATTCTTATCGTGCCTTCATTAACTTCACCTGTATGTATGTATGTATGTATGAAGCGGAACTTTCATTGACATCAAAACGTCAGATTAAATTAAGCAATGAAATCATGTCCAACGGTGGCTATTGAAGTGGACCTGGCACTATATATTACGGTGAAAAGTGTTACCGAAAGAACAAGATACTGACTGAATAGAAACAGAGAATCATGAAACTAAACCCCCCTTGTCGCTCATTAGAAATTGGAAATCCTGGGACATGACACAGAATAAAATGTCAATGTATAACTATTCAATGAAATTCAATAGCAAGAAGTAATGTGATCCCAGCACGATTACCAGACCTGAGAAAGAAAGAAAGCAAACATATTTCAAACGAAAAGTCAGGATTCAAGATTATCATAATTTGTCATGATGGTATCAGAATGCCTATCAAAACCCAAGGAACCAACATCGACACTCTACTGTGAGTTCCAGGACACACAGGAATAGAAGAAAATGGAATAACAGATGAATTAGCAAAGCAGCAGAAATATTCTTTTGGTAACTGAAAACATTATGCGGTATTAACACCAATGTGATATTGGAAAAATAAAGAGAAGATTGGAACATTGTGAAGATCTAATAGGGCTTAGACAGACAATCAAATATTCTCCTGGGAAACAACAATCAGGTGAAATCAAAAAAATGCCTAAACTAAAGCAAGACTGCACTAAGAATTTTGATAGGTGTCCTAACAGAACGCTGTCTTCAGATTGAACACCTCAAGAAGCTCAAACTAGTGAAGCAACAAGACTGTAGATTTTGTGGAATGGAAAAAGTATCTCCATCCACAATAACACTTTGGAGACCGCTGAATAGAAGAGAAATGCTTACCTAAAGTGAAGTCTGCGGATATCCCAAAACCCTCCAAAGAATAGGGCTGAGGAAACTATTATTCTCTGACACTTTCATCGGTAACTGAGTAGAAGGAGAGGGCATAATAGATATTTTAGGAGTCAGTGAATGCCATTGCAATATATACAGCGTTGCTGAAAAGTCTCGCACCGGATAAAGGTGAAATTCTAGGCCGATGCATGAGACTTTATTCTGCACATTTTAGAGCAAATATTCATGTTTTTGACGTCACAGTTTAGCATACGGCCACCATCTTGATTTTTTTGAAATGGCAACCAAGGTCGAGTGGTATAACACAGAGAGGCTTATTTTTTTCTCTTTCCAAAAATAATAGCAATGTATCACTTCACTCGGAAATTATGATAGAAATTTAATGAAAATATTAAAATTGTAATTTCAAACAAAACTGGATGTTACAGAAATGTATAAAGTAAACGTTCATTTAAGTTGCAACTACTTCATCACAATAAGTGCTCAAAATGCTGGTTTGTTGACAATTATACAATCTCTCTTTGAAGGAGTAACTCTCTGCATTTCGAGACATATATGCGATCCTTTAAACCGTTCGAGTTAGTTGGTATGTTAACATAAACGCGGTCTTTTAGGTAGCCCCACAGAAAAAATCGAGTGGTGTCAAGTTGGGGATCTTGCCGGCCACTCCATTTTACCTCTTTGACCAATCCATTTCTGAGGAAAAATTGTATTTAAATATTGCCTAACGTTTTTTTGATAATGTGGAGTTGCGCGCCATCTTGTTGAACGTATACTTTCATATTAATAATAATAATGAATATTTTTATTGGCCAAACATGCAGTGCATACAAATAAAGAATAAAAAGGTTATGGTAACATAAAGATTTCGATTGCTTGTTTTTCCGATAAATGGGCCATTATTCTTAATTTACTTTTAAACTTTGTGCTTATTTGATATTAGTATCAGCTTTGACAATTTGTACATAAATAATTATGTGGTTGACGTTTTTAATGGCTACAATTGTTTTCTGTTCAATTTTAAAAATTCATATCATTAGTACAGAACAATTTAATTTCGAATGATAAAACTGATATTTCATAAGACATTTGGTATTAAAGTGATACATTTATTATTTTTGGAGAGAGAAAAAAATAAGCTTTTTTGTGATACACCAGTCGACCTAGGTTGCCATTTCAAAAAATTCAAGATGGTGGCCGTACGCTAAACGCTGACGTCAAAAACATTCAACTTTTGCTTTAAAATATGCATATCCCTTGATGCGAGACTTTTCAGCAACGCACATAGTTACAATTTTCATTGACTTCAAAACGTCAGATTCAACTGAAACTTTGTGTACCTACTTATCCAGGATCGATGACAATACACTGATTTGATAAGTTGATGTCAATACCCCGACCAGGATTATCAGTATCAACGAATAATTCATATTATTCTATACAGTCTCCGTCCTATACCTCATAGGTAGTTAAATTTAAATACACTGAGTAATTGGCGACGGTGAAAGCTACTAGTGCTTAAACGAATCGCTTAGGCGAATATTAATTTCATTGAAAATGCACTTTGGTTTTATTCAATTTATTTATTTATTTTGTTATAAATTGTGCAGTTTAACCTCACCACTTCTACTTGGTGATGGTGATGGTGATGGTATTCAATTCGCCTTGCCGATCGATACGTCTTTCTTAAGTATTGATACTACTGAATTTAAATTCGACCGAAAATGGAAAAATAAATGATAGTTTGAAAAACCAATAATCATTATTTTGCATAATGACAAAAAGTATTTGTTAATTTGTTACAATTACTTTAGATTATTACAAAGGCAGACCTTGTGCGGGATGTGAGCCTTTTCACTGTCCTGTACTTAATGCCTTTTCCTTCGATAGATCGCTGGTGTTTTGGATGATAAATAATGTTCCACACAGTCACAAAAAAATAGAATATTTATTCAACACAGTATTTAAATGGTAAAAAAAAGAAACAGAAATTTGACTTTATGAATAGAGTACAAATTAATATTGGTTTTATGATGTTACTACCAATTGTAGCCTAAATAGTATGCATGCTTGTTGCATGGAGTCTCAATTAAAACTGAGGGTGAGAAGGTGAGCCGGTACCGCGGAAAATGGGCACCAAACTCGCGTCCAGCGAGCATGCGTGTACAGTTGCTCGCAGGGTGGTCAAAATAAAATTGCACATAGGCGGGTATACAAATAATTAAATTAGGTAAATAATAGAAAACAGTTTAGAGGTCTAAACAGACCTAGTTTGCTAGAAGTCGCGCGAATGCTCTAGATAGCTCTAGAAATATGTAAGATTCTGAATTTACCAAATTTAATGGCGATCAACTATATTTTTGTAGCATCTAAGTACAGAGGCAAATTTGAATTAAAAGGATGTATTCATTCCAACTTAAAAAAATTGTAATTGCATAGATGTTAAGCAAAATCCCAAGATTTAAAATACAGGGTGATTCTAAATTTATGCAATCAGGAGGTGATTACCCATATGAAATTATGATGGGTCTTCCCCATCACAAAATTTCCTCAGCCCACTCCCTTCCGAGGAGGGTACAACACATAGGAAACTTCTGGATAGAAGAGGGATATTTACCCAAACTGAAGACGGAAGATATCCTAAAATTCGTTCGGAAAATAAGTCTAAAGGAACCACTAGTCTCTGAGACTTTCCTAGCTGGAGAAAGAGACACAATAGATCTTTTAGGTCTCAGTGATTGTCACTCCATTATACATGGTAACAAGACATATCGTAACGCGACAGTTCGTAACCGAAATGGTAACGGATCATTCATAACGCCGTCTATTCGTAACGGCGACGTTAACGTGAAAACCAATGTTTATTACTTTATCGATGTTAGAAATATAAATTTCATTAATTATTATAATAAATACATTATAATCGAAGTGGTTTTAATGTTTATCATTATTTTTCAGACTT
Organism: Lochmaea crataegi; assembly: GCA_947563755.1. NCBI lineage: Eukaryota > Metazoa > Arthropoda > Insecta > Coleoptera > Chrysomelidae > Lochmaea > Lochmaea crataegi. Next base: position 27,616,866 of record OX387430.1, read on the forward strand.
AGTTTCACTACTTTGAAGTGATAATTCAGGATAAAAAATTGAAAAAAAACGAAAATATTTTTTAGTTGTCATATTAACAAAAATATATGCAAAAAGTGATCTTGAAAAAAATACCACTATTATTAGAGTAAAAAAGTATGCAAACTGCATTTTGGTGTAAATCCAGTAATGCTAAACTTGCTTAAAAAAAAACTAAATGTTGGCGTTACGAATTATACCGTTACGAAGAGCCACGGTTACGAATTGTCGATGTTACGAAGTGTCGCCGTTACGAATTATCGGTGTTACGAATTGTCCGTTACCATTTGTGGGGTTACGAGATGTCGTAAATTCATAACGGAATAACAAAATGTGTTGTTTAAAAACTGCAAAGCAAGCAAGTTTTTTTTTAATACAATTAATAGAACATTTAACACTTAAATAGGGACCGTACTTGCACTTTCAAAGCGAAGTATCGTTCCACAATTAATTGTTATTTTTGATGTCAAATAAATTTTTCTGCTTTATTGTTACAACATGTATGATTATGACTAGATTCATATCTCCCCCCATTTACAAATTTCGTACTTAAACTACAAAAAATTAACCTATGTCCTTCCCAATTTTCTAATTTATCCTATTATTATGACTGTACGTTATTTACCTGATGAATATATAGCTTTTTTACAAATGGAGCAAAAGTATATCGTACACTTCACAAAATAAAATTTTCTCGATAAAAAGCTTTGCTTGACTTGACCACTAATTGAATACAATATTTTCAATAAATATTTTAATTGACTGGAAAACATGGAAAATAACAAATTAGGCTTCAGGGTGAGACTAAAATAAAATCAAACTGTATTTGAGAGCAGAATTTTCATTGGAACGCTGATTAGGTAACAAACAATTTTGCTCATGGATTCGTGATTTTCCTAGACAAAAATGCACAGAACGAAACTTCGTATGATCCGGTTTCTAAGTGATAAGCGTCTTATTTCGTGTTACTGATATTTATTAAGCACGTTTTTGTTAGAGTACTACTATGAAGAGGACTTAATCCTAGAACAGGGTAGAGTAATAATTGCTTAATTTTTAAGATTTTTTTCTTGAAAGTCCAAAAAAGGATAAATTAAAATTCAAAAGTAAAATCATGCTCGAACAAAAAAAATATAGAGTACTTTCGAATATTTAATAACTTAACATCAGAGGTGTTTACAATAATAAATAATTGCCAGTGAAATTCAGTATTGTTGATAACATTGGAATTGTATGCATTGTTGAATGGTAAAATATGCAGAAAAGCAGCAGAAATCTCCACTAATAAAACTGTACATATCACAACTACTGTCAGATACCTAATTAATAATTTTTTTGTTCTATTTAATAACAATTCGAATTTATATTCTTTTATCCACTACAATTTGAACATAATATGCAGAGCATTTTATCAAGAATTTTTTTTTTGAAATGTATCAAACTTTTTAGGATACATTGTATATATTAAATTAATGTCATATTATATAAAATAATTCATCAAATCATACCGATCCTCCTTGGGCTAGTTTGAATCCCCCATTAGATAAGTGAGGATGGCCGGAATTTCCTTGGATTCCAACCCAAACTTGACCACCTTCTTTATTTATAAATTCGAAATCAACTGCTGAAGCTGCTACAACCAATATCAGAAATGGTACTATTTGAAACATTGTCGTTAAATGATAAAATAGAACTGAATAATATAAGGTTATTCCACTTTATTTATATACCTATGGTAACTAATTGCATGGAAAATTTTCTGGGAATACCGATATTAGGTATATCTTTAAAAAATATGCATAAACATTGCCGCGGTTGTAAACAACCAAAAAGGGGTAACAAATAACTTAAAACGACTATATAATGGAAAATCTACATTATCGCAAAATTTTGTTATGTTATTCAGTCTTGGAAGTTATAAGTAAGTACAAAAAATTACAATAATGTTAAATTTATCGAAGGTGAAGCTAGGAAGTGGAGGCTTCTGGAAACTCAAACTAAAAGTTTGTATCTTCTGTATGTTACTTGTGGTGTATTTACTTTGGGAAATTATACCTCAATATTTTTTATATTTTTTAATTTACTGTTTCTGTAGCGTTTCAGCTACCGTTATCAAGAAAAATTAAGTTTTTAAAATTCTTGTCCCTATCTGACACTAACGGAACAATTCGACATCTAGACAAAGTATCATTGATACCGTGATGTGGGAATGAACTAGTTCGTAGTAGAGACAGTTGTAGCTGAATTCTTTATTTAATGGCTAGTTGGACCAGCAATCACGAAGATGCTTGCATCCATTATTCAAACAAGACCTTTATGTGCCTCAGTTATCTGGATCATTAAAAAACTCGGGCAGTCAGAAAAACGTTAGATCGGGCCAGGTTAGTGGCGAGCGGGTCTAGTATGTCCATCTCATTGCCACTCGCCAGACTTTATTGTGGCTCACACATTTCACAAGACAAATTCAGCCCCTTAACAAAGCCAAATAATTCATTTAATGAATGATATTTCAGGTCTGAGTGCGAGAGAGAGACCCTGTCAATCATCAGATATATGATTAGAGTCGCGGCGCAAAATATATACTCCGCTGTTTCATCATCTTTCAGACAAAAACGGCACGTCGGATCTTCCGACAGTCCAAGTCTTACCGAATAATAACTCAGGCAACAGTTGCCTAATAAACGGACTTTTAAACAACGTAGATCATGCTTGCTATAGTCTAATACTCGTTTGGAGACAAATTATGTATGATTGAGCAAATCCTAATGAATTATGCCAACAATATGAATATCTTCTTGCTGTTTAGGTATTAAATATTTGTTTGGCAAGCAAAACCTAATGAGGTGCCAATGACAGTTTCTAGTGAAATAAAGTCTGCTGCGCCATTCTCATTCCAGAATGAACAAGTATTCATACAAGATAATTTGTTTAGAGTCTTTTTTGGCAATTCCAATTCAATTTTGACGTTACACGGTAACAACTAATGCCCGATTCCACCAACCATTAGCTGAAGTTAGGTAGATTGATAGGAAATACCCAATATTATTACCCTGAGGTAATACATTACTTAGCGCGCGGTGAAACGTGAATTGCGTTTAGGTCCAATTTATATATTACCTTACTTTAGGAAAGAGTTGGTGAAATCGGGCAATTGGACGGTATGTTATTTTCTACTTTTTTCTCTTTTCAATGCAGTGGTGAATCGCCGTCATTTTTGCTTGGAAAGTTGTGACGTCATTCGATTGTCTTATTAGAATTGCTATCCCTTGTTCCTTGTTCCTACTGCTCCGGATCCAGCACTTATCTCTGTCTTGGAGCCGCTCGTATAATAGTTTCCACTACACCGCTCTCCTAGTCTTCCCCTCCTGGTATTGTTATTTGAAACTTATTATTAAAGTTATATCTCGTGGCTTTTGCCTCACTTTTAGCTCCTTGATAAGCTTTCGATTGTAAGCACTGTGCGCTTGGCTTATCCGTTGTTGAATTTTAATTAGTCTATGCGTTGAAAGTTTACCCTATATAAAAATGTGTAGTGGTGGTAGATTCAACGGGACCTTCATCGCGATTGTGGAAGTGGTTTTCACGGCCACGTAATAGGTAGATGTGTCTTTTTCCAGCACACTACTAATCTGTAAGTTAGGGTAGCTTTATGTGTGATCTTCTGAAGGTGAGTGTTTCACAAAAGCCATTGATCAAAATGTACTCTCAGGTACTTTGTATCTTTGGCAAATGGAATCACTGCTCTGCCTAGCACCAATAGTCTTAGGTCTGGTGGTGTAATGAAGTTGAGGTGTTCTTAATCCATCTGTGTACCAACTGCTCTCTGCTATTAGTAGTTTCTTCCTAGGTACTACAAAAGACTGGTTGAATATATTTATTATATTGGGATGTTTATCGATTGACTGGGAGTAGTTAATTATTGTAAGCAAACGAAGTTGTCGTCTTTATATTTTTCTGCTATTTCTTTGACCTACATAATCGTGTGGTAGACGGTGCTTCTTTCCACAAGCTACATTTCCTCCGCGCTTTATTGGCTTGACCGCCATTTGTCAGTTAGTTTGTTTACAGTATTTGTCAGTTCATCTCAATTATATTTTGCGATTCGCACAATAGATGAAGGGGTATCGAACAAGTATAATGTTAAAAATTTCGCATTGGAAAATGATTTTCCTGTGCCGAAGCGCTGATATTGTTACATAAATCTCACCTTTCGGTGAATCGACTTTATCAATAACACGTATATGTGACTGGTACATTCAAAAGCGGTCGAGATATGGAGTAAGATTTGTCTCTATCTGGCCGGCCACCAACGACATCAACTGAATTCAACTCAATACCGCTTAAATAAATGAAATGGTAACTGAAAATCGTCGAGTGATTGTAAAAGAGAGGTAGCCACTGAAAATTATGGGTCATACGAATCAATTCGTACCATTTCAAACGATTGTCATGGGCATAAAACACGTTTCCGCATGACTAGTGCCGAATAACCTGAACTTTATCAATCGAGTAGGGGCCGCTGAAGACATAATATAACGAGTCAATTCTAGCACATAAAACATTGAAACGCATTGTAATTGGTGTTGAGATATGAGATTACGAGTTTGAAAAGCACACCAGTCAATATGCTCCGGAACGGCTCCTTATAGAACAATACTATCTGAGCCCTATGCGTAGTTTGGAAAAGCAAATTTGTAGACAAACAATGAATTTGTGGGAAAAAAACCAATAGATTTTGCAGCACGATAACACACCATCTCACAAGGCTATACTTGTGAACTTTCTGGCTAAAAACTCAACAAATCTTCGAATCGAATCGAATCGAATCGAATTACTGTATTCGCCTAATATGGCTCTGGCCAACTTTTGTGTCTTCCCAAACTCAAATAACCACTTCAGCCAGTAGAAGACATAATAGAAAATTTACGTTGAGTATTGAGGCAAGTTATCATCCACTGACAATCAGATCTACTGCAATATCTTTTGAAATAATTTTCATTTTTTCATTTCCCATTCCAATGATTTTGAGTAGCCCTATTCGAATATTACTTTCTCTCTGTTCGCAATCAGTATCAAAACAAGAATCTATGGTAATAAATTTCATCCTTTTATTTACTTATCTCAGTTTGTTCAACAGCAAAATAATAAAAATTCACTCGTGCTCATAAACTTTGGATTACCGATAACATTAAACTAATGAAACATTAAGTAATAAAGCTCTTAAAAAATATAGATCTACTAAACTTCTAACTCATTGGAACTACTACAAACAACTAAGGAGTTATACAAATAATGCAATAATAGTTGAGAAAAAAGTATACATCCCAAGAAAAATTCAAAATTCCGACGGTAAAAATAAATGGCCGTTAGAATATCTGAGGGAGTATATGCAGATGATGTAGTCCTAATCGCTGAGCACCCTCAAGATCTACAGAAAAATGTTGACATCTGGAACAAAACTCTAGAAGAACACGGAATGAAAATGAATTTGGAAAAGTCTGCTGTTATAGCAGTGAAACAACAAACAGTGAACATAGAAATTGAAGGTCAGAAAATTAAAGTAGTTAATACATTCAAATATCTTGGAACAGAAATCGAAGACACAGGTAATGAAGATGTAGAAATCAACAGAAGATTTAATAATGCTTTAAAAACATACTACAGTATGAATCGTAGTTTTATCAATAAAAAAGAAGTCTCAAGGAAGACAAAACTAAATGTTTACAAAGCAATTTATAGACCCATATTGACGTACGGCTGTGAAACATGGACACTTACAAATAAACAAAAAAGTGCATTGCAAGCTGCAGAGATGAAATATTTGAGGCGAGTAAGAGGTGTGACGAAGATGGATAAGATGACTAATGTGAAAATTCGAAAAGATCTTGAAATAATGTCACTTATGGAGTTCATTGAACAAAGGCAATTGAGTTGGTGGGGGTATTTACAGAGGATTGATGATTCAAGACCTGTTAAGAAAGTTTGGGAGGCAAAAATAGGTAAAAACAAAAAAAGAGGAAGACCTAAAGCAACGTGGGATAAATGTATTGGTAAGATATTAGAGGCTAGAGGAATCACCTGGGGTGAAGCCAAAAGAACATCAAGAAATAAAAAGGAATGGACTAAAATTGTTCACAATGTATAAAGTACATTAATGTACTCCACCATACACCACTATGTGGTACATGTGGATATGATTATATATATATATATATATAAATATACATATAAATAAATGGAAAATAATACATAGCTTGCTGGGCAACAAAAATAATAATGTAACTTTCAATTTTCAAACAAATGCAAATATGATTAATAATCATTTCCTAGGTATTACCAATATTCTTAATCCACCAGATGAAGAAATATCACAATTCTACACAAATAATGTAAAAGATGTGATAAACTCTAGGCTGGACTTTGAGGAAGTAAATGATGGGGAAATATCAAAAATCCTGTTAAATATTAAAACGCAAGCATGTGGTTTCTATGGTGTCAGCATCACATTACTTCAGCTAACATGTCCATTTATAATTCCATACATAACACATATCGCACCTCCAGTGGAACATCGGCCTAACTGCTAATTATTAGATTTCGAGAAAATTATGATATTAATATTTTTTTATGAAAAGATTGTAAAAACTATATTATTAAATGACACATTTTTGTTTGAATAAGATTTTTCGTGGAAAAGAACACTTACAATTAATAATGTAAAACCGAATCTTTTTTTTCTGGAATTACTACGGGTGTACTCCCCTTTTTTGCCACCCCCTCTCAGTTACGTCGTTGTTCCTCTAAAATGTATAGTTTAGCGACATTTATGCTGAAGTTTTTTTCCATCTTGAGTTAGGGAATAACCTTTTTTATGCATAAATATGAAATCAAACTATGTATATATGATTATGAAATAGTTTATTAATCAAAAACACAACAAAAAACTTCAATGTGTGTACAATGTACACGTTGAATGAGCATACAAAAATAAAAAAAAACAAAAATAAACTTAAGATAAGCTACTGAAAAACGATTCGTAATAATTTGGAATAATATTAGATGCCAAGACTTTTTAAATCTTTCATTTAATTATCGGCAATTGGAATCGGTGAGTTGTAGGCAGGTGTTTTCAGAATACCATTTATATTCTTCACTGAGTAGGATCGTCAGGTCCTTATTTTTCTGCATTTGGCCTGCTTCCAGTCGATTTCCTTATAACTAGTTTTGTAAAAATATAGTTCTTCTTTTACAAAGCGTATCATTTTTAGTTGTGAGACCTTGATTTGCTCACCATAATTATTTTTTTGGACATTAAAACCAATATCATTGCTTAACTGCTTTAAGTCAATAAAATCGTGAAAACCCAGTTCTCTAACATGTTAATGTTTACCTTTTTTTTCAATTTCGTATCAAAGTGACCAGTTGGTCCGGAACATAAATGGGTCCCGCTTTCTTTGCTCTCTTCATTGATTTTTCAATAATGCTGTGAATATTATCCCCTTCGTTCTGTGTGTGACCACGTATGAGGTATTTGTGAATTATGGAATTTATAGGTGTGATTTAACAGCGCATAAGTACATGGCAAAGACGAACCTAAAACAAAGACTAACTAGGGAAAAATGCTAAAAATATAGTAATCTTATTAATGGTTCTTTTGTTGGCCACAACAGTTGTCTAAATACAATATAACATCGGAACCAGGTCTACTAATGGCAATTTCTTCGAGAAACAATAAAACAGCCGAGCCTATTTCAACAGCACCTCTGAGGCCCAAGCCCTCGTACCAAAAATAGCATACTGTATTGTCATTGGTTATATCAGTAACCTAAAAAAGGAGAATTTTAATGTAAAAAAATTAGGTCCGTATAGTAACTCTTACCGTAAAGTTATAACAGTTGAGCTTGGATTTATGAAAGAAGGCAGATGATTGCCCCATGGGAACTGGTAATACTACCTGTAAGTCATAGATCGCGATAACCATATTTGATCCTTCTTCTTTAGATTTTATTTTGTCTGCATCTTTTTAGTCATACTTAATTTCTTTTCTCCTTGGTGATCTATATAGTCATTTTCTAGACCTTCCTTCTCTCCCCCAGTGGCATTTTGATATCCCTCACACAGATCACATCGATCTTTTTTAGGAAAAAAGAATCCAATATTAAAATCCTTGTTAAAAATTCGGGCATATAAATCATAATAAGCTGCAGGTTTTCCCAATTCATTGCGCTGTTTGGTATAGTTTCTGTGCATTTCAGAAACAGTAAGCTCACCTGGAATGTATTCTCTGGTTGTTTGTCGTCTCAGGTAGTGACTCTCTACTCGAGGTATTGAGTTAATATGTACTTTCAGACTCAATGATTTCTTCGTCCATTTTTTTGTGTTGAACATGACGACCACGTTTGTCTTCGGGGACGATACCTGAATTGATAGCTCGCGCTTGAACTACAGTTCGTAGAGTTCGTTCAGATATTTCAAAAGTATTTATCAGAAACGGTTTACATACACGATTTTTTGCACCATCATTCCATAAATAAAAAGCACAATTCGGTTTTCTAGGTTGCTCAGATCCTACACGACGATATTTTAATTCCAATGGTGCGTCACAAGAAGCTAAGAAGTCTCTTTCTCGTTGTACAGTGGCCAATTTCCAGAATTCTTCAAAAAACTTACTTCGGCGGTCGTCACTAAATTTTGAGGAGCATTTCAATATACACCGATTAGAGCATGGTGGTCCCATAATAATAATAATAATAATAATAATGTTTATTTACGAAATATAAAATATAAAAGTACAGTACAGTGTATAGATAAAAAGATGTAAACAAACAAACAAAATCACTGAAGTTGTAAGGAGCTGGACGCTTCTTACAGCTTGTACGTGATGTGCACATAGTTCTCCAACCGTCGACGTTGTGGCACACTCTTCTATGTTACAAAAAATTTTTTTTTTAGTATATTGCAATAAATTTATAAACTTGCGATTGTAATATAAAACTTATTCTAGGTATAGCATTATATAGCTTAGGTCCAAGAAACAAAAAGCTTCTTTGTCCAACTGTTTTTTTCATTGCTGGATTCAGGTAAGTATGTTTGTTTCTTGTCGTATAATTGTGAGTTTGAATTTGCAGATTTGATTTAAGTTTATGTTGTTTTAATACTGCTTTTTTTAAATATAATTGTATAACGTCTAATATTTTCGTTTCATTATATAGAAGTTCACTGCTGTATCTTCTAGTTTTTCCAAGAAGGATTTTGAGGAATCTTTTTTGCGAAACCTGGAGAATGTTACAGTAAGTCTTCGCCAGTCCACCCCAGCTGACCAGGCCGTAAATTAGGTGAGATTCAACTAAACTTCTATAAACCATTAGTTTTTGTTTATATTGTAGGTGATATGAGATATGTTTGAATTTATACAATATACATCTCAATTTTTTAACTAAATAGTTAATATGATTATCCCACCTAAGATGTGGGTCTATCATAATTCCTAAATATTTTATTTGTTTTGCAGGTTGAATATTGGTATTTTTTTGGACATTAATGGTGTAGTTCGGAAGATCGGGTTCTAAGGATGCAAAAGGAAGGTAAACAGTTTTTTTATAATTGATTGAAAGAAGTCTATAATCAAACCACTGCTTTATACAATTTAAATCATTTTCAATTTTTATCTTTAGATCGTACCAATTCTGATCAGTGTATATGAGAACTGTATCGTCTGCAAAACTGATGATTTTACTGCTACTTTCAACCATAAATAAGTTATTTAAATAGATATTAAATAAAACAGGGCCTAGAACCGTACCTTGTGGTACACCACAGGTTATTGTCTCTTCTTTACTGCATTTATTACCCACCCTTACTTTTTGAGATCGGTTTGTTAGATAACTTTTGAAAAATGCATGTGCTGTACCTCTAACTCCAATGTCTTCTGGTGTTTCCAAAAGAAGGCAGTGGTCCACTGTGTCGAATGCCTTTGCTAAGTCTAGGAAGATCGCAATTGTAGGTAAACCCTCATCAATATTTTTATACAAAGTATTTATTACTTCCAGTAGAGCATCGTCAGTGGACTTGCGCTTTTGGAAACCAAATTGAGACCTTGACATTAGCTGGTATTTGTCTAGGAATGTGTTGAGCCGTGCATTAACCACTTTTTCTAGTATTTTGGATAAACAAGTTATTAATGATATTGGTCTGTAGTTTGTCATCTCATCTTTTTCTCCACTTTTATAAATAGGTTTTACAATCGACGTCTTGAAAGCTGAAGGAAATTGTCCTATTTCTAATTATTTATTATAATCATTAGCGGATATGCAATAAAATCCGAAATATGTTTGAGCGTTTCAGCCTTTATTTCATCCCAACCCGGTGCTTTTTTATTTTTCAGTTCACTAATTATATTTTTTATTTCTGTAATACTGGTGGGTGCGAAAAAGATGGAATGACAATTCACAATTTTCTTTTCATTACAATTTATTGGTTTTTGTATGGTATTTGCTAGATTTCGTCCTATATTTACAAAAAAAGTATTAAACATTTCAGAAATTTTCTCAGCTTTATTTACTGTTTTTCCATTGTTGTCCTTAATATTTGTAATTTCCGTGTTTCCTGATTTTTTAGATATTGAGTTTACCACATTCCATATTTTTTTTGACGAATTTTGCTCCTCTTCTATAAGTTTATTATAATAATTATTTTTAGCAGTGATGATTAATTTATTTAGTAGCTTTTTGTAATCGGTATACTCTTTTTTTAGCGTATTATTCAGAGGATTTATTTTTGATTTTTTATACATTTCATTTTTTTTGTTAACGGATTTTATGAGGGATGGTGTGATCCAATTTTTTCTTTTTCTTAAGTTATTCTTAATCTTTGTATAAGTTGTTGCCTGCCTAATATTATCTTGGATAGTACTAACCAATTTATCAGTTGCGGAGTCCAAATTTGAATTAAGAATAATATCATTCCAGTCAGTATGTTGAAATCTATGAATAAGTTTATTCTTATCTATCTGGGCAAAATATTTAGATTTAGAGTTTATAACATGATCTTTTTCAGAGAGAATTAGCTGTAGCATTACTGTATAATGATCAGTTACAGATGTGTTGATTGTTAGAGGAATTAAATTATCATAAAAATTATCACTCTTGGAATGTATAAAAATATGATCTGTACATGTTTTTGAGTTTTTTTGAACCCTTGTTGGAACATTAATGGCTGATTGATAACCACATTCGTTTAAGACGTCTAAGTAATTTCTCTTGTTATCATTTTCAGTTAATAGATCAATATTAATATCACCAACAAAAAGTTTAAAATCACAATTTTCAGTTTGTATATCTAAAACGTCATTTAACTCCTCAACAAACGAGTCGACTTTGTTTTCAGGAGCTGGTGATCTATAGAAAGCATTTATAATAAACCTTTTATTTTCAAAATTGGCTTTTATTTTAATAAGTGAACTACCACTTAAATCAAATAAGCTATGCGACTGATACAGTTCAGATTTTATGTATACAACAACTCCATCACTCTGGTTGAATTCTCCGTAGTTATATAAAGTTCGGTAACCATCAATATTATACAGTGATAAGTCTGGAATAAAACGAGTTTCTGTTAGGATAATACATTCAATTTTTGTTTCTAACTCTTCTATAAAGATTCGAAATTCATCAAAGTTACAAGCGATGCTGCGAATATTAGTGTGGATTATTTTAAAATTAATATTGTTGTCGTTTATTTTAAGGACCTTCTTGGTTTCCTCTGATGATTGTAAAGGGAATGTTTCTATCTTTTCTATTTCAAAATCACGTATATAATCATCCATTTAGGTATATAAGTATTTACAGTTCAATGTAATTGTTAAAATATGGATATAATTATAATATTTGAGGTGTTAGTGGTTTATTTAATACAATTTACTAAGACTATAAATTAAAACTAGAAATTCATTAAAAATCTGAAATTAATTTACCCAAGTAAATATTAAAAACCTTGACTTTAAAAAAATACTTCAACTAGATACCTAATAATAACGATAAAAATCAAAAATTGATTGTTCTTCAAAAACTAGTAGTTGATTCAAAATTGTTACTTTTAGATATTAGGAATTAGTACGTGTGGTTAGCTTATAGAATTTAATTAAATTCAGTTATAAATGTATTGAATATATGTGAAAAATTTTTTTATGCACTATTTAGTCTTGCTGATTGTCTTTGAGCGAGTTTTGGCTCTGTCGGTGTTTTCTTGTTTGCTGGTGATTGTTCTTCTTTCTCTTCGTTATCTGGTGTTTTTCTTTTCTGTACCTTTGAAAGAATTTCTGTTTTGCCTTCTTCTCGGACTTTTGGAAAACTGTTGTTTGATGATGCTGCACCCATACAATTCTTCTCTTTAGTAGAGTTTGTTTCTAAGTCCTTATAAGAGAATGCTTCTCCTTCAACAAACAAAGTGTTTTTGTATATATGAGCTTTTTTATTTTGGTTTTTAGCTTGTTTTAAGTGTTGTACTAATAATTTGTTCTCTTTTCTTTCTTCCTGGGATAAGTCTTCCGCAATTACAATACCTGATCCTTTCAGTTTTTTGCTGTTTTTCAAAATTTCTTTTTTGGTCAATGCTGTCAGAAGTTTCACAACTATTGGTTTATTCGACTGTGATTTTCCAATTGTATAAATATCGTTTATTTCATTGTTTTTGAGGTTCAATTGAAGTTTCGAATTCAACAAATTTATTGTAAAGTTTAATAGTTCGCCTGCCTGGTAATTGCTATTAAAAACAATAATGTTATTTGAACAAATTTTCTTTTCCAGATATCTGATTTTGTTCTTCAGATCTTTTACTTCCTCTTCTACTTTAGTAGTTCTAATCTGTTCAGAGGTTATTAGTTTATTTATATTTTGAATTTCTTCATTTAACTTGCTTGTTATTATTTCAGTTTGTTTTTTATTCTGCCGTTCAATTATACTAGTTAACTGTTGAATGGCTTCTTCTGATAAAGACATTATGAATGGAAATTTTGATCATCACCCGGACTAAAATGGTTTTTTTTCATTCACTTTGTTTCGTTTTGTTTAGAGTTGTCTTTTCAAGAATTATGTAGTTTTTATATAGAAATTTAGTAACTTACTGCCTTATTAATACACTGTCCAATTTTCAAAATTTTTCGGTCACTTTATACCACTTTTTCAATAACTTTTATATAGATCGTTTTAAAAACGTGCTTTCTTGTTGACGAACGAGAACAACTCGTTCTTTTACAATTTTCCCAGTCCTTGAAGTATAGCTTCTGCCAAGATTTTTTAACAATTTGGCTTGCGTTTTTTTCCATTTTTCGGGTTGCCTTTTCCTTTTTTCCCGTTTTTAGGAGATAAAGAAGGCGATTGCTTGTCTCCTGTCCCTTTTTCTGAATTTTCACTTAATGTGGATTCATCATTGGATCGAACGTAATTATCACTATCCGTTTCTCCCATAAATTTTCTTCACCGTCTGCACAGTTTTCCTCGTTGTATGGAACGTTTATTTTTTTTCGTAATTTTATTTTCGTTGGACATTCCTGGTTAATTTGAATGTTATAGGAATATTGGCAAAGTAATTTCGGTTTTATGATTGGTTGTATGGTATCCGAGTTACTAATGGGAATTTTCTGTGTTGCCGTAGATACCCATGCGTTGTCTTGCATAATATTAGAGAGTTTATCATGATAGTCTATTTCGACTGACTCTATATTTGATTGTAAAATATTCGAAGTAGGGATAGCTGGTAAGCTGTTTGAGACATCGAATAACTGATCTTTCTGGACTGATTCGGTTATTGGATTAATAATATCTGAAGTTATCCCAGGGTTTTGCTGGGTAATGGCCTGATTTGAAGCATGGGCCAATTGATGATCTAAAAATTTCTCCTGGTGTACCGGCTCGGAACTTGAGGCAGACCGGGTTTGATCCAAAGGAGAATCTAATTGATCTAAAATTGAGAAAAATTCAACATTACATTTTATTTAAATGAAATCTATACCCCTATATAAAGTTACCCAATAATGCCCATTTTTATTTTATCAAAATACTTTTGATAAGTGAAATCACTTTATAAATTAGGAATACTTACCTGTAACCGAATTTGAGGTCGCCAATTGTACCATCAATTTTGCTCGCTTCATTATTTTTACGTTAGCTTCCTAAAACAAATAAAAAAAACAAATATTCCTTAATTTGAAGATTAGTCTCATTTAAATATTTCGAAATCAGTAGACATTCGAAGATCAACATTGTCCTAAGTGACAATTAGGTCATTATTTGGGACATATAGTTTGGAGCAACATCGACACATCAGGCGATTACGACGTTGCGTCTTTAGATTTTGTAAAAAGTGCACAATATTTCATATCAACAAAGACTTACCTGTCAAACAAGACTTTTTTGTCACTAAAGATTAATCAAAAAATCACTCGAAACTACTTAATCAGCAACTACGTCGTTGTTGAAATAAGAACGATATGTCTACTTTGACGGTCGAATCGCAACTGAGCTTATGCGACGTTATTCCGCCGGTGCCAACTGAAAAAACGCTCTATTGGAACAACGACACAAACGGTCTCACGCGGCAGGTATTTGCACTATATACATGTCATTGTTTCCCCGAATACTTAGACACATCTTACGACTTCTGGCGCATATAACTAAAAAAACTGAAAATTTACATTTGAGTCATTGTTCCACCGGAGGTGCGATATCTGCAATTTTTTTTAAGCATGTCAGTTTTTCCCTATGTTTGGAAACAAAGCCTAGTGTTACTAATTCCTTAAGCTAATTCTCCCGAATGCCTCTGTGATCTACGTCCTATCACGATTTTGCCAACAATATCCAAAATACTAGAAATAATTACAGACCAGCAAATTCGTTGTCATTTAGCTACCTACAATATACTCCCCCAAAATCAATCGGGTTCTAGAGCATGGCACAGTTGCGGCACTGCTCTATTAAATATCACAGACGACCTATTCAGAGAACGTGACAAGAGTAAGATTGTAGTGTTAATATTACTTGACTAAAGTAAGGCTTTCGATATGATAAATCATCAATTACTTCTAGCTGTTCTAAACTACATAGGTTTTAGTCCCAAGACTGTTGATTTTTTTAAAATTATCTAAGTGAGAGGAGTCAAAAGGTTATGCTAGCAGGTAATCACTCTGACGTTGGATATATAAATCATGGAGTTGCCCAAGGTTCTAATCTAGGGCCTTTGTTGTGTACAATATAATATATACAAGTAATTTCACATCGGTTCTGAATTTTACTGCTAGATTGCGTCACGATATACTCTACCGCAAAACTCTCACTCACCTTTAAAACTATCAATTGTGCCGGCAAAATTTTCCATCTACGGAGTTAGTTTCAGTGATGCCCGTCAGGTTGTTGTGAACAAATACAAATGCAGAATTATATTGATATGGTAAAAATAATATATTACCGAGATAATCGAAGGTAATTAATTATACCTTGTTTTTAAACTAGGAGGAGCATTTTAGGAAACCTCAAACACACCATTAAAAGTTACTAGATTGGGAGTGTGTTCCGAAAGAGGCGTATTCACTTTTTGAACTAATTGACAATTACGTAAAATATGAATTGTACTGCACGCAAATGACGCAAAAATCTTCTAATTAACTAAAATATTTCCTTTTATCAAATATAAAATTTATAATACATTTAGTAAGGCATTCGCATTGTCGTAATGATAAAAAAACAAGCCACATCTGAAATAACAAACAAGCGCAAATAAAGTCCACCAGTGGAATAACGAACCTATTTCGCGCGATCGTTGATATTTTATATAGCTGGGCCATACCAACGTGCTCTGCGAGCACTTTAAAATATTCGCGCTGCACACCTCTCCCCCTTGACTGACATAAACTAAACCGTGATCGTGCGTGATTTTACTGATTTTCACTATTAAAATCGCTGCATTCAGTCCAGCGCATCGAAGCATACGGTACGATTCGATTCGATTTAAGTCCCGCGGTGCGGGTGTTTTTGTTTCTGTGTTTGTTGACAATTATTATATAAACTGTGAACTATGGAGGTGGTCTTCAATTTAATTATTGTAAAGAGATTTTTCATATATTCATATGAAGAAAAGATAGAATTAAAAGCAAAAGGTAGGCCATTACCAGATATCACTATTGAAAAAACTAGGGTAGGTAGAGGGAAGAGTTATACACGTAAATTTAGTAGAGATATTTATTCAGAAAACGAATGGATTTGTGGATGTAACAACAAATTGCTTTATATTGTTTTCCCTGCTTACTTTTTGGTGGAGATAAAGCTTGGACGGAAATAGGAGTCATGGATCTAGAGCATTTGAGTTTGAAAATAAAAAGACACAAAAATTGTAAAAGCCATCTTCATAATTGTATGGAATTTCTGTTACTAAGGTCAACTCAATTAGATTCGGCTTATTGGTTGAATATAAAGAAACATAATGAAAACGTGTCGAAGAATCGGTATATTTTATCAAAAAAAATTTGTGGAGCTTTTGAATTGGCTATTCGGGGACGAAGAATAGACTTAATTTATAAGAAATAATTTGTTAGAGAAGTAGTACCTAGAGACTCTTATTTTTTGCGAACCGAAAATAACGTCGAATAGACTTAACTTATGAGAAATAATTTTCTGTTAGCGAGTGGTGCTTAGTGCGTGACTCTTATTTTTCTTGTGTGGCAATTGACAGTCGTCGTCCCAGAAATCCAATATTTCAACACGGAAGGCGGAGGAAGGACGATAAAATCGATGGGAGACAACCCCCTAACAAGGTAAACTTTTTTCAAAAATTGCATAACACCTTAAAATTATCACGAGCCGTCACTGAGCCTTGATATAAAAATATTTAAAAACATAAGATTTTACTTGAAAACTTATATTATTTACAGAAACACACACTGTATTAAACTTAATTTATATACGAACTTTACCTAATGTCTACTAATTTCTTTACACTCGGTATAATAGTTTTATAGAACTTCCGTTAACTGTCTGAGAACTAACTCTGTAATAATTGTTAACTAACTGTTTACTCACTCAAAAACTCGCGAATACATAGTCTTTTTCAATTCTCGACTCCCACTGAGCCCAATAAGCATTGAGTGTCAGTGAAAATCTTGACACTTCTTGCCAAGTAGGTCGCCGATTTTCTTCCTTCCAGGTGAGGATCATTCTCCTGATCTTCTCTGATCCTGGTGGGTGACCATTCTTCCTTGACTACTGTAGCTCTTGAAACTGCAGCTTCCTTAGATTCTGACTTGTTGCAGTGGGAACAGTCTGATGGGTACGGCCGTCTAGACAGGAAGTCGGCATTTCGGTGGCTCACACCAGCCCGATGTTCGATGTAGAAATCGTACTAGCGAAGTCGTTCAATACATCTAGCTATCTGACCCTCGGGATACTTGAACTGCATCAACCACTTGAGTGCTACATGATCACTCCGTATTAAGAAATTCCTGCCATAGAGATACTGGTAAAAGTGTTAATGCCCGCTCTAATTTTTAGTTTAATTAATTTTATAATTCATTCATCAATTTTACACAATCACTAGAAGACCCCGACAGACGTTGTCCTGTCCTAATATTGTCTTGTGAATAAGATATTATACAAGCGGTAGTTTTCTGCCCGCTGAGTGGAGTGTCCGAGTAGCTTTTGTTTATTTCAAACCTAACGATAGAGAAACTTTAAATTTTAATATACCGCCATTTTTTGTCCAAAGTGGAATTTTTTTTAATAATTTTTTCCCGTGCAATAACAAATCAAAAACCATGAAAATCGGTCCAGCCATTCTCGAGTTAAAAGTGTTCCAACAAACCCGACTAAATAAGATATTATGCAAGCGGTCGTATTCGGCCCGCTGAGTGAGTGTCAGAGTAGCTTTTGTTTATTTGAAACTACCATAAATGCCATAAATTTCTTTCTTTCTCTCTATAAATGCCCTCCTTCCAACTAGCTAATCTCCAAGTAACGATAACTATAAAAAAATTTTAAATTTTGATTTACCGCCATTTTTTGTCCAAAGTAGAATTTTTTAAAATAATATTTACCCGCTGAGTGGAGTGTCAGAGTAGCTTTTGTTTATTTTAAATTTCTATAAATGCCATCCTTACAATTAGCTAATCTCCATTATCTCTTATATCGTACTACAATTATTATATTCGATTGCCATCTTGCAAAATTAAAAATCGCGATGGAAAAATAGGGGTTGATCGTATAAAGGTGAAAAGAGAGTAATATTACATTTTTTATTCTAAGTCATGACAAAATTAGAGTTTATAATTAACAAATAAAAAATAGGGGTTGGTCGTAGGTGGGTGAAAATTTAGGGTTGTATATATTTTTGAATGCTGTATCATAAAAAAATAAAAACAAAAAATGTTATCTAAAAAATAAAATAAAAATTGACGAGTGGACCACCCTCAACATTTAGGGGGATGAAAAATAGATGTTGACCGATTCGCAGACCTACCTGATATGCACTCAAAATTTCATGAGAATCGGTCGAGCCATTTCGGATAATTAACAAATAAAAAATAGGGGTTGATCGTAGAAGGGTGAAAATTTAGGGTTGTATATATTTTTGAATGCTGTATCATAAAAAAATAAAAACAAAAAATGTTGTCTAAAAAATAAAAAATAAAATTAAGGGGTGGACCACACTTAATATTTAGGAGGATGAAAAATAGATGTTGTCCGATTCGCAGACCTACCCGATATGCACATAAAATTTCATGAAAATCGGTCGAGCCATTTCGGAGGAGTTTAACTACAAGCACCGTGACACGAGAATTTTATGTATTAGACGAGAATTTTATATATTAGATTACATATTTTCTTTATTTCTTTTTCTCTTTATTATTCTCACATATTTTATTTTGATACGCCAATGTTCGACAGCTAGTCATTTAATTTAATTTCATTTACTGCTTGTATATTTCTTTCTACCGCGTTTTTACCATCAAAGTTGAAGTGTCCGAAGCTACAACCAATTTTTGATGGAACAAGTATTAGTAGCTAGCGAATAGAGTAGTGAACAGATCCTCGCGTTCAAAAGCCGTAAGAAATACCCCCCAAAAATACAGTCCACAACCCGAAGGGAAGACAAGGACAAACCCTTATTTGGATGGTCGATCTTGTCTTTTTTTTTATTTCTAATTTTGTGATTGTTTATGATACAAAAATACTTCACTCCCGACAAAAGTTCTCTTCTCGTGACGCAGTAGTTTCGTTTTGGTTTGGAGAGGACTTCACTGAAATATCCCAGCACTCTTTTCTGCCCTCCTTGGATCTGTGATAGCACTCCTACAATTCCTACGCTGCTTGCATCAGTGTCAAGGATGAAGTCTCCCTCTGGTGATGGATATCCTAGTATCAGCGCCGTGGTTAAACGTTTCTTCAGGGTTTCAAAAGCAGTTTGACATTCTTCATCCCAATGAAAAGTTTTTGTTTCTTTTGTGAGTCGAGTTAGTGGCTGGGCAATATCTCCAAACTTCCTTATGAACCTTCGATAGTATGTGCAAAGTCCGAGAAAACTCCTAACTTGATGTTTGTCGGTTGGTCGAGGCCATTGCTTGATGGACAATTGCTCGCAATATGAACCAGATAGTTGACTCGGTTTTGGAATAGCTGACATTTCTTCGGGTTTAACATGAGCTGGGCAGCTTGAAGTCGTTTGAATACGTCTTCCAAATTCTTCAGGTGTTCCTCAAATATCTTACCCAATACTACCATGTCGTCCAAATAGACCAGGCATGTTTTCCAAGATAACTATGCCAAGACAATTTCCAAATGTATAGGGCGTATTACAGAGCCCGAATCGCATGACGTTGAACTGCCATAATCCGTATCCGGTGGTAAAAGCAGGTTTATCTTTGTCTTTTGGGTCCATTTCTCCTTGCCAATAACCGGACTTCAAGTCCAAGGTGGAAAACAGTTTGCTACCTGCCAAAGTGTCTAGTGTATCGTCGATTCGAGGCAGAGGATAGCTGTCTTTTTTCATCACGTTGTTTAGCTGGCGATAGTCCACGCAGAATCTGGTAGATCCATCCTTTTTCTTGACAAGCACTACTGGAGATACCCATGGGCTAGTGGATGGTTCCACTACTTTCTCTTCCTCCATCTCTTAAATTATACTTTCAGCTTCCTCTCTCTTTGCTCGTGGAAGTCTTCGAGCTGATTGTCTAATTGGCTTGGTATCACCAGTATCGATTTTGTGTTTGGCGGCTGATGTTCTACCAGTCTTCCCTCCTTTTGGTACGAATAGGTCCCGATACTTCAAGAATAATTCTCTCATTCTCCTTTTCTCAGCTCGATTCGAAGATTGGCCAGCTATTGTCAACATCTGTTGTTTGACGAACGATAGACATCACTGGTACGCAGGATCCGATTCTGGTTTTCTTCTTAATGGTAATTGGGTAATTGTTCACGTTTATGACATGTACTGGGATCTCCTTTGCTGACGTTACCAACACTTTTCCAATTAGTACTCCTCTACCAACCTCTTCGTCGTGGTTTCATGGCTCCATCATAACCGGTGTATCTTCCCCATGATTCCCTGTAGCCACGCTACTATCATGGTTTGACTTCGTGCAGGTATAACGGTATCTTCCCGTACAGATGCCAGCACCGTGCTGCCTTCATATGGATGGAGGGATACCTCTTCGGAACCCACTTTAATGGTTCTGTTTCTAAAGTCTAACTGGAAACCATGTAGATTCATTACGTCCTTTCCCAGAATCACGTCTTCCTACGATTACCGTATGCGTGAACATTGGCACTCTCATCTGTTGCGGTCCTGAGTCGCAGCCTTGTTGGCAGAAACTTCTTCTTGAATTTTATCTGGGTCGGTGCTGCCCCCTCATAGCCGACTCGTACTAGTTTTCTTGGGACTGGGGTTTTTGGTTTGCCGGTGTCCTAGGGCGCTAACATGAACTACGTACATGCCCTAGCTCGCCACAATTCCAGCATCTAATCTTCTCCGGCTTTTCGTCTACCATGATTTCCATCAAGTTGACGATCTGGTCAAGTTTATCTTCGTCACCTTCTTGAATGGTCCTAACTTTGTTATATCCCGAAGCTTTCCTGGCTGCTTCATATTCAAGAGCAGCAGTTATCTGTATATGTGGAGTAGGGAGGGTGAGTTTAGGCCCACAGCACTTAAGCCACATGTGACTCATTGTAGGTCCTCCCGAGGAGTTATTCTCCTAGGTCATCGTCAATCCTGTCCTTTCCAGGAAGGTGGACAAGTCACTAGGAGGAATCTCCTTTATATCGGCAGGTGTAGGCTAAGACTCACCGAACACACACTCTCTCATTGATGATAACTCCGGGCACTCGCATCAGACATGCCTGACAGTTTTGTCTTCCTGTTCACGCATCCTGCATAGAGGTGTGTCCACTAGCCCCATTGTGTGGAGGTGTTTCCTTAGCTGACAGTGGCCAGTCAGAAATCCTACTGTTAAACGTAGGTTTTTTCTGGTCATCGCCAAATATTACTTCGAAGCCAGCTTCCCAGTTTCGCCCAGGGTGATCCTGGCAAGACTGCATCCCTTGATTTGATCCCATATCTTTAGGGATTGAGCATGGGTGTAACGTTTAGCTAGTTCCGCAATTACCGAAGTCGTCAGGCCGTAGGTGTCGTTGGGTCCCTGGCTGGCTTCCCTGGCTAACTGGCTTTACTCCTGTCGTGCCCTTTAACCCACCTCAGGATAATATTGTTATTTACCGAGGCATTAGCTAAATCTTGATGGCACTCTAATACTAGCCATGATGTAACACGTTGTCTGTTCAAGGTTAATAGGGCTTGTCTGCTGAGGGTGCAGATTATTATGTTCATGCCAGAAATTCCTTTTCTGGTTAGTTCGTTTGTGGCAATTGAGATACCAGCCAGTTCTGTTTGAACCACGCTGGTATTTTTTCCCATTCCCCGCTTAATTATTAAGCTTATAGTGATCTGGAGTAGCTTCCATATCCTAAGCCTTCTTTGGTTTTTGAGCCGTCTGTGTATATGCGTATAGCATTTGCAGCATCCCACTCCGTATTCTGTTTTATTTGTATTTTCTAGGGTTTGTTAAACACATACTTGTGTTCAAGTGCATCACTGACCGCCTTCAGCATAGGTAGTGCAGTAAGCGCTCCTTGCCACAGGCCTAGTCTCAATTGACCCACTCCTACCTCGGGGTTTACACCAGCCGTGCGCAATCGTAGCATGGCCATCAACGCAACCTCTTTGACATACAAGTCCAGAGGAGTCAGACCAGTAATTAATTCCATTGCCGCGGTTGATGTTGTTCTCATGGCCCCTGTGATGTTCAAACAAGCCATTCGCTGTATTTGATATAATTTTTGGATGGCCATTGCTTGTAGAACCTTCGGTCCCATCGGTCCCTTCGGTAGATCCAGGTGACCACGCGGGATGAAAGACCCCATGTGCGTCCCACTGTCCTCCGACATTGCTCATAAGCCACATATGCTCTTTTTGCTCTGCTTTGCAGGTGAGAGTTCCATGTTAGCTTCTTGTCGAGGGTAATACCAAGGTATTTCACCTCTTCAGAGCAGTTTAATTTACTTTTGAAGATTTCGGAGTGTTTTAAGCCCAATAGTCTTCTTTTCCTGGTGAAAAGGACCATTTCAGTCTTCTTGGGATTGATAGAGAGTGAGTGTTCCTTTCACCATGTTTCTATTAATTTGAGCCCATCCTGCGCTCTATCGCATAGTGTGTTCTCAAATTTGCCGGTCTGTAAGATAACTATGTCATCTGCGTAAGCATTGTGTAGAATCCATCATTGTTGACAGGGTATCCAGGACTATGTTCCAAAGAAGGGGTGATAAGACCCCTCCTTGTGGACATACCCTCATGACCATTCCTCTCACTATGATGTCTTTTACATTGATACTTATTGCTCTACTAGAGGTACATTCCTGGAGTTGAGTTGCTAGGTAGTTGTTGGAAAGGTTGTTTTATCAAACGCTCTCTCAATATCTATGAATATACCCAGGGTGGAAGAGCAGCAGTTAATGCATTGACCAATGCTTTGGGATGTGCTAAACAAAGCGTCCTCTGCATATCAGGGTCATCTAAGCCATCAATGAAGGCCTGGATGCCCAGACATTCCATCAGGTTTTCCGATGCCGATGGATAAGCAAATCGAACTAGTCGGGCGATATCCACTTCATACTCTTGAAGAGTTTCGTCTCGTTGCTAATATCGTCTGCTAATATCTTATATCTTGGGCTGTGTTTCTGGCTTGCAGGATTTTATTTGTTCGATCTTTTTTCTTCTGCAGGCGTGTCGTGTGTTCTTAAATCTGCCATTTTTCTCTGGATTTTCTCGTCCATTGTTATAATCGTATTCTCCATTCTCTCGTCCATGGTTGTTATCTTATTCTCTATTTTCTCAATATCTGACTTTAGAGGAGAAATTTTATTGTCGACTTTAACGGCAATATCAATTTTCATTGATAAGATATCGGCAGAAATATCGTTATTCATAGTAGAAATCTTCTCGTCCATATTAGCAGAAATCTTCTCGTCCATAGCGGAAATCTTCTCATCCATATTAGCAGAAATATCGTTCTTCATAGTAGAAATCTCGTCCTTCATATTAGCGGAAATATCTTTCTTCAAAGTAGAAATTTTCTCATCCATAGCGGAAATTAAGGTGGAAGCCTCGTTGTTGAATAAAAAATTTTCCGGATCCAAGGCGTCACTTTCCAGTGCTACTTACAATCTTTCAACTAATTCACTCTTTTTTCCGGACATTTCCAACTCGCGATTTTCTAACTCCGCTTTTAGTTCTGTCACTTTCAGGACACTTAGCCATTTTTACGTAATTATTTACTCATATTACCCCATAGCTGACACCAATGTATTGATTTTCTTATTTTTTCAAATAGTTTTTACCGATGGGGTAAAATTATATAACACACAATGCATTAAACTTAATTCATATACACAATTAACTTAATGTCTACTAATTTATTACACTCGGTATTACTAAGAACTTCTGTGAACTGTCTGTGAACTCACTCAAAAACTCTCGTATATATAGTCATTCTCAATTCTCGGAACTTCTTGATACTACGCTCTTCATATGCGTAAACCAGAACATTCTAGAAAGCGCATTCACCAAAATTTATAGTCGAGTGACAGAGCCGGCTTTGAGGTTACTTCGTAACATTATGCAAAACATCTTCCCGCATAGAATAATACCATTGATCTTTTACATAGTTGTCAAAATTATTACAGACTCAATTTCTTACAATCCTTAGAAATTGAAAACAAAAAAAATTGGTTCAATAAACTCTTATTAACAAACATTTAAACACGTTTTATTCTCCATTATTACATTGTCTTTTGGGTAGGACATAAATCTATATATCTACTATAAGTGCCTGATATCTTAGATCATGAAATATCATATATTTCTATAATTTACTCCTAACGAAGTAAATAATATTTGTGAAACCGGTAGAGTGATATATATTGTTATGGTATCGACCAGACACTCGATATTTTAAAGAAATCAATTTTAATGTTGGATGTTATATTGGTATATGTTGGATTACATAAAAATATGTCTGGAAAACAATGCATATTTATAATTTCAATAATTGTGTACATTAAATAACATTTAAATTTTATAATAGCGATAATTCTTAGTCAATTAATATGAAATAAAAAGAAAAGATGTATTGATAGGCCAGAATTATGTGCCGATAAATTTGAGAGAAATGGTTTCCAAGGATTTTTTTTTAAAGGAATTTTTTTTTAATTTTGAGGGGAGAAGAGAAGTCAAAGGAAAATAAAATTTTTCCTGAATAAACAGACGAAATATATATTTTTATTATCGTCCAAATAGTGGAATAGTTATAATTATGAATATCCTATGACATGGTATGTGAAGGAGCAGTTTTGTATGGAATGTCCATAAATACAGTTGGTGAGTTTTTCTCATAGATTTTGCATTTAAGACTATAAATATTACCATAAACGGTTTCATTTATATCAACACATTCAATTAGAACTCACTATCAAAATTCATGAACATTGAATTGAAGTAAAATTTGAAAAGGATAGTACGAATTTTGACATTAGTTTTCGACCTTACAAATAGTGCGAAATTATAAAAAAGAACTGAGTATAAAGTGATTAGAATAGGTAGACTGGTACTTCTCACCAACGAGACCATCTACCTCGAAGAGTGAATGGTGACATATGACAGGGCGGTCAGAATCATATATAGACGCCAAACAATACAGTACTTTTCACTTTTACTTTGTTAGATAATTTAATATATATTTAGTTTGGGTAAAGTACCACCCTTTAATATTTTACCTCTCCAGAACCCTCAATAATGGCGTCCAACGTGGGGCTTTAAGGTAAATTTAAGAGCTGAAAATCATACACGTGGTGGACACTGGATTACCTCAGTTCCTCGACGGTGAATTAAATTGGAAGTTACTCGCATGTTTTTGCGCTCTGAAAGAATCACTTCAGTACCTGTTAGTGCCAATATATCCATAATAATGCCAGACACAGATCCAGCAGTATATCAAATTCAACAGGTGGTAATGACCACTGATATGCTACAAAACCTTATGGCTAGTATACAAACAGTAGGTATACCTCAAAGTCAACCACATGGAACGACTGTAAGTACAAATTCTAATTACTCAGCAAGTAAACATAGATTTTGTGGGAATGCGAATGAAGATATCGAAGCATTCATTGATACAATCACAGTATATAAAGAATGCCTTAATATATCAGATGAACATGCAGTAAAAGGCCTCAGCATGCTACTTCATGCTGCTGCAGCTACTTGGTGGCAGGGAATCAAGGCATCGATCACTACTTTTGACGAAGCTATAGAATCCTTAAGGCATGCATACGGTTATCCTAAACCCGCGTATCAGATTTATAGAGAACTATTTTCGCGTGAACAAGGCAATGAAAAAACTGATATCTTTATTAGCAAAGCTCGCGCGCTGTTGTCACGGCTATCTGGAGACTCTGAAATTTCGGAATACGTACAATTAGATATGTTTTATGGCGTATTAAATTCATGTATTAGAGAGAAACTGCCGCGAAATAAAGTCAATACATTTAAAAATCTCATTGTAAATTCTCGAATTATTGAACAATTTCGCCATGAGAGTTCACATTAAAGCGATGGTAGTGCTAGTCCAAAAGCAGTTAAAATAAAATGCGAACCAAATGATTCAAATCTTAACAACAATCATAATCAATTCATAATCTTAACAACAATCGTGAAAGTAGAGTTCAATGTGTGTTTTGGAAAAATTATGGTCATACTAAAGGTGAATGTCGTAAATATGCATCAATTAGAAGTAATAGCACTAAATAATACCTCTCAAAGGGACTGCAACGTTGTCAACTCAACTGGAAATTCTGTACTTTTCTGCTATGGCTGCAAAGCCCCAGGTATTAAATCTTATTGTCCTAACTGTTCCAAATATGTTGAAATTGCCCAGGTGAGTTCATCTAGTGCCCATGATGGTAGCGCTAATTTTTTTTATGCACTTCCCTATATCAATCTAATATAAATCCACCTATGCGTCCACTCACCCAGGTCACAATTCAAGGTCATCACGGGCTTTCCTTTCTTGACTCTGGTGCCCAATCTAGCATTGCTGGAGCGATGCTACGAAATATCTTGTTGAAAGAGAAAACTCCCTACACCACAAGGTCTATGGTAATGACATTGGCAGATGGAAAGTCCAGCACTGTCAATGCTCTATTTTTCCAGGTAAAAATTGTCCTAGGAAACCGCGAACATGCTCTTACTCTAATTTCCGTCCCTGAACATGCCCAAAGCCGAACTTTACTAGGTTCACATTTCCTCAAGGCAGCCAATATAATGCTAGACATCCCGCACGATTGTTGGTATTATGGAGACTGCCCGGATGTTCGTTATCCTTTTTCTCCAGACCCGACCTTGCAAGATACGTCCAGCTTCGATTCCATTCATTTGGCTCGAATTGAGTTGAGAGAAGACGAAGGTGTCTCCTGCTGAAAAATCTGACTTTAACGAACTCTTTGAACAAAGCCGTGTTATATTTTGCGCTAAAAAGAGCCAACTCCTTTTGCTCAACATACAATTGTTTTAACGAATGATAGCCCCATCTCAGTGGCTCCATATCGCGTGCCCGAGGTTAAGAAACGGCAGATGAAAAAAGAAATAGATAGACTGCTCGCGGATGGTACCATAGAGGAATGTGAGTCACCCTAAGCAGTGGTTCTTGTCCCCAAGAAAGATGGTGGTATTAGGTTAACGATCGATTACCGAAAGCTTAACGCTGTCACTCGAGCTGATATATACCCTCTACTTAGAATGGATGATCCTCTCTACGCTACGGAAGAAACTAAATTCATGACTACACTGGACCTGAAGTCCGGTTATCATCAAGTTG
The DNA here is from genome assembly GCA_947563755.1 of Lochmaea crataegi. Classification (NCBI taxonomy): domain Eukaryota; kingdom Metazoa; phylum Arthropoda; class Insecta; order Coleoptera; family Chrysomelidae; genus Lochmaea; species Lochmaea crataegi. The sequence continues at coordinate 27,644,347 of OX387430.1, forward strand.
TCGTATATCCTAAAGACAGAGACAAAACTGCGTTCATATTTCATATTCGGTACATTCAGATTTACACGCATGCCGTTCGGAATGAGAAATAGTCCCTCGACGTTTCAGCGCTTGATTGACAGATTTCGTGCAGGCCTGCAAGACGTCTATCTCCTAGCCTACTTGGATGATCTAATAATTATCTCTTCTTCTTTTCAAACTCACTTACAAGACATTGAAAAAGTTTTTTGTCGCCTAAAAGTTTTCAAGCTTCATTTGAATCGCTCCAAGTGTACTTTCTGCTGTGACTCTGTAAGATATCTTGGTCATATCATCACGCTGAAAGGGATTAAGCCCGACCCGGACAAAGTGTTCTATTGTGGATAGACCATCTCCGGAAAATGTTAAGCAATTGACATCTTTTCTTCAAATCTGTTCATGTTTCAGACGCTTTATTGAAAAGTTCGCTGAAATCAGCAAACCTCTTTCCAACCTCCTCAAGAAGAACGCTAGATGGATATGGGGACCAGCCCAAGTTCATGCGTTCGAACAACTCAAACTCTTTTTAAGCTCAAGCCCTATTCTCAGACAAGTTGATCCTAGCTTGCCCTTTATACTTCGCACTGACGCTAGTTCCTATGCGCTCGGAGCTTGTTTACTGCAGGGGGAGTACCCCGAGAAAAGACCCATCGAGTACGCGAGCCGTTTGCTTACCCCGGCAGAACAGAATTACTGTACGACCGAACTTAAGGCTTTAGCGGTCGTATGGGCACTGGACACATTCCGTGGCTACATTGAAGTATCACCTATCATAGTTCAGAGTGACCATCAACCTTTGAAGTATTTACTTTTACTAAAGTCACCGTCAGGTCGTTTGGCCCGATGGGCTCTATCTCTCCAGGCATATGATCTCAGAATTGAATATACCCCTGGCAAATTAATTGTCGTCGCCGATATGTTGTCGAGACCTCCTCTCAATAACCTAGGAGTTCACTATGTACAAGTCGACCTACCGGGAATACCCCTCAACGAAACAAGACAGCAACAGTTAGATGACCCTGATCTCAAGAAAATCATAGATTCGTTTGAAAATCCCGATCAGGACAATGTGGACTACAAACGTTGGCCCGGTCGTGGATACCTTATGATCAGAGGAATTCTGTTCAAGTATCATCCCGATTCGGATTGCGAAGAAGCCCAACAAGTAGTACCTAAAACGAAAGTAGCTAATATCCTATCGAAGTACCATGACAATGGACACTATGGTGTAGATAAGACCTATTATAGAATAGCTAATCGCTATTACTGGACTGGTATGCGAAAAACAGTGGCAGATTACGTCGCAAAATGCATTGAATGCCAGCGTTACAAGGAGTCTCCATTGACTTATTTGGACCCGATGGTTACAAGTGGATCTTTATTGTCGAAGACACTGCCAGCCGGTGGGTGGAAATATATCCTTTAATACAAGCTACATCCTCAAACTGTGCTCGTTGCCTAATTGACGAGGTTATCCTCCGTTTCGGCGCGCCCCGAAGAGTCTTCAGCGATAATGGCACTCAATTTGTAAGCGCTGTAATGCAACCAGTGGCTCATCGCCTTGGTTTTAAACAATCCCTCATCCCTGTATATTGGCCCGCTGCTAATCCCGTTGAACGGAAGATTAGAGAAATGAAACCCCAACTGGCCATTTTGACTGGCACCGATCATACGTCATGAAAAGATCGTTTCCCCGCATTTAGATTTGCTATGAACTCTGCCCGATCACTATCTACCGGTTATAGTGAAGCCTACCTCACATTCGATCGCGAGTTGCGCACCCCGAATGATGTGCAACGTGATTTCCGAGCAATCGTTGAGAATGACAATTTCGTGCCAGAGATAACCCCCTATCTAAAAACTCTCAGTGAAACCTTGCACGCGGCCCGCGAAAGAAGTGAATCGCAGCAAGACCGACATAAAGCATCGGCTGATAAAATGCGACGCGACATAAGTTTTCAGGTTAATGATAACGTGCTCGTAGACGTGCATGCCTTGAGTAAATCTGGTAATTCCTTCACTTCAAAGTTCGCCCCGAGAAGAGACGGACCATACATAATTACAAAGGTTGTGACCCCGACTACATACGAAGTGTCATCTCCACAGAAACCCGAGGTGCCACTTGGGAAATACCACGTTTCCGCTTTGACACCATTCCAAGAGGCGGATACCACTGACGACCCTGTCCCAGTACTACCTCTACGAAGACGAGGCCGTCCTACTAAATCCAAATCTTGCACAACCACCTCTGAACTAAACCATATCTCTGACGACTGTGAATTGGAAGCAGATACAGATCCGTCCAATGACTCTAAGAACCCAACCATCTCTTCGCAGAACGAGGATCCTACACTTTCCAACCAAACTGTAGAAGTTCAACGACGGCGACGGAGAACCCGACCGAAATGCTCCTGTTGCCCATAGACTTCCTTTTGCTCCTACTCCCGGGACGGTTCGTGTAGCAAAGGGGGAGATTGTAACACCCTCGCCCATAACCATGCCACCACCAGCCATTGTTGGCTGGTATTTCTCACCAACGAAACCACCTACCTCGAAGAGTGAATTTATATCACGTTAGTTTACTTTTAATACATGGTGAATGTGGCATCGTTTTGATTCGAACATAATTTAGGGCAATAAAAATAGAATTCAGCCTCTCACTGAATTTCGGATCCATTTTTTTTATAAGGTTTAGGATCAATCACTGAATATAAAATCACAAAATGCTGATAGATTCCGGTGGAGCTACAAGCGCCATCTTGGAAAAATATTTTTTCCCGATATCTCGGATACTATACACTTTTTGTCAAAAGTCATTGGAACCATTATTGTAGAAAATAAAATTTCGCATCTTTTGTTTTCTCTAAACTTTTTTTGTAAAACTTATCATTTACGATTTATGGCCCATTTAATGAACCGGTTTTTCTATCCCGGCCGATAACTCTTAAAATATTGGATAAATTAATAAAATGCATCTATCCATTTTTAAAGATCAATTTATTCTCTAAAACTTTGGTTAGAAACTTTTTTTCTAATATCCATATTTCTTTAGCTATAGGACGTTCAATGTTGGACTACCGGGCGTAAGATCGAAGATTTAAATGTATACATATAGTATAATAGTACATAATCAACAAATAAAATAAAAAAATATCCCGATTGTTTATGTACTTAACAATGGATAGTTCATTTCCTTACCTGCAATAGTACGAACTTTTTTTATTTTATTATATTTCGTACAACTACAAAATATTTAATGCTTTGATTTGATCCTGGATCATTATAGTATATTTTGTGTCGCAAGGGCATAAAATAAGCTTTAGCTGCCCGAGACTATTAGAGCGAGGGCACTTGATAGTGACACACAACTGTTTTTCGCCTACCGAATAAATGAAAGAATTGACATGAAACGTCAAAGTACTCATGTGACAGATGATGTAAGACTTCACAAACCATTGCGTTAAGAATTTTCCACGCTTGGGCTGCTAAACAATATTTTCCGCCCTATTTTTGGTGTTCATAATGATTGGTTTTCCGGTAAGGAAGGCGAAAAAGTAATTATTATTAATTATGTTAAGTTCAGATGCCACAATAAAATGAAAGGAAACGAAAGGGGAATATTTTTGGAAAATGATTTAAAATTTTATATAATTTGTGGAGCGTTTTGGAGGCGGGGAAAATCCAATTATATTTGATGTTCCTTCTTTACCTTCGTTACCCTCTTCGGAAAAATACAAAGAAGACTGTAAGGCCTCAATGAATTCTTCATTCTCATGGTCAAAATCGTCAACATCTACCGACTCCTCGTTGAGGACGAGGTTTACTGTTGTGGCTGATTCGTGCATGTTTCCGCCGTGCAATTCTCACATATTTCAGTGCAGTCCAAGCCTGATTTTCGGCATTCACATGCACTTCTACATCCAGTTCGGCATTTGCAGGATATTAACGCCAGACCTTTTCGTCCCTTTGTGTAGAGACATAAAAGAAACGGTTACCTGCTACAGAAAAAACCTTTGGGCTGCCGCGTCAACCGTCGAGTTTCAGCATTTGTACATTAAGCATCCTATATCTCAAAAAGTATGGACATTAGAAAAAATATTTTCGAACAAAAGTTGTAGAGAATAAATTGATCTTCAAAAATAAATTATCAATCCAATATTTTCAGAGTTATCAACCGAGATATAAAAACCGGTTCATTAAATGGGCCAGAAATCTTAAACGGTGAGTTTTACAAAAGAAGCTTGCAAAAAACAGAAGATGCGAAATTTTTTTAAAGCGATAATGTATTCAATGGATTTTGCACTAAAGTTCAAAGTTTCCGAGATATCGGCCAAAAACGTGTTTTCAAGATGGCGCCTGAAGCTCCACCGGAATCTGTCAGCATTTTGTGATTTTAGGCTCTGTAGGTGATCCCAAAAGCCTCATAGAAAAAAAAATAGAGTGTGTGCTTAAGACCGCACGGCAGAATTGAAAACTGTATGTCGATGATCTGTTGAATTGAGAAATGGGAGCAACTGATGCATGTGCTTGAACTTGTAGTGGCGGTGAATTGCCATCAATGTTTATTTCTTCTTCACGCTTTTTTGTTAAAATTATTATTATTACGTACCAGTAATAACTATTAAATTAACAAAGACAATTATTAGGTATGAATTAAATATACTAAACAGCGACACAACAGTGAAGGGCAGCTGACTGTATCTTTCTCGCTCGGGTACACTCGGCGGTCCCGAGTTTGTAATGTTTTGTATAAGTTATATGCATAAAAGAACAGATTTTAAGTGAGATATGGAAGAGAGAGGGAAATGGAAGAGAAAGATGGGAGAGAGGGAAAGAAAGTGTATTGCGTGTGATTTGATTACAATCATTTTAAATTGTCAGAATCTAAGACGGATTTGGTAAGGTTCGCGACCCTCGGAATATTGTAAGACTTTTTTCTCTTATTAGACCATTTTAGACAATTTTTCGAAAATTTTGACCATTTTCAACAATTATTGACCATTTTTGACAGTTTTTTATAATTATTGACCATTTTTTCAAAATTTTGACAATCCAATATTTTCAGAGTTATCGACCGAGATATAAAAACCGTTTCATTAAATGGGCCAGAAATCTTAAACGGTGAGTTTCACAGAAGAAGCTTGCAAAAAACAGAAGATGCGAAATTTTTTTAAAGCGATAATGTATTCAATGGATTTTGCATTTTTCAAAAATTTTGACAATCATTGACCGTTTTTTTAAATATTTAACAATTTTTGACCATTTTTCAAAATTTTAACAATTTTTGACATTTTTTGACAATTTTTGACAATTTTCGACAATTTTCGACAATTTTTGACAATTTTGACAATTTTTGACAATTTTTGACAACTTTTGTCAATTTTTGACGATTGTTGATTGGTTTTGACAATTATTGACCGTCTTTGACAATTATTGACCATTTTTGACAATTTTTGACAATTTTTGACAATTTTTGACAACTTTTGTCAATTTTTGACGATTGTTGATTGGTTTTGACAATTATTGACCGTCTTTGACAATTATTGACCATTTTTGACAATTTTTAAAAAATTTCAACCCTTTTTCAAAATTTTGACAATCATTAACCATTTTTGTCAATTATTGAGAATTTTTCAAAATTTTGACAATTTTTACAATTATTGAGTATTTTTCAAAAATTTTGACAATTTTAGAAAATTAGTGACCATTTCTGACCATATTTCAAAATTTTTAACAATTTTTGATAATTATTGACCATTTTTTACAATTTTTCAAAATTTTTGACAGTTTTTGACAATTATTGACCATTTTTGACCCTTTTTGACAATTATTGACCATTTTTTACAATATTTCAAAAATTTTGACAATTCTTGATAATCATTGACCATGCACTTTTAAATAATACAAAAAAATCGATTAATTCGCAGAAATCGATTTACTTTTATTGAATTCGATCAATTTCGGATAACTAAGAATCGATTTTTATTTAATCGATTTTTTCCATTATTCACATCCTTACTATCCCGCATGTAACACCGCACATAAGGAACTAAAGTTCCAAAAAGAAAATTTTTTCAAAATTTTAACAATTATTGACCATTTTTGACAATTTTTCAAAAATTTGGAGAATCATTGACCATTTTTTTAAATATTTAACAATTTTTGACCATTTTTCAAAATTTTGACAATTTTTGACGATTTTTGATTGGTTTTGACAATTATTGACCGTTACTGACAATTTTTCAAAAATTTTAACCATTTTTCAAAATTTTGACAATTTTTGACCATTTTCCAAAATTTTAACAATTATTGACCATTTTTGACAATTTTTCAAAAAATTTGACAATCATTGACCCTTTTTTTAAATGTTCAACAATTTTTGACCATTTTTCAGAATTTTAACAATTTTTGTCCATTTTTGACAGTTTTTTACGATTTTTGATTGGTTTTGACAATTATTGACCGTCTTTGACAAGTATTGACCATTTTTAAAATTTTCCAAAAGTTTTAACCATTTTTCAAAATTTTTAACAATTATTGACCATTTTTTCAAAATTTTTACAAATATTGACCATTTTTGACAGTTTTTGACAATTATTGACCATTTTTCCAAATTTTTGACAATTTTTGAAAATATTTGACAATTTATGAAAATATTTGGCAATTAATAACCATTTTTTCAAAATTTGGACAGTTTTTGACAATTATTGACCATTTTTCCAAATTTTTGACAATTTATAACCATATTTCAAAATTTTTGACAATTTATAACCATATTTCAAAATTTTTGACAATTTTTTAAAAATTCTAATTATTAACCATTTTTTCCAGAATTTTGACAACTTTTGACCATTTTTGATAGTTTTTGACAATTATTATAACTTGTGTCTCAAACATATTTATTTTTGAAAATGGGAAAGTAAAAGTTAACAGAGAGTAAAAGATAGGTTAATTTTTAATTATATTACATATACATATATTTATATGTATGCATGTATATTTTATATATATGTATATGTATATATAAACATGAAGTGACTTACCTATACGATCGAATCACTCTTTATAATAACAATAACTGTGTTTTTTTTATAATCTTTAATTTATAATCTTGTTATAATGTTTTGTCAATATATATATATATATATATATATATAATATTAGCACGATAAACCGCTAACTACATACACTAACCTCACAATGTAAACCATATAATTGTTAAAATAATTATTGTTACGTACCAATGCTAACTATTAATTGAATTTACTGTTTGGACCCTTACTTTGTGGAATCTACTCATATTACTTCTGACGATGATATGTCAATATCGAAATAATTATCAATATCTTAGAGTTTTCATAATTTTTTCATTAAATAGCGTAATTGATTAGAAACACTTAGTTTCATTTAAAAAAGATAACTATTAAATCAACAAAGACAATTATTAGGTATGAATTGAATATACTAAACAGTGACTCACTCGGGAACACTCGACGGTCCCGAGTTCACCCGATCGAGCCTTACACCTCAGAGCGTGACGGATCAGCCTAACTTACTACCTACGGAAAAATCTGTGTGCGGCGCGCCAAAAGAAGTTTTCACTTCAAAAAATTGTTTCAGAAATTTAATGCGAGGTTGACCAAAAAAAAACGGCTATTTATACTGTCCTAATATTGAATATGTTTCTCCCTATACTTACAAGTATTTATATAACCTTCTCAGTTTATCTTCTCGTATCATGACCAATCATTCTCGTAGAGACTATTTAAAGAAGCAACCAGGACCATTATTAGCAGCAAATATTACGGGCAAATAAATCTCTTTATACAGTTGAGTTTTAAATAAATTACAAAGTAAATGCTTGCGTACAATCCCAGCGTGATCATGTTCAATCAGAACGCAATTAGATCAAGAGCAAACTGCGATAGATATTATGAATAGACCCTCAGTCTGTTTTAGGTTGATGCTTCTTTATCCGGTGCAATAATAATGATTTTTATTGAATATCTTTCGCTTGAACGAAATTTTAGTCACATTAGTTATATCGAGTGATACTTTCAAAAAAATATCAAGGGATGGTATGCCTTTAATGTTATTCTAGATTAAGTGGCTGTAAGATCTTGTGTAATAATATAAACAGTATACTATTTAAACTAACTGATCTGTCCACCAATTTTTTTGAACATTCTGTAAGTAATTGAATTTACTTTGTGGAATCTACTCATATCACTTTTTTAAATTAAACTAACAGTTCATAATTGATTCTACTATTTAATGATATGCAAATATCGAAATAATCATGAATAATATTTTATAGTTTTCATTGGTTTTTTCATTCAATAGTGGAATTAATTATAAACAGTTAGTTTAATTTGAAAAAGTAATTGTGTAAGTAGTTTTGAATATACAGATTGATTGAATAGTTCGGCAACACAAGTCAGAGACTTGGAGTCATCGGCAACTCAGCCTATTAGTGATTTTGGTTGTACCGTTTATGTGAAGAGACCAGTAGCCCATATCAGGCTCAACAGTTTTGGTTAGGTTAGGTAGATTCGAATATAATGTGTGAGGCTGTTTCCTCCTCACCCATGCACAGCCGGCAGATAGGTTATGTTAGTCCCGACATAAAGTCTCTGTTATATATAAACTTCACTTCAGACTGGACTGCAATCGGAAATAACACGAAGAAACCAGCACTCACAGTAATTTGAGAATAACAGATGTAATCACACAAACTCGCTTCTTTAAAAATGAAAAGTGAAACCATGCTGACCAAAATCAATGACAATCACTCATAAAATATCCAGCTATTATGGAATAGAATGCAGTCAGGATGGAACGTTGGTGTGGTACACCGACGGATGCAAATCTGACAGAGGAACAGCAGCTGGAGTTCATGGTGCTGAATCCAGGTGCAACGCTTACGCAAGTGGATAGTAGGCAATAAAATAGCAGATACTTTTGTAAAGGAAGGCTTTGCAACGGAATTCGTTGGTCCCGAACCAACCGTATTTGGTATATTAAAAAAACTGCAGTGTATTTCGGTGGATTGAAACAAAACATCACTGCCTAAGCAGAAACACAGCAAACTCCGGGTCAAAAAATAATGAACCTGGGGTCAAATAAAGGAAGTGACAGGATTACTCACCGGTCACTGCACCCTAGGGAAGCACATGCATGCTATAGGAATATAGGGAGGAACCTATTTGTCGATTGTGCATGGAAGAGGAAGAAAGAACCTTACACATTATATTCGACTTACTGGAGAAATCTACTCCAGGGTGTTGAGCGACCAAGGAATGATTTCTACAAGAAGGATCTACAGAAAAGATTAAACCTGTTATTGACAACAAGTCTCTCCACATAAACGGTACAGCCAAGCGCACTGAAAGCTTCAAGGGTGGGGTGCCAAAGATTCCCCTACCGGATATACTGTAATAATCAATTAAGAGTAACCAATATGGACCTATTCGTGAGTGCCGCCACAGCAAAATATTATTACCTTGATACTAGGCTTCGCTGGAAGCTTCACGTCAAAAGAAAACGAGAAAGACTGGGAATCAAGTTTAAAAAGATGTATTGGTTATTGGGACGCAATTCCACTGTATCTATATACAATCGTATGCTGTTATACAAGCTAATCCTGAGGCCAGTGTGGACTTACAGCATACAGCTTTAGGGTTGGACCACATAAAGAAACATACATATTATACAATGCTTCCAAAACAAAGATCAAGGAACGCTGTCAATGTAACAGCCTCACACATTATCTTCGAATGTGAGGCACTGTCTCATTGGATATATAGACTCCTAGGACTAGAGTACGCAAGGGAGGATTTCTCCAAAAAGGACCTAGTGAAAAGACTGTTGAGGCTGATGAGGGCTACTAGACTCTTCACCTGAACGGTACAACTAAGAGTACAAAAGGCCTAAATGCTGAGGTGCCGAGGTCTCGAAGCCTCTGATTGGTGGTTCCGAACCAATCAATCAAGCTCTGTCAATGTGAAATACCGAAAAATTGACAGTGTCGTTTATCAGGACTTATAGGTAAACACTAAATGACAGACGATTATCAAGTTTGCCAAAAGTCACGAAAAAAAATTTTGAACCACGTGAATGTTGAGGCCATTCAGCTCTTTGACAGCACTAACCAGATGAGGAAACTCAAGAAAAAAAGTAAGATAATTAAGTGTTAGTTTGAAAAAGTGCAAAAGAGCAGATTTTCACAATAGTGTAAGTGTTTGTCTGTGAGAGGCCAGCTGGTTTATTAAAAAACATTGAAATTGTTAATTAATCACCATATCAGATTTTTATATCAAACATAAATCTTGATAGGGTTTTGAAAAAAAAAAGCCAATAAGCTAGTGAATTTATTATGTGGAAAATTAGAACACACGTTAAAGGTACCTACTCATAGTTTTTGTGTAATTATATTAAATTATGCCTATTGTTGATAACGATAAAAATGTTTTTTACTTAGATATGTTATAATTATGTATGCTAATTTTGTGCATGATACATACTTTTATGGAATTCCAGGAAAAAATGCGTAGTTTGTTATGTTGGGTTAGCTTAATATTCTATACTGAGTCATGTGAAGTTGACAAAAAAAATCAACATGCACCATTTTTTTGCTCCTTTGACATATTCAACAATGTTGAAATTATTATGACATTTTAAAATTATCAGAATGATAAATAGTTACATGAATGCAATTTAAATTTAACTTTTATAAAAACATAAAAGAACATGAAAGTCAATTGAAAAAATATAAACGCTAACAAATCTTAACAAAAATTTTTTCGAGCATCAAAAAATTATCCCAAAAATAACAAAACTCACCAAACTTGACTTAAAAACTAAAATAAACCTAATAGTCCATAACTCATATCAAGGAATCATCAAAATTTCATTATACTATGACCGCATAACCCAAATTCTAGTGAGAAACATACTTATCCGTATTTACACAGCAAGATTTGAGCCAATTAGTCCAGAAGTCTTCTTATCCCATAATAGTTTCGGTGGAGTCGGTTACGTTTTCCTTGGTTAAGCTTTGAAACACAAACATATATTAACGAAAACCAAGCTCTAAAATAAATCCTCAAAGAGTGTGATTTCTTTTAGGCATCGATGTAAAATATGTGATTTCCACATTTACATACAGTATGGTAGCCGACAACCTTATTTGTCATGCATCAACTGTATAGGTAGACATATAGCCCGTTCAGTATTAAAACCGTTGCACGTAATCAAAGCGTCGAAAAAGAGACGTTCGTTTATATTATGTCATTCTTTGCTGCTGTCAATCCACTGTCAATCACTATGTTTAGCCTCTCCAAACTCAATAAATATTGAAATTTGTAGGTCGCATGTTATCAAAAAATATAAATATATGCTCGAAGAAAGGTTTCGTAATTAATTTCATATCAAATATAACTCGTAGGTTAATTAAATATTAAACTCAAACTAACGTCAGTCGTACTAAAAACTTTATATGTTGGCAAAAATGCGCGCTGTTGCCGCGATTAAAATGGTTTATTTCTTGTTCAGTTGACGTCTTGACATTTTTGGGGTTATGTTATGACAATTGTATATTTTGCTAATTTAATTTTTCGATTCTTTTACCTACGTGTTATTAAAAAACTGCAAAGAACTGTGAGTATTTTTTCACAAGCAGTAATGAGTTATCAAAGTTAAAGTCACATCCAAAAAAACGTACATTATACATTATACCCAATCAACTGAATTTATTATATTCTGTTAAATTCATAATAATGGACATTTATTTACAGATAATGATGTCACTTTAGGAATGTTACTGCATCAATTGAAGGAAGAACAATAAATAATTATTCAATGTAGAATGTTCCTGAGTAGTTTACTAAAATATGATACACATCCACACAGAGGACTTATGGAACTTTCAAGAAAAATAAACAACTGTATAAGTTTGTTTTCATTAATCAATCCTGAATTTTCCAAAATGATGCTGTAGGCTGCATTCATGTCAAAAGGTATGTTACAATAATGTAGGATGTAAAATTTTAATATGCAAAAATGTTTTTATTCTAGATATTTTGTATTCCGTGCTGAAGATGAAGATGGTTGTATTGATGGAGCAGAAAGTATATTTTTATATGAATCTCAGTTGAGTGATTATCATGAGGAAATGAATGAAGAACATGTTTTAAAGTGGTTTGAAAACCAATTACTATTGAATCTTTCTGAACCTTCAATAAATTATGGACAATGCTCTTCGATAATATTAGGTTAATGCGACACAATATAGAATTCGATCAACAAATGTTGAAGCTGAGCTTATTTATATTGTAGCCTAGTAAGTATATACAAACTGTATTTGAACAGTGATAAAGCAAATTATATGTTAGAATTCAGAAGACTACACAACTAGTTTAATACATTTAAAATTCTCACTTCAAATTATACCTAATAGTCGATAAATGTTGTTTTACTTTTATTTTTACAAAAATAATAATATATTTGAAAGGAAAAGAATGTGTTATTTGAATACTATCCTTTCAATAAATGTTTTTTCAGAAACAAACCCCCAACAAAATGCATTGTGGATTTGATAGAACAGTGTAGTCAAGTGTTACCATCTTTTTAAAAATCCTTTTGAGTTAATACAGGGTACTGCCAAGCAAGCCGATAGATGAAGTTTCGGGTTAGAATTGGTTTGCCTGTGATCTTTAGAATTCTGAAAGATTTCTATTTGACAATTATTGTTCTACCTTATTTAAAAAAATAGTACTACAATCTTTCCAGTGTAACTAATTTATACATTTGCAATGTTTCTTTTTAATAAAACAATTCCATAAGGATTGGGGTTGCATTATTTATTATGTTATTTTAATCATGATATACAAAATAAGTAATTCTATTGAATTTAGTAAAGCGTTGTCTGCAGGTATTGTTTTGTTTAAGTTTGTAACATTCACTTGTATTTTCATGTTGTCAAATAAGACAGTTATATAGTTGTCAATTTTACATTAAAAGATCATTCCAGTACCAGTTTTTCATTTTCATATAATCACAATAATCCAAAAGGTTATGGGCCCAGATTACGTGAAATTGTAAAGGAAGATTAACTGCAGTAAATATCGTTATTTATTTTGTGCAAGAATTATTTGTGAACTCAAAAAAAGAAAATTGGAAAGCAATTTATTTTTGAAGTTTTGAAGCCGATAATTATTAAAAGACAAAATAAATGTAAGGCGATCGCGTTAATATTGAAAAGCTGGAAAGCGGCAGCAACTGGCTAACATGGAAGTTTCAAATGCGTCAGATTTTAGAAGCTAACGATCTTTTTGACTACGTCGATGGAACAAACGTCAAACCGACATCTGAATGTACAAATTATGCGAAGGAAATTGTGACTTGGAAGAAGGCGGATGCTATGGCCAGACGAGCAATTTCCACGACTTGTATGAAACAGGCATTACTGCAGATTATGAATTGTGAAACAGCTCAAGAGATGTGGGAGACGCTCAAAAGTACGTATGAGCAAACATCAAAGGCAAATATTTTATTTTTACAACAAAAATATTATGGCTACACAAAACAACCGGAAGATGACATTGCGACATTTTTATCAAAATTAATGGAAATAGTGCAGCAATTACGTGATCAAAAAGAAATTATTTCTGAGTCCATGGTAATTTCGAAGATTTTAATGTCACTACCGTCCGAGTTTAATCATTTCCATAGTGCATGGGAATCTGCAAACGCAGATAGTCAAACTTTGGCAAATTTGCGGGCTCGTTTGATGGCAGAAGAACTTCGTTTGAAGTCGCAGGGTCAAGTTCAAGAAGTAGAGGCGCTAATGGCTAAGAGAATCTTCTCGAAGAAACAAATCAATAATTACAAGAAAGGAAATTCATCGAATAATAACAAAGCGACAGATAAAAATGACAAACCGAAAGGCAAATGCTTCAAATGTGGAAAAAAGGGCCACTGGAAAAGGGAATGCTCGGAAAAGAAGACTAACTTCAACGGGAGAAAAGAAGAAAATTCAAATGATGCTTTTATTTGTTACAAAACAACAAATAGAGACCAAGATACTTGGATTTTGGACTCAGGTGCAACTGATCACATGAGTCATCGCCGAGAATGGTTCGAAAACTATACGGAAATAGCTGAACCAATTACAGTTGGTAATGGTGACAAGATAATGGCTCTGGGCAAAGGCGATATCAACATTTTTGCTTTTAATGGAGATGAATGGATTCGCAAACGAGTCATGGGAGTCTTGTTCGTGCCGGAACTTAAGAAAAATTTGTTTTCATCGGGAAAGGTGTTAGATCGCGGGCATCAATTGAACATGAACAACGAAGGTTGCAAATTGCTGAAAGATGGAAACATTGTTGCAGTGGGAGTTCGCAGAAAAAGTTTGTTCCAAATGTTGTTCAGAACAATACAACCATCAAAGATTGAAACTACAGCGAGTGTAGCAATCAAAAACGCTACACTTCGTTCATGGCACGAACGTCTAGGACATCAGAATTCGACACATGTGAAGAAGTTTCTACTAAGTCGGGGTATAGATTTCATTGATGAGGAATTTGCATGTGAAGCTTGTGTCTATGGAAAGCATCATCGAAGCACTTTTAAGAGTCGCGAAGAAAAGTCAAAGATGTGTGGCGAAATCATTCATACTGACGTGTGTGGTCCGTTTCAGACGAATTCAATTGGTGGATCCAGATATTTTTTGTTGCTCAAAGATGATTATTCTCATTTTAGTTTCGTATATTTCATGAAACAAAAATCAGAAGTAGCGAGTATTATCGAAAAATGTGTTAAACTGATTCAGAAGAAGCATGGTCACAGTGTTCGCAATATCAGATCTGACAACGGCACAGAGTTTGTCAATGAAAAGCTGAAAGTTTTCTTTGAAGCAGCTGGAATTCATCATCAACGAACTGTGCCATATACACCAGAGCAGAATGGTTGTGCAGAAAGGGAAATACGAACTATCGTTGAATCAGCAAGGACAATGCTTGAGGCAAAGAAGATTGATAGGAAATTCTGGGCGGAAGCAGTAAATACAGCAGTTCATGTGCTAAATCAAACTGGAACAAGCACAGTTGACAACAAATCACCGTATGAATTATGGCATAACAAGGAGGCGAAGCTAGACCACTTACGGATTTTTGGTTCGGAAGTATTTATTCACATTCCAAAAGAAAAACGTCAGAAGCTCGACGCGAAGGCAGAAAAATGTATGTTTGTTGGTTATGACAATAATTCAAAGGGATATCGAGTTTGGAATTCGAAAACTAGTAAAATCGAGATCTCACGAGACGTCGTTTTTTTGTTAGAAAATTCAATGGGAACACTCGATATTTGTGTTGAAGAAAATGCTAGTGTAGTCAGTAAGAATGAAAATAACGAAAACGAAGACAATTATGGTATTGACAAAGGTGCAGAAAATGAAAATGACGAAGATAAGGACACAAATGAATGTGCGTCACTAGATCAACAGAAAAATCGTCGTATGACCTGCGATCTTGATAGCAGAAATATTGTCAATAGGCGTCTACGTGATCGTAACACATTAACACATCTGGTAACTGGTGAACATTCTGCAATGTTAGCAGTCAGTGATGAGCCAAGAACGTATGAGCAGGCAATTCAGTCGATTGATTACAAGCAGTGGGAGCGAGCAATGGATGAAGAGTACGATTCACTTATGAAAAATCATACTTGGATTTTGGTCGATGCGCCAGTTGATCAAAAAGTGATTGACAATCGCTGGGTCTACAAGGCAAAGAAAATCCGGATGGGAGTGTTAATCGGTATAAGGCACGATTGGTAGTACGAGGCTTTACACAAGAGTACGGAATCGATTATCAGGAATCATTTAGTCCAGTGGTGAAGTTTACATCAATCAGAGCGATCCTAGCATTGGCTGCGGCAAAGCGTATGACACTAAAACAGTTTGATGTGAAAACGGCTTTTCTAAATGGCGATTTAGAAGAAAATGTTTATATGAGCCAGCCAATTGGATATAATGACAACAGTGGCCGAGTGTGTAAACTATACAAAAGTTTATATGGTTTGAAGCAGGCTTCGCGCTGTTGGAATAAGAAGCTTACTTCTTTCCTTAACAGTTTTGGTTTCAAAGAGAGTGGATCCGATCCATGCGTTTTTGTTAGCAACGGAAAAGATGGAATGTTAATTTTGGCAATTTACGTTGACGATGGATTGATTGCAGCAGAAGAACAAGAAGCCATTAAGCCGGTCATTAGACACTTACAGAGAGAAATTGAGATCAAAATTTTTGAGCTGAAATGTTTTTTGGGACTCGAAATTGATCAGCTTTTGGATGGATCGATTCATGTTCATCAACAAGGATATGCAAGAAAGGTTCTTGATCGTTTTGATATGACATATTGTAAGACAGTGACAACTCCATTAGCTAGTTCACAAAACCTCGGAGATTTTGAAGCTGATAAAAAAATCGATTTTCCTTATCGAGAGGCAGTCGGGAGCTTGATGTATCTGGCCGTTGCAACCAGACCAGATATTAGTTTCGCAGTTGGAAGTGTCAGTCGATATTTGGAAAAACCAGCTACTGCACATGTGAATGCAGTAAAACACATTATGAAATATATCAAAGGTACAATGAACAAAGGAATACGTTTCGTAAGCGGAAATAATTTAGACTTTTGCGGGTATAGTGATGCCGACTATGATGGAGACACGCAAACACGAAGATCAACATCAGGTTATGTTTTCATGCTTGGAGGAAGTGTAATTAGCTGGGGATCAGAACGACAAAAATCCGTCGCACTATCCACAACAGAATCCGAGTATGTGGCAGCGTCACAAGCTATAAAAGAACTTGTCTGGTTGAAGAATCTCTTATGTGATCTTCGACAAGTTAAATTGGATGTACCAGTTTTATTTATGGAAAATCAAAGCGCAATACGACTTGTGAAGAATCCAGAGTTTCATAAGAGAACTAAGCATATTGACGTACGTTACCATTTTATCCGAGAGAAATTGAAAGATGAATTTTTTTTGAATTACAATATGTTCAAACAGATGACCAGGCAGCCGATATCATGACAAAGGCATTATCAAAATTGAAACATCAACATTTTTGTCAAATGTTGAATGTATTGTCAAAGTGAATGTTGACATTGACTTGTAACAAAAAGTGGGAGTATTGAATTTAGTAAAGCGTTGTCTGCAGGTATTGTTTTGTTTAAGTTTGTAACATTCACTTGTATTTTCATGTTGTCAAATAAGACAGTTATATAGTTGTCATTTTTACATTAAAAGATCATTCCAGTACCAGTTTTTCATTTTCATATAATCACAATAATCCAAAAAATTCAAGCAGCATTTTTTTAAGGAAAATGTGTATATCACAAAGTTTTATAAAAACTGTAAAGAATTAATTTGATAGTTTTTATTGAATTGGAAGGTCCTCATTTGATCAATCGTTTTATTAGCAATACTTTCAGTTGCGGTAGATGCTGGAGAGCTAAAACAAAATGGTGAATATAAATTTGGATTTATTAGAAGATGATGGACTGATAAATAATTCACCAATATACTGATAATTATAATATGTATTGATTTCAGTGCTACGATTTAGACAATCATTCGCACATACCTTTATTCGGAGAATAG
Source organism: Lochmaea crataegi (assembly GCA_947563755.1). Lineage (NCBI taxonomy): Eukaryota > Metazoa > Arthropoda > Insecta > Coleoptera > Chrysomelidae > Lochmaea > Lochmaea crataegi. The sequence continues at coordinate 27,662,029 of OX387430.1, forward strand.
AAGGGATTTGCTCTCCTTTTCTGAGCTGTGGTGGTGCTTGCTGCTCAATTTTCTTTTGCTATGATCAATGATCATATATCTCAGGATGATTTTCCTTGTCGAAAATGACCTACACACTAAAGCTTCACATCACAGCTTTTCTAAAAAATTTGTAAGATTTATTTCATCAAAATATAAAACAAAATTGACTACCTTAAAAAAGAGGTTATCAAAACTTATTTATTTATAGGATGACTGTAAACCTCACATCAATCTTTCATATTGTAGTGACAACATTCTAGAAGCCAACATGTAGGTATATTGTAACCTAAAAATTATATTAGATAATATTTTTTTCCTTGATACTATATATACATACATGCATTCTAAATACTAGAATAGTTCCATCAATAACTATACCTAACCTAAAATATTTGATAAACTTCATTTGAAATATACTAGATTCTCATACTATTTCAAGGGCTTGGCAACATAGTCCAGTTATGACAGATGTGACGTGCAACGGTTTTAATACTGAACGGGCTATATAGGTGATGGTGCCATCAATCACGATTCATGATTTGTTGCGAAATTATATTTATTCCTTGACTCATCTCATTTTCTAATTCCTTTGAAGTGACAAATTTATTTTGGCATACGACCTTTTTTTAGATAGCCCCATAAGTGGAGAAGATCTGTTGATTGCTCCTCATCACTATCTCAGTAATGCGACGACATGTCTTCGGAAATATTCACGCTAGGAAATAACGGGTACTATTTTGAGCGTTTACTGTAACCGCCTTTACATTTACATGTTTTCTGAAGTTCCCTATTTGTTCACCACTTAAATGTGGACACGACCAAATATCTAAAGATTTCTTCAGTTAGCAGCAGTTTCTTCACGCCTTTTACTGCACCTCAAGGTATTAACTATTGCATTTCATATTATTTTATTGAAACTTTGCTGAATTCTGCGTTAATAATTATTAATGATTACTTGTTAGTTTGTATGTAGTTATTCCATGTTTAATTAAATGATATTTTTCTCATTTTACGCCCGCTCATACAAAAAATATTGTTTCTAACACATGTGTAAAGTGTCTGGATAGTATCACTTTCCGCACTAGTTAGGAAAATAACTATACTAATGTACTCACATTACACTTTGTTATGAGATTTCTGTCAGGTTATAAATTATTGAAGATGCTTCAAATTAAACGAGTTTATTGAATTTTAGCCATTTTGACTTGTGAAGTAAATTAAGCTATAACTAAAATAAGATATATGCAGGGTGATCGATTTGAAACAACAAAAACCGAGGCTCTGACAAACCAAAATTTAAGAAAATTGGGCAAGTCGTTTCCGAGTAACGGTAACTTTGTAACCAACATTAGTCTTAATAGTCGAGACTATATAGGCTGGAAATTAAACTAGCCCTATCAGAGACGGAGTATTGAAAATATACTTAATTTGGTAATAAAAAAATGTATATTACACTCCATGTACACAATTTATATCACTATAATAAGATACCAACCAATCAATTCATAGAGGCATTTATTCTTTATAGAACAATAATTTCAATTCAGACGACATAATGATCGTATTCTCTCATAAGTTGATTTGTAAATAATGACTTGCCGGCCGTTGTGTCTGATTTTAATTACTTATAATTGATTATGCAATTAAGATAGCTAGATGCGATAACATTCAGAGCCTACTCCACTCAATAAATCTCATCTTTTATTCGCAGTATATAGTAAAGAATCAGTCGACGAATAATACTAGTAATTAAGTATATAGAAATAATATCGTGTAGAGTGGGGGGATTACAAGCGAGATATTATTGTAAACATCATGGTTAGGTGTAAAATTGTTGATCCAGGTATTATACCGTATGAGGAAGAAAGTAAGAGATAGAAAGGAGACTTGGACATGATGCAGATGAATTGTACAATGTGATACAGGGCTGAAAAGAGAGGGAAAGAGGGGCAATAGGCGTGAGCGGAGGGTCAATTACTGGTGGAATGAGGAAATAGAGGAGCTGTAGAGGGAGTGTGAGAAAGAACGAGGGGGGAAAGAGGAAGCATTGAGGGGGATATAAAAAGAAGAAGAAGGAACTGGAGCGTAGGGTGGAGAGGGAAAAAAGAGGGAAGTGGGAAGAGTTACTGGTGGAATTGGAAAACAATCCATGGAGAAAAGCGTGGAATGAGGAAATAGAAGAGCTGTGGAGGGAGTGTAAGAAAGAACGAAGACGAATGCTGAGGGGAAGAGGAAGGATAGAGGGAAGAGGGGGATATGAAGAGAAGAAGGAACTGGAGCGTAGGGTGGAGAGGGAAAAAAGAGGGAAGTGGGAAGAGTTACTGGTGGAATTGGAAAACAATCCATGGAGAAAAGCGTATGAGAGCGGTGAAGAGGATGGGTGGAAATAGGAACGAGGTGTTAGACAAGGAATGGGAGAAGGAGATTATAGAGAAATTGTTCACATTGGGAGAAGGAGGAGTGGCGGGCAGAATTCGGGAAATCCAGGTTACTGGGGGGGTAGGGAAAATGAAGGGGATAAGACCGGTAGAGAAGTGGGAGATAGAGGATTGGGGGAGAAATATTAAAGGGAGAAAAGCCCCAGGGTCAGATGGCCTGAGGGGTGATATGGTGAAGAGGCTGTTGGATGACAATGGGGAGTACTTCTGGGAACTATTCAACAGGGTGCTGAGGGAGGAGGAGTTCCCGGAAGGATGGAAGGTGGCCAGGGTGATACTGATGAAAAAGACGGGTAGAGAGTGGAAGCGGGCAGAGGACTACAGGCCTATCAGCCTGCTGTGTGGTATGGGTGAATTGATGGAGGGGATAATAAAGGATAGGATTGAGGAGGAAGTTGGTAGGAATGGGGGTTTTAGGGTAAACCAGCACGGGTTCACGAAGGAGAAATCTTGCATCTCGGCACTGAGCAAGGTGATGAGCTTGGTGGAAAGAGCTAGGGAGGAAGAAGAAATTGGCCCTACTACTGTTCTTCAACGTCGGGAACGCGTTCAACAGTGTCAGCAAACGGGCAGTGTTGAGCGCGTTGCTGAGGCTTGGAGTAGGGCAGGGGCTGTTTAACCTGGTGGAGGACTACCTGATGGGGCGTGTGATTGTAGACTCCAGAGGGAGGAGATATGAGTCGGAGGCTGGAGTGCCTCAGGGCTCGGTTATTGGACCGACCCTCTGGAAGAGTGTGTTTGATGAGGTTTGTGGGATAGTATGTGAAGAGGATTGTGAGATTACGGTGTATGCGGACGATGTATGTCTGGTATATACGGCAAAGGGAGAGGCGGAGATAGAAAGAAAGGCGGAGAGAATGTGCAGGAAGATTGTGGAGAAGATAGAGCGGTGCGGACTGGAAGTGATGGAAGATAAGACGGTGGGGTTGCTAGTGATGGAACGGAGCAGGACAAGGGAAGTGGGGGTTACGGTTAAGGGAAGGAGAATTCGTATGGAGGAGTCTGAGAAGTACCTAGGGAGATTGATGTGTAATGTGAAAGGGCCGGGAGAGTGGAAGAGGAGGGTAATTGGTAGGACGGTAGAGAAGAGTATGCTTTACGGTGCGGAGGTGTGGGGTGAAAAAGCGGGGGGGAATACGAGGGTTAGGCCACTTCTGCGGGTGCAGAGAGGGATACTGCTGAGGGTGGTGCAGGGGTACAGGACAGTGGGTGGACTGGCAGCAGCGGTGCTCGCAAGGTCCTACCCATTGAGAGAGAAGGACTCGATATGGCATGAGAGGTAGGAGTGATAGGAGGGAGAAGATGTCGGTGTGAGCAGAGAGTGTGCGAGGGTCCGCCGCCCGTCTCGAAGTATGCTAGGGTAGTGATTCCGAGGCGGGGGTAACGGCGAGTTTGAGATGGGTTTGGTTGGTAGGCATCCCCTTGGGGATGAGTCCAACACTGTTTGGGTCCTGGACCCATTCGAACATGAGTTTCCCATCTCGGCCCGAAAAAAATGGTATTATACCCTTTGTTATTTTGTTCAAGGTCTAATTGATTTCTTTTGTACTGGGCCTCCCAATAAGAACTGCTCTCGGTCTTATCTCAGGAACCGTTTATACTACAGCTTCGGAAAAATTTTATAATTAAAGTGGCCTCAATAATAACTTGATAATTATTCAGTTGTAGGTCCATGGCTAGAGAGCTTAATTAAATATCTGTTTTTTTTAAATAAGAGGTGAGGAGGAGTAGGAACCTTGTTATAGAAAAGCGAATGTAAGTTCAGTTTTGCTCAATCCATTTTTGTTGACTTGGTCTTGTTGAAAACAGCTCTTACTTTCCTCAACGCAATTCAATAAGTATTGATCACATTAGAGGTTGCTATTTAATTTTTTTTCATCTAGTTTGCCTAGGATTTTGAGCTAATTGATATTTTTTGGTCTATTCTGGTACACTTTACTTGTCAAGTAATTCCATGAGAAGAAATCAAGAGGAGTTAAATCAGATGACCTAGTTGATAGTTCTATTGATCCTCTTCCACCTATCCACGGACCCCGCACCCCGGTGGAGGGGTGCGATCAGAAAGGAAGTACAGGAATTGATGCAGGAGGAAATGGAGAGAAGATGGGAGGAGCATGAAGGCGCCCTAAAAGGAGCGATTGTGAGTAGGAGGCTTGGATGGACTGTAAATTCGGGGAGATGAACTACTTCTTGACAGAGGTGCTCATTAGCCATGGGTCGTGAGTAGGGTACCTCCACAAGATTGTGAAAAAAAAGACTGGTGTGTGTGAGAGATGTGAAGTGGAAGAAGACGTGTTTAGATGCTGGAAGAACGAGAAATAGCTGAAGAAGTTGGAGAGGAAACTGGGGATGGCGGTGTATTTGGAGAACATGGTGGAGATAATGTTCAGTGGGAAGGAGGAATGGATGGAGGTAAGTGGCGTAGTGGAGATCATGATTGGGGGGAGAGAAGAACTAGATATGGTATGAGAGGTAAGAGTGATAGGTAGGGAGAAGACGATGGTGAGAGCTGATTGTGTGCGAGGGAGAACCGCCCGTCTCGAAGTATGTGATTCCGAGGCGGGGGTAACGGCGAGTTTGAGGTGAGTTTGGTTAGTAGGCATCCCCTTGGGGATGAGTCCAATACTGTTTTGGACCTGGATAGGACCCATTCCAAAATGAGTTTCCCATCTTGACCCGAAAAAAAAACAGGGTGTGTCACGTCGAGCCTATTAGCCATTTACGAATGCTATTTGAAATTTGAAAATTTATATACAGGGGTATGTCAATTGGTTCTTTATAATCAAAATATTTTTAACTTCCGGTTCTTCCGGAAGTAGCCGTCAACTTTGTTATTCTAAAATAAAATGTTTCTCTCAATTTTTGGAATCACCTTGAAATTCTGCATAAAAAACTATTGAGATAATTTGGTTTTAAATTTAGCTGTTTTCGAAATATTTAAGGTTTTTGAAATTTTGTTTGAAAAACATGCAATTACGTTAATAACTCAATCTTGTTTATTTATTCACCTATAAAATTAAAATTTCATACAGGAATCATAACAGCATTTCTAGGGCGTCGACCCAGCTCTGTAGTGGAACGCTTCTGATGCGATAATTACAGTCAAGCAGAGTCGAGCGAGGTTAGTACTTGGGTTGGTGACCACTGGGGAAACACCGTTGTAGATCCCGTACAGCCTTCAACGAAAGACCTTAGATTACTAGGGTCAGTAGCATATCACAGCTCGCAGGCATTATACCAATGAGCACGAGGTATAATGTAGATATGCCGTCTTTCGGATGAGACGTAAAACCGAGGTCCCGAGTCCATGGATGTTGGGCTCGATAAAGATCTCTACCACTGGTTGGAACACTAATGGATTCGGCAAAATTTCCGGTTAGGGGTAGAGTGCTCCCGGCGTCGGTGATTAGCCTGAGTTGCAGAAATAGACCGACGTTAAATAACCGAATAAAATAAAAATTAAAAAAAAAACATTTTTCTTTCATTAAATGAAACGTTAAATCATTTATACAGGGTGGACAGTGGTGGACAAAATCATGATGAGGAATCAATTATTTTCAATATTTTCATTCTCACAAGGTTTTTATGTCGATTTGAAAATTCAACTTTTGGATGATTTGAATGTTCCGCCATTCATGCTTTTTCATACATAACCTAAAAGAGAAGTTAGCTACACAAGGGTTGACATAGGACCACAATTCTGTCTTCTTCTTTTTTAAAATAGTGATGAAGTATAGGTTATGTTTATGTTATATTGCTTTTATAGTGAATTACTTACGAGATCCTTAAATTTAATTCCGATTTATATTGTTTTAACGGCTATTAGATTATTTTATAAATTTTACTTTTACTATTATAAGTTTTCGTTAACGTATTTACAGTTAGTTTTTTCATTTTTGTTAGTGTTACTGATATTTTTCGTAAATTATTAGAATGACTGGGTTCCTACAGGCAAATTCCAATAATTTACCACATTTAGACATTTTTATGGTGCATGAGTTTTTAAAAAAGGACGATAGATTTAATATATCAGAAGTGAAGGGTTCCAAAGCATCTTGGTAAGTTTTTATCTTACATTAAATGTATATTATTAATACCTAGTGTATTGTATATTAATTGAGAAATGTCTTCAAATCAAAAGAAAATGCTTATGGTTTAATCACATTGAGAGTATAATATATATTGTTAAAAAATAATATTTTAGATCAATTAGAGAGTCTTATGGTGATAATGCCATTGGCTTTGTTGAAGTCAAACGAGAAAATAACATTTGCACAGTTCGGGGAAAAGTATGTCCAGAACCTAATGTTGGAAAGACAAACTACACTGTGGAGTTATTGATACAGGAAGAAGAAACTGTTCAAGATGTTCATTATAATACATGACCAGCATCTGAAGGTAATAAAATATTAGGTCACTACTCACTTCAATCATTACATAGACATATTATGTTGAAATTCCATTTTATTTTATTTGATTAACAGTATACAACTCAGATCAAAAAAGCTTGTATTCTTTATTGATGCAAAGGATGGATTTAATTACAAAGTATGCTTGACAAAATAATGAATATACATTGTGGTTTACAGTCAATGTGATTATTAAATATAGGTAGTAGGTATATAAATATGTAAGATATACATAGATCACTATAGCAAGGGAACTTGTTCAATTAATTTCTTTATTTTCACCTACATCCTTGGCAGTAAATAATGAAAGCTTGCTACTAGCTGATTAAAAGTTAACTAATTCATTCCTTTACAAAATTTTACACAAAGTAAAGTATTTTTACAAATACTAAGTGTAAGACTATTTGATAAAAATACTTTAAAAATATCTGTTCTGTAATACAATGTTTGTTTTTAGGGAGCTGCAAACATGCCCTTGCTTTTTTAATGTGGGTTCACCGAAGAAGTGAAGAACCATCTCCAACTGAGGTTACTAGTTACTGTCAAAAACCATTGCTATCAAAAATTTATTGATGTTAAACAGTTATCTTCCAGCTCCACTAACCAAAAAGTGTCAATGAAAAATGATAATAAGGCATTTTTTAATGAATTGGTTGTTGAAGCAAAGAGAAGGAAAATTAATTGCCAGCTAACAAAGTATTAAAATATGGAACTGGAATATGATAATTTAAAAATTCACAAATTAGTACATAAGTTTAAGGGTGAATCGGCAACATTAGATTTTAATTCATTCCAAAAATTTATGTTTGATTTAATGCAAGGTTCTCATATTGAAGCAGAAAAATCAACAAGAGGGCAAAATACAAGTGCACTTTGGTATGAGCTCCGATATGGTAGTGTGGTACTAATATACTTCAATAAAATACCAAAAGCCGGATATCGGTTTAACACCCCATTGTCAAAAACTGTCAAAAATGGTCAAAAATTGACAAAATTTTTGAAAAATGGTGAAAAATTCACGAAAAATGGTCATTCTATTGTGCTTAAGAAGCAAGCTTCTGTCGGCGGTACGACGATCGCTCTTCTTTTTTTATTTTAAAATATTTTGATTGAATAGAACCTATTGACATACCCCTGTGTATGAATTTTCAAATAGCATTAGTTTTCCAAATACGGCCCATGGGCGACGTGACACACCCTGTAGAAGGTGAAGTATTATCATTATATCGGATAGTTCTAAAATGGTGTGGGAGTGACTATTAAAATTCAATGAACCAGGTGAGAACAACATCGTCACCATACTGTGGGTACCAGGACTTATTGGAATAAAAGGAAATTAAATAGCAGATAGACTTGCAGAGATTTTCTGTAACTTTGTAACCAACATTAGTCAGCAAAGAGAGCAAAGAGCAGGAAATGAAACACACATGTGGGGTACGGAACCCTTTTGCGGTATCAGCAACAAAGTAATATTGGAAGAAATAGGCAACGCAGAAAAAAAGACAAAATCTGACAATTGAAAAGATCTAATACGGGACAATCAAAGATACTCTAGGTAAACTAAGACCAGGTGAAAACAAATGAATTTCTAAGCCATAGCTAGAATGCACTAAGTCCGTCTAGTGCCAATCAAGGAGCAGGTAAAGTTTATTTCTAAACGCTGTAAGCATCATATTACAATCAAGAAATTTCAGCTGTGAACATCGAAGAACGAGACGCAGAGGTCGAGAGGGTGGTGGAGACGGTGGTGAATTCTGAAAAAGGTAATAATTTTTATTATTCAAAAGTTATAAAAAATTTATTCTATAATTTTTACAGAAATTGTTCCACGAATGTTTTCCCCTTTTATTTCAGATACAAAAAATACAATTAAAACACCAATGAATAAAGAAGTACAACCACTAATAGGTACCTACTTATTATTTCATATTTATACTCACTGTATTAGTTTAATACTCAAATGTCTATATACTTATTAATAGGAAAAGGCAACAAATCGAGGAACTACATGAAGTTAGAATGGAGGTGGCAAAATATCAAAGAGAGGCTTCAAGACTAGTTATGCAGGAAGAGTAGGCCAAATTGAAGAAATTAGAAAATTGAGAACGTTTTAAAAGAATTTGATCTTTTGAATTATGTTATGTAATTTATGGATGTTGTATATAATATGCAGTGATTTGATAAATATGAATACAAAAAAATTTAATTAAAATAGTTATTGACTACATTTTGTCTTATTAAATTTACCAAACCTCAATTTGCTGCTGGTAAAGGTATTACAGGTATATCAATGGGTTCATTAATTGGTACAAAAATATCTACTATTTCACACTGATTAGTAATTGCAATATTGTATAGAACTGCGCAAGCAACTATAATAGAGCAAGAGTTAGATACTTCCGTAGCAAGTCCACGTGCTAGACAGGGAAATAACCGCTTTAAAACTCCAAAAACCGTTCTACGGTGTTTCTTGTTCGTATGTGTGATTGGTTATATCGAATTTGACCTGGAGTGTGTTAGCCGAAATGGCGTTAAAAAGTTATGGTAAACAAGGATATCTGGCATCTCCAATAATTGAATATCCAAGAAGTTCTATTCTCTCACATTTCCCTTTTACGGAACTTTTATTGAAAATATTACTATCATGATAACTTCCTGGAATCCTGCAACTATATCAAATATTTTCAAATTAGGTCCGCCCACTACCTGTAGATTAAATTAAAATGTCCTTTTTCTATTTCTAAAAAGTTCTGCACCATGAAGGACCATGGTTAATAATAGGTATACGGATGCAGTCTATGCACCGTAACATTAGGAAAATTAGAAATTCGACGGAAATTCCTTTGACTTACCTCAAAATTTTCGTCATTATCTGGAGATTCAACATAATTTCGACTCTGTGCTTAGATCCGTAGGGTAATTCTCTTTATTACACGGCTAATAGTGTACTGCTTCAACCCCCTTAGGTCTCCACAAAATATCCGCAAATAAACGATAATAGTTATTGTGAAAAATATAAAGTATATATACGTAATTGCTTACTTGAAAACTACCACTTGCATAAAATCTCAATGTTAACAATATACCAATTAATACAGGAACAGGTAAAGTTCATAGCCTTCTTGGTGTGCGTCATTGATTGTTAATGTCCTTCTAACACATTACGTTGAAAGAAATGGAAAAAAAGGCAGGTCTGTGATTAATCCTAATCAAAATATCACAATAATGAACCGTTTAAACGTATTTTCAAACGTTAACCCTAATCTTTGACTTACAAAAATGTGATTGGTTGATGTTTAGATTACGCGCAAACGCGACCTATCAATCGGGCGAAATTACATCGTTCAAAATACGATGCATACGTTCCTTTCGTAGCGACACTGTGTCTTACGTCTCTTTCTAATGTCCAACTGACAGTTCTCATCAGGTCTGTACTTTGTTGTTCACGGTAAATTATTATTTATGAAAAGTGAATGTTGATCTTATTGTTAGCATTTTATTTATACAAATGCAGGACTATATTTACTAGTATTAAATTATTTTAATATGTAAATTGAATATACAATTTGTTTTATTTTGCTTAGTTTTGATAGCAAAGTATTACTAATTTCATAGCCTTTTCGAATTAGGCTGAATACGATCCTGATGATAAAGTATCGACATGTCGAAAACCCGGATATACGTCACAAACGATAACGCAAAACCAAGAAGGCTATTATATGAATTATAGCCCTCTGTTGGTTACTGGTTCTTGATCGACGAACATTGGCAATATTATATTGCGTAAAATATATTTTCTAGATATGTATCTTAATTTAAAGTCAATGTCACTATACTTTTCCATTGGGTTTTCCATGTCATGGATATACCTACATTAATGTATTATTTTTTATAATTGATTTGAGCATTATCATTAAAAAACCTATCGGCGGGGTATGTGTACTTCTAAATCCCAAATATCTCTATTCGCATTATATAACATGTCAAAATCAAGATCCATATGATTCTCACAAATCGCACTTAATTCAATACTCACTGCACTGTTCGGTGAAATATGGTTAAAGAGTTTGAAGATGGTCCTGACCATCTCCATTCGATCACCACCACTTCGCCAAAATATAAGCCACTGCACAATCGTCATTATTCTGACGATTGACTATGCACTACAAATCATGCATAGCGAGCTGCAAAAGTATGACGAGTAGGAGGCGATCGAATATGCATACGGCTGTAAGAATTTTGACAGTTGTCCTAATTGGACACTTTCGCCTGAATGGGCACATCAAAAAACTCAAACTAGTGGATCAAAAAGAATGTAGATTCTGTGGAATGGAGAAGAAGCCTCGATTCACATACTTGCGGAATGCATAGTAATACTCAATCCTAGGGCACATTACATAGGAGACTGCTGTATAGAAGAGGGGCACTCACATAATCTGTTTCCTGCGAATATTCCCTAATCCCACCAGGAAATAGAACTAAAGGAACTACTAGTCTTTGAGACTTTCTTCAAGAACTAAGTAGAAGAGAGGGGTTACAATACATCTTTTAGGTCTGACTGAATGTCACCCATCAGTATACATACACATACATACATTTGCACCATACTGTATAATTTATCTCTTCTCATATCTGACTATTATTTTCGGACTTCTAAATGAAAACCACAGACACATTTTCAGGGCCATTTCTAGTGATATTATTGCACCCCTCTAAAACACAATTCGAGGTACTTATATAGTTTAAATAGTTATTGAACTGAATGTAATCAAAGTAAAAAGAAAATTATTTATTTTGTTCAGAATTCAATGAAATTTATTTCCTCGGTATTTACACAATGAAGATGTGAACAAAACAACATTGATCGAAATACACATCAAACATTGTTGATTTCCTCAATAGTTAATAATTTCCTAATTAAATTCAAATTTCTAATTTATGATCAATGATCACATTATTTTTTCTAAACTCATTCGTAATAATGTATTCAGTTTTGCATAACTTTTTGGTAATATCGATAAATAAAAACATTTTATTAAATAATTTATACAAACATTGTTTTAATTAATATAGTGGATTTATGTCGAATATTGAGAGGAAAAGCTAAAAATTGTTTGATTAAATTAAATTTACTTGTTATTTTTTGTATGATGTATACTTTTAATTGTGAAACAAAATCAATATAATAATGAATGAGTGATATGATATTTCGTTGATTCGCGATTAAAACTTCCCATTTAATTTAATCGATACATAATTATAATATAGGACTAGACATTTTGGAAATATGCCGGAGCTGTTATTTTTAATGTTTTTTGGCCAGCTGTTTTCTACTGTACTTCGATTTATTCATTTTTACATTCCCTCATCCACATTCTGGATTCACTGTATTTTTCAACTCCCATAATTTGATTTTATCATAGATATGCCCAACTTTCAAGAGTTGTCTTTTGAGTGTTGCATATAACAACATAGTTGGCGCCTGTCAACGAATATCATGTTTAGTTAACTTGACGCCAAAGTTTCAGACCGCGTCGTTTAAAGCTGAATTTTCAAAGCTGAACATTTCGAAGTCGAACTTGGCTCTGTTTTCGGAAATGAAGCACTAAATCAGACCACAATTCAAAAAATTTTACATGAAGAATTTTCTGTAAAAAAAATTAGTTTCTCGTTGGATACCGCATCTGTTGACGGAAGAACAGCATGCAATTGGTGTCTTAAAATTCTGAACCGGTTTAACGCTGGAAATTCATAAAATAATTTATTATAGTATTGTCAGTGGTGATGAATCCTGGATTTACTTTATGAACACGAACATAAACGACAGTCGGCTGTTTGGGAGTTCCAAGATGAACCAAAACCGACGAAGGTTATCCGTTCTTGAAGTGTTTCCAAAAAGATGGTGGCCACATTTGTCTCAAAAGCGGGTCATGTAGCAACAATTCCTCTGCAAGTAGGCCAAGCAATAGAGCATACAGGTATAGTAATTTTTTACAAAAATCCTAGTATCCTAGTATAATTTTGATATGTTTTGGACACGCAAATATTTTTCAGTAATTTGTTATAAACATTTAAAACGAAAAAAACCACCCTTTTTGGTTTTTTTCATATAACGTAAAAAGTACTAAAGCATTCTCAATGGTACGTATGGATAAACCGTTGGTAATTAAAATACGAAAATGAGGGGTCGAACGAGTTAATCGGATAATAGGGAACCGAGAAAATTTGGAAAAACCGAGAAATTAGTAATTTTTTTTTGGAAAATTCATATTTTTGCCATTTTTCAATTGTAAGAGCTGAAACTTAGTACAAAGGAAGTTCTTCATAATAATAAGCACTTTATATGTGCGAAAATCAGACGCCAGGCGACGGTTACTTTTATCGCAATTGCAATTGTAATTTTTTGATGCGATAATTTGCAACGTGTCTGGATGCGTTGTCGATTGCCCGATTTTAAATTTTAAACCGGTTTTGAAAAGTGTAGATGTAGAGCAACAAAACATATATTTTCGATTTGTAATAAAATAATGCGAAGTTGGCCTAAAACGCCCAAGATCACCGTCGAAAATGACTGGTTAAGCCGCTCGCCAGTGCGATCGTATATATAAGGTATGCCTCTCCTCGATCCCCGCTGCCCTTCTACTCCATTACTTTCCGGCAGTGGATCATTTTCGGCGTTTTTCCGAGAGTTTTCAACCTACTTCGCGGCATTTGATCACAAATCGAAAAAGTTTTATGGCTCTATATCTGTATTTTTCAAAGCCGCTTTAAAATTCACAATTGAACAATCGATAACGCATCCAGACACTTTGCAAATTATCGCATCAAAAAATTACAATTACAATTATTGCGATAAAAGTAGCCGTCGCCTGGCGCCTGCTCATCGCACATATAAAGTGCACATGAAGAACTTTCTTAGTACCAAGTTTCAGCTCTTACAATAATTGAAAAATGATGAAAATATGAATTTTCAAAAAAATTACTAAATTTCCGGTTTTTTTCTAATTTTCTCGGTTCCTAATTATTCGATTAACTACGATTTCCCATTGAGATTGCTTCAGTACTTTTTGAGTTATATGAAAAAAACTAAAAAAGGAAGGTTTTTTTCGTTTTTTATTCATTTTTCTTTCAATGTTATATATTTTTATTTTCAATGTTACCATACCTTTTGTTTTCTTTTCACCATTAATAGTTTTCAAGTTTGCTGTTTGTTTACTGAGCGTGTCTTCTTCTTTTTCATGTATTTTCAATAATTTTGCATTAATTAATGACACATTTGAACCAGAATCATAAACACTTTTAAAGTGTCATTTAATAATAACTTTACTTTTATTAATGGTGGTACTTCTAGTTTTTTGGATCCTCCTTATTTAGTTCAATTTCTAATTCAGAGTTATTCACACTTTTCACAACTGATTTTTGATTTTTCCCATTGAACCAGCATGTTTCCTCAGGATGAAAACGTTTCCCTTTTTTCTCAGTGACACAAATTTGGCATGGTTTCTTTTCTTCATTTTTCTTTGTTTTTATGTCAGAGTATGTGCAGTTCTTTTTTTCATATTTGTTCCTCCCCACAAAATGTTCTAATTTGCCAATCTCATTGTAGAGATCTTCTGTTTCTTGTAATGTTTCTCGGTCAATTTTATGACTTAGGTAATTAGGCAGGCCTGCGGCTATAAGGTCTATAAGAGTACCAGTATCAATTGTCTTCCTAACCTCTAATAATAATTTTTCTTTTTTTAGTGCATACTCAAGCAATGAGCCCGTTTGATATTTAAATCCAAGAGCATATCTGATCGGTGACCAACCCTTGTTTCCAAATGTTTCACAGAAGTTTTTTTCCCATTTAATCCACTCTGATTCTATTGTGAATTTCATTAACATAAAACTGTACCAATTCTCACTTGAATATTCTAAAAATTGTTTTAAAATTTCAATTTTATGCCTGTCTTTCTGAAATAACAAAAATACTTTTATTTACAACACAATTGAATACAAAGTTTAATACAATTTACTCATTCTAAATAGAGTAACTTACCTGAAATAACAAAAAACAACATTTAAAGCCTTTACTTCTAGTTTCCTAAAAATTACCCAGTAATACTGACGGACGGTATCACTGTCATGACACTGACATCTATTAGAGATCTGTAGACCATAAATCTTTAAAGAAAAGGAACGACACTAGTGTAGTGATATTCTTTACATGTTTATAACAAATTACTGAAAAACATTTGCGTGTCCAAAATTATTCTACGTAATGTCTTTTATATGATGGCACCATTCGTTTTCTACTAGGATTTTTGTCAAAAATATTTACCTATTGCTTGGCCCAAAGATCAATGAACTGAACTGCAGATTGTTACATATCGATTTGTTTGCCGGAAGTAATTGCTGAGTTTCGAAAAACCAACCCCCAACGACGAATGATCCTCTATCAAGACAATGCAAGTTCCCACACAGCTCGAAAAACAATTGAGTTTTTAAACCAAGAAAACATCGAATTGCTGGACCATCCTCCATACAGTGCCGACCTAAGTCCTAACGATATTCTAATGGTTTATAGCAGATTTCTGTTCGTCAAGTTCCCTAAATTGGTGCATACAAGAGAGACCGACAGCCAATACTAGTAAAATACAAATTATCAACTTTACACGAAAAAGATAGCACTACAAGGCCTGAATCCAATAGTGCTAGGTGAAGGGGTGATTTCATTTGCCGAAGAAACAAAGTACCTAGAAGTACATTTTATATTTTTTGTAGCAGATATTTACTATTAATAAATAATACATATTATTTTTAATATTTTATTAACTGTTTAAGTATGTAAGAGGGATCTAGATGCAAAACGCAACATGTCCATTTAAAAAAAATACGCCATTTCCATGCTACAAAATTCTCCGTAAAAATATGTGAATTTAGTCTCAAGTGCAAAATACGACGTTGGCATACTTGAATTGTATTGTGAAAATCATGGTGAAAGGCAAAATGCGACGTCCGATAGTATTTTGAGTCTCAAAACGCAATATGTCCATTTAAACCAATAATGAAGCTTATAGCGTCCATGTGTGTTTTAGTGTGAAACATTTTTATTATTAGGTTAGTTTAGTTACATCTTGTTAATCAGAAACACAAAAGTTTTTCAAACCAACGCCTCCGTGGCATTTCAAATTTAAGTCGCCAAAAATATTTTAGAAATAAGTCTGGGATGGTTTAAGTGAGAGGTGAACCTGTGTATAGAAATGACTTAGGAGAGGCGAAAGGTATTTATAGAAAGGGGAAAAAATTCATTCAATGAAACCAAAAGAAATACCCATTGGAGTCAAAATTAAAGAAGACAAAATAAAAAGCATGTCAAATTTACTAAAAATCCATTACGGAGAAGAATGGGAGACAGATGAGCATTTAAAGTATTTGCAAGAAGTTTTAAAAAAGAATTATGAAGAAGAATTAGATCAAGAAGTGGAGGCCGATGTTGACGACAAAGTTACTGTCAAGTTTGGCGGTGAACGTTTTTCCCGCTTTTCTCGAAGAGGTTTCACCTAGACATGTCATGTTTTGCATCTAGACCCCTCATATATATGTGTCATTTTATTTGTAGGTATACTTAAACTTTCAAGCCTACTTTGGTAATAGTGTTTATCCTTAAGTAATATAATTAAGTAAGTAATGTTATATTTTGAGCAATACCTTTAGGGTGAAAGTAATGATATATTATGTTCGATGATGAAAAATGTTAGTCGTATACAGGGTGATTCACGTTATTAACAAGCACAACTAAATTCCTCTGCTTCTTTTGGTTATAACAAAAACGAAATAATCACGGAAAATACTGATTTTCTCGATTTTCTTGTATAGAACAGTTTGAAAACTTGATACACACAAAAATGATCGGTCATTGTGCGTCGAGATATGGACAATCGTTGGACGTCCATTGAATGTACACTGAACGAACATGTGCTCCGGTTGTCTTACAATACGGTCAATTCTCTAGGAAGTGTTTAAAAATTAACGGCAAGCAATCCGTTTTCAGAAATGTTTCAATATATACATACTGAAGATTAGGATTTGAATTTTAACAGGTATCTATCGTGTCAAATTAAGAGTTTTCCGTTAATATTTTAAAGCTTATTATGCATACAGAATAGTAAAATGGAGCTAGCAGATCGTCTAATTTTCAACCATGCGTTAAAATTTAACATTTGCTCCTAATAAGGATTAACTTTAACAATTACCACTTTCATGTATTTTGTGTTGCCTACACAAATTAAAAAGGCTTATAATTAGCGGAATATAATATACTTTCGGTTCACTTTTTATATTTCAATCGTCATTTAAATATTAAGACACTGGTTTTAAATTTCTCAAAATATTAGACGATCAACTAGAATACTCAGAGTTTTCTTCGTTTTATTTCAAAATAACATTTTAATTAGCTCTACCCTTTATTTATTGTATATGACAATAGACATTGTGCGTCAAGATATGGATAAACGTTGGACGTCCATTCAATAAAATTTATTTGTCAATGGTCCAATGGTCAGATCTTCTCTTTTCTTCGGCTTTGCCTATTTCTTCCAATATTACTGAACTGATACCGCAAAAGGGTTCCGGCCCCCAAAAGGGTGTTTCCAGTCCCCCTCTTTGATAGTTCATCTGTTATTTCATTTCCTTCCATCCCTGTGTGTCCTGGAATCCACAGTAAGGTGACTATATTGGTGGCTATAAGGTGACGCCTAGTTCATTCAGTTTGCCTAGGCATTCCCACACCATTTTGGAACTGATAACACAAGAGCTCAGTGCTTTAATGGCTGCTTGACCATCCGACATTATGATAATTCTTTGCCTTCTATATCCTTTATCAATATTGAACTGGGCACACTTTCTTATGGCGTGAATTTCCGCTTGAAAGAAAGATACTCGGGGTTTTTCCCAAGCTTTCAGAGTGTTTGGTTCCTGGCCCGTACACTCCTATCTCTATTGCTTTTGAGCCGTCTGTGTACCATTGAATGGCATTTTTTCCAAGTCTGGTAATGGTATTTGGTTCCCATTCCTTTTTGTTGCTTAATTCTGTATCGAATCTCTTTGAAAAGTTATACTTTTTCATCATACCATCTTGTGGCATGTCCCAGATTTTCTGATTTCTAAGAAGTAAGGAGGTGGTTTTTTTTTAATAATTCCCTCTCTACTTAGTCTATATCTTGTTCTTTCTGCAACACTTTCCACCACCATATGTAGTGGTGTGAGGTGGAGAATAACTTCCATGGCTGCCCTTGGGCATGTTCTCATTGCTCCTGTAATGCACATACAGGCTAGTCTTTGAATTTTGGAGAGGTTTTCGCTCGTTGTCAATAGGCTAGTTCTACTACTCCAAGCAATGACTCCATAAGTGATAATTGGTCTCACTATGACAGTGTACATCCAGCTCAGGATTTTTGGGTTGCACCCCCAATTTCTCCCTGTCAGATTCCTGCACACCATTAGAGCCATTTTTGCTTTGTATATAATCTCCTTTTCGTGTTTGTTCCACAGGAGTCAAAGCTAGATACTTGACTTCTTGTCTCCATTCAACCTCGCTCCTATCAAGTTCAATGGTTTTGAGGTTGAGATTTCTTTTCTTAGTGAAGGCTATTAAGATGGTTTTGGTGGGGTTGATGTTAAGTCCCACTTGCCTACACCAGCTATTTGTATAGTTCAGACCCTTTTGTACGATGTCACAAAGGGTATTTTCGAATTTTCCCCTGGCTGTTATGACAATATCATCAGCATATCATTGGCAGGATATTCCGAGGTCGGTCAAACCACACAGCAGTTCGTCAACCGTCCGGCTCCACATTATTGGGGATGCTACTCCTCTCTGTGGACATCCTCTGGTTGTACAGATGGAGACAATGTATTTGCTCGTCCTCGTCCCTGCTACTCTAGTGGTGAGCAGTTCCGACATCCATTTGGATGTTGTGCTGTCTACACCTCTTCTATTTAATGCTCTTTTGACTGCCTCATGAGGAGTATTGTGAAAAGCTCCTTCTATAGCCAAAAAGGCACATACTACGGCTTCTAGGTTGTCTAGAGTACCTTGGATATCCTCCGTCAGTTGTACCAGTGCAGTCTCCGTAGATCTGCCTTCCTGGTAAGCATGCTGATGCGGGTGGAGAGGTAGTCTCTCTAGGATTTCCACTCTAATGTAATTGTCAATAGCTTTTTCCATTGTTTTGAGCACAAACGATGTTAGGCTAATTGGTCTGAAGGATTTGGGGTTTGTCGTCCCTTTTTCCAGCTTTTGGAATGAAGGTTACTATTGCCCTTCTCCATGCTTCAGGTATATAACCCAGTTCTAAGCTGCTTCGACTGATCCTAACCAAATGAGGTAGAATTTCGTCTTGTTCTTGCTGGAGCAATGCTGGGAAAATTCCATCAGCTCCCAGTGCCTTGAATGGTGAAAAGGTGTTCATAGCCCATTTTAACCTTTCGTTAAATCATCAAATTTCTTTTATTCTTAAAATATTTTATAAAAGATTTTTGACAAATAAATTTTATACTGGCCTTACGCTAATTAACTTTAACAATGACCACTTCCATGTATTTTGTGTTGCCTATACAAATTTAAAATACTTATTATTATCGTTAATATAATATATCTACTTTCGGTTTACTTTCAATATTTCAACCATCATTTAAATCTAAAGATACTTCGAATTTCTAAAAATATTAGATGATCAACTAAAATATTCAGAGTTTTCTGCGTTTTGTATTAAAATAACATTTGATCTTTTCATTCATTTATTGTATATGACAATAAACAAGCGCCAAAGTAAATATCCGTTTTAAGGCAATGATTAATACGTAAACGTAAACGCGTGCGCAGTGAGTACTTCTTGGACGTATTTAGATACGTTTAACGTAAACTTGCGTGTTTCTACATATACCGTGAACGTAGGTTTTATTGAGCCAAGTTAGGCACTCGGAAGACTCGAAAATAAACGACTTACTACACGTGTCACTTTACTTGTTTATTTTTATTATAAGTAGAGTGTATTGTTGCCCAAGTTCTTCTTATAATGAAGAATATGTAAAACCAAGGCCTCATCCCTATCATCATCATTTTCTTCATCTATTAACGCTCCAAAATCCAAAATTGCTAACATATTTTACTTAAAATACAGAAAAAACTCTATAAAAAAAATAATAAGTCACGCACAAAATAAAGAAAAAACCAAATAGAAATAACACAATAAAGTTGGGTTAGGTGAACTCTCAATGGATTACAATGTAAACAAAAGACAAACTGGGCTGCAACGGCTACTCAGTTTAGAGAGCACCTCAGGTGTAGATTCTGAGACCAAACTAGTACAAATTCAGAGAGTAGTCTTACCGGTTCTCGGGTAATCCTACTTGAAATTTATTTATGGTACTGAAATTAGATGGAGGTAAATTATGAAAATTAAGAAAGGTAAGTGGGCGCCACCCTGAATAATACTAGCTTATTTGTTATTCACATCAGCATTATAACGACAAATCCTGTAAGATTGGAAGGGAAAATAAACTTTATGAACAACGTTATCAAATTTACAAGTTGTATATTGACTTAAAAAAAACAATAAACAGGAAAAAAATGACTAGGTTTTCATTGGGTTGTTCTATGTTGAAGAGTTGAAGAAGCGATGAAATATATGGATGTTACTTTCCTAGAGTGATAGAGTCCTGGTTCCATATAAAGACCTTGACAGATTGAGTCCTTGTTGAAATTCCAGGTAAAGTTCTGGTTTCAGGTTTCTGGGTCCATGTGAAGTTTCTGGGTCCAGGTGAAGTTTCTGGGTCCAGGTAAAGTTTCTGGGTCCAGGTAAAGTTTCCCAGTTAAAGTACGGGTCCAGGTAAAGTGCTGGTCCAGGTAAAGGTTTGGTCCAGGTAAAAAAAAGTGCTAAGAACAATACTAGTATCAGGAACGAATTTACACAATTTAACAAAATCAAGGATGTCTGAAGTATGATCTTACAATATTAAAGAAAATTGCTAATTTAATATTACATTGTTAAAGAAAATTATTTGACAACGTGGTTCATACATCCTGTATTTTTAGATAAAAAAAAATACTCAAAGAAAGCAAAATAAAAAACATAAAATCGAATAACCGATTCTACACCGGTTTGAAATATATTCCAAGTTAACATTAAAGAAATATGAAAGAAAAAAAACCACAAAATCATATCGATATATATTCCTGGCACTGGAACGACATTGCTACATAATAAAGATAGGAAAGTAGAAAACTATTAAGAAAGGAGAGTTAGTTATACATTTAAGCGAAATGACTTACCACTCAGATGAATGCACTTCTTAGAGATAAGATACGATGAGCTAGAAAGGCTTCAATAGCACATGTTCACGGGAAAGAAGGATGAAACCCTTTTGCCACTTGTTTAAATACACGAAATCATGTGAAAGATAACAGACTTACGTCTCATGTTCATGTCACGCTCATACGCTTTGACCAGGAAAGGAATTTACATTTCAGTAGTGAATTCTTGATTCATATTTAATTTATAATTGGTAGGAGAAGAGACACGAGGTCGAAGTGGGAATCTCAAAATAGAAGTGACTATTTTCACTACAGGCGGACCTCGATCGGCCCGCATAGAAACGTTGATTTCGACTCTCTCCGACACAGCAAATATATTCAGCCTTGAAACATTTCTCGGTGTTGGGTATGAGAAAGGACTGGCTATTCGCCGCCCATACGATAATTTATTAATTCAATAGAGGGAAGTAAAGTGATCGAAATTAACGTTACAGGGCGTCAATTGCCTCAACACTTTTTAAGATGCAATGAAATACGTAAAGTAAGTCGAGTCGATACGTTTACGTGTATGTGCTGCCTTAGGGCGGATTCATGGAACGTTCATTATCATTACATTTTCATTATATTATAATTACATTCACATTATAAAATGTTGATAACTATAGTTTCCTGTATGATGTTCATGCAACCACATTATTGAATTTAAATTACGCTATTAGATTAGGAAGTTGGTCTACTTTCAACTATAAATTATAATTACATTACATTTTAGTGAAAACCATGAAATCGAACGCGCCAAAAATGTTTCAGCTGTCAATCCCAGGTTTGTTTTGATTTATGTTTTGGCAGTTTTCAGTGTTATCATTTTGAACAATAATAAAAAAATAGCCTGATGTCATTTTTGTTGATAATTTTCCAAAATAATAATGAACCAAGGAACATCAATTGACTTGGTACGTCAATATACTCATCTTTATGACAAAAAACACCGGGAGTTCAAGAACAAGCAAGCAATAGCAAAATACTTGGTCAACAATTGCCTGCTCAAGTAATGAAAATGATCTATTATTTCTCATAATTATAGTTTGGCAAGTCTATCTGAAGCTACGGGGCATCGGTAAAGGGCGAGGAAACATGGCCGATATCTGTCATAAACGTACCAATAGCGTACGGTACCTATTTTATGAAAGTATTCAAAATAATAATTATTATTATATAATAATTATATGTAGAAACTGATTTATGCTTTGCTTTAAAGGTGAGGTATTTTTCAAAACACGGTACCTATTTGTTAGAAACAAATAATGTTAAAAATCGTACTTGAATTCAATATTGATACGAAATAATGGGATACCAAGTAAAATTGAAAATACGAAGGTAAATATTGACATTATAAACGCCATGGATAATCAATGTCAATCAATTGTCGAAGTTAGAGGGGAGAACTCACGCACGCACTTGCCAATAGAAAGTCAGGTGGTTACCTAGCAACGGAGGATCGATAAATGTTCACCAAATTGAGTAAGTAGGAGGGCGTGGTAATTATGATTTTCGCACGACGTTGCCGGCTTGGAGGAAACCCATAACATATTTGGAAAAGTGTTCATCTTTTAATATTCAGAAATTGAAAAAATAATGTTAATAGACAAAATACAATGAAACAAGCACATTAAAGAACTAATGTTTAATCATTATTGACATATTGTTAATAATAAAAAGTCCATTTTCTAATTATTATCACTACATACTTAGCAATTTAGCTTTTTTATAGTTAAACGTGGCAATATCGAATGTTTTCGACCGCATTCCTGTCACAGCTTCAGTTATGTTTGCCAAACTATAATACATTTCATTTTTGCCGTGAGAACCTCATAATTTCCAAAAAATTGCAAATAACCGACTTTCCAACACAACAACAAACGATTCAAATGTGACATTTTGCCACTCTGGTCAGTTCGTGTGCATTTGCAAATCCATACTTAACTCTGGTTTCATTAGGCAGTGAAAATGTAATTTAAGTGTAGTTATAATATAATGCAAATGTAATTATAATGAACAGTGCATGAATCCGCCTTTAAGTGTCTCATGTCAAATTAAGAAAGATTGCGGAAAACGTCAAGTTCACAGTAAGATTTTGATGTTTAAGTCCTTTTTTATCTCCCAAGATAACGTAGGTATCAAACTGAGGAGTAAAAATTGATCACCCAGTATTATTAACTCCTTCCAATATCAATAATACGACCATAATTTAATTTTTTTAGTTTTGTTTGAAACATAAGGACAATGAGTTGAATTTTATTAATTTGAAAAAAATCCTTAAAAGTTACACCACTGTCACCGTCTGGTCACAACCTGACGACCACGGACCTTCGACCGATGTTGTTCCAAATACAAAAAAAGTCTCTGCAACGATTGAAAACGAATCCAAAGATCGTCGCCATAGTTGGACATTTGAAAGTCAATTAGCAAGCACCAGAGAAGGCGAGGATAGCCCCGAGGTTCAAGAAAGGGCAACCGGGTCGTAATGTGCCCCGGGGTGCAGCCTAAGCGGCGCCAGACCGGTCTCCGCCTGAGGTGGTGCTCTGTCATTGTGCATACCCGCCGCTCCGACGGGTACGGGCGAAGGTAAACTCCACACCTTAAAATCATAATAATAATAATAAATGACAAATTTAATGTTGGAATAATATTATCCATAATTAACGTTAATCTGGTTTCTGTGTATTAAAAAATATTTTAAAATATAAACTGAATATAAATTTACTTAAACTTATTTGTTCAACCAAAAGTTGTATGTATGCGCTAGCCCTTAGAATAATTGTCAGTTTGTACATTTATCTTCAAAGTGAAAAAAACATATAGTATGATTTGGAGCAATCTCTAGTAATATGCAGATTCAATATTTTGACATCTTTTGCACAGGGCTATTAATCAATAATGGAATTTTATCTCAGTGGTTATTTGAGATAAGAAAAAAAGAGGTCAACTACTGTGGTTTTTAGGTTATTGAAAAATGACACAGTGTGATGTAGAATATATGATAGGAAAACCAATTTTGTAGAGAATTTGAAAATATAGTGTGGTATAGTTCTAATGATGAATTGCCAACATGGTTGGAAAATAATGGAACACTACAGTGGCCACCTAATAGTCGTGATTTAAACTCTTTGCATTCATTTTAAATTTCAGTGTTTAAGGACAAAATTAATTTGCATAACATTAATAACAATTAAAAATAAGTTTTAGGATTGAATTAATGATTAAACAACAATAATTAAGTTTATTTTTATGTTCACGGTATTTAAGAAAGTATCAGGTTTGTATTGATCACAATGGTAGTCATTTTGTACTGTTGTTAGTTTGAATATACACTGTGTTCATTTTAAAAGGACCCACCCTTAATATTTTAAAAATGGGACATATTAGACACTTTTTGGCGCTAATGTCATAAACGTCAGATTCACCCCCTCCCTACTGGAGACACCCCTTACATTTTTTCAAATGGCATTAGGTATCAAGTCATACAGTATTCGCCAGCTAACTTGATGTCCCAGATATTACCAACTAAGAGAGACAGAGTAATAGTGCCCTGCCTACTCGGCTGCTATTGGTGGTAAAATTTTGACAAACGCCAATTGTATCGAACCTTATCAGGTGTTAAGATTTTCAGTAGCGTAGCGTCACACAGTTATTGTTTCTGCTTTGTACAATATAGTGTTTGTAAAAATGTCAGCCGTTAATGAAGAAAATCGTAAATGTACTGAAGTACCTCATTTAAAAGGTCTGGTAAATCTCTATTCAATCATTTTGTTTTGCTTTTGATACCATCCTTCCATTGTTATTTGATCGTTGTTTAAAATTGGCTCTTTTTCAACTTTTATTGCCTGAATGTTAACGGTGGTCACTTTGTACACATGAGTAAATAGCAGTTTTTCCTTGTTAATAGTTGTCTTTTTACTATTTGTTAATTTTTTATTCTTTAAAGAGTCTTTCTATCATAACACAATACGGGGGCATATACGAAAAGTTGAGAAAGAGCCAATTTTAAACAATGATTAAATAACAAAGGAAGGCTGGTATTCAAGGCAAAACAATATGATTGAATAGAGATTTACTAGACCTTTTAAATGGGGTATGACTTGATACCTAATGCCATTTGAAAAAATGGGAGGGGTATCTCCAGTAGGGAGGGGGTGAATCTGACGTTTATGACATAAGCGCCAAAAAGTGTCCCCCTCAAGTTAAAAGTTGACGTGTTTCGGCATTTCTTTCTAATATGTCCCATTTTTGAAATATTAAGGGTGGGTCCTTTTCAAATGAACGCAGTGTATAATGTCTATACAGAGTGAGTATTAAGTACTCAATAATCTCGGAAACGGATAGCACGATTTTTATAGATTTTGGTGTGCAAGGATCTTGTGATATGGCCGATATTATGATGGTATTTACATTGTTCTCAGATCTTTCCTTTTTACGGAATAATAATGATTTTTGTTATTTCAAATGGATCAACCTGTATACTTTTTGTCTTTTGAAATTCTTAAGCAATTCTGGATACTTTTAATGTAATGTTCCCAAATTTAAATGCCCTAATTTCGGAGTTCTAGCTACATTTACATTATCTCCGCCGAAGTTAAAATAATACATTTAGATGGCTATGACTGCTATAATAACAATTTTGACGTTTCAATAAATTAGAATTGTTGGTGTTTATTGAAAGTCACAATGGGTCGTATAGGTAACTGAAAAACAAACGAATTGAGATTTTAATATTAGGTTATAATGATATGCGTAAGTAGAAGTCAACAAGAAACGTTTAATATCTTCAATATTTTATATCCTAACGGAAATCCCATAACAAGATCTAATGTCAGTAAATTAGTGGAAAATTTTAACGAAACTGGTTTATTAAAAGATTTATCCAAATCAGGGCGCAGAAAAACTGCTTCAACTGAAAAAGAATCTTTAGATGTTTGTGTCCTGTTAGAAACAAACACTAAATACCTGGACAGCAAGAAGAGCTTTAGACTTCTGGCTTAATATACCAGGATTGGTTCATTCAAAGGCTTTTATACATCCTTCGGAGAATGTCTCCAAACAAATGTTAGACTATAGCAGACATGACCTACGTTGTCTAATAGGCCTTTTAATCCGACTTGTCGTCTTTGTCTGGAAGATGATGATGTTTGGCAGGGTCTCCCTCCCGCCCTCGGACCTGAAATATCATTCACCAAATAAACTAATCGGCTTTGTTAAGAAGCTGAATTTGTTTGGTGAAATCTGAATAGGTATGAGCCACAATAGACTCTTGCGAGTCGCAGTGGATGGCCTTATAGACCCACTCACCACAAACCTAACCTAACCTATTAGAAGACTATCCACACTTGAGCACTAGACAAATATCCATGGATCTTGATATTTCGCAAACATCCCTAATGAAAATATTACGTGAAATTAAATTCCATCCATATAAAATGAGATTAGTTCAAGAGTTGTCAGATGATGATTTTGATAGACGTGAAGAGTTTGCTGACATAATGATGGAAAAATCTCACTCCCAATATCCACAAAAACTAAATGTACCTATGGGCTGGAATAATAGGCGACACCGAATTGTCCCCGCGATCACTCAGCATGAATCCTTTAGACCATTTTCTGTGGAGTCACTTGAAAAACATCGTTTATGAAACAAAACCTGCCAATATTCAGGAATTAAAAGTTAGGATTACCACAGAGTTAATTGAGCAGTCAGGGATGTTGCAAAATGTATTTCAAAGTTTTAAAAATCGCATGGCTTCTTGTATTGATGTAAACGAACATTTTGAGCATCTGCTGTAATCGCCTTTACTGTATGTTTTATAAAATTCCTAATTTTTCTACTACTCACATGTGGTCATACGTCTAACATGAAAAAAACATTTAAAAATTTGTCTTCAGCTGCTGGTAGGTTTTCTGCGCCATGATTTGGATAAATCTTTCACTGCACCAGTTTCGTTAAACTTTTTACTAACTTTCTGACAGTAGACCTCGTTATGATATTTCTATTAAGATATAAATTATCAAAGATTATTCAAATTAAACGAGTTTATTCAATAATAGCCATCTAAATGTATCATTTGAACTTCGGCGAAGATGATGTAAATGTAGCTATAGCTCTGAAATTACGGCATTTATGTATAGGGAACTTCACATGAAAAATAATCAGTATTTCTTAAGGATTTCAAAAGGCAAAAAGTATTCAGGGTGATCCATTTGAAATAACAAAGTTCATTATTATTCCGGAAAAAGGAAAGATCTGACAACAATATAAATACCACCATAATATCGGCCACATCACAAGATCCTTGAACACCAAAATCTATGAAAATCGTGCTAGCCGATTCCGAGATAATTGAGACGTTCCATACTTAAAATTCACTTTGTTTTATAAGTGTCATTCGGTTCATGCTATATATTAATATTACATTAGAAACTTAAGTATTCAAGATGGCGGCGAGAGAAGATGCGCGTAATGTGCCTCCTAAAATAAATTTAGTTTGCCATACTCAAACAGAATATAGTCATGTTTCTTGTTTATTATGTGATTCGCCTTATTGTAAAAGTGATTTCGTTAGGAAAGTTTCTAGGGGGAAAGGTTTTTACCTCACAAATACGATTATGGTATGCCCTGAACATAGCATAACCTACAATTCCAAACATGTGCAACATAAGGAAAATAATAAATTTAATCAATTGGAACTATTAAAACTAAAAGCAAACATCATAAATCAATAAATACTTAATATCACCAATCAACCTGCTGATGGCTCTATAGTGACTGAAGATGAGCTCAATGATAGTAGTACAAGTGATGGAGTTTATTCCATAGGTTTGTTGTTGAAAGAAAATAGTAACATTAAAAAAACCATTAATGAATTTAAAAAAATTAATGAAGAGTTAATTGAGAGTAATAGATTTTTAAGATCTATCCTTAACAACAAAATGCCAATAATGAGTTATGCATCGGCAGTCAATATGAATTCTGATTTCTTCAATAACCAGGAAAGTTACAGTGAAACTAAATCTATAATTATTACACCAGAAAATTCACAGACCCAGGATGATACTTTTGCAGCAATAAAAAATTCTTTGAATGCAACTAAAAATCCTGTAAATAAAGTTATTAAAAGAAAAAAAATGTTATTGTAAAATGTGATCTAAAAAATGGGCATGAGATAAAAACTGCTCTAGAACAGGATCTTAGAGATAAGGCAAAGGTTCAGTTTGAAGAAAACCTAGATCCACTAATAAAAATCTATGGTATTGATAATGATTTTTCTAAAGAAGAAGTGATACAATATATTTTGAACCGAAATAATATTCAAGAGGATTCCTTCAAAATTGAATACATTTATCCTAAAAATAAAAATAATAAATCTGTCAAATTAAGAATAAAATCAGACCTGTACATGAAAATTGCACAACAAAGGGGTCTCCATATTGGATATCAAAAATGTACTCGTATCTATCATGACTATAACATAAATCAGTGCAAGAAATGCCAAGGTTATAATCATAATTATGCTGTGTAATAAAATGCAGTGCAATTTTTGTGCAGGTGATCATAATTCTGACGACTGTGATAATAAACATAATAAAAAATGTATAAATTGCATTCATGCAAATCAGTTTTTAACAAAAAAGAGGAATATTGATCATGTGGCCACAGATAAAATTAACTGTGACACATATAAAGCTAAGATGAACAAAGTTATTAGCACAACAAATTATCCGATGAAGCCAATATTTAATAACATCAATAACACTGGTTATCCCAATGGATAACTTATCTTCGAAAGATTTACAAAACGACTTTTCTACCTTACCATCTTCTCTTGAACAAAATTTTGAAATACTGGAATCATTGCAAGAACATCTGATTGAGCAAGAAACCATAAATATCAACACCTGTGAACTTGATTCTTATCTGCAAATATCCAATAAGGAATATATATTATATACTTTCATCGGAAGCTACTCAACCAACAACCAACAACCAACAATTATTGTATGTTCCGAAACTTGGAAAATTGATTTCTTGTCGTACTTTAAATTACCGGGATACAAAATGTATTATAATGAAAGTTGCATTAATCAAAATGATGGTGTTGTAATATATTTCAAAGAATATGTTAATGAAACTACGGAAATAATTGATACTGGTAAGCTAAAAATTTTACACTCTACTGTAAGAATGGACAAAAAATATTGTATTAGAAATTTCTTCTATGTATAGATACCATGACATACCAAAATGTACATTTGTACATGATTTAAAAACTTTTTTGAAAAAAAAAAAATAAACTCTGAAAATGACATTATTATTGGTGATTTTAATCTAGATATTCTAAATATAGATGATAATAGTCAAGAACATTTAAATAACCTCCTAGAAAAAGAATACTCGCCATGTTTCCAAAGTATTACAAGACCATCAACTACCAATCCAAATGAAGGATCATGCATTGATAATATGTTCAGTAAAATTAAATCATTTCAAACTAAATCAATTAAATTAGAAAATCTTTTTAATGACCATTTTCCACTATTTCTCGAAATTGGCAAAAAAAACATATATAAACCTGGAAAACAGACTTTAGAGATTTTGAATAATACTCAATTACGAAAAGAAGCTGAAAAAACAAACTGGAATTCTATCTTATCAATGGATGACCCTGGTAAAGCAATCAAATTTTTGTTGAAATTAGTGGAAGGGTGTATATTAAAATCGAAAACAAAAATTAAAAAAAGAAACAAAAATTGCTCCAGAAATCCTTGGATTACTGGAGACATAATACAATTATGTAAGAAAAATGAAATACTCTATAGAAAATGGAAAAAAGAGGTAACAAATTTAACTTTTAAAATCGAGTACAAAAACTTTGTCAAAGAATTAGATAAAATTATTAAGGAAGCTAAACATAAGTATGAGTACAAAGAAATAAAAAAGAACTTGGATGATACTAAGCGTTTATGGCAGATTATTAATAACAAACTAGGTAAAGCTAAGAACAAAAAAGAAGATATCAAATATATTATAGAAAAAAATAATAATTTAAAAATAACAGACTCTAACGAAATAGCAAAAAAATGAACTGCCATTTTTGTAATGTAGGTAAAGAGTTAGCGAATAAAATAAAAAAACCGCAAAATAAAGAACGTAAAGCACCCCCGATGAACTCTAAAACTATTTTTCTACATTTCACTAACAAAGTAGAAGTTTCAAATGTACGTAATTAGGAATAGGGATGCGCGATACTATCCGATATTCCAGTGTATCGATACTTTTACTTCCGATACTCGATATTTTGTAACGATACTATGCTTTTCGATGCATGCCAAGTATCGATAAATTTGTAGTGTATCGATACCTTGCGATACGGGATTTTTAGTGGTAGTGGCAAGTGGCGTTATCTATAGTGATGAGCGATATCGTGATTTTTTAATCACATTGTGAAATGATGTCGTGCTTTTTTAACGAAACTAAAAATAAATAACGAAAAATGTGCAGATTTTTGCGTTTTTCGAGCTAATTTTGAGGTTATGTGAAAAAGTCACGAATGTAAAAGTTGTAGATTTTCCCAAGAACTACAACTTTTATAATCAACTTTTTATTCTAGGAACTCAACTTTGGCCGGAAATCACAATAATGTCTTATTCTACCCCCCAAAAAAGTGTTTTTTACCGAAAAAACGTTATAACTCGAAAAACTTCCAATATTTCAATTTGAAATTTTTTTTCATGGTTTGTGACTATGAAAGCTACCTTCTACTGAATTTTCATCAAAATCGAACATTTTTTAACGAAACCAAAAGTAAAAAACGAAAAATGCAGTTTTTGCGTTTTTCGAGCTAATTATGAGGTTATGTGGAAAAGTCACTAATGTAAAAGCTGTAGATTTTCTCAAGATCTACAACTTTTTATTCTAGGAACTGAACTTTGGCCGGAAATCGCAATAATGTCTTTTTCCACCCCCCCAAAAAAGTGTGTTTTACCGAAAAAACGTCATAACTCGAAAAATTCCAATATTTTAATTTGAAATTTTTTTTCATGGTTTGTGACTATCAAAGTTACTTTCTACTAAATTTTCATCAAAATCGAACATTTTTTAACGAAACCAAAAGTAAAAAACTAAAAATGCAGTTTTTTACGTTTTTCGAGCTAATTTTGAGATTATGTGGAAAAGTCACTGATGTAAAAGTTGTAGATTTTCCCAAGATCTACAACTTCTATGATCAATTTTTTATTCTAAGAACTCAACTTTGGACGGAAATCGCAATAATGTCTTTTTCCACCCCCCAAAAAGGTGTTTTTTATCGAAAAAACGTCAAAATTAGCAAAATCTCGGACCGTTAACGTATCGATACTTCGAGTATCGATAAATTAATATTCGATATTCTACTGTATCGATACTTTACGTTCCAATCCGTATCGATACCTAATATCGATACTTTCTAGTGTATCGCGCAACCCTAATTAGGAAACTAAAAAATAAAAAAGGTGGCATTGGTAGGGTGAACACTAGAGTCATACAAATTTTATCCAACTTCATATCTGAGTCTCTATCTCATATAATAAATAACTGCTTTATCAAAGGTGAATGGCCTGAAGAGCTTAAATGTGCTGAAATAGTTCCCATCTATAAGTCAAAAAGTAAACAAGATCCTGCAAACTACAGGTCTATAACATTGATTTCGAATTTTGCAAAAATATTAGAAAAAATCTTACATAAAAGACTATTAAGCTTTGTCAAAAATTGTAACATAATATCAAATAAACAATATGGGTTTTTCAAAAATAAAAGCACTAAAGATGCGTTAAATTTTATTGTTGATAACTTACTCAACAAATTAGATAAAAGCGAACCTATTACCATCACCTTTCTTGACTTAGCAAAGGCTTTTGATACGGTAGACCATGAAATTTTGCTTCAAAAATTATATAACTATGGGATTAGAGGTAATGCTCACAAATTGATATCAAGTTATCTAAAAGGAAGGTTGCAGAAAGTCAGAGTAAATGGTGTTAGTAGCATGTTTGATGAGGTGAATATGGGTGTTCCACAAGGAACTGTTCTGGGACCACTTCTATTCATCCTTTATGTAAATGATTTACTTATAGATTCACCAGATGGACAAATTGTATCTTTTGCAGATGATACTGCATCAATAACAGAGGGAAAAAATTGGGCTAAAGTAGAAGAAAAAATGAATGTTCAATTAAATGAAATATCTGACTGGCTAGCATTAAATAAGCTATCTCTAAATATTGAGAAAACTGTGTTTATAGCATTTGGTAACTATTGTGACAGTGTACCAGATAACTTGCAAATGAGAATTAAAAATAAAGATGTAAAAAGGGCTGAACATTGTAAATACCTAGGTTTAAATTTGGACTATAGATTAAAATGGGGTATTCATATAGACTTGATTTTAAGAAAGACAAAATACCTAATTTTTATTTTTCGCAAATTATCTAAGATAATACAACAGAAAACTTTATTGGTAGTATACTATTCATTATTCCATGGTATTCTAAGTTATGGAATTATAGCTTGGGGGGTGCTTATCAAACGCAAATGACTCTACTACAAAGATTGCAATATAAATTATTGAAAATAATCAATAAAAAATGTTTTATGTATGAAAAAATTCCGTGCAACATTGAACAACAGTTTTCCCTTGAGTCTATACTATACTATTATGAAACTTTTTCAAAAGAGTAAACTGAATCGACGAAGAGTCACTAGATTTAAGAGTATTCAGTTACCAAAAATGTCAAAAACAGTTAGCAGTAAAAGAAACTATGTTAAGGCAATTCTGATTTTTAACAGTCTTCCTATTGATCTTAAAACTATCAATAATAAAAACAAAAGGAAAAAAGAACTGAAAAAATGGATAACAGAAAATATTAATTAATGATATAGGTAACATATTATGAAATATGACTCAAATATAAAGTAAACAAAATAACTATGAAAACAAAAGAATATCACTCAAAAATGTAAATAATCAAAAGTAACAAATTTAAATTTAAATTGATTTAGTTATAAGTCTAGTTTTAATTTTAGTTATAAGCAACCAGTCCCAGGAACAGGTAACTGTGCTTACCTCTGTGGGAATACACTGGAAAGTACTTGTACTACATAATATGTATTTTTTTACTGGTTAAATAAATAAATAAATAAATAAAACTTTTTAAAAATATGATAATATACAGGGTTCCCCATTAAAAAATATGGTTGCTATTCTGTCACACATTTCTACTGCACTCTGAGTAATTTTAAATGACATTCTCAAAACTACAGTTAACCATTTCAATGATCTGTATATTACTTTTTTTCTAATCTCAAATGATAAAGAGGGGCTCATAAATAGCTCTGTACATTGTATAGTTGCAGCAATCGGTACAGTGACTCAAACATTTTCCGGGAAAACCTTCCGTCTGGTATTATCTGGTATTATCTATAAACGTGCTGTTAAATGAAAGATCATTTAGCCGGGCGTACGCACAACGAACAGCCGTCTGCGGCTCTCCTTTCAGAGTCGATCTCTCACGCAATAATACACGTTCTTTGGCGGAAAATTTTGTCTCACTATACCGATTGCTACAACTATACATAGTTTAATATTCTTAATACTTGTGGATATGTTCTACAACAAACAACATTTAAATAATATCGCAGAAGTATAATACGCAATACAAAATTATAGCAAGGTGATCACATCGAATCACATTTAGTATAGCAGTTTTACAATTTCTTTTGTATTTTCTTATTATTTTTGGGTTCGAATAATTATCATTTTTGCTGAGTAAAATCGCCTCAGATCGAAATGTAAATAATAAACAGATAACCTGTTAAACTTAAACTTTTCTTTTACGTTTCGTATTTGATATCCCTAAGAGATTGAAATTAACCTTTACTTACATACATATATTTTTTTATATAACGGAATAGAGTGGAACACAAAATAACGAGGGCGATGATACAAATAAATATATTTTATATGTTTGAAACCGAGTGCAATCTGACCAATCAGAGGTCTACAGAATTGCCAACTGAAATCCAAATTACTCCTCCTTTTTAAATGAGGTATAACAGTATATGAAAATTTTAAGATACCTACAACAATAAATAATTCAAACTCTACGGCGCCATTGGGAAAAAATCGTTAATATTATACAGCATTGCAGACCCTTCCTTAAGCCGCCTTTGGGAGCGCCCCGGGAACTTCACGTGTGCACCTCTCCATGTACCTCTATAAATATAAGATACGAGGCGCTGTTGAATTTCTTGAGACGCTTGATGCGCGAAATATATAAATTACAATTGACTGGAATGAGTCCGTCTGACACTGATATCTGTAGGTGTAAAAAAGCGGTTGTAACTTTTCATCTCCATAATGTTTTGTATCGGCACCGATTTGTTACCAGATAAAACCACATTGTTGCGAGATATCGGGTGTTTTTTTTATATTTACGTTGAATGATCTTCAGCATCTTGATAATTTTCAAAATGATAAAGTTATCACACTATCGGACGTTTATAATTTTATTATTTTGCTTACCTCGTGAGGGGCACAACAGACAGTATTGTCGCAGTGCACGCTTCATATAAACCAAAACTAACATCGAGTTTATTATTATTATTATTATTTTGAAAAAATACCAATTTATAGATCTGGAAACAAAGTCAAGTCAAGAAGGACCGACCAATTAGTCTAATCAGCACTATTCCTGAAATTTTTGAAAATAATGTTTCTGATCATATTAGAATGTTATTACAAAAAATATTTCATTATACTTATTTCTATCAAAAATATAATCTACTGTGAATGGACCTTACAAATTTGACAACAGTTTTTTGCGGGACCGGTGAGTTGCATCCCATTTGAGCAGACCAAACTTTTGACCGCTGACTTGTATCCGTCTCACCGCTGAGTTTCATCCCGTCAACAAATTTAATATTGTGTCTAAAACTGGTAGATAATTAAATAAAAGCGGGCATTGTTGTCATGTTTATTCTGATATCGTAATTGATATTAAATTTTATTTCCGAAACTGCGTCCAATACAGTTTTATAGCAATATAGTGAATAATATATTAATTTAATTTATACAATATTCAATTATGTAGGTTAGGTTTGGTTAGGTTTGGTTAGGTTTGGTTAGGTTTGGTTAGGTTTGGTTAGGTTTGGTTAGGTTTGGTTAGGTTTGGTTAGGTTTGGTTAGGTTTGGTTAGGTTTGGTTAGGTTTGGTTAGGTTTGGTTAGGTTTGGTTAGGTTTGGTTAGGTTTGGTTAGGTTTGGTTAGGTTTGGTTAGGTTTGGTTAGGTTTGGTTAGGTTTGGTTAGGTTTGGTTAGGTTTGGTTAGGTTTGGTTAGGTTTGGTTAGGTTTGGTTAGGTTTGGTTAGGTTTGGTTAGGTTTGGTTAGGTTTGGTTAGGTTTGGTTAGGTTTGGTTAGGTTTGGTTAGGTTTGGTTAGGTTTGGTTAGGTTTGGTTAGGTTTGGTTAGGTTTGGTTAGGTTTGGTTAGGTTTGGTTAGGTTTGGTTAGGTTTGGTTAGGTTTGGTTAGGTTTGGTTAGGTTTGGTTAGGTTTGGTTAGGTTTGGTTAGGTTTGGTTAGGTTTGGTTAGGTTTGGTTAGGTTTGGTTAGGTTTGGTTAGGTTTGGTTAGGTTTGGTTAGGTTTGGTTAGGTTTGGTTAGGTTTGGTTAGGTTTGGTTAGGTTTGGTTAGGTTTGGTTAGGTTTGGTTAGGTTTGGTTAGGTTTGGTTAGGTTTGGTTAGGTTTGGTTAGGTTTGGTTAGGTTTGGTTAGGTTTGGTTAGGTTTGGTTAGGTTTGGTTAGGTTTGGTTAGGTTTGGTTAGGTTTTGTTAGGTTTGGTTAGGTTTGGTTGGGTTTGGTTGGGTTTGGTTAGGTTTGGTTAGGTTTGGTTAGGTTTGGTTAGGTTTGGTTTGGTTAGGTTTGGTTAGGTTTGGTTAGGTTTGGTTAGGTTTGGTTAGGTTTGGTTAGGTTTAGTTAGGTTTAGTTAGGTTTAGTTAGGTTTAGTTAGGTTTAGTTAGGTTTGGTTTGGTTTGGTTTGGTGAGGTTAGGTTTGGTTTGGTTTGGTTAGGTTAGGTTAGGTTAGGTTAGGTTAGGTTAGGTTAGGTTAGGTTAGGTTAGGTTAGGTTAGGTTAGGTTAGGTTAGGTTAGGTTAGGTTAGGTTAGGTTAGGTTAGGTTAGGTTAGGTTAGGTTAGGTTAGGTTAGGTTAGGTTAGGTTAGGTTAGGTTAGGTTAGGTTAGGTTAGGTTAGGTTAAGTTAGGTTAGGTTAGGTTAGGTTAGGTTAGGTTAGGTTAGGTTAGGTTGCCACTCCTAGGAGCTGTAAGATCTTGTCGTAGGTGGAGTGGCTCAGTAACTTCCTCCTCTCTCGAGCCGTAAGGATGGGAGAGGAAGAGTGAAGCTAAAAAACAGCTCAAAAATGGTCAGTGGGGCACTGATGGGGCTATTGATGTCGAGTAGATAGCACCAAGAAATACCAGTAGAAGATCCAACAGGCCCAAGTTACATCCGAACACACTGACAAGTCCTACCAGATTTGGAGGGCGAACGGCGAGTTCCCGGCGCCGAAAAACGGGGACCCTCTCGGCTATGGTATGGTAACCCAGACTAAAGAGTCCCGAAGGAGAAAACCTGCGGCAAAAAACCCCCCAATCCCAAGGTGTAACACCATCGTGCCCAAGGGATGCATGGCACTGGGGGTTACAGAAGTGTCGCGAACGATGCCCGACGGAAGTGGCAAACCGAAGGGGTTATTTAGCCTTAGCGGGGTAAGGGAGCACTGCCCCGCCTGACCTTTTTTCTACCCGTCTCGTGGGAATAATATGAGCAACAATGGGAAAAAAAACATAGATGTCATAGACATAACCGTGGGCGACCCGAGCGGTTCTAAAGAAATGGGAAGAGCAGACATTGAGCAAGGGAGGAAACGGAAAAATTCCCTCCCGGATACCTGGAATAAAAACCCAAAAGATTGCGGAACGAAAAGAAAAGCCAGCCTATCGTCATCGGAGGAGCAGATATATAAAAAGAGAGAGTGTGTGGAGTTCTTCAGCCTCGTAGATAGCTTAGATACATACCTAAAACTGGTATGTGACTTACAAAGAGTGGTAACGGAAGTACCTAATACCCATCTCAAAATCAAGGAGCTAACACAGAAGTTTGCAAAAAACGCGGAAAATTTCAAAAAAGATATGGTGATGAAATGGTTGAACAAGCACCGGTATGAGCCAACTGACAAAATGGACATTGAAACAGGTACCCAAACAGACCCCATAGGTGCACTTGCACGAAAGGAAACGGCGGAGATAAGCACGCAAACGGATCCATGGCACGCGGGTGGAGTAGAAAAATGTCTCACCCACCTTGATGGAGTGAACACATTTCAAGAATATGACAGGGTCGTAAGCTGGACGTGGCCTAACGAGATCTACAAAAGAACGGAAGTGATTGTGGGAAACCCAATAGATACCCCAGATGACTTCACAAAAATAGTGATGGTGAACCCGGAGGACCCTGAAATGAAATACAGCATCCAAAAACTGTACAGAGAAAAGTACCCCGAATTGTTAGATCTGGAGGAGTCTTTCGAGGTTTTGGAGCAGAAGACCACAATAAAATCAAAAAAAAGACACGGGTGTAACTAAAAGAATAATTAGGATCAAGCACTTAGGGAAAAGAGAGGAGATATGGGACAAGCTCCGAATGGTGAAGGAAGAGATAGGAGGAAAAGGGAAAGTGGCGCTTCACCACATTAGTTCAGTGGTAACAACAGAGCTGAGGAAAATGTGTGAAGTTATTTTTCACAATACAGACACAGAAGTTAAAATATATACTACGAATACGAGGCAACACACGACGTACGGAATGATAGTGTCGAAAAAAGGCACAGATTACAAACAAATCCTGAGCACCGTGAAGAATGCAGTTAGAGACTCGAATTCGGCTGAGGCTGTAAGATCCCTGAGAAGCACAAAAGACGGCAGGCTACTAATCACTATCGAGAAAAACAGGGAAGCGTTAAATAAGATTAAGGCGGCAATAAGTACATCCGAAGGAGGACTGAAAACGCGGCAATTAGGGGAGGAGAATAACGTTGCAGTGCACATACGGGGAATGGCAGCAGACTCTACGAAAGAAGAGGTGATAGAGGCTGTAAAAGGGGAACTAGGAAACTGGGATGGAAATTATAAGGTAACGGAGCTAAGGCCTATTCGTGGGAGCACCCAAGCCACCACGGTGGTGCTTCCTCTCAAGGAGGCAGACAAGCTACTGAGCAGATCATACCTAAAAATAGGCATGGTCAGATGCCAAGTAGAAAAAAGGGTGAACGTGAGAAAATGCATCAGATGCTGGGACTACGAGCACTCAACGGTGCAATGTAGGGGGCCTGACAGAAGAGGCTTATGCTTTAGATGTGGTAAAGCAGGCCACAACGTTAAAGTATGTGAGGAGGAGGTAAGATGTGTTCTATGTAACGAAAATCATAGAATGGGCAGCATGGAGTGTCCTAGATTTAAGGCAGCCCTCAAAAAAGCTAGAGGTCTAGAAAGAGGGGGTGTAACTAAACCCCCAGTGGGAGACGAAATGAGCGAAAAAGTTGAAGGACAGTCCACAGCTGGTACCTTGACCCTAAGCGCGAGCCCAACCCGAGAAATAGATGATGCGACAGAGGTGGAGCGGACTCCAGCAGAAAGCTACCTACAATGGCTTTAAGGGTCCCCAAGATAGACTTAAGTAAGGCGGAAAAGACACGAGATATCGCACCTAATATCGGAAGGAGTATGAAGATTCTGCAGATCAATGTGGGAAGGGCTAAGACAGCTCACGACCTGTTAATGAAGAAGACATTTGAAGTGACAGCCGACCTGGTCATTGTATCAGAGCCGAACCAAAGAATTGCTAAGCAATATGGATGGCTGTGTGATGAGGAGATTGATGTGGCAATATTTATCAAAAATAAAAGAATCAAAATTCGCAAGGTCACGAAGAAGGAAGGACACATAGCCATACACTTAGAAGACGTGTCTATAATTGCTTGCTACATATCACCGAACATTAACAAGGAAAAGTACGTGCGAATGGTGGATAGTATTGTGGATACCACGCGGCTATCAAAAAACTGTATAATAGCTGGAGATATTAACGCTAAGTCGGTGATGTGGGGATCATCACAAAATGATTACCGAGGGGACCTATGGAATGACGTAATGTCGGCTGAGAGGTTAGTGATACTCAACAACGGGAAACCTACGTTTGTGAGGGGTAAAGCAGCAACTCACATTGATGTGACAATGGTGAGTGAAAAATATGCATGCAAAGTAACTAACTGGGACGTTCTGGAAGATAATCTCTTCACCTTCCATAGGTATATCGTTTTTGACATAGGAGTCAAGACACCGAGACAGGGGAGGAGAGCTGTCACATTCGACGAAAACAAATTTTCAGAAGAAGTCAGAAAACTTGATGTAAATAGTATATATAGTAAGAATGTAAATAGTATATATAGTAAGAATTTTAACAATTTTAGGAATAAGTTAGTAGATACGTACAAAAAATGTCATAACAGGAAGCACGTCACATACACCGTCCCATATTGGTGGAACGCTGAAATACAACAAAAGCGAAAAATGTGTCTAACTACCAGGAGAATATTGCAGAGAGGGGGTAATCAGGATCTAGTAGCCAGATACAAACAAGAAAAGAAGATGCTTAGCAAGTCCATCATACGGGCAAAGCACTTGTGTTGGAGTAGGCTATGCAACGCACTGAAAGCAGATATTTGGGGAGAGGCCTATAAAATAGTAACAAAGACACTGCGGATCGAAACCCCGTATGGAATCGATTCGTAACTAAAGGGCGAGATAGGCAAAAACCTCTTTCCCACTAAGACTGGTACCCGCCACGCCTAAGGAGTTCACCCTCACGGAGATTGATAATGCAGTCTTGAAGATAAAAATGGGCAAATCACCGGGGCCTGATGGAGTTCCTCCGGAAGCGATAAAAATTATTACCACCGAGCAGCCGGAGCTGGTTCGGAAAGTTTTAAACGAACTCCTAGTAGCTCAAGTATTTCCAGACGAAACTAAGGTAGCAAAGCTAGTTCTGTTATTGAAGCCAGGCAAACCTGCCGGGGTTATTAATTCCTACAGACCGCTATGTCTGCTTGATTGCTTTGGTAAATTTTACGAGTCTATGATTAAAGGCAGGATCGAAGAAGAGTTATTAGCCAAAAATATTATATCAGACAGGCAGTTTGGCTTTAGAAAAGCTAGGTCAACGATTGATGCAATAAGATTAATCACGGACAAAACAACGAAGTCCAGAAAAGGGTGGGTGACCCTCACCCTTTATGATGTGAAAAACGCTTTCAATAGTGCGAACTGGGGGCTAATCATTGAAAAACTAGTGAATGCGGGTATATCACCATACCTCATAAATATCATCCAGAGTTACCTGTCAAATAGAGTCCTTAAAGTAGAAAAAGGCACGGATAACAGGCTTTCCTCCGGCGTCCCACAGGGATCAGTTCTGGGACCCACGTTATGGAACCTCCTATACAACGAGGTATTAGAGATCAATCTAGGTAGGGACACTACCTCTGTCGCGTATGCAGATGACCTTGCAGTCATTAGCGAAAGTGACATGAAGTGGGATATTGTAAATAAGGTGAATAATGTATGTATAAAGGTGGACGCATGGATGATAAACAACGATTTACAGTTAGCTCGAAATAAGACAGAGCTGATAGTGCTGAAAGGTCCCAGGGATAGAAACAATATGGATTTCATGTGCGGGGATGAAAAGCTGACCCCGAAGGATGTGGTCAAATATCTAGGAGTATACCTCGATTCTGGACTGAAATACACTACACATGTCAACATGGTGGTGCAAAAAGCAGAAGAGAGAATAGCTGCCTTAACCAGAGTAATGCCGAATGTTGGAGGGCCAAGCTATGGGAAAAGGAGAATGTACCTAGAAGTAGTACACTCCACCCTGCTATACGGGGTCCAGTATGGGGAGGTGTGTTGGACATGAGGAAGTATAAAGAAAAGTTGGAAAGATCGCAGCGGAAGCCATTGATCAAACTCATAAGTGCGTATAGAACAACATCGACAAATGCACTACAGGTTATATCCGGTACACTGCCGGTGCATCTGCTAGTGACGGAAAGGAAGCTGTTATACGATGGGAAGTCCGAGGAGGTACCGCTGACCAAAGAAGAAGTTAGGGAAAGAATGCTGGAGTTATGGCAGGAAGAGTGGAAAGAGCAGAAGGAAAAAG
Organism: Lochmaea crataegi; assembly: GCA_947563755.1. Lineage (NCBI taxonomy): Eukaryota > Metazoa > Arthropoda > Insecta > Coleoptera > Chrysomelidae > Lochmaea > Lochmaea crataegi. The sequence goes on from OX387430.1 coordinate 27,703,546, forward strand.
CGCAATGGACCAAAAAATTGATTCCAGACGTAAGAGATTGGTATAGGTGTGGCCACAAGAAGACCAATTTTTATTTGACCCAATTCCTTACTGGGCATGGGGCATTTCGAGCTTACACCTATAAAATAAAGAAAACACATGACGAACTATGCTATGTATGTAATGAGATAGATGATGCGGAACACTGCGTGTTCCATTGCCAAATTTTCAATGCTGAAAGACAGAAACTCTTCTCGCTGTTGGGGCAAGTTACACCAGAAAACATCATGATGAGAGCTGCGGGTTCGGCAAGAACATACAGTGACTTTATGTCCATCATAGGCAGCATCATGAAAACTAAGGAGGACATGGAGAGAAGAGAAGAAAACCCTTAGAACCAGCTTGCAAGAAGGAAACGTTTTGGAATGCGACAATGTATCTCATGTTTCATTCGCTACAGAATTCGTTCGGGATACATTGTCTCCAGGGGGAGGAGTTTTTAGTGGGTATGTCCGTTTTTTAGGAGAGTCCCACACTATGTAGTGGTTGTGAACAGCTTCGGGTGTTCACACCCACTACATGTGCATAAAAATGCATTTTAACCCCCCCCCTAAAAAACTCCTAGGAGCTGTAAGACCTTGTCGTAGGTGGAGTGGCTCAGTAACTTCCTCCCCTCTTTCGCCGTTTGGACGGGAAGGGAGGAGTGAAGCCAAACAGCTCAAGAACGTGCTCCGGGGGGTTGGATGAGAGAGGCTGGAAGTGATTCACCCCTAATCTCTCATACAAGCTTTCGTAAGAGGGGGTTTCCCACCCGACACGGCGTGTCCCGATGGCTGATAGGGTGTCTCCAGGGGGCGTGGTCAGTTATGGGACTCGTGCTTTTCAGCGCTGGGGTCCCGTGCGTTTCTCAACGTTGTAAGGGCCCGGCGCTTTTGAGCGCTGTCAGGGTCTCATGACCGACCAACTCTCGGGATAGGTGATGGATAAGGATCCAGCATGGGAACCTGAAGAATTGCCCGCGGATCAAGGGAATAGAGGAGTAAACCTAGATAAAAAACCAACAACATAGGGGTAAGCAGCTATAGTAAAATTAATACCTATTTGGAGGTACCAGCCGTTTTAGTAACCTAACGTATGCGGCTTCTTGAACCATCTGACATTAACATGAAATCAAAATTTGACGTAACTTCAAAAACGTGACATCTAATAAATTAGTTACGACGTTCATTTTTGTTGGTAATTTTTTGTTTCAACCGATTTATTAATAATAAATAAGGATGGTCTTATTCTAAATGGGTATAAAATTTACTATATGTTCGTGGTGGAGTGTAGGCTGTGGAAGCTACTGCGTCCGGAGGCAACCGTGAGAAAAAGCCTAGAGGAGTAAACTTCGATAAACAATCCCCACTACTAAGGTGTAAGGCATCGTGCTGAGGGTATGGAAGGTGCGAGGGTTAGAGCATCGTAAACGATCCCCTTGGGGAACATGGCTGAACCCCATTGTATTAAGCCTTAGCGAGGTAAGGGCGCACTGCCGAGCTGGACAGACTTTCGTCCCCACTCGTGGGAACACATATGGAAAAACAACACAACAAGAATAGGATTGATAAAAAGGAGGACGGACTGGCGAAGGAAATGGTACAGGATATGGAAGAGGGAGCGGTAGGATTTTTGGATAGGGAAGTAGAGGAACGGCAGGTATTCGGGAGGAGAGATTCTCTTCCTAGAACCCCGCCAAGAAGTGGAAGGAAGATAGGGCAGGAAGATGCCTTCCACACCCCCAGCGGAGAGGTGGAAAGGTCAGATTTTGATAGGATGGCGAGTTGGGAGCAGGATGACCGGAAAACGACGTTGATGAGCCTAGGGGCGTACGAGATCGGTGGAGTGGAAGGCATCGTACAAATAGTGAGTGATGAGGAGGAGAGTAGGCCTAGTAAAAAGAAGAGGGAGGAGGCTAAAAAAGAAGGAGTTTCAGAAAAAATGGAGAAAATCAGGAACAAGGAAGACGGTAAAAAGAAGAGAGAAGGAGAGGAGAGGAAGGATAGTGAGGAACTGGCTGAGTTAAGGGAAGTGGTGAAAAGGATGTTCGAGGAGGGTACCAAATTGTTTACTCTCACGAGAGAAATCGTTAACACGAAGGTAGAAATTAAGGAAGGTACTAGAAACCTTTTTAGGACGATAACTAAGGTTCAGACGAAGCTCCAGGAGTATGAAGCTTCTCTTCTTCGACAAAGGAAATTGAGAAAATTGACAAAGGGGGAACAGGGGTGGTAATGTGTGATATGGGGGTACAGGTAGACCAGGAAGACATAGAAAAGGAAACGGAAGCCATTAGGAAGGAGAGGAGGGAATACATAAAGAGGGCTGTAGCGAGGGGAGTCGAGGAGGGGGAATTTGAAGGGATAGTGGGAGAGGAATGGCCGGAGGAGGCGTTTACAAAAACGTACACGGCTGAGAGGATGGAGGAGTACCCGGACGGACGGGACGTGGTACTGATAGTGGGGGAAAAAGATCAGGGGAGGGATACGGACGAGTATGTAGAGAGGTGGATAAAAAACCACCCCGGCGCGGACCACATGGTGGACGAGTGCGGGGAGGATGTAGATTATGTGGTAAGCAACATTCAGATGGAGACTAGGAGGGGGAAAAATCTAAGGGAGGCTAGGATAGCCTACGTACTTAGGACCGTGGGAGATGCGAGGGTTTTATATAGGAAGGCTGTGGAACTAGGGAAGGCAATTAGAGCGGCTAGGGTAGAACTTCTTGCAAAGGGGGAGGAAATAACGTGTGTGTTGGAGGAAGGATTAGACGGGGACACGGTTAGGAAAGCGCTTGAAAGCGCAATAGCAATAGGGGGGGAAGAGATGAGGGTAAAATTAATACTGCCGGCGGAGGGAAAAAAGGAAAAACAGAGGGGTAGTATTACCATTAAAAAAGGGGATAGGACCTACGCGGAACTATTAAGGGAGGTAAAGGAGAGGGTCCAAATAAGAGGAACGGGGGTGGAGGTGAAGAGAACTAGAAAGACAAATCAGGGGGACCTGATGCTAGATATTGAAGGAGGGAGGGAAAGAATTGGGCTGCTGACCCAACAAATCAACAGGACAGGGATGACGGCCACCGCAAGGGAGCCGGAATCCCAAATGTTTGTTTACGATGTCGACGAAACGGTAGAGGATAGGGAGGTTTTGGAGCAGGTGAGGGCGCTGGTACACCCCACGGATAGGGGGTCTCTAGAAATCAGGGGGAGGAGAAGTCTGGGGTATGGAAGACAGACTATAACTTTAAAGGCAAACAGGAGAGCGGCGGACCGCCTGTGTGATGTAGGAAGGGTGCCCATAGGATTGGTAAATTGTAATATCAAGAGAAGGGTGCAGCCCATGAGATGTTTCAGATGTAAAGAGTTTGGGCACTCCCAGAGGGAGTGTAAGGCGGCCAGTGCGGAGACGAAGTGCCATAGATGTTGGGGGGATGGGCACCAGGCCCAAGATTGCAAGAATGAAGTGCACTGTAGGAGGTGCAATGAGCCCCATCGGTCGGATTCGACCAGATGCCCTATATTTAGGAACCTGGTAAAAGAAGGGCAGAGGGTTGGGAGGAAATAAAAACAACAAAATGCTCAAGGTGCTACAAGTCAATGCAGGAAGATCCGCACAGGCCCAGGACCTGGCATATAAGGTAGCGGAGGAGGAGGGATGTGATTTAATCATAATGGGGGAAGTAAATAAAAGAAAGTCGGCATCGAGTGGGTGGGAGGTAGATTTACAAAAGGATGTGGGAATATTTTTTAAAAATAAACAGATTAGGGTTAGGAGGGTGAATAGAGGGAAGGGGTACATTGGGGTGGAAATGGAGAAAATAAGGGTGATAGGGGGGTATATATCGCCGAACATCAGTTTCGATGAGTTTAAGATAATTGTAGACGGGATGATCAACCTAGTTGAAAAGGGGGGGAAGGAGGAATGCATCATAGCGGGAGATTTTAATTCTAAGGCTACAGGATGGGGGGCGGCGGCAAACGATGAGAGGGGAAACTATATATTGGAATGGGCTGCTCAGTTAGGGTTAGTGATAGCGAATCGGGGAAATAAGCCGACTTTTGTGAGGGGATCATCAGAATCATACATAGACCTAACTTTAGTTACAGGTATGTTGGCGGGGAAGCTGCAGGGGTGGCAGGTGTTGGAAGGAGAAACGCTATCACTCCACCAACACATAGTTTATCAGGTTAAGGGGGGCAGGGGGACAAAATCTCAAATTCAGGGATACTATAGTGTAGATAGGGGGGTGTTTAAATCGGAAGTCGATAACTTAATAGAAAAGTTGGGAGGGGAATTGGGGGGATATGAACAGATGGAAGGGGTATTATTAAAAGCGGGGAGCAAGTCGAAATTTAAGAAGGGGAGGGTAAAATATAGCCAATATTGGTGGAATGAAAAAATGGGGAAACTGAGGGAGGAGTCTGTTAAAGCAAGGAGAGGGGTAATGAAAGCAATCAAGGGTAATGAGAGGGAGAGGGCATGGGAAGTGTATAAGGGACAAAGGAAGATTCTCAGAAAAGAGATCAAGAAAGAGAAGAGGAAGCAGTGGAAGAGTCTTTGCGACGAGCTGGAAGGGGTACAAAATAGTTACAAGGGCATTCAAGGGTGGGGGCGCATCGTTTCAGCTTGCCAGTGACAAAAAGGAGGAGATTGTTAAGGCTCTATTCCCAAGAGGGGAGAAAATTGTCTATGTAGAAACGAGGGATGAGGAGGGGGAAGAAGTTCCAGAAATTACGGTGGGGGAAATCAGAAATGCGGTACAAAAACTCAAAACCGGGAAAGCGCCAGGACCGGACGGCATACCAACGGAGAGTATAAAACTTTTCGTTGAAGATCATATAAGGGAGGTAACACATTGGGTTAACGACCTTATGAAAAGGGGGGATTTTCCATTAACGTGGAAAATTGCCAGGTTGGTACTAATACCGAAGGTGGGTAGACCGGAGGGGGAGACCTCATCGTATAGACCGCTATGCCTTACGAATGGAATAGCCAAATTCTACGAGCATCTGGTTAGGGGCAGATTGGAGGGCGCGGTGAGGGATAGTGGGGATTTGGCGGGAAACCAATACGGGCTCAGGGAAGGGAAGTCAACGGTGATGGCGGTGGAAAAAATTATTGGGAGGGCAAACAGAGTGAGGATGGGCAGGGGAAAGGAGAGATGGTGCGTCGTGGTGATGCTAGACGTCAAAAATGCCTTCAATTCAGTCCCTACTAAGCATATACTGGGGGAATTGGTAAAAAGGCATATTCCACGCTACCTATTAAAGGGGGTGACGGGATATTTTCAGGGTAGGAGAATAAAGATGGGTGGGGGGAAATATTACGAAGTCACGGCGGGTATTCCACAGGGGTCGGTCTTAGGACCGACCATGTGGAATATCTTCTATGACCCTCTTATGAGGATAAAACTTCCGGAAGGAGTCCAGATCTGGAAATGATGGTAAACGAGGCATTGTGGGAAGTAGGAAGATGGATGAGGGGAAAGGGAATGGAGCTGGCCCCAGAAAAAACTGCGGCGCTGGTGCTGTATGGGCCCAGAGAGAAAAATGTTACGTTTGAAATGGAGGGGTATCGGATAGAACCGGGAAGAGAAGCTAAGTATCTGGGTATCTGGCTAGATAGGGGTATATATTTTGGGCCGCACATCAGGGAGGTGGTTAAGAAGGCGGGAGAGAGGGCGGCAGCGTTGACCAGGGTGCTCCCAAATATAGGGGGGCCAGGTGATTCTAAAAGAAAGATGTTGTGGGGTGTGGTAAAGTCTATCCTTTTGTATGGTGCTCCAATATGGGGAGGGGCTATGAAAATTAAAAAGTATAGAGAGGATATGATGAAGGTACAGAGGATCATGCTGTTGAGGATTGCGTCAGGGTATAGGACAATATCCAACGACGCAATCCAGATGATTACAGGTATACCGCCGATTGATCTTCTGGTTGAAGAGAGGGTCCAAATGTGGAAGAGGGACAGGGACAATAAATTATCAATAGAGGAAGAAATAAAGGAGAAGTGGTTGAGTAGGTTGAGGGACGAGTGTTCAAAGGGGGCATGGACCCGGAAGGTTATAGTGGATGTAGAGGACTGGTTGGGATGTAAGCATCGGAAATTGGATTATTTCACAACACAAGTGTTGTCGGGGCATGGGTGCTTTGGGGTGTATACTTATAGGATTGGTAAGGCGAGGGACGACAAATGTATGTATTGCGGGGAAAGGGATGATGTCGAACATACGGTGATGTTATGCACAAGGTGGAATAAGGAGAGGGGGGAGGTAGAGGAAAAGCTTGGAATGGTAAAAGTGGGAGATTCTTAGAGGGTATTTTAGAACGATTATTGGGAAAAAAGAGGTCGATGAGAGAGTGGCTCAGGATAGGGAAAGAAGGGAGGGAGAAATGGAGTAGATCCTCGTAAGTGGACTTTCTTCTTTTTTGTATATTTTTATTCTATATATTTATTTATTTTAATTTTATTTATTTGTTAATTTATTAGTGTGTTATTGGTCTATTGCCGAGTTTTTTCTTTTGACTTATTATCTATGTATTGATTTATTTGGTTTTTATTGGTTCTTTGTTGATTTTAATTAAAGTTATGGTTTAGTTTTATTGTCTTTTAATTATATATTTATTTTTTTGTTTGTTTCACTCGGGGCGACAGTGGATACACACATCTCCTGCGTGGAGGAGGGTGTATTGGCTGGCGAACTGGGGGGGTCGGAAACCCACACTGGCCGGACTAGCCGGCCGCCAGTCTTGTTGAAGATTCCCCACTTCCACAAAAAAAAAAGGTTAGGTTAGGTTAGGTTAGGTTAGGTTAGGTTAGGTTAGGTTAGGTTAGGTTAGGTTAGGTTAGGTTAGGTTAGGTTAGGTTAGGTTAGGTAAGGTTAGGTTAGGTTAGGTTAGGTTAGGTTAGGTTAGGTTAGGTTAGGTTAGGTTAGGTTAGGTTAGGTTAGGTTAGGTTAGGTTAGGTTAGGTTAGGTTAGGTTAGGTTAGGTTAGGTTAGGTTAGGTTAGGTTAGGTTAGGTTAGGTTAGGTTAGGTTAGGTTAGGTTAGGTTAGGTTAGGTTAGGTTAGGTTAGGTTAGGTTAGGTTAGGTTAGGTTAGGTTAGGTTAGGTTAGGTTAGGTTAGGTTAGGTTAGGTTAGGTTAGGTTAGGTTAGGTTAGGTTAGGTTAGGTTAGGTTAGGTTAGGTTAGGTTAGGTTAGGTTAGGTTAGGTTAGGTTAGGTTAGGTTAGGTTAGGTTAGGTTAGGTTAGGTTAGGTTAGGTTAGGTTAGGTTAGGTTAGGTTAGGTTAGGTTAGGTTAGGTTAGGTTAGGTTAGGTTAGGTTAGGTTAGGTTAGGTTAGGTTAGGTCTCAACACGTCATACTTTCTACTATCGTATATGTTCCAATTATTTTGAAGATGTGAAAATCTCTTTCGGCTGTGTAGTGAGGAGTATAACATTTTCGCTTACTCTGTAACAGCAAAGAGATACATTTCACACAAACAAATTTGTAGCCTAAGAGAATACTTCAATTTTGAGACCTTTTAGGATCATATGGTGAAGAGCTACATCAGCTAAGAGGATAAAAACGGAGTTTTTTCTTTTAGATTTATGATATGAAGCTTTTGTTTTGTAAAATTATTGATTATTATTGATTTTCCGTCACCCAAAACGAGGGCTCAAATGCGATGCATTTTTTCATTTCTTGAATTACAATTTATTTAAAACATTTTTTCCCAATTTATTATACATTATTCTTAGCCCTGAAATTCCCGTTTCCCCCTTTTTCTACTCTTGTACAAATTGAAGTCTTTCCATATGAATGAAAGCATTCAGTGGAGTGTTGTATCACTGCGACCAAATTAGGTCGATTGTTCTCCCTTCTGATATTATCTGATAAGTGCTTCCTCCTGTAAGCCACTCTCAGTTCGTCAACCAGCCTATGGTTTTAATATTCCAAAGAGGAAATTCTCTCAGCATGGCTGGTGTTAGCCAGAACTCGACAAGCACGGATTTACGAATGGATGATAGAGCCGAGAAATCAAAAAAAATATGCTCAACCGTATTATCTTCCTGTTCACAGCCTCAAGAATATTTTTGTTGCTGCACTTTCAGGATATTACAGTAACTCCTTGGATAGTATGCAGTATTTAGTTTCATCCCACCTTTTTTTAAACTGATTCTGAGTGTGTTCGCGCACTAGGCTTACTACTGCTGAAACTGTTACATTAGCGGAGCAGGCAGATTTTCAGAAGTTTTGGATCTGCTGCTTTCCTAGCCAGGGCATCAGCCACGCGGTTATCTTCAGACTTACCATGACCTTTGTTCCACGACAATGTGACAACATTGTTGTTTGTCGCCTCAACCAAGGCATGGAGACATTCTAGTACTGTCCCTGATATGATGTCTTTTCAGGGCTAGTAGTGCTCGTCTGCTATCTGTATAGATGCATACATTTTTTCCTGAGATGTTTCTACCGGAAATCTCTTCTGCAGCTATGAAGAGGCCATTCAGTTTGGTTTGAACTACGTTGGTATTCTTGCCCATATGTCTAGGTTTAAAGAATTGGAGAATACTCCGCATGCAGAATCTTGTGCCCCCTTTTATACTCAGTTGAATCACACCTCCTAGTCCTATTCATTTCAAGGTGGGAATTTCTCTTTCTACTACTTGTGATTTGCTCTGGTGGAAAAGTCTCTCTCTCCAGAGAGAATCGCATTATGCCTGTAACTGCTGAGTCCCCCTTTTTCCTGACAGAAGCAACTTTAATTCTACTCTCTTCGCTTCATGTAGTACAGATGTTGATGAGTTCACAATACCCTGTGAGACAACCAGTTATCATTCTTGGTCGGTTTTTGCTAAGACTCACCTATAAGCTTACCATCCCAATTCCACCCTGAAGACATCAGGACCAATCTCGCAGAATAGTGCAGGTCCTACAAAGGCAGTGGCCGCTGCTTTCCTGGCTACTTCATCAGCTATTTCATTTCCTTGTTAATCAGCAAGACAATAATAAAGAAACTGTGTTATTTTCTGCTGGTTCAGTAAGTTTGCGTAGGAAGCTCCAAACTATATTCAAGCTGATACAATAAGATATCAGCGTACTGATGGCTGCTTCCCCTCATAAGAAAATTGCGATATTCTGCCCACGATAGTTCATATCTAAATTTAATTGTGCTCATTTTTCTATTGCGTACATAACCACCTGAAAGATAGTGGGTGAGTTTCCCAAATCCCCACACCATATCGATTTCGTAAATTCCAGTCCCTGTTTATTTCGCTCTTTTTGATCCATCAGTATACTACCTGATGGTATGCTTCTTGAGAGCATATTGGTCCATTATTTCTTAAAGCCCAGTTCATGCCTGAAATTCTTCACAAAATTGTATTGATTAGTCATGTCATCTCGAAGGGATACCACCTGGGATGTTACCATAAGGGGATAAAGTGTACTTTTTTTTGCAAAACCCAAATAGTTCGTATTATTTCACGTTATCAAATGTTTCTTCCAAATCAACAAAGCCCATCATGGTTAGTTTGTAGGGTTAAACCAAGATAATTACGTTTGGGGGAAAATGAGACTGGGGTAAAAACAGGAATGTTACTGCAACAGTCAAAGTCATTTCAAAGAAAATGAACTTGATAATAAAATGTTTGATAAATTTAAGATCAGTTTAAAAGAAAATCAAGTCTTTCTTTGAAAAAATTCCCAATTTCAATATTTCATTATTTTGAAGTCAGACTAGAAATATTTCATAACGATAAAATGTAAACTTCTGTATCAAAAGTTGCCCATAAATCAAAGAATATATTTTAAAACTTCTGGAATAAATTTCTTTTTTAGTATCGCCTTTGACTGCCACGAGATAAAAAATAACAAGTTAATAAAAGTTTGGCAGTATATTTTGGATCTGTCAAGGGCGTGAAAAGATATTTTGTGGAAGTAAAGATACTCGCGATGTAAATTAAAAATCTATAAACGGTTTGAATAATCGCACTTCTGAGGTCTTAGAATCTAGGAAATGTCTTATTGAAAACTCTTTTTTTACTCACCAAACTGAATCGAATATTTTTGTTGCTCAAAGCGCGGATGAGTCCGATCGGATTTTGTGCTTAATTATTTGTCGCGCACTTAGCGTAGATGTTAGTAATTGAGAGAGCAATCAAGCAAACTATTGTGAACTGTCAATTTTTGCGCAGTTGTCAGTCTGAATCTTTCACACGCATTTTGAGGTGTGTTCAAAATGGATAATAATCAGGCAGGCTCATGTCCTAAACGACAAAATTATATATTATGGTAGGAGAGCTGGCACCAATTTTGGGTAAGTGTTTGAGGCAAGCTGAAAACTTGTTCTATACCTCTCCTATTATACCCCAACACGGAATTGCAGACCTGGCTGGTTAGTAGCGGGGCTTAATCAACCCCTAAATTTTTAGTAATACTATTTTTCTACCAAAAATATGTTTGAGGCCATTTTATATTTTAGCCGGGGTTTCAACCTTGCCAGACGCGTGCAAAAATATTTTGCAAAAAAATATAAAAAATGTATTTGAGGCAACTTGAAATTTTAATAGGGTATTATTTATAATTGAAAAATAAGATTATAAAAAAGACAGATCGTTTCGGTGGACTTTCTGTCTGCCAGATGATCTGAAAAATTATGTAGGTACCTATAGGAGCGAGTGTTTAGGCAAGCTGTAGAGTGAGAGAGAGCATTTATCGGCAGATGAAGATGAAGAACAACTCAATTCTGTGGTGGAAGGAATTAAATTTATATTTTGGTACTCCTAATAATTCTTCAATTGTATAATTATTTTATATGAAGAAATCTAATTTTATATTTTTGTGATCATTTCTTTCTTTGATCCGTTAGCTTTTAGTAATTTTGACATGAAAAAATATATTCAATTTATAATACAAATTTTTAGTTGAAATGCTGTCACAAAAAAAGCAATTTTTAAAATTTTGGATGCAGCGGCGAAAATATTAGTCCTATAAGAAATTTTTCGGAACAAAAGTTGTTGAAAATTTAATTTTCTAATGTTTCTGTCTAGAATGATTTTATAAAAAAAACAACATTTTCGCAGTAATATCAAATATTTAAATCATAATATTATAATTGACTAAATAACAAATTTTTCACGATAAAAAAAATAACACAAAAATATGTCAATTCAACACACACAAACATTTCTCTCTTTCTCTCCCTCTCTCTCTCTTACACACACACACTCTTCAGCTTGCCTAAAGCGCTACCCACTAGCACATATACATACGTTTTTAGATCACCTGGCAGACAGAAAGCCTCGCCAAAATGATCTGTCTTTTTTATAATCTTATTTTGTAACCATAAATAATACCCTATTAAAATTTCAAGTTGCCTCAAATACACTTTTCATATTTTTTTGCAAAATATTTTTGCCCGCGTCTGGCAGGGTTGAAAACTTGACTAAATCGCCTGGCTTATTTTTTTCTTAACTCTTTAAACATTAAACTACAACATATAAAAATTTAAAATTACCTCAAACATATTTTTGGCTAAAAAAAAATATTTTTAAAAGTTTAGGGGATGATTTAGCCTCGCTACTCAGCCAGGTCTGCTTGGCTCATATACCTACCCGAAAATTGGTGCCAGCTCTTGGACTAATACAATAATCTAACAAACAATTATATTAAGTGACGATAAATATAATGAATCTATTCATTCATATTTTGTTTTTTTGTGATAATTAAATTTTGTTTGATACCACACAGTTTTTCGCATGTAAAACTACAACAAATATAAAGCGAGGATCCGCGTCTTTGAGCATATTTAGTTGAAGTTACTACCACAGTGCTCAAAACGCGGATAGGCGCTTTTCCACTAAAATTATTGACACACGTGAAAATTACTTCCACATACCCCATTTAACTAAAATTACCATTTCCCAATTACATCAATTTACATATTCATAAAAATCCTAGTGAATGCCTGACTAACGACGTTCCAAAGCAGTAAGAAGTTAAAGTATTAAGGAAGGGCTACAAGCGATTAATTTTGTTTTTACTCTAATATTATACCAAAAAAATTTGCTTCTGGCATAACTATTGATATTTTTTCGTTTTACTGGGATTTCATACCCATTAAAATACGATCCTAAATATTAAATTGAATAGGTATAGCTATAACTTTCAATTCAACTATTCAAAAGAAAATTCAAATATTAAGAAAAAACACCGTTCTTAAATTGGCTCTCCGCTAAACTTCTGACTTCTTCATCACGATTTTTGGAGACTGCATCTCTAGTCTCGGTGCATCTTGGCTATCGGTGAAAATAGCAACTGAACGGTATGTCCTTTCCTGTCTTTCAATTTTTTCAACGCAGAGGTGAATCGCCGCTCCTTCCGCTTCGAAAGTTGTGACTTTCTTAGATAGACTTATTGGAATAGCTATCCTTTGTTCTAGCCCTACAATCCCGGCTCCTATACCTTCTTCTATCTTGGAACCATACGTATACCAGGTTGCCTCAGCCTGTATGGGTACACATTTCTTCCAGTCTTCCCTACCTGGTTTAGTTTTTTAGAACTTACTATTAAAGCTATATCTCGTGGCCGTTGCGTCAATGGGTTACCCCAGTAAGACATCCGCTATTATCTCCTCGATAAGCCTTCGATAGTCAGCACCGTGCGTTTGGATCATCTGTTGTTTACTTTGCAGTAGTCTGTGCGTTACATATCTCGCTTCGCTTTGTATAAAAATGTACAGTAGAGGCAGATTCAGCAAGACTTCCATCGCACTTGTGGGAGTGGTTTTTATGGCTCCCGTACTACACAGTCAAGCAAGTTTTTGTGTGTTACTCAATAGCCTTACAGCTCATACTTGCAGTGTCCTTGTCCACTATACTACTTAGCCATAGGCTATCATTGGCCTTGTGTACAGCAATAATCCCCAGTTTTTTCCACACATTATTCTGCATCTGCCGACGGCAATTTCTGTGTGGTCTTCTGATGGAGAGTGTTCCATGAAAGCCTTTGATGAAAATGTACTCCTAGGTACTTTGTTTCTTTGGCAAATGGAATCACCTCTCCTCCTAGCACTATTGGATTTAGGCCTTGTAGTGCCATATTTTTCGTGAAATTGATAGTTTGAGTCTTCTGAGGATTGACTGCCAGTCTCTCTTGTAAGCACCAATTATCGAAGGTAATATCCCGAGACCATGACAAATAGCCGACTATTATTCTCTTAGTAATTCTATCGAGAGTAACTTGTATTTTGACAAAATTAGAAACGAGTGTTCCAATTTTTCCACAGGAAAAATTAGATGAACGAGGGATATTTGGTTAGATTGTTTCCTGAGTTAAATAAACATTTTATTTTAATACAACATTTTTTTAAATTAAAATAATAAAAACAATAATTAATAAGAACAATATAACTTTCAAGCTAGGAAAGGTAATTACTTCAAAATCATTTTAAATTACAATTACAACTTGTCAAACTTGCATGAAATTTTTTCGATTTTTTTTCCGGAAAAACTGCTGACAGCTAAGTTGACAGTTGTTAAGTAATTTTTCCACTTTCATATTTGACATACCAATTCTTGATAGCGATTGGTCAAAATTAATAGGAAGGAAATAATCGACTATATTCGAAGCATTTTGCATTCTTTCGGATATCACCCCAGCAAACTTGCATCTTACTACAATAGCGATGTAGTTTGCGTATCCAAGACAGTAATAGTCTGCTGTGGACAGTGTTGTGAGGAGGTCATCTACTTAGGCTGCCCATAGTAGTGGTGATAGCACTCCTCCTTGTGGACTTCCTCCTCCCGTTCTTGCCTTGATGGCGACTTGCCCAGAGTGGAAAATATGATCATATCCTCCTGATTTTCCTTTATCCATTCGCATATTGTTGTGGATGTCCCCCGTCTAATCATTGCATTAACCAATGAATTCGTGGTAACATTGTTAAATGCTCCCTCGATGTATATGAAAGTGGCCATCGCATCCAAGATGTCCTCGCAAAATGTTCTCCATGAGTTCCTTTTGGATTTAGGAATTTATTTGTTGTATTGCGTGAGCTTATACCCGTAGGTATCCCAGTATTGGCTGCTTTTGGCCTTGTTAAAAAGATCGCGGACCTCCGCCCTAAGTCTCTTTATGCCGTTGTTCAACTAAACTGTGTTACCCGTATTCTTTTCTGTTTTCTCCGGACAGTTTTCTTGGTAGGCCGCCATAATCGCTTCGCTTACTTTTTCTTCTGCCGCGTCTATAGCTTCAATGCCATCAATTGGTACAGTACAATTTTCGACAATTCTACTGTATAGATACATTTTTTCCCGAGTTCATCCAGTTCAGTTTGAACTACGTTGGTATAGTTGCCAATAGCCCATTTTATGTTTAGGTTTAAAGAATTGGAGTATACTCCGTGTGGGTTTCGAAAGATTCAATAAAAGCAAGGAAACTCGTAGAGCTATTTTATTTCTGGAGTGTGACAACTCAAAAATCAGACTGACATCTCATTTTTATATCTGACGTTTAACTACTGGATTCTAAATATTGTTTACAGTGTGTCACCACAGTACCCCCTTACCAGTGATTTGCTTACAGAAAATCACGTGAAAGGAAAAAAAAGAAATGAAAATAAAATTACATAATATTACTAATTATTGTAGGTAATGATAAAAATTAAAGAAATTATTGAAAAGTTACACTACACTACACTCAAACTTGTAAGCGAAATTTAACACGTCTTCCGCTACGTGTAAATGTTTTCGAACTCTCTTCTGAAGCATTTGATGTTCTGGAATGCTTTTTAGGATCTTCACCGCAACTGTTATGATGGTCTTCCTGTAAAATAAACGCGGGTTTGAGACGGTCTATGGATATTTTTATATTGCGATCTGCTATCCTCAACGTGAATGTTTTTTGTCCTCTATGTATAATTGGAAAGGGGCCGTCATATGGTTGTTGGAGGCTGCTTTTCAATGCGCTGTGCCTCACGAGTGCATGTGTTGATGTCTGCAGCTCTTTAAATATGAACGTATGCGGCTGACTATGATTCGTCCCATTGTCTGGTCTTAGTGGCTGGAAATGTTGCATGATTTCTTTTGTTACCTTCAATGCCACGTTTTGTTAGAAATTCTCCGGGAAGACGCAATGACTCACCATAAACAAGAGCTGCTGAAGTAGCTCCTAGGTCTTCTCTCCATGCGGATCTAATTCCAAGTAAAACGGTGGGTAAAGAGTCTACCCAAGTTGAGCTGTCGTGGCATCTTATAGCTGCCTTCAGTTGACGGTGAAATCGTTCTACTAGACCGTTGGCTGCGGGATGGTATGCTGTGGTTCGGAAGTGTGTTGAACCAATGAGTTTACTTAATCTGTTGAATAATTTTGATTCGAATTGACGTCCTTGGTCTGTAGTAATACGGAGAGGTACGCCAAAACGTGCTACCCAACCTTCGAAGAACTGCCGAGAAATAGTTTCTGCCTCAATGTTTTCGAGTGGAAAAGCTTCTGGCCATCTTGTAAAACGGTCAACGCATGTTAATAAGTATCTGTATCCCCTTGAAATTGGTAGCGGTCCTACTAGATCCATATGGATGTGCTCAAATCTAGTGGATGGTGGTGCAAACGATCCCACTGGTGCGGACACGTGTCGCGATACCTTTGAACGTTGACATCGCATACACGTACGGGTCCATTTTCTGCAATCTGATTTTATAGAGGGCCATACATACCGTTGTGAAACCAGTTTAACTGAAGCTTTAATACCTGGATGAGATAACTGATGTAATGAGTAGAATGCAGGTTTGCGAAAAATTGAGGGTAGGAAAGGACGAGCAGTCTGAGTTGAAACATCACAGTAGACTGAGACGTCTGTTCCTGGAAGAAGTATCTTCTTCAATTTTAAACTAGAATCAGGTTTTAAATAGGTCTTCAGCTCGTCGTCTTCTTCTTGGGCTGCTGCCAGAGAAGTAAAATCGATTGAGGTAAAAATTTCATCTACTCTTGATAGGCAATCTGCTACGACGTTGCTCTTACCAGAAATGTGCTGAATATCTGTAGTAAACTGTCCAATGAAATCTAAGTGTCGGAACTGCCTGGGTATACACTTTTCGGGTTTTTGCTTAAAAGCAAAAGTAATCGGTTTGTGGTCAGTGAAAATGGTAAATGATCTGCCTTCTAGTAAATGACGAAAGTATTTCACGGCTTGGTATATGGCTAACAGTTCACGATCATAAGCACCGTATTTTCGTTCTGTTGGGCTTAGCTTCTTCGAAAAGAAAGCGAGTGGTTGCCAATCTCCTTCATTTAATTGATGCAAAGCGGCTCCAACAGTTGTATCGGATGCGTCGCTTACAACAGCTAATTTCGCTGCTGGATTTGGATGGGCCAAAAGGGCTGCTTGTGCAAGGCCGTATTTGCATGCTTGGAATGAGTTTATTGCAGTCTCGTTCCAGGTTAGTTTAGCATTACCTTTAATCTTTCCATGCAGAAGTTCATTTAAAGGAACTTGCAGATTGGCTGCTTCAGGGATGAAACGTCTGTAAAAATTTAGCATTCCAAGAAATCGTCGTAGCTGCTTGGCCGTTTCTGGTTTTGAAAAGTTATTGACTGTATCAACTTTTTCTTGAAGAGGACGCGAACCGTCACTAGAAACTTGATAACCGAGAAAATTAACTTGAGGTACACCGAATTTGCACTTTGCAGTGTTGATAAGAACACCGTATTCTTTGAGTCGCTTGAAAAGTAACCTTAAATGGATTGAATGTTCGTCTGGCGATGCTGATGCGACTAAGATATCGTCTATGTACACATAACAAAAATCAAGATCACGAATTACTTCATCCATAAAGCGCTGAAAAGTCTGACCAGCATTCCGGAGCCCGAAAGTCATGAAAGGAAATTCGTAAAGACCGAAAGGAGTAGTTATTGCTGTCTTGGGTATGTCTTCAGGTGCGACTGGTTTCTGGTTATATGCTCGTACCAAATCAATCGTAGAGAAAATGCACTTACCGCTCAATGATTGGGCAAAGTCCTCTATGTGCGGAATTGGATACTGGTCGGGTATTGTCCTAGCATTTAAAGAGCGATAATCACGTCGGGGTAACCAATTGTGGGTTTCGAAAGATTCAATAAAAGCAAGGAAACTCGTAGAGCTATTTTATTTCTGGAGTGTGACAACTCAAAAATCAGACTGACATCTCATTTTTATATCTGACGTTTAACTACTGGATTCTAAATATTGTTTACAGTGTGTCATCACACTCCGCATGCAGAGCCTTGTTCAGTTCTAGAGCCATGAGTGTAGGTGTTGATAGTACCTATATCTGGTAATTCTCTTATTGTGTACAGTTCACGTCTCGTTACTCCACACCGTGTGTCTATGCCAAGAATATAAAGGTGATACATGGACATCATAGCTACCTATTTAATATGAAAATCAAGGTGAGTGAAATTAAGAATAATCTTCATAGCCCTAGTGATTGTGGTTCTCATGGCACCTGTTATGCTGATACACGATACTCTTTTAATTTGATCCAATTTTAGGAGAGCTGTTGTTTGTTGTACTTTTGGACCCCAAATCTCGGCTCCGTTGGTTAGCATGGCTCTTATGATGGCCGTATAGATCCAGGTGACGAGCTTAGGGGATAGTCCCCAAGTCTGTCCCACGGTCCGCCGGCATTGTTCATAAGATATAATATATTATGCTCTTTTTACTCCATTCTTCATCAAAAGTGATACCTAGGTATTCTACATCTGTGTTAAAGTTTAGTTTAGGAGTTTTGGAGGTTTGAGATCCATCAAATTCTTTTTTTTTGAGAAAAAGTCTATCTCTGTTTTCATAGGGTTTACAGACAGAGAGTCCAATAGTTATACGGAGGAGGACACCACAAAAGGTTTCCGGTCCCCAAAGGGTGTTTCGGTCACTCTCTTTTCTAGTAGATTTCCTTCTATTCCAATTAATCCTGTACCCACAGTAGGGTGACGATATTGTTCTTGCCTGGTTCATAAAGTATTTCTAGGCATTCCCTTAACATTTCAAAACTGATTACGAAAGAACTTCATTGGCTTCTTGACTATCCGACATAATATAATAATAATAAGGAAATGCTAAGAGTGCGATCTCAGCCATATATCTACTGAGGCTAATGTATTGGTGTGGTATCAACGTAGTCTCTAGTCCAGGATTATGCTCTCAGAGTTTCTGGACGAATGGCATCTACCTTGTGCTGATGAGGCGCAAAAACGCCGAAACCGGTCTACAAGTGATGTTATTCCTTCTAATCGCAAACCAGAATGGTTGGTTCTATCTTAACAGATATACCAACCCCGTTTACATTAGAAGTGTAATTCAATGTCTGTCGGGGCATATAGCCCGAGAAGTAGTTGTTGCTTCTTGTGGACGGTCTGCTCTTTGGAATTTTATTTTTCTAATTTTGTAAAGCGTTTAATAGTATTGAACTATTATTTTTTGACGTCTATAGATCACGCTTTACTAATATGACAATTATTCACAGGTGACTGTAATTAAGTAAATTCCTCCTTCATATTTTATCAATATTAAATTGGGTACACTTGCCTATAGCGTGAATTTCTGCTTGAAAAATTTTTTACTAACTGATATTATTCTATTAAAGCAAAATTCCCATCATATGAAAAAACAATTCGTTCAAATGTATACAGACATTTTTTATCAACTAAAATTCCCTTCGGTGTTTTTAAACTCTAATTCGATAAATTCTCTAATAACACGCCTAATATTCAAATTATTACCCTCGAGGCTAAATGTTATAAACTGTTTACCTGCCTTTCGAATGTTAGATTGTTGTATATTGTTGGATAGGAATGTAACTAAACGGTAAGATATGATATTATATAGGGTAAAAAAATTCTAAAGAATTATCATTTATAAATAAACAGCGCGAAGCACTACATGCGGTACGGAAGAAGGTGTCTAAACAATAATACGTTTTGTTATAGGCGTAGAAAGCTCATACAGATTGCGAAAATCCCTTTCTTACGCTGCGACTTATACAAGTACGACAAGGAAACTATGAGCAGAACTACGTGAAAGAGAGAGAAGACTTGTTAGCCCAGCGATCTGTCCCCTCTACCAAAACAGTTGGGCGTGTATTCAGTCCCCTCCTATTTATTTTAACTGCTGTGTTGCCAAATGTACTTATCTGTAAAAATTATTCCTACGAGTGTATTTTTTTATTTCTTTAACAACCTCACTCCTTTCGCGTTGGGAAAATACTGAACACAGTGAACCTACTCACAGAGTGGAGAGTCAGTCTCTGCTGCAGCGTTGCCAGTTTAGAATGTTTGGTACTTTCTAAGTAATAAATAACTTATTTTGCATTTGACTTTTAACACCGGATAACGGTGTATTTAGTGGGAGAAAATCGAGATTGGTAATATTGACTTTTGAAAAATAAGTGAGATCAACACAAATAAGAATAAAATAATGGAGTTCAAGAAAAAATTTGGACAAATTACAATCTGCAATAAATAAAATCCGTACACTGCTTTCGATTTAACAATAATTGGTATTTAACATTGTTGCCGCTTGAAATGCCGTTGAAAATTTTAAAACAACGATAGACAAAAATTAGGAATAATTTTTACAGATAAGTACATTTGGCAACACAACAGTTAAAATAAATAGGAGGGGACTGAATACACGCCCAACTGTTTTGGTAGAGGGGACAGATCGCTGGGCTAACAAGTCTTCTCTCTCTTTCACGTAGTTTTGCTCATACTTTCCTCGTCGTACTTGTATAAGTCGCAGCGTAAGAAATGGATTTTTGCAATCTGTATAACAGAAGCTGCAAAACAAAAACGAGGCAGTTAATCAGCTTTAATCGCTGTCCAGTCAAGGAAATTAAAATTATAGTAGCATGACAAATAGCAAAGGACCCCGCACTTTTCTTCTCAAGAAAAGTGTTCATGGGTAACATACCATATCAGTCCTATAACTAGTTTTTGAGATGCAGAACGTTAAAGTTGGAAAGTATTGGTCTTTCAAAAGTGATATTTTTTCATAAATGTGATGTTATTCCTTTCCGAACGATGAAATAAAACAATATAATTTGTTTAAAACTTCATTTTATTTAAACTAACGTTCAATTTAAACTTGTGACGCGTTTCGCTAACACAGTAGCTTTATCAAACTAGTGAAGGTATAATGAAAAATTGTGCCTAAATACGGAATTCTGCGAATTATTCCTTTCCGATGAGAAATAAGTTTCAATCTGATTTTTTACCCAAAATACTGATGGTTACAGAATAAAGTAAGAAATATTCAAAATGAAGTTCTCACTAGCTTTGATTTTTCATTATTTCTGATATATTATGTAATGCAACTATGCTATAGTTCATTTGAAAACCAGGAGGAGTAATTTGAATTTAAGTTGACAATTCTGAGGATCTCTGATTGGTCATATTGCACCCAGTTTCAAACAGCACTTTTTAGCATTGACATCTCGTGATAATTGACAGTTCCGACTTCTGACATATAATATATTTGTTTTTATCATCGCCTCCGTTCCCTTGTTATTTCATCATTTTTACTTAGTTTTCCACTCTATTTCGTTAAAACAGTTCAGACCTCCTGTTTGTTGAATTTCTGCAATTACGGATCCTTCAACTCCAAGTATAAATTATTCGCTTAGTCTGCCAAAACCACGAAAACGGCTGAGTTTGGGCCATTTAGGAATGTCAGAAAAACAATACATAATAAATATGTATAGGTAAACAAATATTGGACGAAAAGCCAAGTACTAAAATTATTGATGTTATATCCAAAATTTCTCAAGCAGCCGGTAAATTATCACTAGTGATACCACTAGAGGTCAAATTATTTCCGGAAATTTTTTCGAGCTCATGAATATTTTGAAAATTTGAATAATTTTCTAAAAATCTTCATGAACTAGAAAAAATTTCCGGATGCTCAAATGCTCAACATTTTTCATATAGGTGTAGCAAAGTCAACAGTTTACAGACTATTGAAGGAGTACCGTAGTAGTGGAACAATTAACAGCCCAAAAAATAGTGTTGGAAGACCGGGACTTCTCAAAAATTGTGATTAAGGGTACAAAAATTCAGTTCGAAGAATAGTGCATGATTTTTTTTTGTCAAAGATGAGTTGAATTATTAGTTTCCTGTAAAATTGTCGTATTTAGTAAAGCGTGTTACCAACAGGTATCAAAGAATATATATTATTCTACGCTTTACAACTAAGTTTTGAAAAATATTTTTCAAAAACAGTGACCGTTCAACGAAGAAGAAACAACTACTTCCCGGGCTACATGCCCCGAGAGACATTGAATTACACTTCTAAGTCAAACGGGGTTGGTAAATCTACAAGATTTAAACCAACTATTCTGGTTTGCAACTAGAAGGGACAACATAACTTGTAGACCGGTTTCGGCGTATTGCGCCTCATCAGTGACTTGGAGGTGAGGTGTCGTTATTATCGCAACTAAAACATTTCCGTAACTGGAAGATATGTATAGTTGTTGATTATAGTCTCATTTCAGTCCAGGATTAACTCTCGGACGATAACATATACCTTGTACTGATGAGGCGCAATACGCCGAAACCGGTCTACAAGTTATGTTGTCCCTTCTAGTTGCAAACCAGAATGGTTGGTTTAAATCTTGTAGATTTACCAACTCCGTTTGACTTAGAAGTGTAATTCAATGTCTGTCGGAGCATGTAGCCCGAGAAGTAGTTGTTTCTTCTTCGTTGAACGGTCACTGTTTTCGAAAAATATTTTCAAAACTTAGTTGTGAAGCGTAGAATAATATATATTCTTTGATATCCAGAGATGAGTTACCTACAGTGGATAAAATTTTAAAAACTTGTCTCGGTCATCATTATATTCTTTCTTGAAACAAATTAACTTCAAGTAAGTATGTAACTTAGAGTCAAATGTACTGTTTAATTATTTCATAATAATATATTTTTAGATATTTGGAGAAAAATCGTAAGAGTATATTAATAGAACGTGACGATATCTGTTGATGGAGGTTGAACTATTTAAGATCCATAAAACAATATAGAAAAGAAAACAGTCCAATCTTTTACTTAGATGAAAATTAGACTAATGAAGGTCATAGTAGGGGAAAAACATGGGTGGACCAGAATGTAACCAGTAGTCGTCAGGCGTTTACCGAAGGTTTATCCACTGGCCTGAAAACTCCTACAGGAAAGGGGAGACGTCTTATAATTCTACATGCTGGTTCTGAAAATGGTTTTGTAGAAAATGTATTGTTAGTTTTTGAAGGCAAAAAATGGAAGATCGCCATGAATAACTGAACTCATAAGTATTTGAGAATTGGTCCATTACTTTTTTGACAAAGTTACCTGATAATGCTGTGATTGTGATGATATCATAGTCGAAAAGTTGAAAAGATTCCTTCTTCATCATCAAGAAAAGCTGAGATGCAGGAATGGTTAAGAACTAAAAATATACCATTTGATGTAAATATGAAGAGGTGTAAACTCTTATACCTAATCCGACAACATAAAGATAACCATAATTTGTATGAATCCAATAAAGTTGTGTTACGGCTGCCACCATACCATTGTGAGTTAAATCCCAAAGAATTGATATAGAATTGATATGGGCACAAATAAAGAATGAGGTGGCAGCTAAAAACAAGTTGGCAGACGTCAAAGGCCTATTCTTGAGAGCAATAATTGAAAATGTAACTCCTACAAATTGGAAGAAATGTATACAGTATGTCATTAAGAAAGAGCAAAAATGTCCACACTGGATGGAATAATGGATGACATGATAGAGCCTTTGTCAATATCTGCCAACATTGGAAGCTCCGATAAAATGGAATCTTGTGAAACTGAATCTTCTGATTCAGATGTATAGACTACATCGTAAAAATGCATGAACCGATCGGGGCAGACGTCAGCGTTCATTTTACTTTAGTCTCAGATGTATAGGTATACGTTTCTTATGTATATTCCAAAGTTATACACAATACAAATTCCTATTATAAATGTGATGTATAAAATCTGATTCATTGGTTTAGATGTATGCTACCAAACATAGTAGTAGAAATATATACTACTTGTACAAAAGAACTATCGAGACACAAAGTTTCTGGGAAGTAAATAGTATACCTTATAATTAAATATACCTACGTGAATTACTCCTACACTTTATATTTTTCTCAGAAACTTTGTTGTGTCTCGATAGTTCTTTTGTACAAGTAGTACGTATTTCTACTACTATGTTTGGTAGGATACATCTAAACCAATGGATCAGATTTTATACATCACATTTATCATATGAATTTGTATCGTGTATAACTTTGGAATATACATAAGGAACTTATACTACGTATTATGAAATATTGTTAATATTTGATATTGTAATATAGTTGTTGTGAAGCAAGAGTTGTAGAATATTTTTAATAAACGAAGCATCAACAATAAATTGACATTTAATTAGCAATAACTCTACTGGAACCGTTTTATCCATTGGATGAAAAACCCTATCAAAACAAAGAGAAAAAATGGGACTTTATTAATGATGGCCCTATATTCAATAACATTAACAAGTCCAGGTGTCATTAGTATGATGGTGATTTCATGTGGAGTTTGTGTAATTGTAAAAGCTCCCATACATACATTTTTGATTATTTTCTCATTGAAGTCAGTTCCACATTAAATTATATGACCAGTTCTAAAAATATTCTCACCTTCAATTTGCCGAATATGTTCACCAATATGCCAGAATATTCGAAAGTGTATTTCTACAATTATAAAATAAATAGTTACAATACAATATAATTTCAAAAGGAAACCTTCAATCTAACTGAACAATAAACGATCAAGTTCAATCTATCAGGAATATCAAATACAAAACAACCAAAATGCATAAGTTTTACATGTTATAGAATACCCTGTTTATTGACATCTCAGCGCAACCCGACATTTTAAGAATCATTTTCAGTACGTAAGGGTTATCTATGATTGGCTAGTTTCGGCGTCAAGTTAACACGACTATTGCGGATCACGCTCTTTAGTAACTAATCTTATAACTTTTAGTGGTGTGAGTGAGGCTTCTGAAATTACTCCTTCTGGTTTTTAAATGAACTATAAAATGGTTATGTTAAAATTCAACATTTCAATGTTTCATACAGGGTAAGTAAAAAAATTGCTTGCATTTTTTGTGTGGGTGTTTAAGCATGCATTTTCAATATTCCAGGCTCTGAAGATGTATGTTTTTATAAATCACCCTATAGTCAAATTCTGTAATTTTTTTTATCAATTAGTACTTAATGAAATTGTTGATTTGTCGTTGACTTTGCTATGTTCAGTTTTCGGGATATACATTTTTAAAGTTATGGTCAATCAGGATTTTATTAACATCATAAATTACCATACCAGCATGGAAAGGATTAGAAGTAGTCTAGTATTCCAAAAACAAGTTTTTAATTTAAACTGTTGAAGCAGTCTGGCTCCAGCAAGATCAATGGCTAAAACGTCTGCTTGAAAGACTATTGCTTGCAGTCCAAGACTTACAGCAAGTTCAGTCTTTGGTCGGCTGCAACAGGCGGCGGATCCAGCTTGGATGTACATTTTGGATCCGTCTTAAAACCAGCTTATTTCCGCCAAAAGTAAGAAGGATTGATTTGTCTCCCATTCTTCCACAGCTGGAAGAATGTACTTGGAGGTCAGTTGCTGTGAATTTTTAGTGGGCATGTGATTTGAAGGCATGGCCAAGAGCTTAATGGCGTTCAGCTCACATTTCATGGCCTTTTGCTCATCTGGCCCCACCGTCGATTTTTTAGATTCTGTAGGTGGACATTCTTGCTACCATCTCAAGGTAAAGATGGTATGATTACAATGGTTTCCAGCGCCACTGTCAGAATGGTGCGAATTGCACCAGTAATCGCCAGGCAGGCTTGTCTCTTTGTCAATGTACCATACCAGCGTTCCATCCTGACTGCAACTTTCCATTCCATTTCGGTTTAGCTGGATTTTCTATGGCTGGTTGTCATTAATTTCTACCAGCATGTTTCTTATCACTTCTCGTTCCAAAAAGCGAGTTTGTGATTACATCTGGATTGACTATAGGAGCTGGTTCTTCCGTGCCAATTCCCATCGTCTTCCATATTTTATGCAGTTCTTCTCGCTTCCCTTATTAAGATGATGAGCTAAAGGCGAAAAATTAAGTAGGTGTTCTAGTGCCGCTGTCAGACTACTTATCATCGCACTTGTTATGCACATACTGGCAAGCCACTGTAGTTTAATAGTTCCAGTTCAGCTTTCCATTGATCTGTTTTTTAGTCACCAGACTGAGGCAGTGAGGGTTACCATGGGTCTCACCACAGCTGAATACTGCTAGAGCCATTATTTCTTTATTTTGTCGGGTAGATGTGAATTGCAGGTCAGTTTTGCATCAAAAATGATTCCCGGATACTTGACCTTCTGGCTTAGACACAACTACACGATGAAAATTCTTAGCAGTTCAAGTCTCCCAAGCTTCCATTTTCTAGTGAAGGAAATGCCATTTCTCATTGTTTTCAGAGCCCTATGGGCATCCCTCCATTCCCAAAACCTCCTTGGAATCTCCAAATAAAATTGAGGTTGCTGTTCTGTTGAGGTGCATAATTTTATTCACCAACATGTGGTGTCGCCTACTTCCCTCCTTGCAACAGCAGCTATCATGGAATGTTATTGAGAAAACTATTTTTTTAAATCCAAATTTGCCAAAAAAATTAACTAGGCGCTACTGTAATACTTCATAAAGTAATTAACGTAAGTCACTTAAAAAAAGAAATAAAACTGGAATAGTCTGCCCATCTGCTATTTTTAATACTATTTACAGCCAAATAAAAAAATAAAAATATCAGATACACTTTCTTTGACATGTGCTACATTCTCGTACTATTCAAATGGATTTGGTTATCACGTTCATGAGTACTGCTAATAGCTGCAACAGGATTTTTTTATTTCTTGTGTCTTTCAGCGTCATACGTATGAAATTGTTATATTGTCCAGTTAATTGGTATTGTTTATATAAAACGTTCCAAACCAAGTCTACGTTTTCCACTAACATCACCGCCAGAGTACCAGCATTCAGTTTATTTCTTTGTATTGATTAAATTATCAGTACATTTTTTCACTGACAATTTAATTCATGTATAAAAAATCCCAAAAGCCGCGTGATTTTGTCATTATGACAGCGAAAAAAGTTTGCCCTAACTTTTCCAGCGACAATAACGGAACCTAACTTTTAAAAGCATGACAACCAGCATTGTAAACAAATTTTTGATGACGTTATGTCAATTTTTCTCAAACTTGCGTTGTCAGAAAAGTTTTCATTTGTGGAAAGTTCTGAAAATCATTTTAATAATTGTGTTTTTAACAATTGTACTTTTCCGTTAAATTAAATAAACTGATTTACATCTCATTTTTTAATTTATTGATTTACATATTCATTAAATTGTCTTACCGAATTACACTCTAGCTTTTTTTTGAGTCGAAGTAAACTTGACATTTATAATTCGAATTTTGTTGCCACTAGGTAAATCAACTCAAAAAACTGCCAGAAAAAATTACTCGTCCTACGGACTCGTAATTTTTTCAGAGGCAGTTTTTTTCGTTAAATTGCCAGGCAACAAAATTCTTATTGATACATGTCAAGTATACTTCGACAAAAAAAAGCTCTCGTGTAATTATAAGTGACAAATCGCTTCCCAGTCACAAACAACTTGAAGCTGAGTGACTGGACTACTAAGGTACTTGTCAAGTTCCCTACAAAATATGATCTGCATTGCTTGATATAAAAACCTTATGTAAGCCGTAATATCGTATTTACTTTTCAATTTTGAGACCAAAAAGGGTTCTACAATGTTCGTGGATGATATAATTATGTTCCCATTCCACTCTGGTGTCCAATGACGCACATGTATCAAAAGAATCGGAAGTTTTCACAAACCTTGTATGAATATAATCAACTAGGCTCCACCGTTTTAAACAAGATTTTATACCATAAGCAAATTTGTTTCTATCCAGTTTTCCGTTCATAAAATTCATACTGTTCACATAATAACGAATTTTTGGTAGGAAAAGATGAAATTTCTCGTGAATCACAAATTCGGGAATTTGATGTCAGTTCAATTTACTTCTGGTTTTGTAATTAAATAGAAATTTAAACCTCTCGAACTCATTTGGAAATATAACAGTAGCTAATTGCTTTATGATTAATTTGATTTGAATCTCCTCGACAAGTTGAAGAAGCAGGACTTGGAATTTACATTGACACGAATAGTAAACAACAAAAAACGTGAAATGGACTGTCGTAAACCACGATTCGTGTAAACATTTTTTTACAGATGCTCTCTAATGGTTTTTAAATACTTTTTTGTATTAATTTATTAGTCAAGAGGCACCCAACCCAGATATTAAACTCAAAAATATTGTGTGTATGTCATATTATTCAAAAGCTTGATTTTCTAAGTATTAAAAGAAAAACTAGGAATCCCCAACAAAAAGAAAACAAGATTTGAGTGATAATTACTATTTGTAAATTTGTTCAAAGATTATTATTTCTCTAATTCAAAAGATGCCAAATTTAGCGAAAAGAATGTATTTAATGAGTTCATACTTCTAATTGTAACTATTAAACAAATTTTGACCATTTTTAGTTATGCGTGATCCGCCACGGGAAGTGTGGTAGTTGAAAATTGGGGGGTAGTAGCTATGAAGTGTTTAATTATTAAAATTATTTCAAAATATTCTATTGGTATTTTTGAAGAAAGAAATAGCTCCCTAGTGATGAGAAACTGTAAATTGGTCTATTATTTTGAATTCTTTTGTACAATAATTTGTTAAAAAATTACATTTTTAACATTTCTTATACCTACATAAGTAGTCATTCCCAAAGTATTCTTATTTATTAAGGGTTTTCCGACAAGTTTTTCTTGGTAAAAGTTTGTGTATACCCTAAAACTAAACATGTACCAAGAAAATAAAGTGAAACACACATATTATACGAGGAATCCTTTTTTAAGAGAAAAAAACTTTGCTAAAGCGATAAATAGACAATATCTTGTATACGACGGTTTATTTAAAAAGCTTGTAATATCACAAATTACACAACTATTCTGTTATCAACGAGAAATTTTTTTGGAGAGTAAATCCCGGTTCTGACGATGCAATTTCGTCTCTGCAACTCGATCGCGGCGACAAAATTGCTTGCAGTGTAGGTGTTCCAACCATGCAACTGATCAATGCAATCGAGTTGCAAAATAGAACTGGTTCTAATTTTATGCCACAAGTTGCAGCAACTTGGTAACTTTTTGAGTGATTTTTTTACGCAAACCTAAAACTTCTGTCGGTGTGACTAACTGAAATGACAGTTACGAGGTTATCTGTTATTGTGTTATTAGGTTTTCGGGAAACTCATGTTCGAATGGGTCCACGACCCAAACAGTGTTGGACTCATCCCCAAGGGGAGACCGGTGGCGGTCCCCCTCACACTCTCCGCTCAGTAGTATAGCTGTACGGATTCTGGGACAGTTGGTAACCTGTCCATCAGGGTCTCAGCTATAGCCGAAGAACAAGCCCGAAGAAGTATCGACAATGACCAGAGGGTGTACAAGAAGACGTTGAAAGAAGAAGAGATCAAGAGATAAACGATAAGTTTTACAATTATACAGGGGAATATTGAAAGTGTGTACAAGAAGTGCCGACGACAATGACCAGAGGGTTGAGAAGAAGACAAGGAGTATCTAAAGTATCATCCGAAGAAGTCGACAATGACCAGAAGGTCAGAAGAAGAGATCAAGAGATAACCGATAAGTTTA
Organism: Lochmaea crataegi; assembly: GCA_947563755.1. Taxonomy (NCBI): domain Eukaryota; kingdom Metazoa; phylum Arthropoda; class Insecta; order Coleoptera; family Chrysomelidae; genus Lochmaea; species Lochmaea crataegi. The sequence continues at coordinate 27,732,374 of OX387430.1, forward strand.
ACAAATATACAAGGAGTATCGAAAGTATCATCCGAAGAAGAAGTCGACAATGACCAGAAGGTCGAACCAGAAGACCGTCTAACACATCCATAGAAATTTACCATTTAAAAAAATTTTTTTTTTATTTGGCTTCTGTGTGTATTGAACCCGGGACTTCTATTTCCAAGTCCTGCATACATACCACTGTGCTACCAAAGCAACTTATATCACAAGTCTAAGATATGCAATGCAAGAAGCGAAAACGTGTTTGTTGTCTACCCGTGAGACGAGCCTCGCCTAGCCTCAATATTAAAAAACTTTGACATTTTAAAAAGCATTTTATTAACTTTTACAATTATTTAATTATTCCAAAAAAAAAAAAATAGAATGATTTCAATAAAATAGTCTACATACACTTTATTTTATTATATGCTCTTCTCGCAATTCTTCAATGATTGAATTTATTTCATTGACATGACCAGTATGTCCAGCAGCTTGTGATGCAACCAATAGTCGCAATCTGTCCACTAGTTCATTAATGTCATTCCAATGAATGTAATCCATATTATTACTATTTACTTCCATCAAAAGACCTTTTCCTTCAGTGATAGGTGCAATAATTTTTTTATATTTTTCGAGTTTACTACCATCGATTTGTTTATCGGGTTTATAATGTCTTCTATGAGCATTTGTTTTCACAACAATTTTTTTGTAATTATTTTCATCTTCGGCTGTGAAATTATCAGGATATTTCTTGAACAATAATTCATACAAACCAGGAGTTCCCTTGTATCTTTTATTTCCCAAGATTATGTCAGCACCATCTATATTGATTTCAGAATCACCAATAAAAAATTTTTCATTAGTATCATCAAACCTTATTCCATATTTGTGGTCAAATTCCTTATTTTGATTGTCACTTATCATAGTACTGATGTATTTTCTCGGTAGCGTATCATATTGTTCTAAATAGTCTAGAACTGATTGTCTTGCAATGTCAGTAAATCGATCACCACTTGCTGTAGGTAAATCAATTTGTTGTTGCTGTTGGTTATTCTCATCATCATTTTGAACTTGTTGATTTATATCGTCCAAGTGAATATTTTCAATTATGGCTTTTTTCAAGTCACTTGTATCATTATAGTCGTTTTCTTCTTCTTCTGGCATAACTTGCGACATAGTATTTGCATCAGTAGACGTTTGATTGTTTTTTTGAGAACTATCTAATTTGTTTTCAATATTTTTCAAATATTTGGTAATGGGATTAAACATATCTTCCTGAACGACTTCACCTCGTTTCAATTGTTTTAATTTATTTTTTATTATGTTACGCTTTATTATAAGACGTCTTTTTAAATCTTTATTAACCATTATTTGCAAGAAAACGGAAAATATTTAAAAAATATTGATCAGGTCTAGAACAGGTATTGATCAGGTCTAGAACAGGTATTGATCAGGTCTAGAACAGGTATTGATCAGGTCTAGATCAGGTATTGAACAGGTATTGATCAGGTCTTGATCAGGTATTGATCAGGTCTGAACAGGTATTGATCAGGTCTGAACAGGTTTGAACAGGTCTGAACAGGTTTTAAGTAAGTTAGAACTGACTGGAATAAAACTACAAAGTTTCTTTTATACATTTTATTGAAACAAAAAAATCTTATACAAGTGAGTATAATTTTAAGGTTCTGGAACGTATTCTACCAATTCCGTATTCACTGTGTTGTTGGTTGTATGGAATATAAGTTGCATTTAGTTGATGTTGTGGTTTGATGGTTCCATTTTTATAAAGGTATTCAATTCCATTGATGTCATCATAACTAGGTTCATAACCCAATGTATCCATGTAATATTTATTCATTACTGAGTTATAATTATTATTGTCAAGTAATCCTAGAAGATGTCCTATCTGATGAACAATAACCAACTTTAGATTATAATCATTTGAGGTGAAATTTTTTATATTCATATCCCATACAATATTTTTCATTATGTGTATTTCACCACATTGTATGTGATTCAATATTCTTGATCTGGGTACTATTGTATGCGCAACTTCATTGATATCATTTTGAATATCGAAAAAGAGTTTACATTCATAATCAGGTAGACACGTACCACTTAAACGATGTGCATGTGTGTCAAAAACAAAGGTGAGCATCGGTGCCTTCGTATAACAATCAATTTCACAAAACTCGATACCAGTACTATTGCTCCAACTATCAGTAGCGGCATGAATCACTTCCATTTTAGCTGGACTAGCATTCATTGCACACCAAGTTATCACTTGTTTTCTAAATGGTTTTCTATATACATTGTAAAAAAGACCCTCACTCACCAACAACACAAGAAAATAAATTGAGTGTAACATATACATGGTTATGGATTGAATGAATGACTGACGCTCATCAGCTTATATATTATAAAATATGCATATTCAGCAATATTTGGAGGTTATTTTTAAAACATTTTCACTACATTTGTTAAAGGATTATAATTCACTATACGATCATGAATAATTACGCAATAAGCACATGTATTTGTTGGTATATTCTTACTTGTTTCAAATTCTAATCTGATATCCACACTACCAGATTTTAATGATTCATTTTGTCTGCTACAATCAATAGAAAAAATTGTTGCAAGTTCCTTGAATTTCAACATATTAAGACACGGATCACCAGCATACTTGTTATAATATGATTCTTGAAATTGTGCATACATTTCATATAATACAGCGTAGTAGTTTTTATCAAAATTTAAATTCAAATTATCGTAGGGATACATTTCTGAATTTAGGTATAATTTCATGTTTGTAACATTACAATGGTCAAATCGGCTCACATTCTTCACAATATCATTTTTTTTGTTAGATTGAAATCCAACTAAAACATAACGGGGTTTTTCCAACAGACTGGTTGTTTTAATATTCCAGTTATATCTCATTGTTTGTGGTATCAAAGGTAATTCATGACACTCCCAACTGCGAAATGCAAGTTCCAAGTTCTTTCCATTTTCAATGAATTTAAATAAACGTAATTTTTCACTATCTGATACTTGAATGTGTGGTATTTTCCAAACAATTTTTGTTAAATTAACTTTAACTTTTTCTCCTGCCTTTGTAGAAACCACAGCATTAACATCACTTGACGCTCTAATTAGAAAAGCTCTTGACGTATATTGATGATTATTTTTGTGAAATCTTCGAAAAATCCCAATAAAAGTTTTAAAGGCAAACAAACATTGAAATTTCCATCACTATCAATAATTTGTGGTGTTGTAATAGGACTCCAACCTACACTATTGTATCTATTGCAATCCCTATCTGATAATGAAACATAACCCTTAATAGTACTTGTTATACCTGGATTCCGAACTCTGTCCACAACACATCCTCCAATTTCATAACGAATTTCATCAAACAAATAGGAAATTCCATTATTGATAAAGTTTAAGGTGGCACTTTCTTTTCCATCTCCGTCAGTTACACGACCTTCAATGTATAAAAAACTTTCTGATGGTAAAGTGTAAAGATCTTGAGTTTGAATAGGAATACGTATTTCATCGGAATTGTTGAATGTTGTATTTGCATATGGAATGTGACTATGCATTTCACGATTTATAACTGAATTGTCTTCCAGAACCTGATCTCCAATATTTAAAATATTAAAACTCATCTTCAGTATGTTTGCTACCACAATTGAAATTTAGTAAAAAATTTACTCCTGTTCTAAAAACAACTTTTATATTACACCAATATCTTCTTATTCTAGAGGCACCACGTCGTCGTCGTCGTTTCGTGATGATTATAGTAATTTAAATCCCAGAGATATTAAAAATAACTTGTTTTCCGGTGTCAACTCTTGCAAATTTTTCTTTGCACTAAAAGCTGTGTTTGCTTGTTGAGTATTTATACTTATTCGAGGAGTACTATTGTAGATGATTTTTCTTTAAATATTTTTTGAGGCTAGGCGAGGCTCGTCTCACGGGTAGACAACAAACACGTTTTCGCTTCTTGCATTGCATATCTTAGACTTGTCATATAAGTTGCTTTGGTAGCACAGTGGTATGTATGCAGGACTTGGAAATAGAAGTCCCGGGTTCAATACACACAGATGCCAAATAAAAAAAAAATTTTTTTTAAATGGTAAATTTCTATGGATGTGTTAGACGGTCTTCTGGTTCGACCTTCTGGTCATTGTTGACTTCTTCTTCGGATGATACTTTCGATACTCCTTGTATATTTGTTAAACTTATCGGTTATCTCTTGATCTCTTCTTCTGACCTTCTGGTCATTGTCGACTTCTTCGGATGATACTTTAGATACTCCTTGTCTTCTTCTCAACCCTCTGGTCATTGTCGTCGGCACTTCTTGTACACACTTTCAATATTCCCCTGTATAATTGTAAAACTTATCGTTTATCTCTTGATCTCTTCTTCTTTCAACGTCTTCTTGTACACCCTCTGGTCATTGTCGATACTTCTTCGGGCTTGTTCTTCGGCTATAGCTGAGACCCTGATGGACAGGTTACCAACTGTCCCAGAATCCGTACAGCTATACTACTCCGCTCACACCGTCGTCTTCTCCCTAACTATCACTCCTACCTCTCATGTCATATCGAGTCCTTCTCTCCCCCTAACCATGCTCTCTACTACGCCACTAACCTCCGTCCATTCCTCCTCTCCCCTCATTATCTCCACCATGTTCTCCCAATACACCGCCTTCCCTAATTTCCTCTCCAACTTCTTCAGCACTTCCTCGTTTCTCCAGCTTCTAAACACATGCCCCACATCATCCTCCACTTCACACCTCTCGCACACTTCAGTCTCTCTTTTCCCAATCTTGTGGAGGTACTCTACTCTCGACCCATTTACAATGAACACCTGTGTTAAGAAGTAGTTCACCTCCCCGAAATACCGGTCCATCCAATCTCTCCCATTCCCAATCGCTCCTTTTAGCGCGCCCACATACTCCTTCCACCTTTTCTCCATTTCCTCCTCCATCCATTCCTGCACTTCGTCTCTGGTCGCACCCCTCCAGCGTTCTCCTCCTGGGTTCTTTGTTTTCCTAAAAAAACTGTTGCTCTTGTGGATTGTTGAAGAAGACTTAAAATTAAATCAATGAGAATGAGTCAGGATTGGGAAAGAAACTCAACAAAAATTTTTCACCTCATTTAATCTAATCTAGTTCCCCCTCTGTACCCTAGAATCATTTTTGAGATTTTGTTGACATCTATGTCCATTCACGACATATAGTTCATTGCAGATTTCAAAATTGACAGACTGTATAAAAGGAAACATTGGGCAATGTAGCAACCTGTCAAATAAAATTCAATATGGCGTCCCAGGGCGAACAAAAATATGGTTTCGGTATTTTCGTATACACAAGTCTGTTTATTTTAGAGAATGGTGATTTTATTTGGCTTTAATTATCGAATTGTGTCTTGATAATAATAATAAAGAATAAAAAGGTTAGTTTTTAAACTTTTGAGTTACAAATATGTGGATTTCGGACTAATTTTTGATTAAGTTGTGCCCACATAAAAACATTCATTTTTCATTATTTCCGTTTCATTACTATATCTCTTTGTATTTAAATAAGCTAGAGTGATGAATATGCTTTATTTTCAAGAAAAACTGCTATTACGTTATGAACAAATTGATCTAAAAACTTAAACAATAAAATGAGAACATAAAATAAAATAATTTCAACGTTAAAATTACATGGGTAATTGAAATAGGCGATTATTATATGTATTAACATCTTTTAGATCACACAACTTTTAAAATAATTTTCATTCATTCGAATTACATTCCAAAAAAATTAAACTTCTCTCAAACACACTGCAATACCATAAGTCGTAGAGTCGTAGGGAACTGTTTTTGATTTTACGCAATCAAAATGGAATCATTTTATCTTACAATCTACTTGATCGAACAATATCATGGGTCTACCATCATCAAAATCTTTACAAAAAAGAGCTTTTCTTTCTTTCTTTCGTCAAACTTCTGCATGGGATGAGGATATGCTTGCAATAAAATTTTGAACTGTTAACGTTGTAGTCTTATTCATCTATGGAAACTTCCTCCGTATGTTTCTCAGGTACTTCTTTTCCATACATAGGATATTGCTAATATAACATTCAAAATAATGAACTCACTAAAACAAATACTTTATTGACTAAAGAAGATCCTACTTCCAGCACAATGCCAAATTCAAAATATTTTCAGGCATATAAAACTGGTGCAAAAACATTGAGAAAATACCAAATAAATATTTAAATTCATATCTAGGATTTCATTCATTTCTCAAATGTGGTTGAAATCCAATGAAGGTTTTCAAACAAACACATAGTCAAACCACAGCGTATACATAGGTAATATAAAACACACTATAATAAAATCAACGAAAAAATTCTTGAACACTACCATTGAATAGGCAATACAAAACTGACCAGCTGTCCAAATTGTTTGCCCTGGACGGCCATATTAGGTCACATGATCTGGATTGCCTAATTCCAACAAATAACATCTACTTGTCTAGTGATAATATCAAAGCAGTATCATCAAACGCTGCTAGATTCGTTCAGGGTTCGTTTTCTATACTCGTGGATTTTATCATTTTTATTTTCGGTCTATACGATGACATTTTAAGTTATAAGATGTTGATGTGTTCTAAATTCAGTATAACTTAGTATTTCATACACACTGAATGAATGAATTCCGTGATAACTCACTTGCAATTTATTTTATATTCATTATTTTCAACTCTTTATCCCATTTTAGGGAGATAAATTGCCATCTTCACCTCATCCTATTCAATTAAGTAACATGTTTTAAAAACAATACATTGTCCAGCTCTGTATATTATCGTAGATATTAGAAATGTCGAATTAGATCGAAAATAGACAAGTATTTATTAAATAACCGTTAATTTTCTTGTATGATAAATTGATTACCAAATACAATGTTCATTATCATCTATGTTATTAATTTTAAATAATTTGATTATCGTTTATAACTATTGTATGCAAATATTTATCTAGTAAATATCTAGAATTTTAACCAGTTCATTGTTCCTAGCTCAAATTGACATCATTTTTTAATATCAAACTGTACATCTGGGAACACGGAAGTGCCTCCACTAAGTCGAAAAAGAAAACACAGGCCCCTCTATAACTCCGTGGTGAAACTAAAAGCCTGAATCTTCAGTGAACAAGACAGAATAATATACTCGTACAGTAGTCGCCAATTACTTAGAAGTACTAGACATGTGGGATAGCGATATCGATTGTTTCATATGGACGGCTATTGGTGAAGCAAATTTGAGCTAACGTTCAATCAGTGTAAAACAGTAGAGTGCAAACATTTTTATTCAAATTTTGATCTCAACTTTCATCCAACATGCATATTTAATAAAATTACGTTAAAATAGCTGAATAAAGTAAATAGTATATAAACCCGGCTAAAGACAATCGGCTAATAATAGTTGATGATGGAGGTGAAATGGGTTTTATTAAGGACAGCCTTTTATTATTGTAACATGTCTATCGACCTGTTTCGATTTTACAGAATAAATCCTTTTAATTAGCGCTCGTCGTCACTAGCCACATCCAATTATAGTTCTGTGATCCCAAACTCTTCAACCCTGACCGTAAGACAATTGACGCCTGCCAACGGACGCTTCCATTTTTTGCACAACGCCACGAGAAACACCCCTTTCCGTTTTCGACCGCCTACGGGAAAACATCATCTTTCGCTATCTTTCATATCTTAAGTACCTATCTTATGAATTTTGCTGTGGTAAGCATAGCCCCTAGGCTAGAATATAACCCCGAGGATATAACCCTAGGCTAGAATATAACGCCGAGGATATAAACCCAAGAATATAACCCTAGGCTAGGATATAACCCAAGAATTTAACCCAAGAATATAGCCTAGGTTACAACCCGAGGATATAAAGCCAAGGATAGAACCCCAAAATACCGCCCTAGAACAGAACACATCAGTTCAGATCAAGACCTGACTTCTTCTCCAGGAAACCACTTCATCTAAGCTAAGTACCTATAAAAGTACAAATTCCGTTATTCATTTCCTGTGGCAGAATAAATTAAAAATTTGTTTTCAATTCTTTTTTTTATTAGAAATCCTCAACTATAAAAGTTGAGGGAGATATCGCCCGGGGTGATTTTTAGTAACTTTTTTATTTTTTAACTTTCATTTAAATTTTACAAGGCGTTTCTACCTTTTCCGCCTTAGTTTTTTCTTAGTCCTTTCTATCGTCAAAAAGGTAGTGGCGCCCTCAACTCTTACAACCCTTCTGTTATCCTTGTGTGACATAAACTTGGGGTCGAATCACCCTTGAGAGGAGTCTCTAGCCGGAGCCCTTCGAGCTGGTGCCCTGTGGGGTACAGGCATTTACAGTTGACCCGTCTGGGGGCGGGCTCACAAGAATACCCCCAGGGGATAGCCCACCTGTCGTAAAAGGCGACTAATAGGTTAGATTCCCAGGAATCTAGAGGAGTAAACCTCGATAAAAAACCAGCAACATAGGGAAGGCAGCTATGTTGTGGTGTAGTGTAGGCAACGGAAGCCACTGCGTCCGGAGGCAACCGTGAGAAAAAGCCTAGAGGAGTAAACCTCGATAAAACAATCCGTAATCTACGTTGTTAGCTACCGTGGCAATGGATGAATGGCTGCGCGAAAGTCAGTCAGAAACGGTGCCTCCGGGATACCTGGTGACCTCCCGGAGTAACCAGCCTTACCACCACAAGCGGGGCTCTGTGGTGGTGGACATTCAATTCCCTAGCTACTCGTGGGATGGAATATGGACAAAGAAGAAAGCAAAATAGAACAGGAGGTTATGGATGAAGAAAGGCAAGGAAATGGAATTTTTGGTAAGTCGACGAAGGTAAAACGAACGCCTGATAAGGCGGGGGAGACGAGAGGGTGGAGTGATACTGGAGTAAAGAGAAAGGAGGTATCGCCTCTGGAGGACAAGGAACAGAAGAGGAAACTGAAGGAGAAAGGAAAGAAGGAAATGGAGGATTGGAAGGAAGAAGAGAGGGGGGGAGTGTAGAGAGATTGAAGGATATGGTAAGGCGACTGGAGGAGAAGGTGGAAAGGCTGGAGGAAGAGAAGGCAGCGGCAGAGGGGCGGGTCAATGAATTGGAGAGGTTGAGGGGGGAGGACGATAGCAACGGGATAATGCAAACACGATGGGAGGTGGGGCAAAGAGACTGGGAAGGATGGCTGGAGGTTAGAGATAGGGACTGGGATGGTAAAAAGGGGGAGGGAATAGAGGTGAAGGTGGGAAATCCAATATTAGGGGATGAAAAGGTAAAGGTGGTATGGGTGACCAAGGAAGACAGTGGAATGGAGAAGGGAATACAGAGGATGTTTAGGGATAGGTACCCGATGCTAGGGGAAAAAGGAGAGGAAATGGAGTGGGTCAAGGAGGTACGCACTACGGAAAGGAATGGGGTAAGGGTGAAGACGGAGGAGTTGATCTGTCGGATGGAGGGAGATTGTAGGGATGAGAAAAGGGTGTTTGAGCTGATGAGTCCACTGTTTGGGGTAGTGGGGAGCGGGGACAGCATTGGACTCCACAGGCTTGAGCAGGTAGAGGTGGAGGTGCTGAAGAAGATGGTGGCGTGGGTGAGAGGTGGCGGAGGTAACAATCTATACAGATGGGGAGAAGGAGAAGGAGGGTAGAAATGGGGCGATAATCCTGAAGGATATCGGGGAAGTCGATCAGGAGGGGATCGAGAGGATTAAGAAGGGGTTGAGGGAGATGACAGGGGAGTGGGTGGATAGACTCAGAGTCTCAAGAAATAAGGAGGTGGTAATAGAGGCAAAGAAGGGGGTTGAGGTGAGGGGAATTCAGGGGGAGGTAGGAAGGGTAACAGGAGCTAGGGTGGTCGAAGCGGGGAGGGGAACAAAAACCATTAAAATGGTAGGGATAGAACCGTGGATGGAAGATGAAAAGGTGAGGGGGAAAATAGAGAATTTGATTGGGAAAGGGACAACGGTGATTAAAGTGGTAAGGGAGAGGAACGGGATGAAAATGGCGGTGGTGAGGGCGGAATGGGAAAAAGCGGTAGCCTTGTTGAACAAAAAGGAGATTAGATTGGGGTGGAACAGGGTAAATATTATAGAGGGTAGAGAGGATGACAGATGCTTTGGATGTGGGATTAAGGGCCATAAAGTAGCTTTGGATGTGGGATAAAGGGCCATAAAGTAGCAGGGTGTAAGGTGAAGGTAGTCAAGGAGAGGAGTAAGTGTTGGCTTTGTAAGAGCGAGGATCACATGGCGAGAGACTGTCGGCAGGCTTTCCTTTGTAAGGTATGTGGGGAAAGGGGACACAGGCCAGGGGAGATAGAATGTAGTAGGGGAAGGGAAGAAGTAGAAGGAGACGATAGAAAAGGTGAAGGAAAAAATGAGAGGGACCCTCTGGACCCCTCAGAGGGGACGAGTCTGGTCGAATAGGAGGAAGGGGACAGCATTGCGCGGGAAGGAGGAATGTAGGGGATGTATGGAGAGTGTAACAGATAAATTTAGGGAAATGCAGGATAGCGCATGATATATTGGATGAAGTGATTTTTAGGAGGGAAGTGGATGTAGTGTGTGGATCCGAGGTGAATGCTAGATATGTGGGGAAGCAGGGATGGATTATGGACGATACAGGAGAAGCAGGAATAAGAGTGGTGGGGGATGGATTGAGGGCGGATGAAGTGAGGAAGGGAAATGGATGGGTGGTAGTGCGAATGGGAGACATGGTGGTGTATAGTGTGTATATAAGCCCAAATGTCAGCCTGGAAGAATATGAGAGGAGCATGACAGGATTAGAGGACGATCTGAGGGTGTCAAAAGGAAAAAGGAGGATCATAAGGAGAATGGTGGCAGGGGACTTCAATGCGAAGAATACTATATGGGGGGGGGGGTAAGAAAACGGACAGGAGAGGGGAGATCCTTGAGGAAGTGTTAACATCCAACGGGTTGGTGGTGCTGAATGATGGACTACTGCCCACCTTCGTGAGGGGTGACGGGGGTTCATCATTCATTGATATAACAGCATGTGATGAATGGCTGTGGGAAAGAGTGTTTAGTTGGGGGGTGCTGGAGGATGAGGAAAGCTTGAGCTTACATAGGTATGTGGAGTCGGATATAAGGAAAGAGAGAAAGGATTTAGTGGAAGAGTGGGAATGGAAGTGGACGAAAGCCGAGGCAGAGAGAATGAGGAAGAAAGTAAGAGAAGAGATAGGAAGGGGACTTGGACATGATGCAGATGAATTGTACAATGTGATACAGGGCTGCAAAAGAGAGGGAAAGAGGGGTAATAGGCGTGAGCGGAGGGCCATTTACTGGTGGAATGAGGAAATAGAGGAGCTGTGGAGGGAGTGTAAGGAAGAACGAAGACGGATGCTGAGAGGAAGAGGAAGGATAGAGGGAAGAGGGAGATATAAAGAGAAGAAGAAGGAACTGGAACGTAGAGTGGAGAGGGAAAAAAGAGGGAAGTGGGAAGAGTTACTGGGGGAATTGGAAAACAATCCATGGGGAAAGGCGTATGAGATAGCGGTGAAGAGGATGGGTGGAAATAGAAACGAGGTTCTAGAGGAGGATTGGGAGAAGGAGATTATAGAGAAATTGTTCAAAGGGGGAGAAGGAGGAGTGGGTGGCAGAATTCAGGAAATCCAAGATACAAGGGGGGTAGTGAAAATGAGGGGGATAAGGCCGGTAGAGAAGTGGGAGGTAGAAATATTAAAGTGAGAAAAGCCCCAGGGATAGATGGCCTGAGGGGTGATATGGTGAAGAGGCTGTTGGATGACAATAGGGAGTACTTCTGGGAACTATTCAACAGGGTGCTGAGGGAGGAGGAGTTCCCGGAAGGATGGAAGGTAGCCAGGGTGATACTGATGAAGAAGGCGGGTAGAGAGGGGAAGCGGGCGGGGGACTATAGGCCTATCAGCCTGCTGTGTGGTATGGGTAAATTGATGGAGGGGATAATAAGGGATAGGATTGAGGAGGAAGTTGGTAGGAATGGGGGTTTTAGGGTAAACCAGCATGGGTTCACGAAGGGGAAATCTTGCATCTCGGCACTGAGCAAGGTGATGGGTTTGGTGGAAAGAGCTAGGGAGGGCAGCTGGAGGAAGAAGAAATTGGCCCTACTCGTGTTCTTCGACGTCGGGAACGCGTTCAACAGTGTCAGCAAACGGGCAGTGTTGAGCGCGTTGCTGAGGCTTGGAGTGGAGCAGGAGCTGGTTAACCTGGTGGAGGACTACCTGACGGGGCGTGTGATTATAGACTCCAGAGGGAGGAGATATGAGATGGAGGCTGGAGTGCCTCAGGGCTCGGTTCTTGGACCGACGCTCTGGAAGTGTGTGTTTGATGAGGTTTGTGGGATAGTATGTAAAGAGGGATGTGAGATTACGGTGTATGCGGATGATGTGTGTCTGGTATGTACGGCAAAGGGAGAGGCGGAGATAGAAAGAAAGGCGGAGAGAATGTGCAGGAAGATTGTGGAGAAGATAGAGCGGTGCGGACTGGAAGTGGCGGAAGAGAAGACGGTGGAGTTGCTAGTGAAGGGACGGAGCAGGGCAAGGGAAGTGGGGGTGATGGTTAAGGGAAGGAGAATTCGCATGGAGGAGTCTGTGAAATACCTAGGGGTGTGGTTGGATAGCCAATTATCCTTCAAAACCCATATGGTAAAGGCGGCAGAGAAGGGTAAAGTGAGGGCAGCATGGCTGGGGAGATTGATGTGTAATGTGAAAGGGCCGGGAGAGTGGAAGAGGAGGGTAATTGGTAGGACGGTAGAGCAGAGTATGCTGTACGGTGCGGAGGTGTGGGGTGAAAGAGCGGGGGTGAATGCGAGGGTTAGGCCACTTCTGCGGGTGCAGAGAGGGATACTGCTGAGGGTGGTGCAGGGGTACAGGACAGTGGGTGGACTGGCAGCAGCGGTGCGTGGCAAGGTCCTACCCATTGGACGTGTTGGCTAGAGCTAGGAGCAAACGCTGGAGGGGTGCGACCAAAGAAGAGGTACGGGAATGGATGGAGGAGGAAATGGAGAGAAGTTGGGAGGAGTATGAGGGCGCGCTAAAAGGAGCGATTGGGAATAGGAGAGATTGGATGGACCGGAAATTCGGGGAGGTGAACTACTTCTTGACACAAGTGCTCACTGGACATGGGTCGAGAGTAGGGTACCTCCACAAGATTGGGAAACGAGAGACTGGTGTGTGCGAGAGGTGTGAAGTGGAGGATGATGTGGGGCATGTGTTTAGATGCTGGAGGAACGAGGAAGTGCTGAAGAAGTTGGAGAGGAAACTAGGGGAGGCGGTGTACTGGGAAAACATGGTGGAGATAATGTTGAGGGGGGAGGAGGAATGGATGGAGGTGAGTGGAGTAGTAGAGAGCATGGTAAGGGGGAGAGAAGGTCTCGATATGGCATGAGAGGCAGGAGTGATAGGAGGGAGAAGATGACAGTGTGAGCGGAGAGTGTGCGAGGGACCGCCGCCTGTCTCGAAGTATGCTAGGGTAGTGATTCCGAGGCGGGGGTAACGGTGAGTTTGAGGAAAAAAAATTATATTATTTTTTTTTACAGTTACAAATTGGCGCCCAACTAAAAGCATACATTTACCGTTACATTATTTAACCATCCGTAGGGCGCAACTGATCGAATTGATACATGGCTCATATATTACGGTGCTACTCTAAGACGCATGACTATTGCCACCTCCCCATTTGTGTAGCTTCGCGCCTCTAAGAATCATAAACCACCGTTACGATTAGTAGGAATGGAGAACTATCGATAGTCCCGACCATCGATATTTATCGATAGTTCTATTTTTACTATCGATTATTATCGATAGTTTTACATCGGTAAAGTTGACATCTGACTTCCCTATCACTCTGTTGTTTACCTTGTTCAATTTTAATTTGGAGCGTTATTGTTAGCGTTAGCTTTTAGGTATTATTAATTTGTGTTATTTTGTGTCTGAATTTTTAAATATTAAAATTTGAACAAACAATTTTAAAAATGGTCAAAAATTGTCAAAAGTTGTTAAAAATTTGGAAAATGGTCAATAACTGTTAAAAATTGTTAAAAGTCGTCAAAATTTTGAAAAATGGTAAATAATTGTCTAAAATGGTCATGGATGGTCAAAATTTTGAAAAAGGTCAATTATTTGTCAAAATTTTGAAAAATGGTCAATAATTGTCTAAAATGGTCAAAAATGGTCAAAAATGGTCAAAAATGGTCAAAATGGGTCAAAATTGGTCAAAAATTGTCAAAAATGATCAATAATTGTCAAAAATATTTTAATATGATAAAAAATTGTCAGTAATTGTCAAAAATGGTCAATAATTGTTAAAATTATGAAAAATGGTCAAAAATTGTCAAAAACGGTCAATAACTTTCAAAAAATTTCAAAAATGGTCGAATATGCTAACAAATTGTCAAAAATATTGAAAAATGTTCAATAATTGTCAAAAATTTTGAAAAATGGTCAATATTTTTGAAAAATTGTCAAAAATAGTCAATAATTGTCAAAAATGGTCAATAATTATCATTGATAGTCAATATCTGTTAAAATTTTGAAAAATGGTCAAAAATTGTTAAATATTTTGAAAAATGGTCAAAAATAGTCAATAATTGATAAAATTTTGAAAAAGGGTAAAAAATTGTTAAATATTTTGAAAAATGGTCAAAAATTGTCAAATATTTTGAAAAATTGTCAAAAATGATCATTAATTGTTAAAATTTTGAAAAATGGTCAAAAATTGTCAAAATTCCGAAAAAATAGTCAATAATTGTAGATAACCGTCAAAAATGGTCAATAATTGTCAAAAATTGTCAAAATATTTTTAAAATAGTCAAAAATGGTCTAATAAGAAAAAAAGCCTTACAATATTCCGAGGGTTGCGAATCTTACCGAATCCGTCTTAGATTCTGACAGTTTAAAATAATGATTGTATTCACACGTAATATACTCTCTCCCGTCTCTCTCTCTCTTTCTCTTCCATATCTCTCTGTCTCTCCCATCCCTCTCTCTCACTCATCTTTCTTTCTCTCTCTCCCATCTCTCTCTCTCTTTCTCTCCCATTTTTCTTTCTCTCTCTCATCTTTCTTTCTCTCTTTCCTATCTCT
Organism: Lochmaea crataegi; assembly: GCA_947563755.1. NCBI lineage: Eukaryota > Metazoa > Arthropoda > Insecta > Coleoptera > Chrysomelidae > Lochmaea > Lochmaea crataegi. The sequence continues at coordinate 27,747,495 of OX387430.1, forward strand.
TTCTCTTTCTGTCTCTCTCCCATCTCTCTCATATCTCACTCCCATCTCTCTTTTCCATCTCTCTCTCATCCCCTCTCCCCCCCATCCTTCTCTCTCTATCATCTTTCTTTCTTTCTCTTTCTTTCCCTCTCTCTCCCATCTCTCTATCTCATATATCTCTCTTTCTCTCTCTCTCTCTCTCTCTCTCTCTCTCTCTCTCTCTCTCTCTCTCTCTCTCTCTCTCTCTCTCTCTATGTCCCATTTTTTTATCGCATTTTTATTCCATATCAGCTTTCAAAATATATGCTCTTCACCTAAACATCTCAACTATCGATAGTACCGAAAACTATCGATTTTTTTCGATAGTCAAAAATATCGATAATTATCGATAAACCATCGATAGTTCTCCAATCCTAACGATTAGTGCCTGAGAAGTGTTTGCGCTGTTAGGATATATTTGATTATATCATTTTGATATATTGCGCCTAGCAAAGTAGAGTAGCACCGTAATATATGAGCCATGGATCAATTTGATCAGTTGCGCCCGACGGAAGTTAAGCAGCCTGTTCTGTTTTATTGTAGCTTTTTAAAAAATCTTTTATAAATGAGACAAATGAGTTATCTTCATTTACTTTGAACTAAAAAAGTCAAATTTCAATAATATCGATTTTTATTTCCAAATTTGTTTCGATTGATCAAATTGATATTGCGCCCGACGGAGGTCAAAGAAGCATTGCGCCCGACAGATGGTTAAATCAGGAAGCAAGTCTGGAGATTCTCAAAATTACAGGAAATGGGTAAAAGAAAAAGTAATACCAAATTTACCTGCAAATATTTTACCTGTTTTTCCTAGACATGCAATTACATTTTTGTTTAGTATCAAAGTATAAACAACAGCAGACTAGGTACTCTTTGGTAATTCCACTATATAGTGAAAGTATGATTTTACTTAGTACAACAGTTAAATTTATTCACAAGTTTATAACATCCTGTAGCATTCTGTCACAAGTAACAATTTTTTTAAATTAATTTTATAATAAAACATGAAATTTGAGGGTTCTATTGAAATCTGTGAAAGGGCAGAAGTTAAACATTAAGAGTAAAAAACTTACCAATGGAAATTGTTGTAATCCAATCTAGAACTTTTTAGTGTTGTTACCATGGAGAAATAAAAAAAAAGAGCAAAAAACTGGTGAGGTTGGTGAATCTTGAAAAGAAAAGATTCCACAGCGAGTTTTCCTTGGTATTATCAAGGAAATGTAGCAGAGTTCGTGATAAAAAAATTCTACGAGTTTGAACAAACTTGTGTTTGGTAAATATACCTCTCATTATTATATTTTTGGTAATTTGTATCCATTTCAAAAGAAGTGCCGTCGTCTGCAGTTGGTTGTTCCAGTTAAGAAAAAATAAGATTGGGTTATCTACTTGATGCCAAAGTAGATATAAGGGTCGTCTTCTTGTTGTGAGGCTTGAAGGTTTTTTCACAATTTTCCCTGTACTTCGTGTGCTGTTGCTGGTGAAGTTTTTCTCACTAAGCCCTTGGAAGGTTTGAATAGTGCTCCGTGGGTACATTTCGTCGGTGATTGTATTTAATTTTTTAAAAAAAGGTATTTGTTGTGTGTCTAACCACAGAATTTAATTGACATATGACATAAACCATAGAACCAATATTAGTGTGTTATTGAGAAGCACCATAGTTAAAAAAAATACTGATTCTATGTTTTAAAATATTTTTATTAATTATTTCATATTTGTTTCACGAGTATAAAGTATGTCTTATTTAAATTAAGATATAGTAGTATTTAGTTCTGTTTATATATTACGTTTATTGTTCAATTTTACTTTTAATTTGTTTACGTCACGTCTGACGTCATTATATTCATTTAGAGAGCAACTAAAAAAATAAATTGTCATTTGAAGTTTTGTTGGTATTTTATTTATGCTGGAGATTCTATTACCATAAATAGTATAAAGGATTTTTAAGAAAAATTGCTCGAATTTGAAGATTATAATCATATTATAATATTACCACCTGTTCACCCTGATAGAAATATAATTCTCATATTCTTTTTTACTATTGTGTATCTGAGCTAGACCGAAACAAAAATTAATAATTTCATTTAAAGTAAAAACATTAAACTTTATCAATAACTGAACTAATAGCAACCCTGATTTGATTTTTTTTAATTCAAAATATTGTTACAATTGTCACCATAACTCTTTCTAAAATTAAAATTACAAAATATTGTAATAATATAAACACAGATTGCCTATTGAAACCATAACTGTAATTATAGTTGAACGCAGTTAATCACAATGCAATTACATTCGCTTGCTGTAAATAGTGTAAGGTATATATTTTGCAGATTTATCTCAGTATGTTAGCAAAAGAAATATTATTAGGTGCTTTTATTTTGTTAGTAGGTATAATAATTAATTAACGACTTGAACCGATGCCACTGCCTATCATCATTTATTCGTCTGACGTTAAATTAATTAACTTACAACATTCCATAGTGGCCGTACCAATATTAGACGTCTTTATTTCCTTGATAAAGATAACTTTTCCATAAGAAAATTAAAAAAAACTACACGTTACGTATGGACATCTACTGTTGTTGTTGTAAAGTTGTGGACTTGCAAGATCCACAGGTTGGACCAAAAGGGCCAGGTGGACAGCTTGGTGCAAACGGTACTGTATTTACAGGTTGATTCAGCAACTTTAGCGGTAAATCAGGTGAACAATATGAGATATAACTTAATTTGTAGTTGATTAATGTGAAATAAATAAGTACTTAAAATTGACGATATTATAACCATATGAAAATAATCTACTATTTTAAATAGACCTAGGTGACCAAATTGATGTATTCAAAAGCAGAACTCAAGCCACTAGAGCGTATATTTTGTTGTATGAGGAGCGTATTGCTGTGTACGAGTCATAGTTTTTTATTAGTTATCTAATATTGATGCGGTCGTTATGAAAATTTGTTAATTAACTAATTCGGTAACAATTAATTTGTTGGATGAATTCTCCCATAGATGGATACTAAATAAATGTACCTTATTTGCCTTACAAAATATCTCAGAACTTTTTGCGATAAAACTGCATAAAGTTTGAAATTGTGTTGGACTCATCCCCAAGGAGATGCCTACCAACCAAACCCACCTCAAACTCGCCGTTACCCCCGCTTCGGAATCACTACCCTAGCATACTTCGAGACGGGCGGCGGTCCCTCGCACACTCTCCGCTCACATCGTCGTCTTCTCCCTAACTTCCACTCCTACCTCTCATGCCATATCGAGTCGTTCTCTCCCCCTGACCATGCTCTCTACTACGTCACTTACCTCCATCCATTCCTCCTCCCCCCTCAACATTATCTCCACCATATTCTCCCAATACACCGCCTCCCCTAGTTTCCTCTCCAACTTCTTCAGCACTTCCTCGTTCCCCCAGCATCTGAACACATGCCCCACATCATCCTCCACTCCACACCACTCGCACACTCCAGTCTCTCTTTTTCCAATATTGAGGAGGTACCCTACCTTCGACCCATGTCCAGTGAACACATGTGTCAAGAAGTAGTTTACCTCCCCGAATTTCCGATCCCCCTAATATTCCTCCCACCCTCTCTCCATTTCCTCCTCCATTCATTCCTGTACTTCCTCTCTGGTCGCACCCCTCCAGCGTTAATTTCTGGCTCTAGCCATCACGTCCTATAGGTAGGTCCTTGCCAGCACCGCTGCTGCCAGTCCACCCACTGTCCTGTACCCCTGCACTACCCTCAGCAATGATCCTCCTCTTCCACTCTCCCGGCCCCTTCACATTACTCATCAATCTCCCCAGCCATGCTGCCCTCACTTTCCCCTTCTCTGCCGCCTTCAACATTTGTGTTCGGAAGGATAACTGACTATCCAACTACACCCCTAGGTATTTCACACACTCCTCCATGCGAATTCTCCTTCCCTTCACCATCACCCCCACTTCCCTCGTCTTGCTCCGTCCCTTCACTAGCAACCCCACCGTCTTATCTTCCGCCACTTCTAGTCCGCACCGCTCTATCTTCTCCACAATCTTCCTACACATTCTCTCCGCCTTTTTTTCTATCTCCGCCTCTCCTTTTGCCGTACATACCAGACACACATCGTCCGCATACACCGTAATCTCACATCCCTCTTCACATACTATCCCAGAAACCTCATCAAACACACACTTCCATAGCGTCGGTCCAAGAACCGAGCCCTGGGACACTCCAGCCTCCGTATCATACCTCCTCCCTCTAGTGTCTACTATCACACGTCCCGTCAGGTAGTCTTCCACTAGGTTAACCAAACCCTCCCCCACTCTTAGCCTCAGCAACGCGCTCAACACTGCCCGTTTGCTGACACTGTTGAACGGGTTTCCGACGTCGAAGAACACGAGTAGGGCCAATTTCTTGTTCCTCCAGCTGCCCTCTCTGCCCTCCCCCTCATTTTCCCTACCCCCGTAGTATCCTGGACTTCTCGAATCCTGCCTCCAACTCCTCCTTCCCCCCCTGTGAACAATTAGCCTATAACCTCCTTCTCCCAATCTTCCTCTAGCACTTCGTTCCTATTTCCACCCATCCTCTTCACCGCTATCTCATATGCCTTTCCCCATGGATTGTTTTCCAGGTCTTTCAGTAACTCTTCCCACTTCCCTCTTTTTTCCCTCTCTACCCTACGCTCCAGTTCCTTCTTCTTCTCGTTGTATCCCCCTTTTCCCTCTATCCTTCCTCTTGCCCTCAGCATCCGTCTTCTTTCTTTCTTACACTCCCTCCACAGCTCCAATATTTCCTCATTCCACCAGTAATTAGCCCTCCGATCACGCCTATTGCCCCTCTTTCCCTCTCTTTTACAGCCCTGTATCACATTGTACAATTCATCCACATCATGTCCAAGTCCCCTTTCTATCTCCACTCTTACTTTCTTCCTCATACACTCTGCCTCGGCCTTCGTCCACCTCCATCCCCACTCTCCCGATAAATCCTTTCTCCCCTTCCTTATATCCGTCTCCACATACCTATGTAAGCTCAAGCTTTCCTCATCCTCCAGCACCTTCCAACTTCTCACTTTTTCCCCCAGCCATTCATCACATGCAGTTATATCAATGAATGACGAACCCCCGTCACCCCTCACGAAGGTGGGCAGTAGTCCATCATTCAGCACCGCCAGCCCGTTGGATGTCAACACTTCCTCCTGGATCTCCCCTCTCCTATCCGTTTTCTTCCCCCCCCCCATGCAGCATTGAAGTCCCCTGTCACCATTCTCCTAATTATCCTCCTTTTCCCTTTTGACACCCTCAGATCGTCCTCCAATCTTGTGATGCTCCTCTCATATTCTTCCAGGCTGACATTTGGGCTTATATACACACTGTATACCACCATGTCTCCCATTCGCACTACCACCCATCCGTTTCCTTTCCTCACTTCATCCGCCCTCAGTCCATCTCCCACCACTCTTATTCCTGTCTCTCCTGTATCATCCATAATCCATCCCTGCTTTCCCACATATCTAGCATTTACCTCGGATCCACACACCACATCCACTTCCCTCCTAAAAATCACTTGATCCAATATATCATGCGCTATCCTGCATTTCCCTAAATTTATCTGCAGCACCCTCCATCCATCCCCTTCATTCCCTCTTCCCGCGCACTGCACTCCCCTTCCTCCCATTGGTCCAGACTCGTCCCCTCTGAGGGGTCCAGAGGGTCCCTCCCATTTTTTCCTTCCTGTTTTCCATTGTCTTCATTTACTCCCTTCCTTCCTCTACTACATTCTATCTCCCCTAGCTTGTGTTCCCTTTCCCCACATACCCTACAAAGGAAGGCTTGCCGACAGTCTCTCGCCAAGTGATCCTCGCTCTTACAAAGCCAGCACTTACTCCTCTCCTTGACTACCTTCACCTTACACCCTGCTACTTTATGGCCCTTAATCCCACATCCAAAGCATCTGTCATCCTCTCTACCCTCTATAATATTTACCCTGTTCCACCCCAATCTAATCTCCTGTTTTTTTAATAAGGCTACCGCTTTTTCCCATTCCGCCCTCACCACCGCCATTTTCATCCCGTTCCTCTCCCTTACCACTTTAATCACCCTTGTCCCTTTCCCAATCAAATTCTCTATTTTCCCCCTCACCTTTTCATCTTCCATCCACGGTTCTAAACCCTACCATTTTAATGGTTTTTGTTCCCCTCCCCGCTTCCACCACCCTAGCTCCTGTCACCCTTTCCACCTCCCCCAGAATTCCCCTCACCTCAAATCCCTTCTTTGCCTCTATAACCACCTCCCTATTTCTTGAGACTCTGAGTCTATCCACCCACTCCCCTGTCATCTCCCTCAACCCCTTCTTAATCCTCTCGATCCCCTCCTGATCGACTTCCCCGATATCCTCCAGGATTATCGCCCCATTTCTACCCTCCTTTTTCTTTTCCCCATCTGTAGAGATTGTTACCTCCAGTATCACTCCACCCTCTCGTCTCCCCCGCCTCATCAGGCGTTCGTTTTACCTTCGTCGATTTACCAAAAATTCCTTTTCCTTGCCCTCCTTCATCCACAACCTCCTGTTCTATTTTGCCTTCTTCTTTTTCCATATTCCATCCCACGAGTATCTAGGAAATTGAATGTCCACCACCACAGAGCCCCGCTTGTGGTGGTAAGGCTGTTTACTCCGGGAGGTCACCAGGTATCCCGGAGGCACCGTTTCTGACTGACTTTCGCGCAGCCATTCATCCATTGCCACGGTAGCTAACAACGTAGATTACGGATTGTTTTATCGAGGTTTACTCCTCTAGATCCCTGGGGATCTAACCACTTAGTCGCCTTTTACGACAGGTGGGGGTATTTTTCTGAGTGGTCCCGCCTCCAGACGGGCATGGTATAAGATACTGGACTTCGAATATACACCAAGTGAATTCGCAAAAACAAATAACAAATGTTTAATGATTGTAGACCGGTAGCCCATGACACAAGTAGAATAAAGCTATTCCCCAATTCCAAAGCTGGATAATCGACGCCTTAGTGAAAATTGAAAATCTTATGTATGCCACTAATTTTTTTAACATGTAGTTAGATAAAAAAATCTAAACTTTTTTCGGCATACATAAGTTGTTGTTTTTTCACCTTTTTATCAATTCATCACCCTTGCTTATCAACCTTAGTATTTGTATGCCATGTTATTTTAGGATGATAGAGTAGTACCCAAGGAATGCATCCAAGTATACGGCATCCATAAACTAATTGTTGCAGTTTCGTGAAAATTCTAAGATTTTCAATTGTGTCTTGGGGAATAGCCTTATTCTACTTGTTTTTCACATGAAACTCGATGGTGAATACAGCATCCATTCTAAATAATGAAGCCTACATGTCTCATGGGCTACCGGTCTATTGAAGTAATGTTAGTTTTACAAATACAGAATAAAATCAAGGGCGTACTGAATCACTTGAAATTGTAAAGTAATTAAATTGGAAAACCGACTTCAAAAAACACAAAATTAACACAAATGAACTAAAAAGCAAAGAATAAATGTGTTATACAACAGTTGTCTATTATGTAATTAGTGGTTGTTTTATAACTTTGGAGTCGGTGCCAAGTAAAATATAATCATCCCCTTCATGTCGACCGTGACAGGACAGTAACAAATAATAAGAGTTTTAATAATCGCCAACCCGATCCACTACAAGTTTGTAAGGACAAAACCAAAGGAAAGAGGAGTATCAGCTTTATATTAATCAAAACTATTAAATGTCGTGACCTTAACCATGTGTTAATTTGATTGATAAGCAATAGTTGAAATACCACTTTCCTTAAGAAGGTCCACTGTCAGGAAATCCTTTTTTTTTGGGTTTTGACGGGTGATGTATAGTCCATAAAACTTTTGGAAAACTATCAAAAATATCCGGATATCTTGGCCATCTGTATCCCATTTTTATTGTGGAGCCTTCATTTTTTATGTAGATCAGTGACAGTCATCAAATAACCTCATACTTATCAGTCCACATTCCACCAAAGGTTTGTTCCAATATTTTAAAAACTAATTTGAATCTAATGCGATTATTATCATTATTTTAGGCCTTCTATTTAGACGCTTACTATTATTTTTTCTTCATAGTTAGTGTGCATGTGGTTTTGAAAACACCACATATATAGCTTCTACTAGTTTTATTCTAAGATATGCATGATACAACTCTGGATGCTGCCTGGTATAACCATCAAAGTTACAAGTTAGATTTTTCCAATAATAACAAGAAATTCCACACTTTGGAGTTTGCTCTCACTCCCTGGATCCTAAAAATAGACAGTACAGTGAATGACTGAAACTCTTAACCTAACTTATTCTTCATTTATATAAGAACACTCGACACTCAATTTAATTAGAATATAAACTGAATACCTATACAGGGTTCATCAAGGGTGGCGACCAGCCGTATCTCGGAAACCGTATGTCCTATAATTTGGGGAAAAAATTCTTATGAGAAAATCGACCCCAAAAAATGATCAAAAATGTCTTGGAGCCCATAGTTTTTCACTAGGTGACGCAATCTGTCACTCACAAAATAGAATTGGATTTTTCACAAAATATTCCCCAATTTAGGTTGGTAAAAAATATAAATTTAAGAAACTACCGACCTTATGCTACAACTTTTGTTAAAGTAATTTTTCTGTATCATCCATTCGGAAGAGGGGGAAAAGTGTTCTCTCATTGACATAAAAAAGACTGTAACTTCAATATGCCTTAACCGATCTTCAAGAACGTAGACCCTAATGCAAAGAGTATTTAAGGTATATTACAGAAACAAATAACAACAACAGGTAACACCTAGCTCTATTTATTATTTTTTCTAGGAAATTTCAACTGGAATGCTATAACTCTAACCAGCTTACAAAAAGGCAAATATTAACCTGTCAAAACGGCGTCCTGATATCTCTTGCCATTCCAAAGATATTAGCATTTTTTGGTGAGTGTTGATGATTGTTGGATCGCCCAGTAAGTTGTAGGAGGAATTATGTTGCTAAAATTGTAAGAAAATAAAATAACAAGTGAAAACTCATCACAAAAATATTTATTACCATTACATAAGGAAATAAAACTAAGGGAGCTAATCATAACAGAAATTTACAAAACAAACCTACTGAATAGATTTACGAAACAGTTAAAAGTTACTTCATACTCAGTATATGAGATATTTTTCAATATGTTTTTTTTTGTTTTTAATTGATTGACATAACAAGTCGCAACGAATTGTAATTGTCAAAAAATAGATATTCGAATTTGTCTGAGTGTTTTTATCGACTTTTGAAGCAGCTACTTAATTTAAGATATTCCTTCAGTCGGCGATTGATAGAATAAAACATTTGGAGGCCCCGGCGAGATAGCTGCTGAAATTGAAACACAAGATGGATAACGACGACTACACTATGGCCATGGAGCTATTGAAGATTTCTTTCAATACGTATTGTACTGATTTGGAACAAACATTGAAGCAACCGAATCCTGATGTAGCTCAAATTCAAGGTACATTCAAATTATTGACTAGATTGAACGAAGAATTTGAAGAAGAGTCTAACAAACTGATTCATTCGATGCTTAGCGCAAAGAAAAATAAAGACGCTATAGCAAAAGTTATGAAAGACTCCCACGAAACAACGATTAGATTTAGTTCTCTCGCTTTCAACGTTGAACGGCTTATGACAGCTAACCTCGAGAAATCTATTTCTGTTTCTTCAAATAGAACCAAACTTAAACTTCCAAAAACTGATTTCCGTAAATTTGGAGGCGAAATAAAAGATTGGCTACAATTCTGGAGTTTATTCAAGCGGATACACGATGATGATGAGATGATGATGAGTCTACGGTACCAAATTCCAAAGCACGACAGCTTATCGAGAGTTATCCACCTACAGGTGATAATTATAATAAGGCAATAGATAGTTTGAAGTCCAGATTTGGTAGGAATGACCTACTCATAGAATATTATGTTCGAGAACTTCTAAAGTTGGTTTTAAATAATCTATCCAATAAAACCAATAACTTAACAACACTGTATGATAAAATGGAGTCTCAACTAAGAGCACTAGAAACTCTTGGTGTTACTACTGATAACTCTGCGGCAATGTTGTACCCCTTATTAGAATCGTGCTTACCAGAAGAAATATTGAGGACATGGCAAAGAAATCCTGAGTTTTCAATAATTGATCTGTTGAAGACACGTTTGGAAAAACTTATGGAATTTCTCAAACGTGAAGTTGAAAATGAAGAGAGGATATCATTGGCTACCAATTTTGAAATGAAAACCCGAAAGAAAGAACCAGAATTGAAACCTAACGTCCCTTCTGCGACTGGATTATTCAACCAGAACCCAAAATGTAGTTTTTGCCGAGAACAGCACCATAGCAACACGTGTCAAGAAGCATTCAAGATGTCACTTGAACAAAGGAAACAGAAACTTCTTCAAAATGGATCATGTTATCGATGTTTACGTCAAGGTCATTTAGCACGGAAATGTAATATGTTTTTTAAGTTGAAATGTACCAAATGTGGTGGTAAACATGTTCCGCTGATGTGTTCAACCAAAGACTCTGAAAATTCAACTCCATCAAAAAATCTATCTCCTAAAATTCCAGAAACAGAATCTTTGGTAGTTACTTGAGTGATTACAGGAATGTCAAATCAAACTTACAACCATGTTTTCCTTCAAACTTTAGCTGTTAACATTATTTATAATAATCAAATCAGAAGAGCAAGAGCTCTACTCGATACTGGCTCTCAAAAATCATACATTTTGAGAAAAATAGCGGTTCATATGCAGATGCAAGTAGTAAGAACTGAAGAGATGGTGCATACCTTGTTTGGCGGATACAATACAGAGACAGTGAATCATGATTGTTTCGAGACCCAGTTACAAAGATTGGATGGAAAATATTCTTGTTCATTAGAAGTCTACGACCAAACTATCATTTGTGGAAATATTGCCAGTATTCATGATGGTTGTTGGTATCAAGAAATAGAGAAACCAGGTATCACCGTATCTGATACGGAAGATGGTCCTATCGAACTTTTGTTGGGAGCTGATGTAATAGGCAGGCTCTACACTGGGCTACGTCACGTTTTGTCATGCGGTCTAGTATTAGTAGAAACAAAATTGGGATGGACATTGATGGGGAAAACACCAGTTGACGCTACCAGAGGTATGCTTATTACTAATATGCTTGTTAATGATAAATTGGTGTCAGACTTTTGGAACCTAGAACTTCTTGGTATAAACGATCCAGTCAAAGAACTGACAAGAGCAGAAACTGAGAAAGCGGCAATGGAACATTTTACAGCGACTGTTAAGAAAGATGAAGATTCTAGGTATGAAGTCAGTCTCCCATGGATAGAGAACCATCCTATTTTACCTACAAATTTTCACGTTGCCAAGAAACGACTAGACTCGTTAATGAATAAATTGAACAAAGATGGTTATCGTGAAGAATATGATAAAGTACTACAGGAATGGCTGAAAGAAGGAATAATAGAAGAAGTAATCGAAGAAGATTACAGATTTCAAGGGCATTACCTTCCCCATCGTCATGTTGTGAAGTTGAATAGTGATACCACAAAATTACGACCCGTGTTCGACGCTTCAGCACGAGAAAATTCCCACAGTCCATCACTGAATCAATGCTTAGAAAAAGGAATGAATTTTATTGAACTAATTCCATCAATCTTAATCCGATTCAGACAATACAAATATGGAGTAATATCAGACATCCGCAAAAGCTTTTCTTCAAATTAGTTTAAACCTCAAGGACAGAAACTTTCTCAAGTTCTTATGGTACACTTTTGAAAATGAGATGAAGATATTCAGACATACTCGGATAGTCTTTGGTCTGACTTGCAGTCCGTTTTTACTAGGTGCAGTCATTCAACATCACATTGAGACAGTATTAGCTGAAAATTCTGAATTTCCACAAGAATTTTTAACCATGCTTGGAAACAGTTTCTACGTTGACAATAGCATTATTAGTTTTGACTATCATGAAGAAATAAAAAAATTCAAAGAAAAAGCCCAAAATGCGATGATGGAAGCGAAGATGGATTTGAGATGTTGGGAATTTACAGAGAAAGATAATTTCATGGTTGCAATGAAGTTAACATCAGTTTTAGGATTGAAGTGGAATAAATTTACAGATACATTAGAAATCTCATTAGAAGGTATCCAAAATAACGTTATCACAGAGAAACTAACCAAAAAGATGATCCTTTCTACTGTGAGCAGAATTTTCGATGTAATAGGCTTCATTTCTCCGGCCTTGCTGATTCCGAAAGTCTTGTTACAAAAGGCATGTAAATTGAAATTATCATGGTACTCTGAAGTACCTGATGATATCAAACAAAATTTTTTTGATTGGTTTAATGAAATCAAGTACTTTACAAACGTCAGAATCCCAAGATGGATACGTCCAGAGGTAAAAAAGCAATGTAAGCATGAGAGTTTACATTTGTTTTGTGACGCCAGTCAAGATGCGTATGCAGCTGTGATATTTTTGAGAGTAGAAACTTCCAATACAACAGAGCTTAAGCTAATTCAATCGAAGAATAGAGTAGCACCAATCAAGAACCTTTCAATCCCTCGTTTGGAATTGCTGGCAGCGACTATCGTTTCTAGAATTTTGGCATTGGTAAGAAAATAATTTGAGAATGATATCTTCGTGTATTGTTGGTCTGATTCATCCACAGTTTTGAGCTGGATTAAACGCAATGAGAATTGGAAACCTTTTGTAAGAAATCGAGTCCATGAAATTCTGAAGTTCACCACGCGAGACTCTTGGCACCACGTTCCAGGAGCCATTAATCCAGCGGATTTACCTTCAAGAGGATGTCTACCCAAAAAGTTGTTAGAGTGCAAGTGGTGGAATGGTCCTGAATGGCTATTGGATAAGCTCGAACAATGGCCCTACCAAACCTACGATGTTAACGAGCAAGTTGTTCTAGAAGAAAAATTGAGGAGTGTGACATCTTTTGCCAATTACACTGAAGATCGTTTTTCTTGGTTGACAGACTATTTTCGGAAATGTGCATGTTATAAAACCGTTATACGAATAGTAGCATGGATGAAGCGGTTTATCACGAATTTTATGGTGAAGAAGACCAAACGATTTGGACCTTTATATTTAGACAAAGAATTGTCAGTAAACGAAATTGAAGAGGCAGTGAAAGTAATCATCAGGAACATCCAGCATGAGTATTTTGATAAAAATCCAGACTCGTTGAAGAATTTTATGCTACAAGAAGATGAGTTTGGGATTTTAAGAATAAAGACAAAGATTAGTGAAAGAGAAGACACGAGATCATTCAAATATCCAGCGATTTTGCCAGGAAAACACCCAATCGTCAATGAAAGACATGTCAAATTACTGCATGCTGGAGTTCAAACTGTTTTGGCAAATCTAAGAGAAGAATTTTGGATAGTAGGAGGAAAGAAATCTGTGAGAGCTGTTATTTCGAAATGTGTGATTTGTCAAAAATACCATACGAGGCATCTTGAAGCAGTTCAAGTCCCATTACCAAGAAATAGAGTTAGAGATGCCTATGTATTGTAGGAGTGGATGCAACTGGTCCTTTGATATCGAAAGATAAAGAAAAAATTTGGATTTTGATATTCACCTGCGCCATATACAGAGCTGTTCATTTCGAAGTAATCACATCATTATCAACAGACTGTTTTTTGCTGGCATTTCGAAGATTTATAGCGAGAAGAGGACGCCCATCGACTATTTACAGCGATAATGGTACTAACTTTATTGGTGCTGAGAATGCACTAGCTGAAATCAATTGGGAAGAAATCTCAAAAGAAGCTACTGCTGAAAGAATTAAATGGATATTCAATCCTCCAACAGCAGCCTGGTGGGGTGGTTGGTGGGAGAGTCTGATCAAAATATTGAAAAGATTGCTCAGGAAAGTTTTAGGAAAAACTTCACTGACACTTGAAGAGCTAGGAACTATTATATGCGACTGTGAAGCTGTTGTAAATCAACGGCCTTTGACAAGCTTAACAGAAAATCCCAATGACTGGCAAATTTTAACGCCTGCTACATTCTTACGAGATATAACAGAAGATGGAGTTCCAGATATAGACAGAGTAGAAGCCACATATTTGAGACGGAGATACCGATATAGGTCTAAAATTAAAGACGAATTAAGAAGAAAATTCCGAAATGAGTATCTGAGTACTCTTATAATGAAAAATCGTTAAAAATCGATAAGAGAATCGATTCCTAAAGTAGGAGATTTAGGATTCATAGAAATAGAAAATTCCAAGAGATTTGAATGGCCTCTAACACGAATTCAAGAAGTGATTGTTGGAAAAGATGGTGTTATTAGAGTGTTACGTCTTAAAGTTCCGTCAGGTAATCAAATTTTGAGACCAATTCAGAGATTCTACCCATTGGAAATTTCCGAAGATAAAGAAGTCGAAAACATGGAAGAGAAAATTTCAGAGACAGAGAAAAAATCAAGTCATGAACTAGATCCACTACAGCCAATAAGTGTTGATAAGGATTGTTTTGGTCATCCTAACAAAATGAATGATGGACTGAAAAGAGTTACTCGTTCTGGAAGAATTGTGAAAACTCCTAACAGACTTGGTTCATGATGAAAAAATGAATTTCTCCGAAATCATTTTGTCTCCGTGGGAAAATGAATAGATTTACGAAACAGTTAAAAGTTACTTCATACTCAGTATATGAGATATTTTTCAATATGTTCGTTTTTGTTTTTAATTGATTGAGATAACAAGTCGCAACGAATTGTAATTGTCAAAAAATAGATATTCGAATTTGTCTGAGTGTTTTTATCGACTTTTGAAGCAGCTACTTAATTTAAGATATTCGTTCAGTCGGCGATTGATAGAATAAAACACCTACTATACCTAACTATTTTAAATACTCAAAATGCTTGCCATCATTTGCTATGCACAATTTCAGACATTAAAAATTTAATCCCAAATCTCTTTAAAAGGTCTCTAATAGTTTTATGTGGACGAGCTGCAATATTACAAATGATATTTACTTAATTACAGATAACTGTAATTAATTGTCATATTAGTAAAGCGTGATATATAAACGTCAAAAAATAATAGTTCAATACTATTAAACGCTTTACAAAATTAGAAAAATTAATTTCCAAAGAGCAGACCGTCGACTAAGAAGCAACAACTACTTCTCGAGCTATATGCCCCGACAGACATTGAATTACACTTCTCAAGTAAACGGGGTTGGTATATCTGTTAAGGTAGAACCAACCATTCTGGTTTGCGATTAGAAGGAATAACATCACTTGTCGGCCGGTTTCGGCGTATTGCGCCTCATCAGGACAAGGTAGATGATATTCGTGCAGAAGCTCTGAGAGCATAATCCTGGTCTAGAGACTACGTTGATACCACACCAATACATTAGCCTCAGTTAAGGAAATGCTAAGAGTGCGATATCAGCGACATCTCTACATCTAATCACACCATTAGAGCCATTCTTGCTTTGTATAATCTCCTTTTCGTTTTTGTTCCACAGGAGTTTACAGTCTAGAGTCAAACCTAGATATTCTTGTCTCCATTCATCCTCCCTCCCATCAAGTTTAATGGTTTTGAGGTTTAGTTTTCTTTTCGTAGTAAAGGCTATTGAGATGTTTTTGGTGGGGTTGATCCCACTCTCCTACACCAGTTATTTGTATAGTTCAGATCCTTTTGTACGATGTCACAAAGGGTATTATCGGGCTGTTATGACAATGTCATCGGCATATCCTTGGCCGGATATTCCGAGGTCAGTCAAACCAAACAGGAGTCTACCGTCAGACTCCACACTAGTGAGGATACTACTCTACCCTGTGGACATGATTGTGCAGACGGAGACAATGTCTTTACTTGTCCTGCTACTCTAGTGGTGAGCAGTTTCGACATCCATTTGGATGTTGTGCTGTTTACACCTCTTCTATTTAATGCTCTTTTGACAAGGTATTGTCAAAAGCTCCTTCTATATCCAAAAATGCACATACTACAGTTTCTTGGTTGTCTTAAGCACCTCGGATATCCCCGGTCAGTTGTACCAGTGCATTCTCCGTAGATCTGCCTGCCTGGTAAGCATGATGATGTGGGTGGAGAGTTGGTTTCTCTAGGATTTTTTGCAATATAATTGTCAATAGCTTTTTTCATCGTTTTGAGCACAAACGATGTTAGACTAATTGGTTATAAGGATTTGGGGTTTGTTGTGTCCCTTTTTCCAGCTTTTGGAATGAAGGTTACTATTGCCCATGCTTCTGGTATATAACCGAGTTCAAAGCTGGTTTGACTAATTCTAACCAAATGTGGTGGAATTTCGTCGGCTCCCGGTGCCTTGAAAGGTAAAAAGTTGTTTATAGCTTATTTTAGCCTTTCATCACTACAAATGTGCCAAGCCATTGTAGTGCTTTCTCTTGAAGGTCTACTATGACCTTCGAGAGGATTAGCTCTCCTATTCGGGTTCCTCCTCATTTTCGGTATATTTACCGTCTGGCTTCTTCCTCAAATCCATATCTGTGTTGACCATACTTTTCGCCATGACTTTGCAAAGTCTTGCCGCAGCGGGTGTAGTGTTTATGCCTTCACAGAATTTGCTGAAGCTATTTCTTTTAGCTTTTCTAATTTCCCTCTAGTAGGTGTTTCGCACCTAAGTGTATCTCTGCCAGTCTCCGGTAAGTTCTGCTCTATTAAAATGGTCCCGGGTTTGAGCTCTTAATTCTGGCAGATGTTTATTCAATCAGAGTGCATCCTTACTGCTTCGTTGTTCTTGAAGAGGGCATCTCGATTTAAATGCATCGATTATTGTCCTGCTCAGGTCCTCAAGCTCATTTTCCAGGTCAAGATGGTGTATAGCCCTTCCTATCCTCTGGACATGTGCTAGGTTCCCTTTCAAACAGGTGTTATAGTTTTCCCAATCTGTTCTCCTTGATTTTCTTCTGAGGCTCACCTCAGGTTTGCCTAGTTCTAGCTCAATAATTGTTAATAATATGATCGGAGAGAGGGTTCGCACGATACTCTCCAATTCTTTACTATATGTTTTAGATCCTGTATTCCCAGTGTGATATCTAAAATTGTTTGCCTTACCCTTGTTACAAATGTGGAGGTATTTCCTATATTATGAATATTAAGGTTTTTATTTGGGATATATTATAAAAGTTGCTCACCTCTTTGATTGGTATCGTTGCTGCCCCAAACAGTATTGTGTGAATTGGCATCACATGCTCCTCTTCACAGTACTCAACCAGCCTTTGCAACTCTGGGGGTGGTGCTAGCCCGTCTCCCGCAAAGTACCATGATGCTATCACTACCTTTTCGCTCTCCTTCTCGTATTCGAAGTGTGCTCGAACTGGAACGAGGTCTCGAGTCAAGTATTCTGTAAGACAAAAATAGTTAATATTTTTCCTTATCACAATATATGTTCTTGGTATATCACCTCTTGCGTGATACACTATCTTAGCATCTTCACATTATCTTCACAGTTGGTTATTGTTGACCCATCGTACTTTGATCAGTCCCAACCCTCCTTGGTCATTAGTGAACAATTTGGTGATCAACACTGAAGCTCCTCTGGCATGGTGAGCATTAACCTGAGCCAAGTTAATCCCCGCTATCCTGTTTATTGTCGATTTGGGTATTATCCCCCTCTGTAAGAATACTATCCTCTTCCTACGACCCAAACTCCATCCCCTTTTCGGACAGCAACGACTGCTCCTCATGGAGTTGTGCAGACTTTCTACACTACCCGAGTCGTCGCTAGCCCTGGAGGAGACATAAACCTTTTCCAGGTTTCTTCCCGCTTCTATTTCTTGATTTTTTTGACAGGATAGATTATCAAATCTATTCCTGCCCTCAAGACTAGGCCTTTGCCCTTTTCCTTAAAATTAAGGACCTCATATTGTTTGTTGCCAAACCTTCGTTCTGCGCTCCTATCAAGCGAAGAAGCTTCTTTTCTTCTACTTTGCTTCTTGAGAGGAAGAACGTTGCGGTATGCATTTTTGGGATGTTATCTCCCTGGCGCACCGTCAGTTCTGCTCCTTCCAGCTTCTAACCTGTTGTACTGTCATCTGGAGCCATTCTGCAGTCTGTGGTGTTTTCCAGTCAATTAGAACGAGTCCTGGTCTGAAATGTATTGCCCCAAACTGGAGCTTATGCTCCCATCTAGCATACTGCATTTTCAGATACCTAAGTAGATTGGACGTAAGAGTATTTTTCTATAGCCATCAAGGTCTCCAGACCTCACGGTTTTAGATTTTTACTGATGGGGAAGAATCAAATATACAAGATTTAGTTTTTAAAACACCTCCAACTATACGTGATCTGAATGATAGGATTCGGGAAGCAGTTCGAAGTATTTCCTTTGCTGAAATTGAGACCAGTGTTAATTCCACTATAGAAAGACTGGATCTGTGAATAGCCTAATTGGTAAATAAACTCACTGTTTTTGAGAATAAATCTATTTTGTTACCTGAATCCAGACTGGAATGGTCAAAGGTTTCAACACCAGTCTTATAGACTTTAAACGGGATACAAAGTACAGGTAGCAGAGCGACCAAAACGCGGGCATTCGCAAAATGGCAGACATTTAGTTGTCACAAAAATTATATTACAATTGATAATTGCATGATAAACAAAATGAAGCAAGTACAAATATTAAACTGTTACGTTTATTTTTCAGTTTTTTAATAATTATCTCATGTTACTTTTGAGTCTGTGAAGTCGGTTTTTTCAAATTTATTTATTATACTGTTGTATCAATTACATATAATTCCGAATTTCAAACTCAGTTAATTAAGACGGTATTAGCCTATTCCAAAACTGATGTTTCATGATTTTGGTAATTAGTTGAGTAAATTATTGGATATTTTCTGTTCTACTCAGACAATTTGAAACGTTTGTTTATTTTAATAACGCTGTATTATAATAATTATATTAAAACATAAAGAGTATTAAATAATAAAAATATTCAAATGAGTGAGATAAATTAACAAATACACGTCAGCGTCTGAGTTAATTCAAATTAAATTGTCCTCATCGTTATAAATATTATATTTATTGACTGCCTGAGTAATATAAAAAAATAATATTTTGTGCATCTTGTCCGAATTCTGTGTCGACTATAACTGAAGACTGGTTTTCTGTATGTAAATGATTCACACTATTCATTTCATTTTTAAGACGAAATGATATTATTTTAGAAAACGTAAAAGTAACTTAAAATTTGAAATTCAAAATTACAAAATTTGCATTCTTATAGTGAAAGTATGTGTAATATTCAAATACGCTTCCAAAACTTTTTCAATTTCATTTATTTCCTAAATCTCCTTCGTACTACTTTTGTGAAAACTAGAATTTTGCATAAGCTTTAAAAGTCCTTAGACTCGGTTTTAAAAGTGATGTTCGTTAGCAAGAATAAGTAACAAAGAATTTAAATTTTAGAATTTTATTTGGGAAACTTGGATTTATTGAATTTGTTTTCTTTCATGCAAATTTAAGTGATTGGATAGCTTTTAAGACACTTGATTTATATGATGTATGTTTTCTTACAACTACTAACAAACAAATCGTCAACTCTATTACCATTAATCGTAAACCATAACCGCACCAGGAAGTTTGGGTGTACAGGAACATACGGTTATTTATAAAAAAATTGTATAGTTAATTGCGTTATATGAAGTCGTTTTTTTATGTATTATATTTATATATTCGTTTTGAAGACAGTTGTTAAATTGTGGGATTATAAAATAATAGTCCGAGCAAAAATCTAATAAAAATAAATTTACTAAAGTTTATAAGATATAATACAAGCAAAATAAAATATGAAAATAGTAAATTAAATAACTATTTCCAAATTAATGTAAATAAAAACAAAGGCGGGTCGTTTGTCAGGAAAAGCGCTCTCTCGAGATGACACAACTGAAAAGTAAATAAAAATACCTGAGTAATCAGTTCATAAGAGATTTGGAAATTTGGTTACAACAAAACAACAAAAGTCTAATATACCAATCTAGTGTATTTATAGTTCGTATATTAAAAACCAAAATATAATTAAAATGATATATTTAAAATAATATACAAATAACACATAATAAAGTTCAAACGTCTCTCGGGTCATAGGTATTAAGGGTAAACTCGCGAAATACCTCTCCAAGAGCACAAAATTGCTAGTCCGGAGTATTTATCATGATAAACAGTGTAAGATACTAGGGGAAAACGCGCAAAGTATCCACTCCTTTCAACTAGCGAAGTACGAAGGGAAAACTCATGACGTACCTCAAATTGATGTATTGTTTGTAATCTCAGATTCAAATCAACAAATATCAAAATAATAATAATTATTACAATAGATGAAATTGGTTACCCTGTGAGAAAAACTCACCTAGGCTATTGAAGATCGTTTTCTTTAACTTTCACAGTCACCACACTTTCTTTTATCATTATTTAACTCTGTTCTATTTAATAATGATACCTTTCTTATTAAGAAACCGGGAAGCAGCATTACTCGAGCTGGTATGAAAGAGACGTTATAAGCAATTTTGGTCTATATTTCTTATGTGATCTACAGCATAGACTAACATGATCATCCCCCGAATTATTTGTGAGGCCCCAGACTGTTTACATAATCATCACGAATATTGGTTTGTTTATGTTATCGCCCTTAATGCTCATATTTCAGATTCCTTCGATTCTTCGCTATAGCAGAGGTTTTAAAATGTAAGTTTAAATTCAACCTTGAAGAATATTATGTTCGTATTTCAAAATTTACTTACCCTGACAGTTCGGCCATCCTGCAAATATCTCGTCCCGAGATAGCTTAGACCACTGAAGAGTCACTGTCATTATCCGAAGTCAGAACGACTCCGTCTTCTCCTCTTTCGCGGTCAGAAGTATTCGAAATACCTCCTGATGGACACCATGGACACATACGGTCAACGGCTACAGTTCTTTCATAGGTCGATGCTTTTCTTGTGCGATAGGATTTGTCCATATCTTTGACAATGTATCGATCATTCGGTAAAACGGTCTTAACAATCATTGGCCCGCTGTATGGAGCATTCAATTTTCGACTGGTCCAGTTGGAATAGCCTTCCTTGTAAGATTTTGGTTTCTTTCTTTTCTTATCAAAATGTTTCTTTTGTCCAATTTGCGCAGCTCTAATTTTATTTGCGGCTTGGTCGCACTCCCCAATAAGGTCTTCAATTACCTTAGCAATGGTGTTGATTTCTTCTTTAAGATTTGTATCCAATGAGCTACTTCGTGAAGTGAGGCCGAATCGGTAAGATCACTTCGCACTCTTCTTCCGTACCAATATTGGCAGTTGGATTACGACTTAGAGCGTCGACGTGACTCATTCGTTGTCCAGGGCGACATTGGACTTCAAATGTAAATTCTTGAAGTTCAAGCCACCATTTTGCTATTCACGGTAAAAGATTATTTTTCTTACTTGCAGCTTTGAGAGAATTACAATCGGTGACAACAGAAGAAGATATTCCAAGTAGATAGCTTCGAAATTTCCCAAGGCTTTCAACAACAGCCAAAGTTTCAAACTCAAAAGAATTATATTTCTGCTCCGCATCAGATGTTTGACGACTATAATACGCTATAGGGTGTAAACGTTCATCTTTTTGCCTTTGGAACAATATTTCAGCCAATCCAATTCGGCTTGCGTCGGTGTGTAGTTCAGTGGCAGCTTCAGGATTAAATAGGCTTAAGACCGGACGAGTAACTAGAATCTCTTGCAACTGTCGGAAAGCTTTTTCTTGTTTTTCTCCCCATATCTACGACACATTCTTTCTTGTCAAAGTTGTTAAGGGTTTTACAATAATGGCATAGTTTTCAGCGAAATGGCGAAAATAGCCGGTGAGCACCAGAAACTGACGTATTTTGTGGATTGTCTTTGGTGTAGGAAATTGTTCGACTGCCCTAATCTTTTCAAGTCCAGGTTTTACTGTTCCTTGTTCAATTTCGTATCCAAGATATGTAACAGATGTCTTCAAAAAGTTACATTTTTTGAGGTTTAAAATTAAACCTTCTTGCTTGAGAATTCCTAATGTCTGGTCAAGAACTTGTAAGACATCATCTATCGTTGGTCCAAACAACAGTACGTCATCCAAATAGAGTGCGGAATTTATCTGTATAGGTCTGAGTATTCGTGTCATTAACCTCTGAAAAACTCTTGGTGCATTGCTTAGTCCGAAAGGAACTCTGTTGTATTCGTATTGTCCTTCCGGCGTTGCAAAAGCAGTATAATGTTTTGATGCTTCGTCTAGAGGTATCTGATGATAACCGGATTTTAAGTCGAGGCTGATAAAGTAGTATCCAGCTTGAAGTTTGTCAATTTGGTCGTCTATACGTGGCAATGGGTGGCTGTCCTTAATACAAAGTGTGTTCAATTTGCGATAATCAATACACAACCTTTGCTCGCCATTTTTCTTCTTTACCAAAAAGACAGGCGATGAATATTCTGAATCGGACACTCGGATTATCTGATTCTCCAAGAGCTCGTCAACCATTCCTTTGATCCAGTTCTGCTCTGCTCTTGACATACGATAAGGTCGATACGAAAATGGTTTTTCTTCACGTAATTTAATTACCATTTCGGCAGTTTTTGAGCATCCAAGTTCTTCAGTTGTTAATGCAAAACAACCTCTATATTTATTCAACAAGTTGACTAACTTTTGTTTGTCTTCGGTAGTGACAGGCCCAACCACAATTTCATACTCCGGTAAAAGCTTGTCGACACCTCCATGTATTTTCATGATGTGTTCTTCCGGACCCTTCTCTTCTATACACTTAAAAGCTCTAAGGATAACCCTATTTTTCCTAAATTCTATGTCCTTATCTGCTGAACTTATACGTGGTACTATAGTAGGTTCACCCTTTTTTATTGTTACTACGGTGTAAGGAATACAATATTCTTGTCCTTGTCCCCTCTATGGATTATTGTGAACTGGTACATTTCCCCAATGATTTGGCAACAATGTAGAGTTCTCTGAAATTCGTAATTCAACTTTATTATTATATAGTTCTACTTCTATGTTACTAAATTCTGTTGTAGTTTTGTGGAGAAATTTTAGCGTCATATCATCCTTAATTATAAGTATGTTTGGCCTTTCTGTAAAATTTCTTCCTAACAATATTGGTACTTCTTGTGCACTATTGGGAACCACATATGCTGATACATCTCCTTCCACTTCATCAACTTTTATTTTAAATGATGTTGAACCTAATGTAAGAGTACGCCAGTTTCCATAACCATGCAACATAATATTGTTGGTAGTGTCCACATTTAAGGCTACTCTTGAGAGTTCTTGTAATTGAATGGTTGTGCAGGAACTTCCTAAATCGATATACGCTAAAGACGGTGTTTGGTTAATAAAGGTATTTTTGTAAAAATGTTGGTTTTGTGTATCCCTTAATTGTCAGATGGTTTGCTTTGCCTTCCCAGATTTCTTTTTGATAAAACAGTGATCTTCCAGATGACCAACACGTCTGCAAAACTGACAACGTTTTTCGTTATTTTTGTTTTGGTTGCGATTTCTTTCTTGACACTGGTTTGTCCTGGCTTACGGCAAATAAAACATGTTAACATTGCAGAATTCTTAAAGTGTTTATTATGACCCTTAAAATAACCAGGCTTCCGTTTGTGCGTATTTCTAGAATGATCCAACCTTGTTCGTATTTTAAAATTTACTTACCCTGACAAAATTCATTGTAAAATCAGTCAATGTTATATCTAAAAATGCAAACTTTTATACCCTTCTTAACTTCTGAACGAAAGGTCCAACTCGAATAATTGGGACAGATTCACTTCTGCATATTCAACCTTGAATATAGAAGTATTTAGTTGGATACGGGATCTTGATACGAATGTTATTGTCTTTCGATTCTACTAGTGTTTGATTGATAGTCCAGTGATATAAGCAAAAAAAAAAGAGATGAATCCTCGGAATGAAAGATAATAAGCTGTCAACTCGTCTAAACCTTTATTTTGTCTTTCTAAGAGTTATCTCAAACGTCTCATAAAATCTCGTTGCCGCGTCCTAAGATATGAAAGTTCAAAGTTCTGAAAAATCAGTTTTTTGCAAATTTCTCGATTACTGTGATTAATGCTATTTGCATCTATTATGAATATTGTAGAGAATAAAATTCAAGTGCAAGTGCAATTTAAACAATGCACAGTATACACAATTAAACTTTTCGCCTTTGTGCTGTATATTCGTCACTAACCTTCTCACCCGAGAAGAATTTTAGTCAGAAAAGTTGCTAGTTTAACTAGTCAATTTTAGTTCAAGTGATTCCATTTGGAGATATTGGATTCCCTAGGACAATACTAGAATATTTTCCCTTTATAAGCTTGGCAAATTATCCCCTGGTATATTACCCAATAAAGGATAAATAAGAACCAAAGTTAACCTCACTCACTAGAGCATGACAGTGACAGCTAATGTGATTAGGGTGACAGGTGTTAGATAAGCAGTGTCGGTTATGCCAGCAGCCCATACGTTTTACCCCTTCCAAAAATTGCTCAACTCTGCTAAAGAACCCTTGTAACATCGTACAAATGTTACTGATGAATGAAGACAAGAAGTCAAGTATCTAGGTCTGACTCTAGACAGTAAACTCCCGTGGAACAAACATGAGAAGGAGATAATACACAAAACAAAAATGTCTCTTATAGTGTTCTGGAACCTGGTAGGGAACAATTGGGGTTGGAACACAAGGATCCTGAGGTGGATGCATACAGTCATAATGGATCAATAATCACTTGCGAGGAGTAGTGGGACTAGCCTATCGACGACGAGAGATAACGCCTCCAAAATTCAAAGAATAGCCTGTATATGTATTACAAGAGCAAAGGAAACATGCCCAAAAGCGGCTATGAAATCCTCAGGATGGTATGATGAGAAAGTTTAAAGTTTTCAATGGGATCCCCGGACCATAACGTACAACTAAATACTTTACCAATATTACTATTTATTCTCCCATATAGAAAGCATAGCCATATTTCTCTATCAGTGGCATTTGAACGTGAATTCCACAGTATACATTCAATACTGAATATAGTTTCAAAAAAGAATAGGATCACGATATCATTAAACATGGAAATAATACCATTTAATGGTATACAGATGGTTTTAAAACAATAGAAGAGACTGGGATAGGAGTGTAGGTACCAGCCAAGAACCAAACACTCTAAAAATTTGGGAGAAAAAACCCAAGCATCCTTAGAGCAGAAGCGTTTTCTGCTTCTGCTCAGTTTAGTATTAACAAATGGGAGTTCCTAGTAAAACTTAATAAACTAGGCAATTGTGAAATTACATGAACCCATGAACATGGTTACCTAAGATACACCAGAATAGAAGGAAACGAAATAGCAGATAAGAAGTGTGTTCAGATCAATATGGATAAAAGATGGGTATCCCAAAGGAAAGAGAAACCACCATTTACATACTTACGGAATAGCACTACAGAATCCTATGGCACAACACATGGGAGACTACTGGATAAAAGAAGAACACTTACCTAAACTGTAGCATGCTGATATCCTAAAATTCCACCAGAAAATAAGACTAAGGGAACTAATAGTCTATGAGACACGATATATCTTTCAGGTCCCAGTAAATGTCACCCCAATAAACATGCGTAAAGTAGATCCAAAATCAATTGCAAAAGCTCAAGCACGTGTTCGTCTCCCTTGTTGACTTTTTACTTTGATCTGCATATGCCTTATATACATGCATCTCTGTTAATTTCCATGTTAGCAGAAAACCAAGATAACTACCCTGTCCAATGGACATACAATGTACGTTCGTTATCGACGTTCAGGACTTCCATTGGACGTCCATGATTGGATGTTTAACATCCGATGGATATCCACTGGATGCCCCGATGTCACCACATTGGACATTCAATGGACATTCAATGGTTGTAAATTTTAGGGCGTCTATTGGATGTACACAAGAAGACGGCCAATGGACGAATACTTGTGAACGTTCAATGTACGTACTCACGATGATGGCCAATGGATGTATACTTGTGAATGTTCAATGTACGTACTCACGAAGATGGACAATGGATGTATACTTGTGAATGTCCAATGTACATACTCACGAAGATGGACAATGGATGTATACTTGTGAATGTACTATGGACGTACTCACGAGGACGCCCAATGGACGTGCAGACGAAGAAGGTTAATGGACGTACAGAGGAAGAAGGTTAATGGACGTACAGATGAAGAAGGTTAATGGATGTACATAGGAAGGCCAATGAACCTACATACGAATGCCAATGGACGTACATACGAAGGCCAATGCACTTACACTAGTGAATGTTCAATGAACCTACTCATGAAGACGGCCAATGGACGTATATGTGAATGGAAAATGGACGTATATGTGAAAGACCAATGGACGTACATGTGAACGGCCTATGGACGTATATGTGAACGTCCAATGGACGTACTAACAAAGACTGCCCAGTGGACTTCCAATGGACTTTTACACACGAAAACAATGGTTGTCCAGTGGACGTACACGCGAATACACTTGATTGTACAATCAAGTTACACTTGATAACAGGTAATGGATGCACATACCAGGACGTCCAGAAGTATGTTTAATAGTCGCTAGACCATTTTGGACATAGTTTGATAATTATTATAATATTGTGTATATTTATCAATATCCAAATTAAAAGCTATATGATATGGAAAGAAATGTACATCCTTCGTTGACATTATCAAGTTCACAAGGAAAGAAGAAAACATAAATCTACAATTATCTTGATTGGTCATTTCTTAATGGAACTAAAACACACTATATGTAATAATAAAAACAAATTGACATAGTGTCATTAAAATATGGAAATATTGGAAATCCAAAAAGTTCAGTTATGATCCATGAAGTTTGTATACCAGGATGTAAAATTCACATTACTGAATAATTGGTTATCTAAGTCTTTCAGATTATTTTATAAAATCACTATGTTTATTTTAATGCACATACTAAATAATTCAATAATTCTAAAATGGTACTCAGAACATAAATTGATATTTACATAGGTACCAATCACCAAATCTGCTAATTTCAAACCCAATAATTTTTTTTCCAAATAAGCTAAATCCTTTTGCGAATTAGTTGGTCGACAACTGTGACATGCATCTCTTTATAAACTCAAACATACTGCTTCCACCCATTTTAGCCAAATCTTTACACCGAAGAAAGAATATAAAAAATTATAGAGTTCATATGATGAATGTTTTTACTCACTGATGCTCTGAAGTTATTGGTTAATGTTCCTCAATAATAGCGAGATTCTCGGAAGTGTTGATTGGAAAAATTGAGAATTTCACAAATAATGAATCCATATTGTCATTTAAATCACACTATTCTGAGGTATATTGATACTTTCCAGCCGGCTGGAAATGTCCTTTAAAATATTGCTTATAAAATGATATTGTTTTGTTATTTTCTTATGGTGTTCATCTGAAATAAAATAAGGTGTTATAAAAGTACAGCCTATATATAGGTAGTTGACAGTGAAAATTTAAGTAGACTTATGAAAATAAAATATAGAATGACAAACCCACAGATTACAATATTTAATTTGTCATACCTACATTAATTAATATTTTTTATAAAAAACTTTCTGAAATAACATCTAAAAAGACATGTTTATGCTACAAATCAGAAATTCCAAAATTATACTAAGGGGTACATTTTTACATTTCACCACTACGCTCCCAGGTTAAGTTACCTGATGATTTTTAATACTCTCTTTAAACAACTGGCTATAATGAATATAACTTGAGACACAGTATACATGTTTGAATGGTATCTCATTAATTTTGACAAATGTATAATTTTAATTTGTCAATTTTAACTGTTATCGTTGAACTTTTGAGCCTAAAGTTATTCCCTCAATTCCAAAAATGTTTATTGTATACATTTTCTAATCTAAATATATATCTAATGAAGAAACAATTTTTCAGTTTGGGTAAATATACCCATTTTATTGGAATGCATGTCAAAATGTTTTAGCAAATAGGCCAATTATGTTTGGTGTTTTTGTAAATCATATTTTTTAATAATTTGTATTCTCACCTATTTCTTGTCCTCTATGTGCATGTGCTGGGCAACAACTGCAATAGCAGCTTACATGACTATTTTAAGGAAAAATCAACGAAAAAATAATGACATACATACATAGGAAAATTATGTTTTCCAACACCAAGCTTTAAAATGAAAATGACATTCACACAATTTGGATAAGAAAGTTGACATTTGCAATATGGGCGAGGAAAGTAAAACTTCCATCATCAAAGTTTTTGATGATTGATGACCACAATCACTTTCATTCCGTTGCATTCGCTCTGCTCTCTTATAATATTTATTCAAACGTTTTCTAGATGACAGATTCGTATTTCTTTTATTCATATTGAGAGAAATATTATATATAATATAGGTATACTCATCTTATATAAATCGAGTCAAACTATCAAAGTAACAGCACCAGCACACTTTTATGTTTGCAATACTTTTAAAAGGCACATGCACATTATGAACAAAAATAGGTCCTGAAAATAAGTAACATGAAAGATACATGATTCTTTGGTTATATCTGCTTACTTTCTTTAACGTATATATGAAATCGAATCGGCTAATCGTCCCACGAACCAAATGTACATAACCTTACAAATTCAGCAAAAGCCTAAAAGTTTATCGACTGCTCTTCTTCTTTAATAACTATATTGGGTTATGGCCTCTTCTTCTAGATTATTTTTGGGTCACAAACGGTGAAATGTAACAAAATATATTTACCTCATACATAATATGCTTGCGAAATATGTATCGAAACATAAATTGAATGTTGTTTTTCAGCGTTCGATAGCGATAGGACCTGAAATGAGCATTTCATTGAAAGTAAATTTCAAAACCCCCGATCTATTTTTATACCTACCTTCATTCTGTTTTTATACATACAACAGAGACAGACAGAGACATACAACGAATATCCAGTCGGCGTACGTGAATGCTGAAACTTGAATGGAATGTCTATCCGATCGGAAAAATATTTCGAAAAAACCAATGTACATCGGTTTCTGTACATACAGCGGAAATCCATTCAGAAGCTGTAGATTCTAGAGAGAGTACGCCTATCAGAAGAACATCGTCAAACAGCCAACCAACGTACATCCGATTTAGTGTGTACAACGGATATCCATCAAGTATCCGTACATGCAGGAACTCTAAATAGACGTCCATCGAAAGTACATTTCGAAGCATCCAAATGTTCATCCGTTTCAGTGCGTACAACAGATATATATCCACTGTCCGTGACGTCCATCGGAAGTACATTTCGAAACATCCAATGTTCATTCGTTTCGGCGCGTTTGATGGACATCCATTCTCATGTCCGTGAATGCTGTATTTTTGAATGAAAGTCCATCGGAAATACATTTCAAAAAATCCAATCCGTTTCAACGCCCATAGCCATTCGTACATTGAATGACCCTAAAATGGACGACCAATGGACATTCGTACGAACAACCGACGTACTATTTGAAACATACAATGCCCACAATTGATGCTCATTCGAAGTCCACTGCAATTCAGACTTGAAACGGCTGTTAAATGGATATACAATGGACGTTAAATCTGAAACATCCCATGTATGTCCATCTTTCTACTTACAATGAATGTACATCAAACGCCAATGAATTTTTGGACTTGAAATGGTCGTTGAGTGAACTCCCATTGGACGAACAATTCGTGACATCCAATAAGCAAACATGTTTGTACGTACAATGAACGTACATTCAATATCCATGGACGTTTGGACTTAAAATGGATATAAAATATGGACGTCCAATGTGCTGAAGACATGAATAATGATATCTTCTGTATGTTTCTTGTAGTGTCTTCATTGTTTCTTTCATTTTGGATGGGAAATAACGAAATAATAATTATGGATGACACAGAAAAATAAATATATGATACATACTTGATAGGTTGTAACAATTTTATTAATATATCTAATGATGTTGGTTTGCAACTAAAGTTCATTACATAATTTGCGAACGGCGCGCAGCTTTTCGTCAGTGAGCATAAGTCATGATCCCACAATTGGGTCAGCTAATTTAGTGGCTACTTTGACGACTAATAAAAATGGCCTCTCCAAGAACGTTGGCCGTGACAAAACTTCGTCTTTCGCCGTCAAGGTGGTACCTATCAGAAACATTTTATATTCAAACCGAAAAAGAATTATTTCTTCCACAAACTTACCCTCGTGAAACAAAAGGGGCACCAAACACAATAAGGCAACTAGGCCTAGAAAAGCCGCGTCTCCTCGTTCATCTTTATTGTATAGGAAAGAAGGAAGTTCCAAAAAAACTAAACTCTACTACCAACAAGATAGGTGACATTTCAACATGGCTATACCTAGTTTTTAAACTAGGAAGAGCATTTTAGGAAACCTTAAACACACCACTAAAAGTAACTAGATTGGGAGTGTGTTCCGAAAGGGTCGTGTTAAGACTTTTTGAACTAAATGACAATTACGTGACATATGTATTGTACTGCTGGTAGCTGTCGTGGCCAATGAGGGATCAAGGCATGTCTATATATCGTATCATCATTGGATACAGGCCATGGCGAAAGTAGTAGGCAAATGTCACATTGTTGGGAAAAAATGTATGGTTTTAACAAATAGTTTATGTAAAATTGGTTAATAATTTAGAGATAAATAAGTTTGATGCTTAGGTATAGCACAAACTAAGAGTAAACCGAGGGTTTGATATCGAAAAATGCGATAATATTGTACTGTAATGTATGTAAAACTTGATGTGAAAATATTTAGAGGAATAAGATGTTACTTGGAAACTTATATTATTAACAAGAAAAAACAAGCATAGATTTTGTTTATCATACTGAATAAATAATAAAAATAGCACTTAACTTGGTTGGAATATAATACTCTGTTAAAAATAAAACAATAAACAACAAATGCAAAAAAGTGGTATAGTTAGATTAAAGTAATGAATATTTTTATATAAATAAACAAAAAACTGACAGATGTCATTGTCAGTTGTATCAAAAGAGCTGCGTGAAACGGGCTGCAATCTGACCAATCACTAGGCAGCAGAAATGCCAACCTAAATTCAAATCGCTCCTCTTAGTTTAAAAACAAGGTATATCAACTGAAAAGAATCATAGACTTATGACACTCAACTCATTTCTAAGACTCGGCCTGTGACTGCTTGACATTCCAGCTACTGGATCATAGAACTAATTCCACTAGAGGACAGAATTCTACACGACCACTAATCGAACAAACATTCGTACTAACCTACTGACGTATAAACCTCCTTGTCACCTACTATTAATGTCTATGATTATTCTTTACATTGATTGACAAGTCGTGTCATGTGTATTTTATATTAAGTCGGATTGAAGTTAATTAAAGCTAAATAACTTATTTAGTTTGTTTAATTTTGCTACAATTTAATTAACTGAATATGACCGACACTGATACGAAACTCCCGCCCAATGTGGCAAGGTACCTACGACCCGAGAAGTTCGATGTGGATCCCACCGCAACAGAAGCGGACCTAAAGTGGACCCATTGGAAATATACTTTTGACAATTTTATACTCGAAGAGATTCCTAAAGGTACCGACTCCATAAAGCTTAAACTTTCGATGAATCATTTATCAGCGCATATCTTTCCGCACGTACGTGATTCTTTCACCTATGATGATGCCATGAAGGTACTTGATCAAATATACCTCAAACCAAAGAATGTTATACTAGCTCGTCACTTACTAGCCACGCGTAAGCAGAAGCCTGACGAATCTATATCCGACTACGGAAGGTCACTCAGACTCTTAGCCCGCGATTGTAGCTTCGAGGCTGTCTCTGCTACAACGCATGAAGAAGCTATAAGAGGTGCATTTATATCTGGAATACTATCACTGAAAATCCGGGAAAAATTACTTCAAGAAAACTCTCTCACCTTAGATAAAGCTCTCGATCAAGCTCTCTCCGTGGAAACTGCGGAAAGGGATTCCCGGGCCATGACCAGCGGAGTGAATGAAATAAATCTTAATGCTTTACCAGTGCCGTCATTATCAAGACGCACGACTAGAAACTCCCAGAATCCCCGAGCTACTTTGGAAGAGCCAAGTAAATGGACCTGTTTCTATTGCGGAGGAACTACATCACACCGAAGACTCAAATGTCCAGCTTTCAGCGCCCAGTGCCAACTATGCTCCAAGAAGGGACATTTTGCTAATGTATGTAGAGCTATGAAGGTTACTAATAACGCCGTTACCGTTGAAGAATGTGTCTCGGACTCGGATGAGTCTGAAGTGGTTGCTAATGCTGTCTCAGCTGCCTCTCCATCGAGTCTTTCAAAGGCTACTATCCCCGTAACTCTCAACAACTATCACGCCGACGCCTTAATTGAAACGGGAAGTTCAGTGAGCTTTATAGACGAGAAGATAGCAAGACTAATGCAGCTGAAACTGAAACCTCACAAACAGACTGTCACATTAGCCTCTCAAAATAACGTATCTTTCGTAAGAAATGTTTGCTTTGCAACTGTAACTATGAACGAATGCTCACACAAACACAGGCCATTTCTCGTCGTCAGCAACCTTTGTGCTGATGTTATCATAGGCCATGATATACTTAAAGAACACTCCAGTCTCCAATTCAACTTCGGAGGATCTAAAGAACCTTTGGTCTGCAATGTAATGCAAGCTTCAGTGCCCCCCGCCTCAATATTTACTAACCTCTCTCCGGATATCAAACCTAGAGCCGTGAAATCCAGACATTATAGTGAACAAGACGAAAAATTCATCACGGGAGAAGTCTCGAAGCTACTGGAAGACGGCGTAATAGAACCGAGCATATCTCCTTGGCGTGCGCAGGTCTTAGTAGCAGGAGGAGGGGCATACCGAAAAAGGCTCGTGATCGACTACTCCTTGACCGTAAACAAGTTTACAGAATTGGACGCATACCCGTTACCTCATATCGAGACCATTGTGTCGAAGGTTGCGAAATTCAGTATCTTCAGTCAGATAGACTTAAAGAGCGCCTATCACCAAGTGCCTATTAAAGAGAGTGAAAAACCGTACACGGCATTTGAAGCTGCAGGGAAACTCTATCAATTTACGAGAATCCCATTCGGAGTCACCAACGGTGTCGCAGCATTTCAGCTTACGCTCGAATATATAATGGAAAAGAAAAAGCTTAAAGGGACTTTTACTTACCTCGACGATGTCACCGTATGCGGAAAAGATGACAGCGATCACGATCAGAACCTACTGAACTTTCAAGCTGCTGCAAAAAGGTACAACCTAACTTTGAATGATCAAAAATGTAAATTTCGTCAGCTGACCATAAGTTTGTTGGGCTACACGATCAAAAATAATACCATTGAACCAGACAAAGAACGTCTCCAACCACTACTACAGCTACCAGTCCCCACGAACACTGCTGAGCTGAAACGCGCTCTAGGGCTGTTTGCCCATTACGCAAAATGGGTGAAAGATTTTTCGACTAAACTACAGCCTTTAACGAACGTAAGCAGTTTCCCGTTACCTGAAAGTGCCATTATCCAGTTTGAGCAATTAAAGTCAGATATTTGTAAAGCTTCACTGGTAGCAATTGATGGAGATGAGATACTGACTGTTGAAACTGACGCGTCATAGTATGCGATAGCTGCCACGCTCTCTCAAAAAGGCCGACCAGTGGCATTCTTCTCCAGGACACTATCGAATGCTGAACGTAGACACACCCATCGGTTGAAAAAGAAGCATACGCTATTGTGGAAAGCCTAAGAAAGTGGCGGCATTTCCTGATGGGGAAATACTTCATGTTGATAACGGATCAACAATCCGTGTGTTTCATGTTCAACCAAAACCACTCTAGTAAAATTAAAAATGAAAAAATTCAACGCTGGCGTCTTGAGCTCTCCTGTTTTAAATACGATATCATCTATCGACCTGGCTCCCAAAACACTGCAGCAGATGCACTATCCAGAGTCTGCGCACTCATGGATAATAATAAATTATATGAGTTACATGCTCTACTATGTCACCCTGGCATAACGAGGATGTACCACTGGGTACGCTCAAAGAACCTCCCGTACTCGATCAATAACATAAAGACTATGACGACCTCTTGTAGAGTATGTGCTGAACTTAAACCACGCTTCATGACAACAGAAGGACAACTAATAAAAGCGTTGGCTCCCTTTGAAAGGCTGAATTTGGACTCCAAAGGGCCTCTTCCATCAAAATCGGAGAATAAATATTTACTCACCATAATTGACGAGTATAGCCGATTTCCATGGGCTTACCCTTGCAAAGACATGTCATCTGCAACGATCATCAAATGCTTACAAGACCTTTTTAGTACGTTTGGACATCCGCTGTACATCCATAGCGACAGAGGAAGCTCCTTTATGTCAGAAGAACTTAAAACTTTCTTGAGAGCTAACAGTGTTGCCTCTTCCCGAACTACTCCGTACAATCCACGAGGAAATGGCCAAGTAGGACGCCTTAATGGTACTCTGTGGCGTGCAGTACAACTCAGCTTGCGTTCCAACAACATAACAGTAGAACACTGGGAACGAGTCTTGAAGAACGCTCTTCACTCCATTCGATCACTTCTCTGCACATCTACCAATGAGACGCCTCACGAGAGACTTTTCAAACATCCGCGGAGGTCGCCCAATGGAGAATCAATGCCTACATGTCTAGCGCCAGGACCGGTTCTCGTTAAAAATCACGTTCGCTCAAAAAACGATCCCTTGGTGGAAGAAGCTGAACTGCTTGACTATAATCCACACTATTCCGTAATTCGAAGGTCGAACGGCACGGAGAGTACAGTGTCTAATAGGCATTTAGCCCCTCTTCCGAACGATTCTCGCTCTTCAATTGAAGAGTCATTTGAAGATGATTCCTTTGATGAATCCTTTCATTCAGTGAACGCGGACGGCCCCACTCCAGATCCTCAAGACGTGAATCTTCCGGGCACTTCACAAGAAGTTAGGGGAGAAACACCTGCCAACGAAAGACCCAAGAGGAATCGCCGGCTACCTTCTCATCTACACGACTTTGTGGTAGGAGGAGAAAAACATAGACGGGGAGAATGACGTATAAACCTCCTTGTCACCTACTATTAATGTCTATGATTATTCTTTACATTGATTGACAAGTCGTGTAATGTGTATTTTATATTAAGTCGGATTGAAGTTAATTAAAGCTAAATAACTTATTTAGTTTGTTTAATTTTGCTACACCTACAAATATGCTATGTGTCTTCACACCACTGACATTTGCCATTTTAATAACAAACTAGTTATTTATATCAATCATATAATATTACAAAGGAAAATCAAAAAGGTAAGCATACTTTTCTTTGTTATTATTGTTGACTAAAACTCACTTTTAATTTCAGGTCCTTGAAACTACAGTAACTTCTAGAAAGATTCCAGAATTATTAGAATACTTTTTAGGTATACAAAAATACAAATGATTAAAGTTTTCAATCTTATTACCAGTTATATGTTGTTGTAAGTAGTACATCAAAATTGTCCAAATAAAGCATGGAAATGACCTAAATTGAATTGTTTCTTTATTTACATATCAAAAATAAGTAAGTGAATTTTTAATTGCTACTAAGTAATTCACTATGACCTCTGACACAAAAGTTACCTCTGATAATAAATAATGTTAATATTGTTGATGTTAATAACTTGCACATGTATATATCACTCGTTCGCGTATCCCTCCAACTCCACGTCTTAATTATTCAGCGAATCAGGGATCTCTAGACGATATTATTATTATTGGATTGTGTGGAACAAATCTATATGTTATTTCGAGCATAAATATTTGGAAGTACAATTGATGTTCATTCCACGTCCATAGATATTCGTACTTTGAATGGCCGTATAATTGACGACCATTGGACGTTCAATTCGCTACATCCAGTGTACGTCCACCTTCGTATGTACAACGGACGAACAAATTGAAGCAGTCATTGAAGTCTATAAATGGACATACAATTGATGTTCATTCCACGTCCATATCTATTCGTACTTTGAATGGCCGTAAAATGGACGATCAATGAACGTTCAATTCGCTAGATCCAGAGTACGTCCGTATTCGTACGTACAATTTGAAGCATCCAATGAATGTCCATCTTTGGACGTACACTTGATGCTCACGCGAAGTCCACGGCAGTTCATACTTAAAACGACCGTTAAATGGACGAGCAATCGACGTCAAATTCCAAACAACCGATGTAAGTCCATCTTTCAAAGTACAATGGATGTACATCATGTGCCAATGAATGTTTGGAATTGAACTGGTCGTTGAGTGGACGTCCATTGGACAAACAATTCAGGACATCTCATAAGCATCCATGTTAGTACGTTCAGTGGACGTACATTCAATGCCCTTGGACGTTTGGACTTGAAATGTACATAAAATGGACATCCAACGGACGTCTTGTGCTGTGTGGGTACCATTTCATGCAAACATATTTCTTCATACTCTCATTCTGGATTTTTTTTCTAGCTCTTACTCTTTTATATTTTGTTAATTTTTTTCATCCCTCCCATGAGGGTCAGAAAAAATACTTTCACAATTGGTTTCGGGTAGTTCAAAGTAACTTTTCGGAGCTTATCGCAAAATTCGAAATTATTTTCTTGGACTATAACGCATGATTGAAATAAAGAATCGACCTGAACCAGGAAATTCCGCCAAACTTGTTTTGTCAAAAAAATTATGTAGAATACTGAAGAATTTTATTTTGAAACCGAAAACGTAACAAAGTAGGTAATACAAATTAACACTTGGAACGAAAATTTCATTCCAAATTACCAAAAGATATATTTAGTTCCACAAACCAGTAATGTTTTAATAAAACTTTTGATTTTTTTAAATAGACACAATTTAATTTACCATCAAAAATTTTAGAGTGCAACAAAATATTTACCCTTTCTCTTATTTAAAAATTGTTCGGACCTCTCACAGACCAGCAAACCTTAAGATTCACCCCTACTGCTAGTCTCGTATTCGCCCCGTTCTGAAAACAGTTGAGCGCCAACTCTCAGTTGCGTTTAGAATCTTGAAAGGAGAGGGATAATATTAGTTGTTGTCGGTTTGTTGCTCTCACTCGTCAAAATAATAATCTTGTACATGAGTTTTCGTGAATTAGATAATGCATTAATAGTGCTTCAGATATTTAAAATGTATAATTATTAAAGCTGAAATTATTTTTTTGTGGACTTTTTGGTGATGGCGAATTACGGTGTTTCAGTTAAACGAAGTGGAAGTGATTTGGACGAACAACATTTGATGCTGTACAGGTAAATGCATTAATATGTATGGGATATTTTTTTATGAATGTTATATCAG
Source organism: Lochmaea crataegi (assembly GCA_947563755.1). NCBI lineage: Eukaryota > Metazoa > Arthropoda > Insecta > Coleoptera > Chrysomelidae > Lochmaea > Lochmaea crataegi. Next base: position 27,784,967 of record OX387430.1, read on the forward strand.
TAAAATAGTAAAAAAAAAATATACTTATAGCTATTGAAAACACATCTAGTAGTGAATTAATACCTCTAGTTGAACTCGTATACATATATACACGCGATTTAGAAGTTTTTCTATTGAAGAATCTTGAATAGAGTATAATATTTTAAAAATTGAAAAGAAGAGGCTTTCCCTTTTGATGAAGATCCATACTAATGATGAAATAAAACAATTTAATTTAAAAATGATCAATAGTACAACTTTCATAGAACTACCAAAAAATCACTTGTTAAAATCGTACCGGAGATGAAATAATTTCAAAATTTCGATATATTCATTGAAGTAAACCAAGAGCCACTTGTATAAACCATGGTTACCTACCAATAGATCAAATTTGACCGATTGATTATGTCTTGGCTCGTTTTCACGTGATATAAAGTCGCGTCTTTATAGACAGCATTTATGACGCTTTTTTGTATTTGTGAAATGAAATGTCGCGTGTTTATCCCACGTGAAAGGTTAAGACTTAACCAATCGGTCAAATTTGATCTAATGGTAGGTAACCAGACTATACAAGTTTCCCTTAAATAAACAAGCACATCGGCGCTACTTGCATCACCCAGTCACCTACTCAATGTTATTGTATTTTGGTTGGATCTAGTGTTTGTTGGTCGGGGAGAACATACTGGAAAGTCTCACAATAATTTTTGTAATCTCAGACATAAGAACGTGAAATAACCAACCAATAGAAAAACATTTTTTAGGTACTGCCATAAACAAACACTATGGAATCTATTTCAAATAGACTACTGTTAAGCAGGCTTCAAAAATATTTTAAAATTTGGAAAACGCCTTACCTACTGAATATTCGTTTCAAATAGGTACGTCAAATTCTATGTTCTTTGGGTTATCTCGTTATTAAACAATATTGTTGACTCGCCTACATAATTATTATAATTTTACCGAACAATACCTTTGTAACGACAGTCCGAGGGGTTGACCACTCTGACAAATGTTTACATGTATTGCCGCATTTTTAGATAATGTGGATAATTCGGTGCATTAATAGACAATTCGGATAAATGCTGAAAATGTTAAAACATGTGTTGCAATTAGAGGTAATGTGAAGGTAATGCGATATTATCTGTCATAATGCGGAGAAATGTTCTCATTGATCACTTCAGAATTTAAGATGAATAATAATACGAGTAATAATATTATTAATAAAAAACATAATTATTGTCTTTTGTGTAACGATTTGAAAAAAACTTCTTAAAAGTTATTTAACTGCTATTTATTTGTTGTAAAAATGTTTACTACAAATAAAAAATCTTCAAACTTATTACTTCCAGGATTACTTCTTTTTAACATTTTTATACAACTGATCTATCTTAATTTTTTCAAAGTACTTAATATGAAATGGTCCTTTTCCAGTCACATTAATAATAGGTCCATAGAAAATAAAGTCCCGTTGAACTGTTTGAATGTCCTCTTGACGAGGCCATAAATATGTAGCCATTTAATTCATATTTTAATAATTTAATGGTGAAAATGTTTTGGGATTCATCTACACTTAATAATCTGCCAATATACCAGGAAGTATCATAGTACACAGCATAATACTTTTCATTTCAATACAGAGTTCTTCCATTTCATTCCCACTATCACTCAATTCCATTTGGTCTATTTCGTCAGAGCTCTCTTCGTAAATCACAGTGTTCAGAAGTTTCACTATTAGACTCGTTTTCTTTATACTCGGTTCTAGGTTTTTTACTGCTATTTGTATTGTTTTTCTCAATACTCTTTCGCCCATTCTTTCGCTTACCTTCCTTGTTGCCAGGCTTACCTCTAAATCTAAAAATTCTGTCAATATAGAAGGCAATGAATTTGACATATTTGAACAAAGTGTTTCATACGACAATCTTGATATTAAAAAAATGTACAGACATGATTTTTTTAAATTCAATGAAAATATATTCCCTCCTTTTGTTGAAGTTGAACTTGTGTTTTTTAAAATTGATTCCTTTAACATATTGAAAAATGTCGTCACTGTACATTTTGAAGTAACTGTTTCGTTCTGAGAAACTTCAAATGGAACTTTAAATTTATCACCGGTAGCTGAATCATTTTCTAAAATATATGTTATTTCTTCGCAAAATTTAAAGAAATCTGTAATCTTGAGCTGGTTTTCATCAGTTGTTATAAGACGTTTGGTTTGACGTCGTTGTGCCCTACATGGTGTTTTAGTTTTGCCTCGAGTTTTGCATACTTGAGAAGGTACGTTTTCACAGGTAGAATTAGGACTTGCCTTCTCATTAGCAATTCCACCCCTCGAAAAAAATTTGCCATTTTTGTCTGTAACAGGAATGTTCTTGGGAGTATTTTCAAGAATGTTATTATTCAGCGAAACACTTGAGGATATGTAACGGGTCTTCTGTAATTCCATCCACAATATCATGAATATTTTCTTGGTCTTTTATATTTCCACTTATTGCAAGACAATTTGAAGGTTCTAAACTGCTCTGAGCCCCTTTAAGTGTAACAAATGACCAAAGTGTAGCTGATTTTTGGCTGGAATTTTGTTTTGTAGAAGTATCTCCATTTTGAAGATAGTTTTGTTTATTTTCTTAAGTTTTAAAATGCCTCTTGTAGTGCGTGTTAAAATTGGATAACACCCAGTATTTTCTCCGATTTTCAACTTTAGTAAATGTTTTGTATAAGTACTCACTTGCATTGCAATGCCTTCGTTTTTTTCTTTTTTGACCCCGCTTTTCAAAATAATTTTTTGATTCAATAACAAGAGTTTCCAATAATTTGTTATGACCTCGTAATATTTTGAATGAATCTATGTGATCAGTGTATATGCCTTACATTTTTGTCATCATTGCTTTTTTTTTCTTCTTCATTTGAAATGTCTTCTATGAAAATTCTTAGCTCATTTCGCGCGTATCTTTCTAGTTCTGTACAGTCCTCTTCTAAATTAAAATTAGCCAAAGAATAGATGTTGTCAAAACCATTGTACTCTAATAATTTTTCAAGGTAATAAGGCAGATAAAATTGATTCAGATCCAAAGCTTGTATAACTTGTTGAAATATTGGTATTAGACGAATCCTGAGGTAGGCCCTCGGGTCGGTCCATAATCTAAAAAAATGTGTTGCCAAATTTTCCGAGATATGAGTCCAAACTAACCACAACAAACCCGAAATAAGTAGAACTAACACAAACTAACCTACTGCAAGCGCCAAACGTGATGGCGAGCGATCGCGCAGGTATAGACTCTCCCAACTAAATTACTATTGGATTACGATAAGCCCCTTGCCGGTCAGTGTCGTACCTATAATTAGTTTTAATTAGGGTAGCAAATGGAACATGATTTCTTTGTAATTTCTTTTCATATTTTATTCAGTATTATAGGTAGTAGTACAATTCATTAAAATGTTATATAATGATACACTTATTCAAAAATAAACTTTAATCACTCACTATCTGAATACAAATTTTCTTCATCTTCACTGTTGCTTGTGCTTGCGCTGCTATCGTCATTTAAATTTATAATCACTGGATTTACCTCTGTTTGAACATCTGTGAATGTTTCATTTTCCCAATATTTCCGCTCTATATCTACTAAATGTCGGCAACGCTTTTGCCATTCCTCGGAAGTGATTTGATCAAACTCGTGCTCCGCCAGTTTCCTCACATCTTCCAAAATAGTTATTTTTGAAATTTATTTAATGTTACCTGTAGCGAGAGATGTTTTATTTTTCACATTTGATAACGTATCCGACTCACATTTGACACTTTGAAAATAATTGAACCCTTTAAAAATTATTTCACGTGTCTGACTCTTGATAACTGGTTTTTTGTTAGGCGATGAGATTTTTTCAGAAACAACACAAAAATTATTCAGACAATGCCAAACGCCAACAGAATTGGAGGACAACTAATGAGACGCCTCTGTACAGAGCATTTATATGTCTTGCAAGAGCTGTACTGGGAGGTAACCTTGAAAATGAGTTTGTGCGCATGGAGGCGGGCTCGCCATCACGTTTGGCGCTTGCTGTATCACTCTTTAAACGACGTTAAACCACTGATATGTCGGCTTCGGTGTCGGCCGTATCCGAATCAAGACCTCTCCCCTCTACTTCGCATTAACTGATAATGCAGCAAAATGTGGCATAATGCGTAAAAATGTGGTGAAATGCGTAAAAATGAGAAAAAATGCGGCGAATTTTATAAAAATGCGATATAATGCGAAAAATGTGATCGCAATGCGGACTGAACGTACATGTATTGCGGCGAGTGTTCAGCCCCTCGCGGCAGTCTCGCATCAAAATCTTTCTGTAGTAATAAGTTTCAATTATTTTTGGAAATAAAGTTTGTGCATCCTCTCGACATTTTATTCCAATTTCCGGATTTTATAACGCGAAATTTGGACATTTATGAAATGCCCACTAGTCTTAAATAACAGATAGGTAGGTAGGTAAATGGATAGTATTTCCGTTATTTCGTTACAAATAACATATACAGAGCGCGGCTAAATTATGAAACAAATTTATTAAAAAATCTAAGTGACCCAACTTATTTTGACAAATTTTAAAAAAATTGGTCTCAAGAATTTATTAAAAATTTTCTTATTTTTAGCCTTTAGTAGAAGCTTAAATTTATTCTATCTGGGGGTCTATTCTCAAACTGTGATATTTTTTGTCGCATGCGAGCTTGTATAATTCGTGATTGGCAAAAGTACAATCTCCCATGCGACAAAAAATGTCACTGTTTGAGAATAGACCCCCTGGTCACTGTAATTTGTGGATTTCTTGATCTATGGTGCTAGAAAGTTATAACGACTTCTCAAAAATTTGTAGAAACAACCAAAAATGCAGTTTTTCACATTTTGCGGGTACCTAACTACATTAGGACAAAAATGATTTAAAACGAGGCTCTAGGTAAAAACAAATAAGAAAACATTTTTGATATACTTATTTTCAATCAGTCATGCAGCTGATAATTTGGGATTAAACTGTCGTGTTCTTGAATTGTAATGGTGACATTCAACGAGGTTGTGTTTGATAGTTATTGAGAACCGAGTTGAGAACTGCTTGAGGTCATTTAACTGTGTGTCAGTTTGGTGCGAACTACTCCAAGTCTTCAAATTATTGATATTTCTTAGAGAATCCAGTGGAATCAGTGTTAATAAATGGCGGGATATATAGTAGGGAAGTATTGATATAGTTCCAGGGAGTGTAAATATACCTATCTATAGTCTATTTCGGAAAGGTATAGGGTAATAAAATGGGGAATTCCGTCCAGTTCGGCTCAATTTCGGTGTCGGCCATAGGCGTAGGTCATGAAATAGTATTGTTTGTAATATTCAAATTTCAAGTATTTGCGTAAGAGAATCAGGAAAAGTATGTTTTCTGGCCTGAAGTGTCAATATCGAAATATTGTGTAGGGATTACTTAGGCAGTTGATTATACAGTTACGTTTTGCGTTTAACAGGTACCGTTTAACCTTCTATTAGTGATCAGATGACGAAGAATATTATGATTTTTTATAAGTTAATTTCTGTATAATGTATTTTTTGTATAATGTTCAATAAAAAATAAGTGTACCTAATACTATGTACATAATGCTTAAAATTCTTTCCTTTTTACGAGTATCCTACCGGCACGCCTTTGGCACGCTATTTTCAGTGTTTGTGAATGGATAACAATAGGCTAAACCCATATATTGACCCCAACCCGGGTGGTACTACCTGCACTTGATAAAAAGAAAGAATTTTACAATGAAATCAATGCCAAACTATGAAAGTGGCTTAAATATTCGTTGGGTCACTCTGTGCTCCCTTTGCATACCTAATGAGGTTTTATTACTCTATACCTTTTTGAGATTTAGTATATAGAAGTCAAAAAGAAAATGGAATCTTTATTAACGTCATTCCGACGTGAGAGACAAAAACAAGATAACTCTTTTAAAACTGGAGCAGGAACCGACACAATTTTTAAATCTAGCTGGTTCGCTTTCAAAGATATACTTTTCTTGTTGGACAAGTTTATACCAAAAGAAACTAAAAACACTGACGTAAGTAAAAATATATCTTGTTATCAAATAAAATATACCCACATATGCAAATATTATGTATAGTATACAGTATGGTCGTAAAATTCCCCCCCTGCTAACGTCTGAACATAATATTATGAGATATTATTTTCAAAGCAAAACTTGTTATTTTAAACTAGATTTTCGTCTCTTTTCATATTATGCACTTATTATTTGAAAAAAATAGGGAGGGGATTTTTTCGACCGCAGTGTATAGGCAGTAATAAGACAGAAGATTATTATTCGCCACCTAATTTTTATGCAATTGTATTTTGCCAACTGACGCTACCTTCGCCCATGAAATATTCAGCAAATTCATTTCTAATTGCTTCACAATTAGCCGAACTTTTTCGTCCTATCTTAGGTATTACAAGAAAGGACTCTGCATTTTTATTTTCGTTTCCCTGTCTCCAAAGTCCAGGGATAATTTTTCCTTCTTTCTCCTCATCAAATGTCCCAGGTGGAGTGTAAGTTTTGCGGGAATGTTTACTTTTTCTTAAGAAGTTGTGTAAATAGACGCATGCTAATACTACCAAAGTTGCTTTTTCAGGTGATAGTAGCATCACTTTTCTCAAAACTCTAAAAAAAGCTGACATGATGCCGAAAACATTTTCAATAATACGCCTTGCTCTACATAGTCTATAGTTAAAGATACGTTTCTTAGAACCTTTTTTTTGTTCTACTGGATAGCCCTTCATTAAATGCTCACTAATGCCAAAAGCATCATCTCCTACAAATACATAGGGAATTTTAACATCTCTACTAGTTAGAATGTCATCAGGTGGTAAATGGAGCTCATTGTCTTGCAGTTTTTTCCAGAATATGGAGTTCTTTAGCACACCTCCATCTGAAATCCTACCTTGGCAGCCAACGTCAGCAAACAAAAAGCAATAATTTGGATCAGCAACTCCCAACAAAACTATACTAAAATTTGCTTTATAATTAAAATAGTCGCTGCCAATGTGTATTGGTGCCTGAAGTATGCAATATCTACCATCTATGGCACCAAGGCAGTGAGGAAAATTCCATAGAGCTTCATAATTTTCCGCAACATATCGCCATTCTTCTTCAGTTGTAGGCATCTAAAAATTAAAAAAAAAACAATATTGTAAAAATTATAAAACCAAAAACTTTACAGGAGGTGATTCGACCAAGGAGTCAATATCAAGAAGAAAAAGAAGAGGAGGAGGAGAAGGAAGAGGAAAAAGGCATGGCCAACGATGACATGGCTGTTGACGAAATTGTTAATGACACACAAGTAACAAAAGTACCAGAAGGAACAACTCTCAAAAGAAATTCAGATTTTAAATCTCCCAAGAAGGTCAAACGAGTAACACCTGTGGCTTCTGTGAATCGTGGGACAAGCAGTGCTATCTCTAGAGGGCAAGAAGCATATCAAATATTACAAGAAACTATTGCAAGTAAAAAAACAAGAGACGATAGCACAATTTTTGGAGAGCATGTGGCAGCAAAGCATAGAAAATACAGTACCCATACACAAAGTGAGGTGGAACATCTAATTGGAGATATTCGGTATAATGCTGATAAGGGACTTTATGAACCACACGTCTCCTCAATCAGTTCCATTAACCAGAAACAATATTATTTAAATCAACCCAATCAACAAACTTATACGAGTATCACGCCTAGCACAACATCCAATCCATATAAGCATTTATCTTCAGACACTCAAAGCACCAGTACTCCTTTAACATCACCTTCAGCATCAGATGGACCACTTTCTTATGAAAATTAGTCTTTTTTTTCGGAGGCCCCATCAAACCTGACGCTACAGCAAACTGATAATCCGACGACACCCACTATAAGTTTTATTCATTCATTTACAAATGGTCTTCAAGGAATTTCTTGATATTTTTTTAATGTGAACCCTAGACATTTTTAATAAATACTTAAAGCATTATTTTTAACTATTTTACTCACTTTTACGTATTCTTGAAGCGTATCAATTATAGCAGGGCAAACTTCTGGTATCATCCTTGAAATGAGTTGTTTTGAAATTTTAAAAGTTTACATTAAACTTGTATATGAGTCACCAGTCGCTAAATATCGTAGGGTTAACATTAACCTTTCTGTTGGCGGTATCGCTTCTCTAAACTTTGTATCTTCTTTCGCGATTTTTGGACCAATTTCATTTAATAGCCATTCAAAATCAGTAGACTTCATTCGGCAAAAATTTTGAAAAAGTCCGTATTCCATTTCAGCTTTGAGATCATTAATTAAGTCTATCCCTCTATACCGACTTCTGCTTTTGAATAATGATGTTGTCCACCAGCACCGCTTTCGTCGTTTTTTGGGGGGCTCTTTCACTGCTTCGGCCTCCGCCTCACCAATAATTATATCCTCATCAGACGCCATATTTACCATTTTACAACAAAAGTTCGCGCGTGCCAAACATACCCGCGAAACTGAACGAATGACTGCAAACGAATTCGTTCTCCGTTATGTGGACGGCAGAGCAAATTTTCCATCGAACGCCGAAAACATCGAATGTATTCGGTCGAATGGGTTCGGCCACATGCGTTCGCCAGATGTGTACGCGCCTTAAGTAGACCAGGCGATAATAGCTATTTTAAAGGCTGTCTGACGTCACAAGCAATAACAGAGTGTAGACTTTTTCTGCATTTTGAATCCGTTTTAGTGGCTGTGTGCCTCGCCGTGTGCCGCAAAAAAAATAAACTTGTTGATGACAGACGTTTTCATACCATATACTTATGATTTATACTCGGGTTTATAGCACATTTTTGATATTCAAAAATTTCATAAAGTTCCCCATTGAAGATATTCTTTCGAATTACAAAACGTCTACTTAAGGTACTAATCCATGTACGGTATAATAATAAAGTCTTGATAACAGTTTTTATGATAGTATTACCTACATTGTTTATAGTTGATTCAGACTAACCAGAAACCATATTACATATCAAATGAAATATAATATATACCTTTGCTATATCAGTGCATTAAGTATGTTGAAGAAATATTGCCGACCAGGTGGTCTTCGAAGATATACCTTATTGGGTGGTGGAATTTGTTCGAGTCACTTTCATCGGTATTTTCAATAGCACTTTGTCTTAATAGTGAATTGTACGAGGGCAGTAATATATTTGCCGATTTTGTTATTGTTTTCTGGTATGTTTTTGATTATCAGTCGTTTGAAATCGGTAAATCAAACTTGATCCCGAGTTATTGTTGTGCACGGATTAAAAATTAATAAAAGGTACCTAATTAACTGAGAAGTTTGGGGTAAAAAATAGCAGATGAACTAGCAAAGAGGGGGACTGGAACACCCTTTTGGGGGCCGGAACCCTTTTGCGGTAACAGCCCCAATGTAATATTGGAAGAAATAGGCAAAGCCGATGAAAAGAGAAGATCTGACCATTGGAAAGATCTAGTAGGACTTAGGCAATCAAAGATTCTTCTGGGTGATTACAACCTGCTGAGATTAAATGAATGCATAAGTCAAAGTAAAACTGCACTAAGAGTTTTAACAGGCATCCTTACGGGACATTGTCGCATGAAAAAGCTCAAAATAGTGGAGGAAAAAGAATGTAGATTCTGTGGCATGGAAGAAGAAACCTCCATTCACATACTTGCAAACTGCACAGCAATTCAGAATCCTAGGGCACAACACCTTGGAGACTACTGGATAGAAGAGGGACATTTACCTAAGTTAAAGCCTGCAGATATCCTAAAATTCCTCCGGGAAATAGTACTAAAGGAGCTACTAGTCTCTGAGACCTTCCTCAGGAACTAAGTAGAAGTTAGGGGGCACAATAGATCTCTTAGGTCTCAGTGAATGTCACCCCAATGTACATACATACATACATACATAATAGTGAATTGTACGAGGGCAGTAATATATTTGCCGATTTTGTTATTGACTTCTGGTATGTTTTTGATTATCAGACGTTTAAAATCGGTAAATCAAACTTGATCTCGAGTTATTGTTGTGCACGGATTAAAAATTAATAAAAGGTACCTAATTAACTGAGAAGTTTGGTGTAAACTCAAATCTTTGCATTGCGGCTTGATGTTTAAAATTACTCCACATAAACTTAAATTAATTTATTATTTATTTATAATCGAATTTATAATACACGGGATGAGGTAAAATTATACTTAGGGTAAAGAACATTTCACAATATTTCGTTGACTCTGCATCTGGCCTTAGAACAATTTTTTACATATTAACTGATATGAAATTGAAATAGAATAGAAAAGGACCAAACTCAGTAGTGCATAAACTCTTGACTCTAAATAAAATAAAACAAAACAGCTGTCAGTAAATAGAAAAAAATCCCCGTCCCGTCTTTAATGAACCGCTTTTTTATACAATCTACGGTTGGTATCATTTGTTCTTGGTATGAGAATATCGTTGGTATTAAATTTCTTGCATTTTGTCAACACATTTGGTTTTATTAGCGTCACTTCTTTTTTCGTTTATGTATTGGCTTATAATGTCTTTTACTGTGGATATTGAGGTTTTGGTCCAAATTCATGTTTCTTTTGCTGCATCGGTTATACAATGATTCAAACATATTCTTCGCTTCGCATCCGGCGATAAATATACTTTTTTGCACTAGGACGCCAAATACTTAGTTTTAAACAAAGATTACTTTCGGAGTGAAATGTTTATTACAAACTAAAATTCTGAGACCATACTAAAAATAATTATCCAGAAATACTTACTTTCTATCCCATTATGTAAATATAAAGAGGGCATTGAAAATAAAGTATATATGTACAGTACAGGTCAGACAAAGGAAAACAAGCAATGAAAGCTCTTTTTTATTTATGCAATCAAATTAAATTTTTTATAGATAACGTGGTCAACAATTTATCGAGAAAAATAGCTTAGCTTAAAAAATAAAAATTCGGAAATATATCTTCCGAAGCACAAATAAATAATAGAATAATTAGATAAATTAAAAAATTAGTCTCAAATATTATTTTACCAGCCAAACAATTCAGTTGTAAAATAATCATACTATTAGGCATTATCTTTTTGCATTTCGTAGAAACGAGTACGATACTGTGCTATTGTTATCGGATTAACGACTACCTGCTGTGGGTTTAGGTCTTGAATCAATCATGTTGGCATAAGTCAAAACGAAATATCTTTAATCATGATACAGTCAAGAAAAATATATAAACAAAACTATTAACTGTTGAGTTAATTTGTTACCTTTGATAATCGTAAGGGTTTTTGAACCTAATTCTTCAAAACTAATTCATGAAACAGTATTTAAATATTTTTTGTTCTCAATTGACACACTAGACACCAGAAAATGGTATTTTTGTTCATGTTTTTAGTGGTGCCTTTATAACATTCAAGCGCTATTCCGAAATGATCTATGCGGCAAATTTTATCTTGGCAAAAATCCGGAAAATTTTGACTCATTTTAGAGAATTATTTGGCTGCACAATCGTTTTTTTATATTTTATCAGCACCACTGCCGTTATTTTATAGCTCTTCTCATAGTCTGTTTGAAAACGATTGATAACAAATTGTTTATGCAGCAGTTATAGGTTTTTCTAAACGCTGGTTCATAGCAGGAAGGTATAACCATTTTACGTTCTTATATTATAACAAAAATTGTAGTGGAACTTTCAGTTTATCCACTTGATAAAAAAATGTAGATTAGAATTAAGCAAAATTTATACAAAATCAATTTCAAAATCATATGCCGACATACAGATTGCGAAAATCCGTTTCTTACGCTGCGACTTATACAAGTACGACAAGGAAAATATGAGCAAAACTACGTGAAAGAGAGAGAAGACTTGTTAGCCCAGCGATCAGTCCCCTCTACCAAAACAGTTGGGCGTGTATTCAGTCCCCTCCTATTTATTTTAACTGTTGTGTTGCCAAATGTACTTATCTGTAAAAATTATTCCTAATTTTTGTCTATCGTTGTTTTAAAATTTTCAACGGCATTTCAAGCGGCAACAATGTTAAATACCAATAATTGTTAAATCGAAAGCAGTGTACGGATTTTATTTATTGCAGATTGTAATTTGTCCAAATTTTTTCTTGAACTCCATTATTTTATTCTTATTTGTGTTGATCTCACTTATTTTTCAAAAGTCAATATTACCAATCTCGATTTTCTCCCACTAAATACACCGTTATCCGGTGTTAAAGGTCAAATGCAAAATAAGTTATTTATTACTTAGAAAGTATCAAACATTCTAAACTGGCAACGCTGCAGCAGAGACTGACTCCCCACTCTGTGAGTAGGTTCATTGTGTTCAGTAGTTTCCCAACATGGAAGGAGTGAGGTTGTAAAATAAATAAAAAATTACACTCGTTATTACGTAACCTGTACATCTTAAAATTCATTTTTGCCAACTTGATCGTTTCTGACCAAGCTGACAATTAATTTCTAACTACAATAGGATATTATTTTAGCCCTTGTAACTTGAAAATAAAACATTTATTCTCGAGATAAAAATAATAAAGTAATTGGGTATAAAAAACTAAAGATCGATTCCATTAATAAATTGAATTGAAAAAATAAAATCAGTAGGTACTTATTCTAAACATAAAATATGAACTTCTTGGAAAAATTAAACTAACAATGCGTTCTAAAGGTAAACATAATTTTAATGAATTAAGTGCTCAAATAAACCACCTTGCTGTGCCAGGCAATAACCAAATCTGTCATAAAGATTTGATCTCATATCTCTAAGAATATTTGGCGTAATGCTCGCACAAACGTGCTGTATCTTCACCCTCAATTCATTTAAATTATTAGCTCTTTCAAATTCATGTTGATAAATGCTACTTTTCAAAAATCCCCAAAGAAAAAAATCAGGTGATCTTGGAGGCCATTTAATTGTACCATTAGTACTAATAATTCTGTCGGGGAATGTAAACCTTACAAATTCCATTACTATCCTTGAATTATGGACTGGACAACCATCTTGTTGAAACCAAATTCTGTTGAGATCAACATCGGGTATAAGGAGAACTGCAGGAATTACATGATTACATTACATGATGATAAATATTTGGCGGAATTTAAGTTCCCCTCAATAAAAAAAAGGACCTATAATGTGGTCACCTTAAATACCCGTCCAAACATTTAGCTTCTGCGGATACTGTGTTCGGATTGGAATGCTTAGATGTTTATTTTCCCGAGACCAATATCTTATGACGGATGGATTGTGTTTTTGTTGTAATCAAAAGGTTAACCCATCCGTAAATAAAATATAATTTTCAAAGTTCTCGTTAGCATTTTGACATTCCATCATTTCTTCACAGAAATCCATTCGTCTGATATTGTCCTCGGGAAAAATTGTCTGCGTTGTGTGAACTTTGTAACAATGGTACCCGTTCCGTTTTAAAATATTCTGTACAGTTCTCTTATCCATGTTGACCTCTTCAGCAATTTGTCTTGAAGAACATGGTTGTCCTGTTTCGACCGCTACACAAACATTCAATTCTCTAGTTTGCCCTTCGTCGTTTATCGGACGTTCGATTGGATCTTCCGGCGCTTGGCATTTTCTACAGTATGAAACACATCCATATTTCTCGAAATTATTAATTATGTTCAAAATGGGCGAACTGGGCGATTTTCAAATGCCACAATAAACAAATTAACTATTGCATCAGCCGAATGACCTCCAAAATACCATTTTATAATTTGCACTTTTTCGCAGGTTTCGTATTTTAATGTGGGCATTGTAAAATGTTTTATTTTCAAATACAACGGCGTGCGCTAACAACCAAGGTCTGTAGCGAAAAGATCACATGCGTTTAAATGTGAGTTCTCTATGTAAAGGACACAGTTGTCGGATGAAGGTGTTTAATTTTACCTAATAGTGTATGAGCTCGAAAAAAAGTGAACGATAACGTGACAAAAATATCATTTTTACAAATTAATCTGAGCTTCTGGCAACAGCGGTTGAACTAATGGGGCGATAAACACACGCAAAACTGTTTTTGGTAGAGGGGACTGAATACACGCCCAACTGTTTTGGTAGAGGGGACGAATGATCGTTGGGCTAACAAGTCTTCTCTCTCTTTCACGTAGTTTTGCTCATATTTTCCTTGACGTACTTGTATAAGTCGCAGCGTACGAAAGGGACTTTCGCAATCTGTATGTTTAATTGAAGGAAAAAGTCGGCAAGGGTGACGAACAGGTGCTTCAACTTCTGCAATTGATTTTGTACAATTTTTAACTATAAATACTAAGAGGCTGTTGTCAGTTACGCAAATGTATGCTTCTTTTGTAAGTTTATTTTGGTGAAATTATTTAAATTTCCAAATTATTGTTAGATATCTGGTACTGATTTACAATTTTAACATTGATTGAGATAGCTACAGTGGTCATTGGAAAATTGTCCGTATTTCGACTTTCGGCCCAAATTACTTACAGATGATTCGGAAAGTTTCTGAACAAAAATTATTATTTTAGTATGTCCAACAATCTTTGAGAATTTGGACAAACTTTACCTAGAAACAAACTATATGCGGTTTTGACATCAGTTGATACTGATTGTTTGTTTTGGTTATTAGAGTAGTCAAAAAAAGTTGTTGAAATTTCTATGATGCGTGTAAAATCCACAACATTTTTTATAAAATTTTAATTATATTGCTATTTCTTTAACAGAGTAGTTGGTGGAGGCTTTAGCAGCCGTTAATACTGAATGTTTGCTTTGGTTATTATAATTCTCGGAAAAAGTTGTATCAAATTTCTCTTATGCGTATGGAAAAGCATTTTTGCGGAAAATAATTGCTTCTTGCAGCTCCCTAATTCAAAAGGTAACGACAGTGACGTTCGACTGCTAGCTCCGGCTGCCAGTTTCACCCTCATTTTTTTTAAGAATAAACTATAATACAGGTTTTTTTCGGTCCGAACTTTGACGTTTAAAAATTATTTAATTACTAATTGAATATCAAATTTAATGGTATACCCTGTTAGAGAATTGAGTCTTCTTCAAGATTCGTACAGGGTAAATAACCTCTGAGTGATGACGTCAGCACCAGTTTCTTCAAACGAAACACTATTTTTTCACCAATTTGCGGATTTCCCTTGCTGAGCCGATTCTAAAAATACATACTAATTAATTCAAATTGGTACAGGATGGACAAAATGCAAAAGTTGTTCATGACAATTTATTATTCACAAAATAATTGATGACTGGATTGATGAAGAATAAACGTACACTCTAACAGAAATAAAGCAGAGAAAATTCACAGTAACTCTTCTTAATTGCCCACTAAAAACTGACGTATTCTGGTAACAAATTCGTCTTTAACATTTTGTAGCATAGCGGGTGTTATGTTCCGCATTTCCCAAGACATTTCCTAGTCGGGGTTTTTAGTTCTCGGATGTTGCCAGGTCTGTTGTGTAGAATTTAGATTCCAGATAACATTGCCCTAAAGTTATAATCGCTTAGTTCTGTAAGGATATATTGTTTTGTTAGGGTAGGCCAAGGTTCCCAACCGGTAGGTCGCCATTACGCTCCCAAAAATAAAAAATAGAACATGTCTCTAAAAAATATTTCTTTATTCTTTAATTTTAAAGAAGGAAATAGTCCGAAGAGTTTGGGTTTTCAACTATTATTAATAAAGGAATACAGAAGTCGCAATGTGTTTTATACAATGCAGTGCTGAATCTATGAAACCCTCGAAACTGAAACGTCACTTGGAAACAAAGCATTCAGAACATGTTTCAAAGGACTTGGACTTTTTCAAACGGTGTGACAGTCGTTTGCGACATCAGTAACTGGATTTAACAGAAAATTTTCATCAACAAAATCTAGCTTTAGTACCTACAAGCATCTTTTGAAATTGCTCTCGAAGTAGCAAAAACCTCACACAATTGCCGAAAAACTTTTCAAAACCTGTCTTTCAAAAACAGTTAAGTTAATCCTTGGAGAAGCGAGTGAAATGAAAATGCGTAATATATCTTCGTCAAACAATACAATTCAGAGATGCACTTCGGATATGTCAGAAGACGTATTGGAGCAAATTTTGTCTGAAGTAAGTTTTCTATCCTTTTTCTGTCTGAAGTCTGTTTTCTATCCAACTTGACGAGTCGATCGATGCTGCTTCTTGTTCCCAATTACTTTTATTCATAAGATATATTCACTTGGACAATATTAAAGAAGAGTTTTTGTTTTGCAAAGCCTTAAAAACCACCACCAAGAGTGAAGATGTGATGGAAATGATACGATCTTTCTTTGAAATTAATGAGATAAAATGGGGGAATTTGTGTGGAGTTTGTACTGATGGAGCACCGGCTATGCTTGGATGTAGGACGGGCTTTCAGAAAAAAATTGGAGAGCTTGCACCTCAAGCAAAGGATCTGCACTGCATGATTTGTTCTTGCTATTAAAACTCTACCGAGGCAAAAGCAAGAGGTGCTTAACTCATTAAAATTGTTAATTATATAAAATCTAGTTCTCTCAATACCCGCCTTTTCAAAGAACTCTGTAAAGACAGGAACTCAGATCACGAGACTCTCTGTTTTATTCTGCAGTTCGTTGGTTGTCATTGGGCAATGTTATTGAACGTGTCTTTGAGCTAAAAGAAGAAATGAAAGTTTTTTTCGGAAATGCAAGGAAAGCAGAATTTCTTGCAACATCTTATTGACCCAACTTGGATCCAAAGAGTCGCTTATTTATCGGACATCTTTGGTCAGTTGAAAAAAATAATTTAAAACTCCAGGGAAATGACTTGTACATTCTGTATTTTAGAGATAATCTTCAAGATTTGTTTGTAAGATTGAAAACTGGCGACGAAAAATAAAGCTTGGAAACATTTCAATGTTTGAAAAGTTGAGCTGCATAGGTGAAGCCTCTGTAACAGGAATTGAGGAGGATCTAAAACAGGAAATTAATTACCACCTTCAATTTCTGGAAAATGAAATTCATCACTACTTTCCTGATGTGTTTGAGCAAGAAACCGCAGTTCTAAGGAACCCATCCCATACCCATTTAGATATTGCCGCAAATTCCAGATGAATTGCAGGATGGATTTTTAGATATTAAAAAGGATTCTACAGCTTGTGCTCAATTTCAGGAAAAATCTTTTAGAAGCCCCCGAGATTAACAAAAACAAATATTCAGGTAATCTGCTTAACGACCAAATAGATATCAATCATTCCCCCTTATTAAACCTTTTTACCTAGAAGATGTGATGGTTGTGAATAAATTTTCCAGGTACTCTTTTTCAATGCCTTTGTAATATTCATAGAATTCCGTATTAAGACACTTTTTGTACTTATTCCTATTTAAATATATTATAATACTTTTGTCAATATCTTAGAATTCCGTATTAAGGCACTATATAAATTAAAAGTTTTTCATTGTATCTTCACTAGTTTGAAAAAGCTATTGTGTAGCGAAACGTGTCACTAATTTAATTTGAACGTTAGTTCAAAATAAAATGAAGATTTATACAAATTAAATTGTTTTATTTTATTGTTAAGAATATTTTCTTGGTTCATACTTCTTTTATTAGTCGGGTTAATACTTTTTGAACTCAATTTTCATTTGAATAATTTTGGGTTTTAATTCCGTTTCCAAACTTTTCAATATCGGGGGACTAAGCTCAGTAGCATAAAATTAAAGTGGCCGAACTGCTTTGTTCTTCCGCTTAGTACAAAATACTCCAAATCACATAACATGTAATATTTTGAAGCTTAAAACATTAAACGATTATTTTTAAGCTTGTAGGAGATTGGCTTCAGCATCGATTATTGTTGTTTATTTAACCCAACAAATATTTACAGACATTGCCATCGTTCCAAAGCGTATGTGTAGTATTTACACAAATAGTATGACCACGGTTCAAGCGAAACTGGTTTAACAATAGAATGCCACCTTCATTAAAACTTGTGCTCAGGATCTTACATACTTTTAGAAGACTAAATAAAAACTAAAACACCTTGAAACTTAATGTCAAGTAAAACCTATTCGTTAAAGGAAACATAAAAGTTTGAATTGGTAATAAAAACTATAGATGGAAGGCTGCTATAATTCGGAGATGTTAAAATCAACATTTGCCTTCTGATAAAAACCTAGTTATATATGATAATCATTTTATAACAAATTGAATTACAGGACTTTATTAAAAACAGTTTATTTTTAACACAAGTTCCACAAGCAATAGTTACATGTATCCGCAATGGCCTTTGACGTTTCAGATTTTTTTGATAATTAAAGCATTTTTTCACTGCGGCATGCCACATGATTTAAAAAGATGACAAAGTATAGTGGAATGCACATTCAGATGGCAGGGTACACGATAACAGCGTTGCCAATCCTACTGCTGTTATAAATTCTGCTGATTTCGTAAAAGCAGTATTTAAGCAGTACTGCGTTGAGGCCAATTGGTGCCCTAGGCACATTGTTTTGCCGCCCTCCTCTCAATAATAATTATTTTTATAATAGGTACATACGAGGTTGTCTTTTATATTTTGCATATAGAGCTAGGAAAAAAACAGTAGATAACTTCTAAAAACTATTGTTTTTCAAAGTATTTTTCACAAAAAAATGCATTTTTGCATCCTTTGGGATCAATTCTGGAAGCAGTTATTCCACTCGCTTGTTGGTACATTCAAAATAGAGTTTTTGAAGGCACTGACTGCATATTCTTGGGACTGGAATCTTTGACCAAGCAGTTTATCCTTAATTTTAAGTCAAGTAAAAAAAAACGTTAGGACTTGGGTCGGGACTGTATGGAGGATGGTCCAACAATTCGATGTTTTTTTGCTTTAAAAACTCAATTGTTTTTCTAGCTGTGTGGGAACTTGCATTGTCTTGGCGTTGATCATTTGTCGTTGGGGGCTGCTTTTTCGAAACTCAGCGATTACTTCCGGCAAACAAATCGATATGTACCAATTAGAAGTAACAGTTCTTCGATCTTGCATAGGAATTGTTGCTGTATGATCCTTTTTTGAGACAAATGTCGCCACCATCTTTTTGGAAACACTTCGAGAACGAATAACTTTCGTAGGTTTTGGTTCATCTTGGAACACCCAAACAACCGACTGGCGTTTATTTTCGGGTCCGAACGAGTAAATCCAGGATTCATCACCATTGACAATACTGTATAGATTTTTGGAGTTTCCTGCGTTGAGCCGGTTCAAACATTTTTGACCCCAATTGACTCTCATGGCTTTCTGTTCTTTCGTCAACAGATGCGGTATCCAACGACAAACAAATTTGTTTAAAGAAAATTTTTTTGAATTGTATTTGAAATGCTCAATGATCCTCCAATTTCACGATATGTCGATTTTCTTGAATCAGCTTACGTACAGTATTGACGTATTCGTATCTATCAAGATTTCTTATTCCTTCCACTTGTTTGGTTCTGGATTATCAAAAGAGGTAAGTAGCCAAGGTTCCAACTTACGATTTACATAATTGTGCTCTTCATGTGCTGGACCCGAGGCTGGACCCAATATTGCAATATGTCTACAATCGATGCAACCAATTATACCTGGAAACCCTGATTTCTCCAGGAACCCTCTTTTTATATCATTTCTAGACTGTTCGTCAAAAGGATATTTGATCCATGCAGGTCCCCAAAACTTCATGAATACGGGCCGTATTAATAAATTGAAAGTATAAGGTTTTGAGTTTAAGAAAAAGGTAGGAGTATAAGCAATTCTTTTTTATTGTATTGTTGCGAGGTCGCCAACTCAAAGCCGGCCCTGTCTCTCGTCCCTAAATTTTGGTGGCTGTGCCCCCCTTCCCCTTTCGAGAACATTCGAGTACAACGGTTTTGTTTGTGCATAGGGCGAGCGCGGAAGATACTGGAATTTTCTAGAGTTGAGAAGGACTATATATACGCGGGTTTTTGAGTGCGTGAATTAATTATTGGAACGGTTAGTTCGAAATTAGTGAAACGGGCAGTAAAGAGTTAGTTCACAGAAATCGGACAGTGAATAAAATAGTGAAGATAAATAGTGTAATACTCAAGGGGTAAAAATAAACTAGAACTATAATACTGAGTGTAACTAAATTATTAGACATTAAGTATAGTGTGTGTATATAAATTAATCCTAATACAATGTGTGTTTCTTTAAATAAATAGATAGTATTTAGCCATAGTTTGTATAATTTTATCCCACCGGTAAAAACTGTTTAAATAAATAACAAAAACATTACATTGGTGTCAGAAGAGGGATAAAGTAAATAAATTATTACGTAAATAATGGCTAAGAGACTAAGTGAGCTGAAAGTGACGGAGCTTAAAGCATAATTGGAAAATCGCCAGTTGGAAACGTCCGAGAAAAAGAGTGAATTAGTTGAAATACTGAAAATAGCACTGGAAAGTGACAGCTTGGATCCGGACACATTTTTATTCATCGACGAGGCTTCCACCTTAATCTCGTCAATTTCCGCTATGGACGAGAAGATTTCTGCTATGAAGAACGATATTTCTGCTAATATGAAGGACGAGATTTCTGATAATATGAAGGACGAGATTTCTACTATGAATGACGAGATTTCTACTATGAAGGACGATATTTCTGCTAATATGGACGAGAAGATTTCTGACATGAAAAACGATATTTCTGCTAACATTTCCTCTATGGACGAGAAGATTTCTAATATGAAGAACGATATTTCTGCCGATATCTTATCAATGAAAAACGACATTGCCGCTGAAGTCGAAAATAAAATTTCGTCTCTAAAATCAGATATTGAGAATAAAATCACAACAATAGATGAGAAAATCCAGGAGTTAGAGAGGAAAATGGCAGACTCAAGAACACGAGACACGCCAACAGATTGAACAAATAAAACCATGCAAGCCAGAAACACACCCCAAGACAGAAGATATTGGCAGTTTTGCCCGAGTCAAGGCCCCAACGTTCGACGGAAAGATGTCGAGGACCAATTATGTTAAACAGTTTGAAGCAGCCGCTAGAGCGAATAATTGGTCCGATAAGGAGAAGGCAGTGAACTTAACCATCGCGCTTCGGGGAGATGCCTTAGATGTGCTTCAGACGATACCCCTTGAAGAAATGGATGACTTCGAGCAGCTGAAGAAGAGGTTGGACATGCGATATGGTCACGATCATCTTGAACACTTGTACCAATCTCAGATGAAGAACCGAAGACAGAAACGCCCGACTAGTTCGATTTGCTTATCCATCAGCACCGGAGAACATGATGGAATGTCTGGGCATCCAGGCCTTTATTGATGGCTTGCGTGACCCTGATATGCAGAGGACGCTTCGTTTAGCGCATCCCAAAACATTGGTCGATTCATTAATTGCTGCACTTGAATATGAAGCAGCTACGAAGGCTTCGGGGTACAACAAAGTCAGGACCATTCAAGAAGAAGGTGACGAAGATAGACTTGACCAGATCATCAACTTGATAAAAAGCATGGTAGACAAAAAGCCGAAGAAGATTCGTGTAAGCGCCCTAGGACTCCAGCAAACCGGGAACTGCCATGAGGGGGCAGCACCGACCCAGGACAAGTGTATATGTGGATGGCGAAGTGAATGGCAAGAGCTATACTCTGCTGGTAGTCACTGGAGCAACTAGAACCATTATACGGCCGGAGATAATAAAATCCAAGAAAAAGCTTCTGCCAACGATGCCAACTACGCCAATTGCTATCGGAAACCTATATTTGCTTTGTTAGTAGACAAAAACTTCATCCAGTAATTTGATTGCGCCACTATGCTGTCAACTACGACAGTGACTGTACGAGATACTGTAGCTTGACTTACACCCAGTTCTTGACCAATGCCTTTCTGATACCCAGGGTCATTGAGATAACGTGAACATATCTGCATTTTTAGGATGGATGATAACGCACCTCCTCGAGTTTCAGCATTATTTATTCCCAAAAATCTGTTGGCAAGCCATTGCACATTTTCCTCTTCAAACCGGTATAATTCTTTGTAATAACGAACAGGTGTTGATAAACGCTGCTTGTAGTGTTTAATCTCTCTCAGTTCCACAACATCTGCCATCGCTACAACTAATCACTACACGATGAGTCTGCTACTGAGCACACTCGATATTATTGAAGGATATCCTTTTTATTTAGAGTAAAAGGTAAGGTTTATAAATAACCAAATACTTTTTGTGAAGGATATGCTCAAACTCTATAAGTATAAGGTTTTACTCGGAATGCGAGCTGAAGGATTTTCTTTATATACTGCAAGTATGAGCATAACCTTTTTTTTATTAATACGGCCCATAATATTGCTTGTTGACTTGAGTATAATAAAAACTCTTCTTCAGTACCTGAAAACAAATAAAAACTATGATTAAGTACACAAATACAATGTTAATAAACCTTAAAGACTACTAACAGTTTAATATATCTATAAGTACACAATTATTATAATCAACAAGCCTTACTCACTAGTTTAATATATCTACCTACCTATTTGATAATTGCCAATTGCAAAAAAAGCGTAGGGCGGTCAAAATTCGTGTTTGTCAATAGATTATTGTGTTTCTTTCCTCATGATCCATATGGGGGACTAGCTGAGTATTAAATAAGTCACTAGGTCTTTATTTTGACGAAAAAGTTCAATCAGACGTCTATCAGGTAGACTGAATAGATCACTCTCTTCTCGCAATACCCTTTTTCTAAGTCTATTTTCATGAATTCTTGCAATGTTTTCGAGTTCATTTACAAGAAATTTTTTTACTAGCAACATTTTTAACAAAACCCGATGAATTAACAACACAGAATGTCTTCTCTTTGCCACAGCTATTAACAAGAATCACTAAACAATATTATTAATTATGCACTAAGCAAATAGATAAATACTTTAACTAAACAATGACATAAATGAAAATGTCAGGTTACTAAAGCTAACCAGATCTCATAGATAACTGCCAAATATCTTCTTCTTTTTTCTTTTTATCATGAAATAGTCAAATTTACATAATGTTTTCTGAATTATTTTAGATCATTTCCTATACGATTGACGATCACGAATCTTGTCAAACTAGCCGAGGCGATAGAGATTCGCTTATACAGAGTACCGCTAATCAAGTATAGCGATTCTTTTCGTTTGCTTATTCCTTATCTGTTTCCTTAAAATACAAATTACAGAGTGCCAGTCCTGGCGGTCTATTCTCAAACATTGACATTTTTTGTCGCATGTGAGATTGTACTTTTGCCAATCAAGAAATATACAATCTCGTATGAAACAAAAAATGTCTAGAGAGACTGAGAATACTGGTCGTCCGAATATGCATAGTATATTAATCTAAGCGCTTTCGATCAGATTATTTTTTAAAAACTTCTACCAGGGGCGTGGATAATAATGCAAACACTTATTCAATTTAAGGATGACATTTTATTGTCGAGAGCATAGCACTCAAAGATAATAAAAAAAGTTCAAATCAATCCAAATTACAAAACGAATGAAAAAATTTCGAAAACAATTTCAAAATTAAGCGTAAGCTGATAAATGTCCCCTCTTTGAGCGGAGAAATGCCCTAATCGAGTATTTGATAACATTGAAGGTGTCATATTTTGGATAATTTGTAAAATTTGGGAACGCAAATTTTCCAAAGTACTAGCGCTAATGAAAGCGAAATGAAAGTATCGCTTCTTGCTTGTCTACGAAATTAATTTAGTAGTAGTGGAAAACGGGATCATTATTCATTGCGCCTCGTTTTAAACCTCGCGTTCGCACTAGACTGACTCTGACTGTATACAACTACATATCATGGAGATAGTGTTTTATTGTAATAGTTTTAAATAAAATCATGAGCTGATAAATGTATTATCAATGAAAATGTCAACGTCAATTCCAAGCAAGAACACTGTCATAATTAACAACTGTCAAAATGATAAATTGTGACTCAACGTGGGATAGAATGATAAAATAGACTCGAAAGTTCTTTTAGGATGAAATATAGTGAGGCGTATGGGTACGAACGTACCGAGGGGGTGACTACTCGGTCAGAAAATGTACATGTACTGCCAAAATGATGCGATTTCCTGGCAAACACTCGGATTTTCAGCGATTGTCAAAGACTGCCTTCGACATCGTGATGATTGCCAAGGATTGCCATGGAAATCACTTTGATTTTCTAGGACTGCCAACGACTGCACTGGAAATAGCATTGATTTCTGCGATTGCGAGATGATTGCGTGTTGATAAGAGAGTTCATGTTTGACATTATTATTGACGAACTTTAAAATTTTGATAAGATTATATTTTGTTTCATTAGGGTATTTAATAATGTTTTGAATCGTTGGAACCGATGTTAGAACACTTTCTAAAATCGGAAAAATTTTGATATTCGTTGTCAGCCTTATCCACTTTGATCTTTCAATATTACAAAATTTTGGAGATCTACCTCTGGGTACCGAAATTAATATACCTACAGTGTGGTCCACTTAGTATGCAACATAGAGGATTTTTTTATTACAATTCCTATTCAAATGGGAACAGTGTCAAAAGTTAGTACATGTCTGATAATCTTATCAGCGGTACATAGAATGATTCCAAGTTAAACAACCTACAGGGTAGGCCAAAAATACTAAAATTCTTCAAGAGTAAAGTACCTTGATTCGAAAGAATTTTGAAAAATGGCATGAAGAAAAGTTGTTTGGAATTAACAGATAATTTCAAACACGAAGTCATAGCCTCCTTATCGGAAAATGAAAATTTATCAGAAAATTTTGAAGCGTCTTCGTATAGTGCGTTTTTTTATGTTCTGCATATTCTCGTGTTGAAATTAACTAAAACCAAACAACTCTTGATTATTTTGCTATTGACTGTGGTAGGCCTTTTTAATCTACAGAGATTTTTTTTTGGCAATTAGATATGTTATTACTATTTGCAGACGTACTTGCCACAGTAATACCATGCAAATTTTTAAAACCAATTTCCTCAATGCCATTTTTCATATTTTTTAAATAAAGGTACTTTACTCTTGAACCGAGTGAACGATTTTCGTATTTTTGGCCCTGTAGGCTGTTTGACCTGCAGTCATTCTAAGTATCGCTGATATGGTTATCAGACATGTACTAATTTTTGACAGTATTCCCATTTGGATAGAATTGTAATAAAAAAAGGTCCATATGTTACATACTTAGTGGACCACATGGTACCTATATTGCAAAATAAATACTTTACCGATTTCTTGTGAATGTTGATTACCAATGAATAGTTTCACCATAAATAAAACCACATCAATAGAAGAATATTTGTATTTTATATGTAACATTATTTTTTAAGAGCCTTGTATGCCTTTTCAATTTCAATTCTATCAGAGCGCTTCATTCGAAATGGTCCCATGCCAATCATTTCAATTGGTCCGTAAAATATGATTTTTTTTCGACTTTTTGTACATCCTGTACTTTTGGCCAAATAAATTCGTCCAACTCGGCTTTGAGAAACTTGATTTTATATTCCTCGTCCGATGTACCACGTATCATATAAAATTGCGTAGTATTTCTCGCAACTTTGTAAGTCTGTTGCTCAGGCTTCTCTGCAATATCCGAGGCAATATCGCTATCTGTGCTCTCTGCTAGTTCGACTTCAATATCATCTTCACATGACGAGTAAGAAGCTTCTCTTTTTCTTCCAACTTTTCTCTTTTTCGTGGTCTGTAGTTAGTGCGTTTTGCTTTCACTGCCATGCCGCGGCAACGAATTTGTCGGTCCGCGGAGAGTTTGCCCTTTTTTTTTCTAAAAACAACCAACATAACGTTGACTTTTTGATCAGCATCTGTTTATTATTCACGGTAACATTTAAGAATGATTGATCTGTCAGTGAATTTTTATTTGTGAAATCTTTTATGTTCAGGGATTCATAATTATTGAAAAGGTTCAACTCTTCTTCGACCTCAACGAAATCTTCGTCATTAATGCTCCGATTCAATTCCTCAACTAGTAAACTTCCTTGATCTTCACCTCGATCTTCACTGTCTGTCAAAGCGCTTACTGGTAGCATGGAGATTTCTTCCATTATTGTTTTTTTCAATTTCCGGGGGTAGAGACATATTCAATTCCTTCGCCTTGTATATTGCATCAGTTTTTGCATTTTCAATTGCTTCTCGCAACTGTTCCACAGTGTCATTAACAGGAACATTAACACCCAGCCTTCTATTATTCTCCTTCGGAAACAAAAACTTGTAATCTGAAAAATAATAATAGATGTTCAATTGCTTATCATATTTTTGGAAATAAAGCATTAATCTATCAGTAAATTTTCAAAAATATCTGAACCGCCTGATTAATGAACTGAGAAATTTAATTTAAAATCATTAGATACCTAGGTAAAATTTTGTTATTAATATGACGGGTAATCGGCGGGGTTTCGTCAGTCAATGTAAATTCTTCGGTTACTATCAATTATGAATTTTCACTAATTCGCGCTGTATTTGATTGATTTGCTTAATTTCTATATTTCCAATATCGTCATTAATTACCTTAACCATAACATCTTATTTACCTGACTGTCCTAATGAATCGCTGACTATGTCATTGATGGCTTGGATTCGATGTTTCCTTTGAAGAATATCTATCATGTCAAAGTTTACTTTAGTCGAATAGGTCGATGTCATCGAGCGAGTTTGTCTGAAGAATTTCTCGCAAGGTTGACTGCTGCAAAGCCATGGTAAAGCTTGTTCTGGAGTGTTGCGTGCCCTGCATTTTTCAATTAACGATAACAATGAATGGGCATTTATTTCTACGCAGAAGTAGGTATTCAGCGTAATCCAGTTTTTGCTGAGGGTGTATGTTTCATGGTTCCGTATCCAACCTCTTCACCAACGCAAAAAAATGTATACCATATAAGATATTCACGACGTTCGATTATTATTGATTTATCTAGGAATGAGTCCAGAATGTATCTTGTGAGTATCAATAGTTCACGAGTAGCAATCCAATCTTCATTTTGTAATAATAGGTCGGTCACACAGCGTGAGGATAGTTTATCTATTGCATCGAAATTCATTTTGTCCATTACTGCAAGCAATGTTTATATATTGCATAATAATTATTCAGGGTGCCAAATGGAAAAAAAATCGATAATAAATAAATGGGAGCTACTTCAAAAAAACCCTCGGACACGTCGATTTTTATTTTTGATATCGTTTTTTTAATGGTACATTTATGTATACAGGGTGGACCAAACATGAGTTAGGACCATTAACTTCAATTTGACCTGTCCGAGCGTTTTTGTCAGTGGCACCAATATCAATGATTTAATTGAACTTTGAATTTTCTCCTAGTCACCTCTTCCATTTAAATTAAATTTCTGAGTTATTTGCCATTTATATTCCATTTCAATTGAATTTCCGAGTTAGGATATACCGTTGGCCTCGAATTTTGGCACATCTCATTGAGTTCATGAAAGAAACACCGAGTTTAAACTCTACCATATACTATCATGATTTTATAATACATGATGTTCCTTAGTGATATGTGAGTATGCAACATTAATGATATTTTGCTTTATAGACTATGGTCCAAAATAGTTTCGATAAAAAAATACGGTGTGTTGTTCAGCTTTTGTTTTAACGTCCTACCATGATGATGATATTACACTATTTTTTTTTGTAAAATAACTGATATGTGACAAAATTCGAGGTTAATATGAAATGGAAAAGGTAACCAAAAGAAAATGTACTGACCTCGGTACTGACATGTACCTTTATATATATGTAATAACAATGTAACAAATTAACAAATCTCAATATGTCGGTACGTACCTACATGATTTACCAACAATTTAAACTAATTTTAAAACAATTAATCTCAAAAAAATATCTACAGCTTATTATATTTACTGAAAATTATTCGAAACAAATAGCTAGTTTTGTTTGAAATTATTATAAGGGTCGAGGGAGAAAACCAATATTTCGCGTGGGTTGAAAAAAAAATAAAGAGAACTTTCTGAGAAATGTTTACTGACCTTGAAGATCGAATTCCTGATGCCAAGTCTAGTATTACTAGTTGCAATTTACGTTTCATGCCCAAGAGAGTTTTTAAAAGGTTTAAAAACTTGCATGGAATCTGTAGAAAATAATTCCAAACACCTACTTTAATTATTTATTAACACAAATATCTGTTTTCGTTTTTTTTTCATAGAAATTAAGCGAAACAAATTAACTTCGTACTAGATCACATTATTGGGAAGCTTGTGGTATATCGTTTGAAAGTTCTCATTCTCTATTCAAAAATGCAATTCGTTTCAAAATTTCATGTAAAAATTTACACAAGAAAAACAAAAATCATCTATTTAACGAAATTCGCTACTAACACACTGAAAACCTACTAAATAGTAGTATTAATAATCTAAAAAACAGAAAACATGAATGACAATGAATTGGATGTTCAAAATGTTAACCGCAAAAGTCTTAGAAACATATTAATCTTGAATCAAAATGTTATTTGATATATCAGACGTAACCGACCTAATCGCAAGTGTTATTCCTCATCTTAATGATAATGTTTCCAACAATCCTTGTCCAAACATTAATATTTTTAGGGTATTCTGTATGTTTTTCTTCACTCTTCCAGATCAAAAAGTTTCTCTTCAAATTCATTATTCACGGATTTATTGGTTCCCTCGAATATGCCCAGTTTCGTCTATAATTCTGTCAAATTCTTCCTTCAAATCTAAGAACTCAGCACGTTCCTCAGCAATTGCCTGCATGGACGAAACAGTTAGAGGTGTAAGATTGATACAGCCTTCGAAGAAGGAAGACTATAGCAGGCATGACCTACGTTGTCTAACAGCTCTTTTAACAGGCCACTGTAGTCTGAATCATCATATGGTAAAACTTTCGGTAGATCCAACGTGCCGTCATTGTCTGGAATATGATGAAACAGCAGAGCATATAATTTGTGCCTGTCCTGCCGCAACTCGAATTAGGTATGTGATGTTTGGCAGGGTCTCTCTCACTCTTGCCCCCAGACCTGAAATATTATTCACCAAATAAACCCTAATCTTATTTGTTAAGAAGCTGAATTTGTTTGGTGAAATATAAATAGGTGTGAACCACAAAAGATTCTTGCGAGTAGCAGATGAGGGTCTGTCTGATAGACCCACTCATCACAAACCTGAAGAGTGATAAAAATCTATCATCAGAATGTCCAACAATTACCAATTACTGTTTCAACCAGTTTTTTTATGTGCCAATACACTATGGCCGGTTTTAATTCTATAATTTCATATTTGCATGAATTTTAGATTTGATATTCAACAGTTTTGGAATAATTTGGCTTACTTTATCCTTGTTGATTGTGTATTGTTTTGAAGACCAGTAACTGTAGACAACGTCCTCAAATCAGACCAAATAGAAATTTTTATCGAAAGAAATGTATTGAATGTGTTGAATAATACCTCAATTTCAGCTTCTACTTAATCATTAAACCATAAATATAGCTCTGTAGTGTCGGCTTATCAAAAATATAATATAATACAGGGTATTCCATTGTAAAAACGAGGTATTCACTTGTATAATACTTTACATTTCATGTTTATTCCACGCTGTATCTAATTCAGATCATAGTTTAAAGTCACAAATATATAAAAACTATATCAATAATTATTTTCCCCACTGCTAGCCAGGCAAAAAGCTTTTCTCACTTTTCCAAACTGAACAAAAATACACACACACACACACACACACAGCTTTCTCTATCTTTGTTTGTTTGCTATGCTATCGTCGCTCTAATTGTACACATTTCCAACATGATCATGACCTAAGGCAAATTTAGTTTATATACTGCATGTACTCTACGAATAACTCTTTGATACGTTATCGAAATTTAACGTTAATTGAAAAATTAATTATTGATGACAATCGTGAAAGTAAGAAGATTTTTGTTAAAAAATGTTCTTTTTCAGCAAGCATACTTTTCATTTATTATGTTTCAAGTTTAAACGTTTTAAATGTATATTAATTACATAAATTCATTAATATTATAATCTTCATACTTTTGAGCTGGGGTAATAATTATGTCAGAATCTTCCGCGAATGGTGAACTTCTCTCTGGCGTGCGCTATTTTGTAAACAAGGGTAATGAGTTCAACTAAATCATAACAATATATGTCGAAGATAATAGTTTAGTACTATTATAACGCCTTACAAAGTTTTTGAAAAATATTTTTCAAAGAACAGAGAAGCAGTTGTCCCTTCTAATTACAAACCAGAATGGTTGGTTATATCTTGCAGATATACCAACCCCGTTTAACTTAAGAGTGTAATTCAATGTCTGTCGGGGCGCATAGCCCGAGAAGTAGTTGTTGCTTCTTAGTGAACGGTCTCTGTTCTTTAAAAAATATTTTTCAAAAACTTTGTAAGGCGTTATAATAGTATTAAACTATTATTTTCGACATCTATTGATAACACGCTTTACTGAAATATGACAAATTTTACAGGAAACTGTAATTCAGTAAATAACTACAAAACCGAGATGGTTCTTTGTCAATATAGAATTTTGGTTTGTGGTTAGATGTGGGGATGTCTCTGTTATCGCATTCTTAGCATTTCCTTTACTGGAGTTAATGTATTGATGTGGTTTCAGCGTTGTCTCCAGTTCAGCATTATGCTCTCAGAGCTTCTGGACGGATGATATCTACCTTGTTCTGATGAGGCGCAAATACGCCGAAACCGGTCTACAAGTGATGTTGTCCCTTCTAATTACAAACCAGAATGGTTGGTTATATCTTGCAGATACACCAACCCCGTTCAACTTGAAAGTTTAATTATTCAATGAATAGCCCGAGAAGTAGTTGATGCTTCTTAGTGAACGGTTTCTGTTCCTTGAAAAATATTTTTCAAAAACTTTGTAAGCCGTTATAATAGTATTAAACTATTATCTTCGACATCTATTGGTAACACGCTTTACTAAAATATGACAATTTTTACAGGAAACTGTAATTAAGTAAAGGATAACAAATTTCGTTTATATTTTTGGAATGTCAAACTCCATTCTTATTATAATTACCGCATTACCTGACTTAATGTGATTTTCGTTGTGTTCTCATTTCTTCCTTTATGTACTTTAATGCGAAGAAAATTTTGAATAATGTTGCAATTTATTATGCTTTGCTTTATACGGCCTTTTTATATGGACATATTCAACAAAATATGTTTTAGGAATTGTGCTATTTTCATACAGTAGTATTTTCATA
Organism: Lochmaea crataegi; assembly: GCA_947563755.1. Taxonomy (NCBI): domain Eukaryota; kingdom Metazoa; phylum Arthropoda; class Insecta; order Coleoptera; family Chrysomelidae; genus Lochmaea; species Lochmaea crataegi. The sequence goes on from OX387430.1 coordinate 27,816,173, forward strand.
CTAAATATGTTTGACGATAATTAACATTGTCCAATACAACATTAACAACAATATATTTGACAAGATATTTGAAAACAATTCGTGAACACGACAAAAAACTATTCATATTTTGTTGTAGGGATTCAATACTAATTAGATGATTGGGGGAAATCGACGAATATTTGATTGGAATAGAAGAGAGAATGTGGGAAGATGATAAAGTGCTGGAAAACACTGTAGTGTAGAGCCAGTAGAGTGCTAGAGAGAGTAGAGTTAGATTAGATTAAATCACTGCGATCTATATGATCTATACCCTACATCTATCTTTTAGTCCAAAGATTTAGGCTTCTGAGAAAGCCTATAATTCGTTTTTGAGCTATGCCTGTAACCTGTTCAGGCTATAAGTAGCACTTTTCCATGTATTTAAGGCGTTGGTGGACAATGATCCTACATATCCTTGCAGATAATGTGTTCTTATCTGCATCATTGCAGAATCTGCATGTTCCACTTTCCACTTTGCCCATCTCACAGAGATAGTATACAGTGAACGGCTAAATTATGGAATATTATCATTATTACGAGAACCGTCGAGTTTTAAGGGAAATCCATGGGGAATACCCATGTTATAACGTACATGGAGTAGGGATGACGTCACTGGTGTAGATGTAGTTACGTAATCGTAAATTTTTTTAAATAGAAATCGGTATAATGTGACACCTCATTTGAACGAGAATTTAATTCTCTATTTAACGACATTACATTTTTTACTAAAATATTTTTTTAAGGGTACGAAAACAATTTTTTTAATTTAAATTCAACCAACTTATAATTTAATGAATAATGAGTAACCAAATTATGCATAACAATTATTTTAAATTAAATGTTCGAAATGACATCCATCGGTTTCTTGACAATATACGAATCTACGGACACATTCATCAAGTACATTGCGGATGACTTCTGGAGTAATTAGACTCATTTCATGCCTAATTCTATCTTTTAAGTCCTGTAAGTTTTGGGGTCTATTGACATAAACTTTTGATTTTATGTAACCCCACAGGAAATAGTCTAGAGGTGTTAGATCTGGCGACCTTGCTGGCCAATTATTTAAAAATTGACGTACTTCACGTGCGTAATGCGGAGGGGCTCCATCTTGTTGAAACCAGATATTTTCACTAGGTAAATTTGGATTATTGGCATTTGGATACATGTTAGCAAGGACAGGTATAAGTTGATTTCTCAGAAAAGTTAAATAACGTTCTCCTGTTAGATTTTCTTCAAAAAAAAGGGCCAATGATTCTGTCATTGATGATCCCTGCCCATACATTCACTTTCTGAGGATATTGCGTGTGTGCCTCAGTCATCTAATACGGGTTTTCTTGACTCCAATATCTGCAATTTTGACGATTCACGGTACCATGTATAAAAAATGTGGCTTCATCGGAAAAAAAGATTTGATTGATGAAAAGTGGATTGCGGATACATAAATCCTGCATAATTTCAGAAAATTGAAGCCGGCGATCGGGATCGTCGTCGTTTAATTCCTGAGGTAGTTGAATTTTGTAGGGATAGTATTTTTCTTTTTTTAAAATAGGTAATACCGATCGTTGGAAAACTCCAGCATATTCACCCATTTGTGCTGAACTACTGTGAGGATTGTCATGTACATTTAATAAAATATCAAGTTTCACATTGTCTTCAATTTTAGGACGCCCAGCGTTTGGAATATGTTTAACGTGCCCAGTTTCTCCAAATTTTCGGACCATTTTACTTACTGTTGATTGGCTGATGGGTCTGTCGGGATATTTTGCGTTGAATAAATAGCATACCTCGTTCTGTGTTCTTTTTTAATCTCCGCAACCGCTAAGGATTAATATTTCTATGCGTTGTGTTTCATTTAGGTGAGCCATAATTTACTATTCAAAAGTAAAAATTACAATTGACAACTGATGACAATTCACAAAATCAAAACACTTACGACAATAAATATTACAGTAACTATGCCACTATCACATGCTTGAATTAACATTTGACAAAAAGTTTCAGTGTTCATGAGAGAACTTTTTGTGTCCATTATTATTTTTAGTTATTTTTGCTTTTTTAAGTATTTCAGAAAGTCATGGATTCAAGCATTAATTGTAATTTGGTTGAATTTAAATATAAAAAAAATTGTTTTCGTGCCCTTAAAAAAATATTTTAGTTAAAAATGTAATGTCGTTAAATGGAGAATTGAATTTTCGTTCAAATAAGGTGACACATTATACCGATTTCTATTTAAAAAAAAAATAACAATTACGACACTACACCTACACCGGTGACGTCATCCCTACTCCATGTACGTTATAACATGGGTATTTTACAACAAAAATCGACCTGTTTCGGGATTTCCCTTAAAACTCGACGGTTCTCGAAATAATGATAATATTCCACAATTCAGCCGTTCACTGTATGAGTGTACAGTGTCCATTATGAATACCTGTAATTACTTTCAGATCAGATTTCTGAAGCTCTGAGAGCAATTTGGCGAAGTGAGCAGAAGGTCGTAATAACTTTTATGCCTGTTGTTCTTGGCCTGGAGTATTTCTCCTGAGGAGAGCAGTTCTATTATAAAATGGTAGATTTTTTCATAAATATAAGTATTTATCCCAATTTTCCCATTTTTATATTATTCTTACTTCTATATGTATAAGTTTGTATCCAGAATAATAATTATTATCTCAATCATCTGCGTATCTCTATAACTTTTAAGTTTCCAACTTCTTTTTTGTGTACACTTTGGCAAATACAGGAATGAATGTGAAATACCCACGCCCGTCAATGCGCCTTACTAGATGATGGTAGTAGGGATTAGTACGGTCCCTCAAGCAGGTACACTATTCGCCAGCTAACTTGTTGTCCTAAATGCTTTCTAGGGAGCTATTGACGCCGCCCATCCGATAACTGTAAACAGTGCCGTGCAAGTTCTGAGGATACGCTTTCTGTTACAAATTAACACAACTTGTACAATTAATAAAGTAAAGTCCGTCTGGAAATATATGATCCTAACTTAATAAATAATATTTAATTCTTTGTTATAATTATTGGTGTATTGATTTTAATAGAAACGGATCTGCTTTATACCTGAATTCTGAGTACATAAATAATATTTTAACAATAAGGTACCCATTACAATAACATGTTATTTATCTAATTGAAGATTATAAAGTTAGGATCTTATATTTCCGGACGGACTATAATTAAATTTTGTTAGAAACTAAATAATTTCTTCCAGGTAATAATGAGAATAAAAGAAACACAAGATAATGGGAAATTATTTAAGCTAGGTATATTTCTAAAAATAGGTTATCTTTACGAAGAATCTGACTCACTGTCGCTACTGGAATCACGTTCATCTAGAGTAATCACAAGAGGGTTGACGTCATAAAACATATCTGTTTGAAGTTCTCTATCAAAATATTAGTCTTCTATTTTTATGACATGGTCACACCTTTTCCTCCACTCATTCGCATCGATGTTGTTAAATTCTACTTCTGCTATTTTTTTTACATCATCTAGTTCAAATGTGACGTTTTTCTGACTTATTGCATTTTTAACCGTATCCCATATAAGCTCGATACGGTTCAACTCTGGATTTCTGACGTGTTTGAAAAAAAATTTCTAGGTTAGATTGAAAGCTAATATTTAACTAAAAAACCAACTACCTATTCCAAAAAATTAAGGTTTAATTTGGCACGTAACATTTTAATCGTAGGATCATTAAATTCGCAGATAAATAAAATAAGCTGTGCTAACTTGCTTGTGATGGCTTGCTAGCTAGCTGGCTTACCTGTTGCCTGGGATGTTTTAATTTTCACGTTTATTAAGGTATCTTCATCACTTTTTAATGTCTTAAAATAATTAAACACTCTATATATCACTTGACGAGTTTGTCCTTCAGTACATTTACGATTTTCTTCATTAACGGCTGACATTTTTACAAACACTTTATTGTATAAAGCAGAAACAATAACTGTGTGACGCTACGCTACTGAAAATCTCAACACCTGATAAGGTTCGATGCAATTGGCGTTTGTCAAAATTTTACCACCAATAGCAGCCGAGTAGGCAGGGCACTATTACTCTGTCTCTCTTAGTTGGTAATTTCTGGGACATCAAGTTAGCTGGCGAATACTTGCTGTATAATGAAATATCGACAAGAAATTCGAGTTATGAATAAATTTAAGATGATAATCTATTATTATTTGAAAATTTTAATCTTTTAACTACTCAGAAGGAAGATTATAATTCAGTTTAAACACTTCCATAAACAGCACGGCACTGCTACTAGTGTTTCTCTGTTGCTATCCTAATTTTCGAATGAAATAACCGATGCTTGGTGATCGAAAGAAAGAGTTGATAGAAACTGAATAGAATTCAACATACCAAATTCAATTATTTATAGTTTTAGGAACGCTGTCGTGCTTTTTTAGTTTTTTTGTTCACGGTACTGAACCCGACCAATAACTTACCTCACTTCAATTAACCTTGTGTCTATTTATTCAGTTACGTAGGTGTTAAATGCAACAATTTATATTTAAGTAAACCAGAATTTCAGTAATTATGTATGTAAATAAGACTGACGGATAACCTACCTCCTTACAAGTAAGTTACTTGACATAACCTGACAGAAAGTATTGTTTGATGCATTATTTATAGACCAGTCAACAAAATAAAAATAATAATTTAAAATTGTTTTAGTGAACGAACGAATCACAAGTTAAATGGATAAAGAAATAACCAATATTATTTTTGAACTTAGATATTAAATCATGACTTTGAGGAGAAATATTTGTTCCATAATCTTCGCGATGTGTAACGCGAGGAAGCCAACGTCCAGTCGTTCTCGAGCGTTATTTTCACAAAAAACCTAGGCTGTGCAGCCCTTTAGAGACAAATACATCATTGTTGCACATTTCTAACGAAAAGTTGAAATAAAAATGTAAAAAAAGATTGTGGTTTAATTTTCCGTAAAATAACAAACAAAAAATTAGTAATTTCTTTCATTGCAGATACCATATTAACCTCACGATACAGGGAAAAAATAGTTATCGGATTTCTTTATGAAATAATTTTATCAATAATAATTTGAATAAAAAAACTGGTATTTAATTTAAGTGTTTGACGATAAGAAACATTTTGAATCTCCTTTTTCTTTTTCTAGCAAAAGAACTTTTGTATTATAAGCCGACTTTAAAATAATACCAGTCAAACTTTTTTTGTTATTGTTCTACTTTGAACATCTTTTCAATTGGTTTCTTAGTAGTTGTATTATAAGAAAAGTTGCACAACCTTAAAAAAATCGTACTTTTAATGTCAGACAACTTTATTTGTGTGTCCTTCACATTATTGTTCCTCGTATTTTTCCTTTTAGTTGAATTTCTCACCATTGTCTAAAATTGATCCAATAATTCAATTACTACTAGTAATTAAACATTTATGCTGAAAAAACTTTATATAAAAAGCAATTGTTCATCGAAAAACGCACCTACCTACCGTTTCTGAGTTCCGAGAGTAATAAAAAACGACACAAAGTTTCAAAAATGACGGCATTAACTTGTCAGCTAGGAGATCATGTGGATTTTTAACTAAAAATTGGCTAAGAACTACAATACAAATACACGAAGTGTCCTCTGGTTGAAATGACCTAGTTAACGTGTTGATATGAAGAAAGGAGTCATGAAAGGATTAACATATAACCGAAATTTATTTTGACCAGTTATTGATCGCTGCTGTGTAGATGGTTTTTGGCCTAAGATTCGATTTTTATTTACATATTTACAAAACTAACGGTTATTGGAGAATGAAACGGAGTGAACACTTAGTGTATGAAATACCTACACTTACTTTGTGGAATCTACTCATATTACTTTTTTAAATTAAACTAACTGTTTCTAATTAATTCCACTATTTAATGAAAAAACCGAGGAAAAAACTAATGGAAATATTATTGATAATTATTTCGATATTTGCATATCATCGATGATACCTAGTTTAATTTAAAAAAAGTAATATTATTAATTTTGACTAAAATATGATAGATATTTTTGATTGACTGTAAAGTGGATGTTGTTTGAAATTTTTAATGGCAAAAGAAGACGACTTGGTATTTTATTACGATCAGAACTTCAACAGATAGAGTCGTCCAAATTTAAGTTAGTGACATTCACGGGGCTGCTATGCGAATGCGCGGAGGATAGGAATAGTTCTGGAGTTTTGTCGAGCTAGTTACGTTATGCAATACTTGTTTAATTTGTCTGCATATATCAATTGTTCATAGACATTGGGTGATGGTATTTTCTGAAGATTCCTTGATTTAAAAGATATTTTCAGTTATTTATGGTCCATTCCATCTACGTTTTTTCACGTAATATTTTACAGCTTCTACCTAATCTACAATAAAACTAACCCTTGGTGAACGGCAATGCATTATATCACAATGTAGCAGTTAATAAAATTGACGAGAACTTTCCAATTTTCTAAGAAAAACATTCCATAAAGAGTTCGTAAACTTTAGTACCTATACACCTTTTCATTATATATTGGATGAAACCAAATTAAGTATAACACAATTTCACATCCGCATATATTAACAAAAGACCACAAATGAGGTACAGGATGATCTTGTGTGGTTTTCCTTTATGATAACTGGAGCAATGGCCCCCATAAACCATTCTTAATAGGGGAAATCGAACATACCTGACTATCGCGATTGGAGTAATCTACAATAAAAGTTAGTTATTGTGAACAATGCATTACTTATGTCACAATGTAGCCGTTAAAAAAATGTATGTAATTAATAGAGTACATTCACTTGACAAAAATTTCGACCACTATACTATATTTCTTTTTCCGTTGAAGCAAAGTACCTCATTATTTATTCAAAAGTACTATAAATATAGGGGGGGTCTTCCTTTTTTTCTATGTGGAATAAAATGATTAAACAGTTCAGTTTTACCAAAATCAAACCGACACGTCCTGTATCGCCTAAAATACAATAGGGTCGTAAAATTCGGCACAATGGTTAATGATTCATTAATATGATAAGCCGGTGGCCAGTGTCGTGCAGTCAGTTTAAGGGGTTTGCCGAGTAGGGATAGGTCTTACAGCATTTTGGCCCAATTGAATGCTCTCCGTAAAATCGGCTCTTAATGCTGCAATAATTACTTACCAATAATATGATACCCGCCTAACTTTTGCACTATTAAATAAACCCGACAAATAAAACCATTCAGTTCTTTAACGAAAAATGTAACGCCAATGGTTTATTGACGTTTTATGGCTATCGACCCTTTCTTGTGCTCCTACGCAATAGGAAATCTAGTATAAAAGTTTGTTGTCACTACTGGTTCGCCAGAATCAGAATCGTTTCTGAACACTAGGAAAATGACAAGTTCATGGGAATAAACTATAGACTGGACTCTTCTCAAGAACGGACTAAATATTTTGTGTATCATTTCTAAAATCATCCGTAAATACATAATTGTTAACTCCATTACCATATAGCAGGGAGTGGAAGCTTACTGTTGAAAAAACTATACAGAATATTATATTATTATATGAGATGAAGAGCCGAGGTTGAGGCCTTTATTGCTCTCAATACAATTTTATAGGTATAAAAATTAATAATGTTCAATTATATACAGATACAAGTTGGTATGATGAAAAAGTATAACTTTTCAAAGAAATTCGTTACGGAATTAAGCAACAAGAAGGAATGGGATCCAAATACCATTACCAGACTTGGAAAGAATGCCATTCAATGGTACACAGATGGCTCAAAAGCAATAGAAGGAACTGGGATAGGAGTGTACGGGCCAGGAACCAAACACTCTGAAAGCTTGGGAAAAACCCCGAGTATCTTTCAAGCGGAAATTCACGCCATAAGAAAGTGTGCCCAGTTCAATATTGATAAAGGATATAGGAGGCAAAGGATTATCATAATGTCGGATAGTCAAGCAGCCATTAAACTCTTGTGTTATCAGTTCCAAAATGGTGTGGGAATGCCTAGGCAAACTAAATGAACTAGGCGAGAACAATATAGTCACCTTACTGTGGATTCCAGGACACACAGGGATAGAAGGAAATGAAATAGCAGATAAACTAGCAAAGAGGGGGACTGGAACACCCTTTTGGGGGCCGGAACCTTTTTGCGGTATCAGCTCCAATGTAATATTGGAAGAAATAGGCAAAGCCGAAGAAAAGAGAAGATCTGACCATTGGAAAGATCTAGTAGGACTTAGGCAATCAAAGATTCTTCTGGGTGACTACAACCTGTTGAGATCAAATGAATGCATAAGTCAAAGTAAAACTGCACTAAGAGTTTTAACAGGTATCCTTAGGGGACATTGTCGCCTGAATGGGCACCTGAAAAAGCTCAAAATAATGGAGGAAGAAGAATTTAGATTCTGTAGTATGGAAGAAGAAACCTCCATCCACATACTTGCGAACTGCACAGCAATTCAGAATCCTAGGGCACAACACCTTGGAGATTACTGGATAGAAGAGGGACATTTACCTAAGTTAAAGCCTGCAGATATCCTAAAATTCCTCCGGGAAATAGGACTAAAGGAGCTACTAGTCTCTGAGACTTTCCTCAGGAACTAAGTAGAAGTAAGGGGGCACAATAGATCTTTTAGGTCTCAGTGAATGTCACCCCAATTCACATACATACATACATATATACAGATATAATTAAAAATAATGTTTTTATCCACCGACATCTGTAGTTGTCATGAGTCATGATTGAAGAAATAGTCAATATGTTTGTAACCAGTTATATTGTGTTATTTTGTTCTGGTTTGTGTTTTTGACTATTATTAGGAGATGGGAATTGTTCGTTGTTGTTTAACTCAGTGAAGTAACAGAAAAGTCCCAGAAAAAAACATGTGTTTTGAAGAGGAGCCAGGTACTTCACATTTTGTTCTTTCCAAGAACATCAGGTCATAACAATTAGAATATTTTACATAAAATGGCATTTGCTTAATGCTCAAAGATAACATACAAAAAGAATTGATGTCTGCAACACCATATGTATAGTGTATTTTTTTCCAGAAACAAATAAATACAGATCGTTCACTGATAAAATACAATATACATTTTCTTTCCACCATCACTGTTCTATTAACTTCGCCTTGAAACGCTAACTTGCACGTGACTATCTCAAACTAAAGTTTGGATGAAGGTATAATATATTTTCATCTATTATTGTTGGTTTAAAGCGTTAGAGCCGTATTTATTACACAGCAAATTTACTCTGAAATTTACCACGAAAATTTTGTCAGATATTTCTACTAAAATTTTATAACATTTTCTTAAAATCTGTATTACACAGGCAATAAATCTTCCAAAAATTTTCGGAGTAATTCATACGATACTTATGCGCAGTCGGGTTATTTTGTTACAGCTGATGTATGCAAACAGTAAACAAACATACTTTCATTAACCTAATTTTATTTATTTTCAATAATAAGATTTATTTTCTTCTCAAAAATAGTGAACAAGAAAGAACTTGTAATGTTAGATGTTGCAGAAATTTGTTGTTTGTTCGTTTATAAATTATCTAAAAGTAAATTAATGAGTGTAATGTCAAACAATCCTAGAGACAATTGTCTAGAGAATATAGAACATGTTTTATATTTTAACTCCGAAAATTTTCGCAAGAATTTTTGGTCGTGTCATACAGCATATTTTATTGACGAAAATTTTCGTGGTAAATTTTAGAGTAATTTTCGGCATAATTCTTTGCTGTGTAATACGGCTCTTAAACAACACTTACTTTTATTTTGTGCTTTCAAAATCATTTAAATTCTCAAAAATTTTATATCTTGGACAGATTATACGATAAGTAAGGGGTTGAAATAATAATTAAAAACTTTTTAGTGTACTTAACATTTTCTTTCTGCTTACACATTCATCAACTGAACTTTTATATTTTCATTGTACCACCCTTTGCGAGTTTTATATCATCGGAGCAAATTCTTGAACAAAAAAGCATTGGTCTTGAAACCCCCCGAGCGATATTTTGTCGTTCGCTAACACAAATATTAGCTTTGTACGGGGTTAAAGAAGCGTACCGAGGAAATAATTCTCCCAATTTCTCTTCTGAAACTCTCTCATTTTCGTTTCAATTAGCCTGAACAAATACAGCTACACTGGACTACAAGGAAAATAATGGAAATTCCTGAAGGAATCGCTAGAGCTATACACTCGCTTAGGCGGCAATTCAAATACTATTTAATGGCTTAAAAGGGGATTGGAATTTTTTTTTTGTTGAAAGTGGTTTAGATAAATGACTACAGTTTGATTTTCTTTAGTGGTTTAGAAGTAGATTCAAATACAGAAATGTTTTATATTTAAAGATCATTAATAAGAATTTGCCTGACAAATGCTTATAAAATACTATTAGCAGCTAAAACCTGAGAGGTTTACCTAATTGGTCGATTTTTCTTTGTTTCCCGAAATAGACATGATGACAGTCACTGATGAGAATTACAGAAATAATGATGTGATGCAGAGATTCTCATTTTTACATTACATGTGCGATTATTTTCATTTTAGTGAAAATATGAATACAAAAATAACAATTCGCCATCTCATCTCAAACACTGATTAGAATCGCAGGACGTCACGTTTTGGTAAACATTATTTGACATTTCGTATTTAGTTCGATATTATATTGTATTTGCTGTTTTTGCATAGTTTATGTGTCAGTCCAAGCGGCTACCGACGGAAAACGGTGGTAAAACAGAATAAGTACAAAAATAGACTTTATTGCTTTTTGGATATTGGACTAATGATAAACCAACGATCTGGTGATCTGTAACTTGTCCAATGGGCCTTTTCTTTAGATGCTCAAATCTCAAACATATATGTTTACTTGAAAGCTTCCTGATATTTTTCCCCTTGTACAGCTTTGTTTCGAATATAAATGTCATAGAGTTTAATAAAAAGTTAAACAAATATTATGGCAATTTGAACACTTGTTTGAGCTTGAACATACCTTGTAGCTAGTGTCGTCATAGAGCCTGGAATTATGTTGGCAGCATTTGTCAGAAATGCATCAAATAGGCCAAGCAATAGAGCATGCAAATATAGTAACTTTTGTCGAAAATCCTAGTAGAAAACATATACTGCCATCTTATAATAGATGGTATAATTTCGATATTTTTTGGAAACGCAAATGTTCAGTAATTTGTTATAAATATTCCAAACGAAAAAAACGTACTTATTTCAGTTTTTGAAATAAAGCGAACAAGCCTGTGCTTGGCAAATGCTATGGACGAGGACAAAAAATCGTAAGCTACTTGACGTCACTAAGAAGGGATGCGTGACGTCACGTTCAAAGCGCGCGCCTGATCTCCGCACTTTTAATAATTAATTTTTTTATATAGAAATTCTTCACCAAAAAAAATTTTAAAAGGCGGGGTCATTTTTTTATAAAATACTTTAAAATAAAGCAATAAAAAAGGTTACTGAACGGCCCATTGTTTTTTTTTAATTTTCCACTGTTTGTTAATGTTTTAATATTCGAAGGAGTAATGATCAGTAGAACATAAAAATTTAATTCTTGTCACAACTGTTGGCCAGACCACCCCTAAAATATTCATTGCAATGATGAATTTTCTATACAAGGTATAAGAAAAAATGAAAAGTGCAAATTTTTGTTTCTTATCCACTTTTTAATAGTTTTCCCGAATTTATTTCATAGAAAAAATATGACACTGAAAGAGTATACTTAATCCAAGCTCTGACAGTGAATATTCATTTTTCTACAGTTTAATTAGCTACAACCGTTTTTACAGGTTCACCCTGTACATTTCTTTCACTTACTTAATCAAAAAGCGAAGGACATAAAATAATTTTTTGCGTCATTTTATTATTTCATTTTATGTATGAATTACGACCAACCTTCAAGCAGTTAATCACCAACTTCATTAACCCCCCAACTAGTATTCGTGCTACCCGCCGTTACTTTATTAAATAATAAACCAAAATTATATGGATACGAAGCTGTTCGAAAAGAAAGAAGTCATAAATCAAAATGTTGTCAAACGGAAGCTCTCGAGAATACTCGTTCATTCGTAACTTTAGCGTTTATATATTACTTACTACGAGTATATGATCGTGTATCAAAGAAACGAGCTTCTAGCTGTGATAATTGTTTCCAATTATTTTCAAGGAACGCGCATCGTTATTGAACCACTAACCACTACTATTAGGTGTAACTACTACAAAGTTTCCGATAATTTACAGTAGCCACTGTATCATGTTAAACATCGCTTGCATAATATGGGTGTGTTCCATCAAAATGCCGTGAAATATTTGCTTGTAGTTTACAAAAATTTAATGAATTATCTATTCAGTTGTTTGGTTATCACTGTTTTCATATTCGAAAAACAAATTTTATTGGTCGACGAATACTTTGGAAAAAGTTTTTTCAAAATAAACTATTTCTTTTGAGCACCATTTAATGATGAGCAAAGCAAGTCCAAGACAGATCTTGATCTTGCTCATTTCACCTGTTACTTTCGTCGTTTTGGAAATTTTCAAGGCTTTTTTATAGGGATACATTATAAATGATATTGAAGTACCTATTAATTTGATATCTGGTCTTGAACCACTTCGATTTTTATGATTTTCTGTGTGATTGTAGGTCAATTCTTCTGTAGCAATATTGTGATTGAAATTTTAATGTAAAGTTAAATTTGGTTACATACGGAGTGCATAAAAGTGAAATTGTTTTTTACCCGAAATTTGAAACATCCTCTAGGATGCAGCAACTACAAAAGAAGCTGTCAACTGGTGCCAAAATGTAACATCATTCTTTATGAACATTTTGGTTTTTTATTCACCTTATTGAAGAAGTTCACGCTTTTGGACAAAATCTTTCAAACGCACTTGTCGCATGCAAAAATTGTTAACCAATAGTTTAGCCAGCTTACAGCTCTGATCTCAATCCTATTGAGCATTTCTGACTGCCGGCCCACGTTGCCCGACAGCCCCCAAAATTTTCGAGTTGCACTAGCACTGGTAGGATCACCTTTAGACAAGCATATCAACTTGTAAACCATTTTCTATGGAGGAGCAGATTCGTACAATGTATTCACATTGTTTGCATAAATTTCCTGTGACGTTAGCCTTTTTTTATGAGGTACTCAATCACTGAACGATTTAAAAAATTTTCTACGATGCTTTGTAAACATAAAATAAGTTGCCAGATTGTGAAAATTTGACATATGCTACTATGATGGACTAATTTCCATTTATTTATTCGTTTGGGTTGTGCTCAACCGCCCAAACCTACGAACAGTGAACATACTAGAAAAGTAAACATACGTATTATCTGATGCCAACATAAAGAATGTCAAAGTTTATTTATTTATTTTGCTGGATTCCACAGATGTTGCTATGGTATTTATTTAAATGTAATAATCATCCAATGACTTACATTTTTTATGTTTCCTTGATATAATGTCCTTTAATAATTATTATACACTGTGATCATTTGAAAAGGACCCACCCTTAATATTTCAAAAATGGGACAAGAAATGCCGAAACACGTCAACTTTTAACTTGAGGGGGACACTTTTTTGCCTTAATGTCATAAACGTCAGATTCACCCCCTCCCTACTGGCGATACCCCTTACATTTTTTCAAATGGCATTAGGTATCAAGTCACACCTCATTTAAAAGGTCTGGTAAATCTTTATTCAATCATTTTGTTTTGCCTTTGATACCAGCCTTCCATTGTTATTTAATCGTTGTTTCAATTTTTCGTATGCCCCCGTATTATGTTATGATAGAAAGACTCTTTAAAGAATACAAAATTAACAAATAGTAAAAAGAAAACTGTTAACAAGAAAAAACTGCTAATTAATCATGTGGTCAAAGTGACCACCGTTAACATTCAGGCAATAAAAGTTCATTTTAAACAACGATTAAATAACAATGGAAGGCTGGTATCAAAGGCAAAACAAAATGATTGAATAGAGATTTACCAGACCTTTTAAATGAGGTGTGACTTGATACCTAATGCCATTTGAAAAAATGTAAGGGGTGTCTCCAGTAGGGAGGGGGTGAATTTGACGTTTATGACATTAGCGCCAAAAAGTGTCCCCCTCAAGTTAAAAGTTGACGTGTTTCGGCATTTCCTTCTAATAAGTTCCATTTTTGAAATATTAAGGGTGGGTCCTTTTCAAATGAACACTGTATAATTAAGATAAATGTATAAAAAGTGATTTATTCAATCTTTGGCAATATACAAAATTTCAATAATACATGAGGATGCCAATTTGAAGGTTTCTGTAATTCTGTATTGTTCAGTAAAGGCATGTTTTTTTATTCACCGGTAGATCCACCATGCGTTTTCATATTCATTGATGGATTTCAGATTGAAGAAATGACGCGTTCATTTATTACTGTTGCATCTACCAAAATTGCAAACCATTCCACCGCTGTTTCGAGTGGATAAATTTGGTGGTTTACAGCCTGAAAAAAGTAAAGATTTGAAGCGGTTATAGCGAATTATTAAAGAAATGGACGAATAAATAGAAATCAATTTAGAATGTGATAATAAAATATGACTGCACTATTAACAGCGACAGAAATTGAAGAAATTTTAAATGGTATCGATTGTCAGTTGTCATATATAATGATGAATGATGTAAACAACAACAACAACAACTGCGTTTATGTGCCACCGGTGACTCTAACATGTCGGTGCGGAGACTGACGTCAGTCAACCAGTGGTAAATCAATGATGTAAAAAAACGTGCCTTAAAGCTTAGGACACATATTTAACACGTACCGTGTTAACACGTGTTAAAACGTCACGTCATTATGCGACACATCATATATGCCGGACACATATGTATGTTGTGAAACGTGTGTTGAACTCTGGAATTTATTTTTACAAAATGTGAAGAGAGAAGTTGTTTAGTATCAGTGTCAGCTACGGGTATATATTTCTGTCATTTTAATGGAGCACCTACTCGAAGTGATGGACTGCTTGGATGAAGAGGTGGAAATGGTAGCTTCTATTGCGATATTGTTTGCGCTACAGGACGAATCCAGAGAGTACTGGGTTCATCCAATAAACCAGCGTAGGCAAGAACTTGGTGCATTTCATGTTCTGTGGCCCGAAATCAGCATTGACAACGAAAGGTGTAAAGTGTATATAAGGATGACCAAGAAGGAATTTGACGAACTTTTTGATTTATTAAAAACGAAATTAAAGAAGCAAAACACATATTTCAGAGAGGCGATATCTCCAGAGGTAAGACTTTTATTGACTTTAAGGTAGGTAATAACGATACCAAAATAAAATACTCTATTCTTTGAAACAACAATGAAGAATATTAAATGAAGTAAACAAACGTAATATCTATGTGTAGATAATATTATAATTATTAAAAAACTAGAATAACTTTATTTTTCCACCTATCTCCTCCCAAGCCTCTTGTCGTTTCCTTTGATCACGATAATCCTTACTGTGAACGTTATACAAAAATTCGTACTTCTTCAATTAATTGCTCTTCCATTTTCTGCTTGCTATTTCGCGCCGGAACGCAATAACATTCTGATGAAAATCTGGCCACTCTTGATATTGAAAACACGAGTTGTGACGTGTTTATGCGTGTTTTCGGCATCTGATGACACATCATAATAATATGTATAGGTCCATTTGAAATAACCTGATATATTTTTCTATAACACGTGTTAACTCGTGTTAACACGACACGTGTTAAATATGTGTCTGTAGCTTAAATGTGACAAAACCGCTTATATTGAATGTTTATATTTTTTGACAGCTGTTTGTTTTCACTAAATATGTTATGGCTGTTCTATTCAACTGTGGTAGATATTGTAAAGAAATTTTAATGTAGATCTATTAAGGATACTAATTATTAGTTAAATTATATTTACAAGATGGTGAATCGTTGTGTACTATGCAAAATAAAAAGTATAAGTGATGGTTACGTACATCCTTTCACAGGTAAGGAGCAAGTTCTGAACAGTTCTACATTTTTACAGTTCTGTCGAATCATTTGATATATAAATACTATTTACCAATTCTAATAAGAATACAAATTTATATTATTAACAGAAAATAAACAATATGTAACCATACATGTTTATAATTCAATATCGACCGCAACTAAAATTCATTCCTCGAGTAATAAATAAATCTAAGATAAAGATTGTCAATAGTTCAAATTATGTTTTCAATGATTATGAGAAAAAATACATGATTAATAAAAATCCTCAGTCTCCACAATTATATGGAACTGTTAAATTACATAAAGTATCGAAACCAATTAGACCTGTAGTTTCTTACGTTAATACTCCTAATAATAAGTTAGCTAAAAAACTAAACAATATACTTAATAGCTATGGAAGTATATCTAAATACTCAATTGAAAATTCAATAGAACTAATCAAAAAATTAAAAACATACAAATTACAAGATAACTCTAAACTTATTTCATTTAATGTTACCAATATGCTCTCTAAAATTCCTCCAAAAGAGTGCATAACACTTGTTAAAAAATTACTAGAGAATAAAAATATCAATCCAGGAATAATATCAGATATACTTAATTTGTTTGATGTATGTATTAATCAGAATTATTTTACTTTTGATAATAAGGTATATATTCAAAATGAAGGTTTACCAATGGGAAGCCCTATATCACCAATTTCTGCAAACATTTTTATGGACAGTTTAGGAAAAAAAATCTTTGAATGTAACATTTCAAAAAATATATTATTTTGGTATAGGTATGTAGATGACATATTAGCTTGTTTTGTGGGTAGTGAACGACAATTAGATATATTGTTCAGTCATATTAATAATTTACATCCAAAAATTAAATTTACATTAGAAGTTGAAGAAAATAACTCAATCAATTTTCTTGATATTAAAATTCAAAGAGTCAATAATATACTTGATTTTTCAATTTACAGAAAACCAACACATACTGATGTAACTATACCATATAATTCCATCCCATGTCACATAAATTAGCAGCATATAATTCAATGATACCGTATGATACATAGAGCATTTTCAGTTCCTATGAACAAATATAATTTTAATGTTATAAATGAAACTAACTGTTTCTAATTAATTCCACTATTTAATTAAAAAATTATGAAAATTATTAAAGGATATTGATAATTATTTCGATATTGACATATCATCGTCAGAATGACAGAAGTTAATGACGATGATATGTCAATATGGAAATAATTATCAATATCCTTTAATAATTTTCATAATTTTTTAATTAAATAGTGGAATTAATTAGAAACAGTTTCATTTATAACATTAATATGAGTAGATTCCACAAAGTAAGGG
Source organism: Lochmaea crataegi (assembly GCA_947563755.1). NCBI lineage: Eukaryota > Metazoa > Arthropoda > Insecta > Coleoptera > Chrysomelidae > Lochmaea > Lochmaea crataegi. The sequence goes on from OX387430.1 coordinate 27,833,550, forward strand.
TCCAAACAGTAAATTCAAATATTATTTTGATAGGGAAATTAATATAATTAAACAAATAGCCACATCCAACGGTTATCCATTACATATAATGAATAAATTAATTAATAAAAAAGAGGAAAAAGTGGCATTACAATTAATATTTCCTGAAAAAACTAGGGAAATACAAAATTACAAAACCATCACATATGCTGGTAATATTTCTAATAATATTTCAAAGATAATATCTTGTTCAACAAATACAGCAATTTATTTTAAAACAGAAAACAATGTGAGTAAAAAATTGTTAAATGTAAAAACAAAAATACCCCCATTAAAAAAGTCTGGAATATATAAACTTAAATGTCCAGAATGTAATGCTGTCTATATTGGTCAAACAATTCGAAATTTTGAAATTAGATACAATGAACACTCACGAGCATACAGATTGAAACAGCTAGATAAATCACATTACGCAAAACATCTTCTTGACACAAAACATTCATTAACACCTAACACAGAACTAGAAGTACTGCATATTTGTGATAAGAAACAAGAACTAGATTTCCTTGAAGAACTAGAAATAAGAAGACACTTAAGAGACCCGCAATATGAAGTTGTCAATGAACAGATAAATCTAGGGAGCTCTCCACTATTAAATTGTCTTCTTAAGTAACAATTGTAAAGATCAGCAGATATAGTTTTCCTTGGTTTCCTATATCATTGCACAGTTATACTGATCTTAAATGGGAAAAATATCTCCAGGATATCCCCATAGGGCCAATAATACCTAAGCTTTAATATTTGTAATATCATATCTTCTTCTTTTTTCGATTCATACAAATTATATTAAGTCAATCACAAGATAGGGACACTCACTATTTGGTCTAGCCAAAATATTAAACATCAAGTAGGTATCACATAAAATGTAACTTCTGTCATTCTGACGATGATATATCAATATCGAAATAATTATCAATATCCTTTCATAATTTTCATAATTTTTTCATTAAATAGTGGAATTAATTAGAAACAGTTAGTTTCATTTATAACATTTCCATTTGAATTGTTATTCTTTTTTTAGCCAGTCCCGAAATTAACCTCTTATATAATCCTTGGTGATTTCACAGAACGGTTCTGGACCTATGAAGTCTCCTTTGGAGCCTTCTTCAGTTAACTGGTCCTCCAATTTATTACCTGCAATCCCCTCATGTCCCAGCACCCATACTAAAAACACAATGTTGTCTCTTGGTAGCCTATAAAGAAATTCTTCACAGTTTTGATAGCTTAAAGCAGAGTCTGGATGTCAGTAAATATTTCAACGTTTTTTTCGGTATATCCGCTCCTGATGTTTTCATCAATACAGGCTATAGCGTCAATCGTTTCTGCAAGAAATAACATACGTTTATCGACCAAGCCCGTTTATACCAGCCCCAGTGTCATGGTTTGTTTTAAAACCGTCCGTCAACCAGATGATGTTTCCAGGATTACCTGGGTGCATCACCTGTGTCCTAGATGGAATGATGATATTAACTCGCTCATTGAATATGTTCTTTGATGTCATGCTATCCAAACTCATTTGAAGTATGGATTCATCTAATATCGTCCCAGTTGTATCAGCGTGTTCTTCTCGAACATTGTTCGGGCTCCATAAACCACCCGATTTCAACCTGAGAATCGCCATCATCGCCTATGTCTTCACAAAAGTTTTCGCAGTTGTGTAAGACCTTGTGTCTTATTCCCCAGGCTTTGCCCATGACTCTTCTGCATTGTTAGAAAAACCTAGTTGCCCTGGTAGTTATTTTTCCCAGGGGAGTCCTCCGATTCAGCAATTCAGTTTGGAATAAAGTGCCACTCCAGGACATTTAACTTCTAGATATATGAATGAATTATTTGATTAGAATAAACATTTTATTTCTGTTTGTAATCGATAAATGACTTTTTCACTTGCCTGTAGGTGGCATGACGAATGTTTTGGCTGTCATGTCACCGTCTATAAAGTGAATCGGAAAAAACCTCGCTATGGGATATTCAGTTCTTGGAATTACCTTTATACAATTACTGGCACTATTAAATAAGAAATTTTCGTTGAACTAAGCTCACATTACTTACTCTAACAAAACATTTAAATTCCTCTTTGTCATTTTTGCTTTGACACGTACATTGACCATATAATGATGAATAAAACTTAACAAGCAAAAAATGAAAAAAAGTGAATTCACGTCCTTTCGCTATACTTAGTTCTTCAAACCAATAACTCCATATAAAGAATAACAAACTACCACTAGTAAGACGAGAATATATTGTAATGTTTCTTTATATAATCGGTCGAAGATGTTCTTTCTAAAAGGAGATCCATTATTGTAATAGTTTAAATGTGACAAGCGCGTCCTACGAAAATGGCGTCATTTCAGTTAATCTTATAGTCACGAAGAAATCTGTTTTTAGAATTGGAACCATAGACGTACAATCTCCGTTATTCAATATCCCTACAAATGCTGCTTCCTACCTGTTAATATAATTTTTAAACATGAAATCACAAAAATCAACGTTGGGTGACGATTTAATTTGTAATACAAAGTCGGGTATAAACAGTGTTAGTCCAATTGTCTGTCGGATAAAGGACATAGATAGTTTGGGGCGTTAACTTTATATCATACTCTATATCAGGTAAATAAGAAAAAATGACACTTTGATGTCAGTTGAAATTTCATGCGAAAAAATTCAGGAAATGGAAGAATCATGATGATTTTTCCCTGTTACAAAATTTCCTCAGCAAACCTGCTTCCGAGATATCACTCCTAAAAGGTGCTGGTATCACTCTCAAATTCAAGTGAACATAGAAACATGAAATTTTGCTATTTCCGTACACTCGCAATGACCAACCACCGGCATTTTTTCAACATTCCTATTACATTACAAGGGATGAAATTAGTAATTAACATTTACTTAATTTGATATTAAATATTTTTTCGTGATTAAGATTTGAGAAATAAAAATATTATTTAAAATCTATTTTCTTGAAAAACTGTTTTTGCTCCTAGAACCAATAGATACGGAGAAAAAAATTGCCATATCCTGTGTGATACCTTAGATTACATTTGTTGAGGTAGCTAATCGGACTATTCCACAGCGACCTTTCCAGATCTATTGTGGTCCTCTGAACGTAGATTACATTCTCCAGCCCGACTCTTTTTAAATAGCCAATCAGCCTCGAGACTGAACTTTTAATGTGATTTCTTTCCGGTGGCTTCTCATCGCCTAGTACAAGAAACTGTACATTCGCCAGGCAGTCGCACTGGCATAGGATGTGCTTGCAGTTTCCTCCTCTATGTAACAGAATCTGCACATGGCCTTGTCTATCAATCCCATTACCTTTACGTGCCTGTCAAGCTTACAGTGCCCTGTTAACATACCTACTACTGCTTTGACAGTTTTCCTATCTTTGCTTATTAGGTCTGCCGTAAATGCTGGCAAATGTCCTCTAATAAACTGTGTGATACCTTGTTTCAATTACAATGCCATAGCGGACTGGTGTCACTTTTGCAATTCATTCGTGTCTATTGAATGTTTTTGATGTAAATAGTAATTCTCTAGAAGCTAGATGTCATTATGCTGAAACATAACCGCAAAGAGTGACGCCTCACCAATAATTATTTGCACGTATTCACCACCGCTTATTGAATACTGGAAGTTTACAAATAAATTCAAACAACACGGGCCGTTTTCCCGGACAGTTAGAAATGTAATGGTGGAACAAGATATTCTATATGAAATTTATCACACAGGCATACCTGCGCAGGCAGACCTCTGCGGTAGACCGTAGCGTGTATGGCGGGCATAAGGAAGACCGAATCGACCACGAACTCAGGTAGCCAGCGATAATGAAATCGGATTTGACCACGACGTTCGGGTAAGGGATAGGAATGGAGAACTATCGATAGTCCCGATTATCGATGTTCATCGATAGTTCTATTTTTACTATCGATTATTATAGATAATTTTAGATAGTCTTACATCGGTATAATTGACATCTGACATCTATCACTCTGTTGTTTATATATAATTGTCAAAATTTTGAAAAATGGTCAATAATTGTCAAAATTTTGAAAAAATGGTCAATAATTGTTAAAATTTCGAAAAAATGGTCAATAATCGTCAAAAACTGTCAAAATTGGTCAATAATTGTCAAAATTTTCAGAAAAATGGTCAAGATTTTTGAAAAGTGGTCAAAAATGATCAATAATTGTCAAAATTGGTCAATTATTGTGAATAATGGTCAATTATTGTTAAAATTTGAAAAAAAAAGTCAATAATTGTCAAAAACTGTTATAATTAGTCAATAATTGTCAAAAATGGACAATTGTCAAAAATTGTCTGAATTTTGAAAAAGTGAACAAGAATTGTCAAGAATTTTCAAAAGTGATTAAAAACTTTCTAAAATGGTCAAAATTATTGAAAAATTGTAAAAAATAGACAATAATTGTCAAAAACTGTCGAAATTGGTCAGAAATTTAAAAAAATGGTCAATAATTGCCAAAATTTTGAAAAAATGCCCAATAATTGTCAAAAACTGTCAAAATTGGTCAATAATTGTCAAGGGAGTTACCGAATCGACCACGAAATTTGAAAAAATTGTCAAAAATTAAAAAAAATGGTCAATAATTGTCAAAAATTTTGGAAAATGGTAAATAATTGCCAAAAATTATCTAAATTTTGAAAAAATGAACAAAAATTGTAAAAATTTTGAAAAATGGTAAAATTTTTTGAAAAATTTGAAAAAAATTCGAAAAAATGGTCAATAATTGTCAAAAATTTTGAAGAAATGGTCATTAATTGTCAAAAATTGTCTGAATTTTGAAAAAATGATCAAGAATTGTCAAAAATGTTTGAAAAATTGTCAAAAATGATTAAAAACGGTCTAAAATGGTCAAAAATGTTGAAAAATTGTAAAAAATAGACAATAATTTTCAAAAACTGTCAAAATTGGTCAGAAATTTTTAAAAAATGGTCAATAATTGTCAAAATTTTGAAAAATGGTCAAAAATTGTCAGAATTTTTTAATAATTGTCATCCCATCTCTCTCATCTTTCTTTCTCTCCTCCATCTCTCTCTCTCTCTCTCTCTTTCCTATCTCTCTTTCATCTTTCTCTTCCACATCCCTCTCTCTCAAGTGATCATTGTTTATTATCAATTATTAGGATTCAACATTACTTAAATACAATACACAATAAATATTAATGCAATATACATTACATAATTAATATATTGATATGAGTTTTTTTATTTTGTATTTTATTTTATATTTATTTTTATGATTTTTGTTTTATCCGGAATAATTGCAAGTTGTGCATTTTAAATAACACTACACAGTGTACTCACCTTTTTCTTTATGAAAACTCTGCTTCTCAGGGTTTGGGTTCATGGGTTTTATGTGTGAGAAATCTTATTATTGTTTTTGTATGCGCCAAAAGATTAGTATTATTTATCATATCAATATACAGGTTTTATCCAAATTAAGGTAATTATTTAAGACTCTAATTTTACATTTATAAAATAAGTTTTTCCTATGATATTTTTCCGCCTTTTTTATTGAAGAATTTGAACTTCTAATCTTAACACAAGTTTCGTTTAGCACTTTCCATGGCATTTTTTTTCAAAAGAATGAAAAATTTTGCAAATATATAATATTCGATGGAAATAAATTTACTCTCACTATAATAACTCCACCCTTGCCACATCCAACGTGTTCAAGCTCTTTTACCTCGAGATGTTCCTCAGCGAATCTTGTGATTGAAGGACAGACGGAATACAACGAAATCCTCAATTTCCAAAAACATATTGTACAGATGAGGAACAGTTTTCAAGAGTATCCATGATACATTTTCATGACAATCACGTATGTGCAGACGAAAACCCGCACATTATAGAGCACCGTTTTCAAAAGGCTGTAGTTAATATTTGGAGTGGAATTATAGAGGACTACTTAATTGGGCCACATTTTCTGCCTTAACTATTAAATGGAATTGCTTACACCGGTTTTCTCCAAACTAATCCTCCCAAACTACTTGAGGACATCCCACTCAATATTAGACAAAACATGTGGTCCATTTATGGTGCTCCAATAAATTTTAGTCAGGCAATACTTAAATGCAACTTATCCCAACCGTTGGATTGGTCGAGGAAGGTTTCAACACTCGCCTCCTCGATCCCCATAATTAAATCCAAGTGATTTCTGGGTATGGGGTTACCTTAAGTAATTAGTTCACAACACACCGATACTTGATATTACCGATTTGAAGCATCGTATTTGAATAGCGTGTGATACTATAAGAAATACGCCTCATATATTTGAGCGTGTTCGACGATCGGGGAGACGTAGACTACGTTCATGTATTTTGGCTGGAGGCAATCATTTCCAGCATTTCATTCTTGCATTTTTCATCTTTACTCCACTCTCAATACGTAGTTTATTATTTAATAAAGAATTTTATTTTTGTATCTAAGTATTGGTTCTAGGAAAAAACTTCAAAAGTAAAAAAATATTTGATATTAAATAAAGTGAGGATTGATAATTACACCCCCCTCAATATAACAGTAGTGTTGAAAATATACCGGTGGTTAGTTTTTGAGAGTGCTCGAAAATTACAAGATTTCAAGTGTCCATCTTAAATTTGGAAAATAAAATGAAAATTTTGCTCATTACCTTTTAGGGGTGATATCTCAAAAGGGCTGGGCTGAATAAATTTTGTCATAGGAAAGACCCATCATTATTTTATACGGCAATCACCTCTTGAATTTTTTCGCATGAATTTAGAAACATCCTGTATTCCGGTGTTAAGTGGTTACCTATAACGCCTCCCAATGTACTTCCACATAAGTGAAGTGGAGTAGATTTTAGTGAAGTCACGTGAAGTGAAATGAAGTAATGTAAAGTGGAGTGACTTGAAGTGAACTGAGAGTGAAGTGATGTGAAAGGCGTCGACCCAGCACTCTAGTGGAACGCCTCTGATGCGATAATTACGGTGAAGCAGTGTCGAGCGCGGTTAGTACTTCAATGGGTGACCACTGGGGAAACATCGTCTTAGAGCCCGTACAGCCTGCAGCGAAACACTTTAGACTACTAGGATGCACCTTAGACTACTAGGGTGACTACCATATCACAGCTCGCAGGATGTGTGATTTTAACGAATTCTCGGAATATTGTTTCATCTTTTTTAAACTGACAAAATGTAAATAAAGCATTGAAACAATACTAATATTTACATCAAGAAAATTTTATAATATACAAGAATAGACAAATACATGAAACAACTCGTTTTTTTTGGGCCGAGATGGGAAACTCATACACAAAAAAACACGACAATGAAATTCAAAGGAAAAATCGATGAGATTTTTAGCAAATGTTCGAAATGAAATAGGCCTGCTTCTATAGAACAAATTTGTCAGATTATCCAATTGACTTCCTGAGTGTTAAGAGATCATTTTTAGTAATGTTAATAATTGTGTGTCGTGTACCTAGGTATTCATATTTTCTCGATAAACCACAAACTCCGTGAACAAAAACAATGTCCGCATATTCGGCTATTGAAAATTGTTGTGGTATTTAAATTTTTTTGTATTTAATAATATTATTGCCCGATTTCACCAACCTGATTTTAGGTACTTCCTAACTAAGTAATTCCTAAACTAGGAAATGTCTAAATCCGATACTTACCTAAATCGGATTCCACCAACCTACAAAATCCTTAGGTAAGAAATACCTAACTAAACATCGGATTTTGATTTATTTTTGCGTATAATTGGTGTCACTGCTTAATTTTAACTTGTAAACCGAATGGGTAGAGATCATAACCTAACAAATAGTGAAAGAAGAAGGTGAGAAAAGGGAAAAAATAGCTCAAATTTTTTCAAACTTATGCCAAGTGCCTCGCTTTGTTTATTCTTCAGTTTTTTTATTTTTTTTCGTCCACAAAATTATTGCTATTAAACGTGGAGCTCAGAAAATATCTGTGAAAATGGCAGAAAAATGGAGTAGTAGTGCCAATTTTACATAGGAAGAAAAGTCAAAACTTATCACTTTATAGCAAAAATACAATGTAATTTAAGTCATAGGGAATACCGATTCATTACTGGAAAAAGTAATAACAAAGAGCATTAATCCAACCTAGATATTTACTTAACGTATCACTTTCAAATTCAGGAGCATCTTCAATTATCTCTAATATTTGTAACGTCGCGTCGTATTTTTGAGTAACCGAAAACGCCCAATGAAATCCGTTTCGTCCAATTTCTCAAAATCATTGGTACTCGGGCGAATTACTCGTTTTCGGATCTTTCATTTTCAGACTCTGATGACGTTCTACAAAACGTACAGCTCGCATATTTTCGTAATAATAACTATACTAGATTTCTTATTGCATAGGAGCACAAGAAAGGGTCGATAGCCATAATGCGGCAATAAACCATTGGCGTTACATTTTCAAAAGTGTTTTTTATCACTGTTTGAAAATATGTTGAGATAGTTGGGTTACATTTACGGTAGGTAGGCAGGTATGCAAAAATAAATGTCATATTATTATTAAAATCTATATTTATGGTAAGGAAGGAAAAATCAAATTATCACACCCTCCTATGATACTTAAATTTTCGGGCGTAGCCCATCTCGGCCGATTTAATAAGGTACCTGACAGATCAATTTTTAATGACTTTAGGAAATACCCATCTCGGCCAAAACCACTTTTAGGTAGAAACCCACGACAAATTTCAACCCCTAATCTATGCAATCAATTTCTTTGAATTCTTATCAATGGTGGCAGAGTAATGAACACTGGTCAGTTGTAATACATTTATCCTGAATTGTCGAAAATAATTATTAGTTTTATTTTGATACTTGACCAGTGCGTGTGAAAAGAATTTAAATTTAACTTCGGAAAATGGCAACATTTGTTCATCCAGAATTTAAAGAAATGACGAGTCAACGAGGAAAACCACTCTTAGTGATAAATAACTTTAAATTTAAACAACAAAACCGGAAATTAGCTTCAGGGGAGACAAAATGGAACCTAACCTAACCTAAAAACAAATTTTTGTTACTAAAACCTAACCTCACCTAACCTAACCTAACCTAACCGAACCTAAAAACAAATTTTTGTTGCTAAAAAAACTGAAGAGTATAAAAATAAAACTAAAACCTAACCTAACAACAAATTTTTGTTGTTAAAAAAAGAGTATAAAAATAAAAAGATTTCAAAGTTGTCTTATGTTAAAATATTATCATATTATCATTCATGTATATAACTTAATGTAAATATGTATAAATTGTTGAAAAATAGTTAGCTATTATATTTATATGTAGACATTAATAAAATCTAATCAATCTGATTGAAGTGCATTATTGTAATAAAGGTTGACTGAGTCAAAAATAAAGAAATCTTATACAGGGCGATGTTTTAGTATTATTCATAACAGCTTGCATCTCTTGAAAGCTCGTTCTGGAAATTGACTAAAATTTAATTCTTTCATACAGTTCATACCAGAAACAAACCATTATTTGGATTAGACATGCGCAGTTGTAAGATTACATAAATGCCTCAAGATATCAGTGATTTCGTTACTAGAACAAGCCTTATGCTGATGAATGCTTCCTTCATATTTGTAATTCAGTCTTTTTTGGAAAAATTTTTGATATTATTGCTTAGTCATAAAAAATATTTCATGAAAGTCTACGCCAATGGAAATGACTTAAAACAAAAATTAGTCTTTTTAGATAACAGTAAGGACGTTTGATTTAGTATCAGAACGTCGAAGCTTTATGTGGTACTTAAGATATCTTGAGAGAAATTTTAAATCTTTATGAGTTGCAATTATCGTCAGAACATTTATTGCTTGTGGTTTTTGGGACGTGCGAGTGGGCGATCCGCATTTAAATAAGTAACAAATTTTTAGATTAGAGTCACGAACTTAACGATTTAGTTATTAGAAAGTTTTATTTTTACATTTGAATAAACTATATTGATTGTTATCATAATAATGGCGAAGGAATGTTGATTGTGTGATTGACTGGCATCAACCAAAAGAGTAGCAGAAGTTCGTCTACAACAGTGGCCTGTACCTACATTTTGGGATCTGGTAACTTTAAATATTCGGCTATTTGTTTAAGATCACTGCCTATTTTGTTTAATCCTACCGCTAATTTGTTGACGAATCTCTATATATTATATTTTTTGCAGATTTTATAGAAATTTCCGGAAATTACGGAAGATCTACATACTTTGGTTTTCGTATCAGGTATTTTAACCAATAATATGGTACTTGAATCATCAATGTCACTAATTTTGAGATTTTTCAACTCTTGTTTCCTATACAAGCTCCACATATTCCAACAATTGCAATAACCTTAAAATAAAAGTATTATAAGTAGGTACATTTATATTATATCTACTTTTAAATAACATACCTTTATTAACAAGATAACAAGTACTGTACAGCAGGAGCTTCATTCAAAAAAAGTTTTATTTGATCATGGGGGTCCGGTGAACTATACGGAGACACGATTTTTTGACTGATTTTGTAAAAAATCGACAGTAGTCACCTACTTTGAAGATTATATGTCGAACAATTGGCGGGTTATTCAGAAAGAAGACTTTTCAACATTTCAGTGGCAACTATTTCGTCCGATATTTTCAATAAAACACTGTTCAAATGTGTCTCACTATACAGGAAATTATTCAGAATCATATTTTCTTTATTTTTCAAGAAAAAATTCTTGTATTTTCTCTCTAATATAGATCTAAATGTAATATTTTATAAGGTACTTATATATTTTTTATTAATAAGTGACATGAAATGATGTTTGATGTCAAATGTCAAATAGTTGTAAAACTATAAGTAGAGATGGGATTATTCAGCTCCCTAAAGTATCAAGAACTGAACTGTTTCAAAGTGGATATTATAAAAAACTACTTACAGTTTGACTCCTTTTATTCAATACTGAATATAGCAAAGAATTCTATCAAGGTATAAATTCATTAGCCTGTATAAATATACTGTTATGCAACCCACAAAAGGAGTAGTTGGTAGAATATGTTTTTCTACGATCGTGCCAGAAGTTAAATTTTACCAATAAATTGATTGATAATTCGAAGTGATTTTTGCATTAGTGCAAAAAATAAGGTAGGTACTTTTTACTCTAGTGCAAAAAACACGAATTATCAATCAATTTTTTGGTAAAAAAATATAAAAAGAAACACCAACACCGAGAATCGATCCCGAACTTTTCGGGTGGGAGATTGCTATCTTAACCATTAGACCATCATGGCACTGAAAGAAAAGTCAAAACATATTTAGTTACTTTATTACCCGAATTTATCATCAAATGTCAAATAGTGATAAAGTACCTATATAGATATTATAAATACAAAAATCCGTTTGAAAGGTAGCGATGGAATAACACAGAATAGAAAGATTTTAATTAATACAAATATTTCTACTTCTTCATCTAGTTACCTGTGAAGAATAATTGTTCTTGAACTGTCACTGTCAGATTAAATAATCTAATAATTATCGTGTTACATCTGAATTCGTTTCAAAATATTAGTTTAAAAATTTAATAAGTTGTAAGTTGTTAAAATCAATTCGGATAGTGAGGAAAAAACTATTACTTTCTGTACTCCTCCAGATTTAGTTGAAACAGCAAATGAAGCAACCGCATATTTACTACCCGATAAATCTAAAAAGGTTTATGAAATTTGTTATAAACGGTTTATAGACTGGTGTGAGACAAAGTTGGTTGAAAATATTACAGAAAACGTTGTCCTTGCTTATTTTAAAGAAAAACTCTGATAAAATTTGATAAAAAACATATTTTATTTCGATCGTAGAAAAAATGTTGTGTGTAGCATGGTTGCAGCTGAAAACTTCATGCATCGTGCAACAAATATGCACTTTTCGCATAAGTTACACAAACAACTATTTTCTGTTATGCTGCTTCCAAATGAATGAAAAAAATATTTTCCCTTCCCCTTCATGGAATTGACGCATTCGCCTTCGGTTCATGAGTCAATTTTTCCATTCGTAAAAAAAAGCACCACTTTATGCACTTGCTGTATAAATAACTATTTGAATGGTTTCCGATACAGTGCAACACTTTGAAACTGCTTTTTGTGCCTATATAAAAAAATATCGGGCCAAAAGGTGATGGTTGAAATGTTGAAAAAAATTCTTTTTTTGGATTTTTCTCTGGAAATTCTGAATAACCCGCAAATTTTTCGACGGATAATCTTCAAAATAGATGAGTACTATCGATTTTTTGCAAAATCAGTCAAATCTCGTGTCTCGGTATAGCTCACCGGGATCCGATCAGGGTGTAAAATTTCAGATTTTTTGTTTTTAAAACCTTCTGATTGCCTTTTTAAAAAAGCTCGCAATTTCGGGTAATTTTCAATATTAACATTATTTTTCAAAGTTATGTTATCACACTTCTTAACTTATGATATATTGCCCATAATGGGGTTGGTTTAAATTTCTTAGCGATGTCTCCAAAATAAGCCAAGAGTACATTTGCAGAAAATGAATTTACATTATTTGTTGTACGCCAATCCATAAATTGCTGATATACCTTTTCATATCTTTCTCTTGATTTTTCTAGTAATAGGTTCACGGCAGTGTTCGCAGCTAACAGCATAATTTTGGGTGGTGTACTTCTAAATTCATCTTCACTATTCGATGAACTCATTTTATTAGTTTGTTCCATATACACTGTGTTCATTTGAAAAGGACCCACCCTTAATATTTAAAAAATGGGACATATTAGAAGGATATGCCGAAACACGTCAACTTTTAACTTGGGGGGGACACTTTTTGGCGCTAATGTCATAAACGTCAGATTCACCCCCTCCTTTCTGGAGATACCCCTTGAATTTTTTCAAATGGCAATAGGTATCAAGTCACTCCTCATTTAAAAGGTCTGGTAAATCTCTATTCAATCATTTTGTTTTGCCTTTGATACCAGCCTTTCATTGTTATTTAATCGTTGTTTAAAATTGGCTCTTTTTCAACTTTTATTGCCTGAATGTTAACGGTGGTCACTTTGAGCACATGATTAAATAGCTGTTTTTTCTTGTTAACAGTTGTCTCTTCACTATTTGTAAATTTTTTATTCTTTAAAGAGTCTTCCTATCATAACACAATACGGGTGCATACGAAAAATTGAAAGAGGGCCAATTTTAAACAACGATTAAATTACAATGAAAGGCTGGTATCAAAGGCAAAACAAAATGATTGAATAGAGACTTACCAGACCTTTTAATTGAGGTGTGACTTGATACCTAATGCCATTTGAAAAAATGTAAGGGGTGTCTCCAGCAGGGAGAGGGTGAATCTGACGTTTATGACATTAGCGCCAAAAAGTGTCCCCCTCAAGTTAAAAGTTGACGTGTTTCGGCATTTCTTTCTAATATGTCCCATTTTCGAAATATTGAGGGTGGGTCCTTTTCAAATGAACACAGTGTATATATCGTTTCACAAGTGACTTGGACATCACTACACTACAGTAACAACGAAAATGGTTCATCCCTTTATGGTTTACACCTTTTGATCTTGACTTCCAGATTTTTTGGCATTATTTGATACCACTTACATAAGTAGGCATGCTATGCAAAAAACCACAGTTCCCAAAATGTCTTTTTATGTCGAGGTTAGTAGTGGTTGTTTGTTCGCCACTATTTCCACTTTGGGCAATTAATACTTCTTCTTTTGACTGTGGAATCGATGGTAATGTTGTAACTATTTTTTTAACACTTGAAGAGCAGGATCTTGAGAGACAGGATTGTCATTATATGGGAGACGCTCCAAACGAAACAGTTTCTTTTGTATTGAATGAAGATTTCAATTAAAATAAATCGAAAATTCAAAAATTAAAATAGTTCCTTGGCACCACAAATGCTAACAAAGAGTAAACAACAATCTTTCAATAATGGTTCGGAAATAACGACAATAACTTACTATTGAACTTCTGAGTAACAATCAAATGAGCAAGAAATATTTCCTGTCGAGTCAAATATATTTGTTGCTTAAATGAACTTTGACAATAATTAAAATGGGTTCATATGTACCAATGAGTATTAAAAATAACTAGAGAATCAAATAACCTATAAGTGCCCCTTTTGATATGTTTGCTTTACTACAATTTGTTTAGGACGTTGGGGCATTTCTATTATGAGAAAATTCAGCATGTTGGAAAGCAAGAGGGACAATTGTTTATTTTTTAGGATGTATAATGAAAGAGAATTTTTACAAACAACTCACGAGTTTCGAAAAGAAATATTTCAAAATATTCGGTTTTGATTGTTTAATCTATGTACATCTTGTTTGTTTCATATTAAAAGGGAAAAATTGAAATATTGATGATTTTCATTAATGAAATGTAGCATCGGCTGTTGAACTATTTTAAAATGCAAAAATATCATTGAAAGTTAACAAATAAATAAAATATTTTTCATTTGTTTCAGGAAAAAGACTGAGCTTAGGAATGATTTAGATAAAGAACCTAAAGATCTGACAAATAGAAATATGTTTCCCAGTGCTCAAATAAAAATGAGGTAATTTTGTTTTTTTATTTACAACAAAAGTTTTGCTAGTCAAATTTTGACAATTTATCATTGAAATCGTGTAATTCCAATAGGCGTCAACAACATATCAAACGTTCTATCTAGAAAGGAAAAATTAGGAAAACATCGTTAGGCCAAGAATAGTCGATGAAATCCAAGTAATGATGTTGGACGATCTGAGCGGGTTATTCGGCCCTCCACTACGACTGGCAGTGTATTGTGGCTCACACCTATACAAATTCCACAAACTTCAGATAGAGTATTTACCTAATTACAGTTACCTGTAAATAATTGTCATATTAGTAAAGCGTGATATATAGACGTCAAAAAATAATAGTTCAATACTATTAAACGCTTTACAAAATTAGAAAAATTAATTTCCAAAGAGCAGACCGTCCACTAAGAAGCAACAACTACTTCTCGGGCTATATGCCCCAACAGACATTGAATTACACTTCTAAAGTAAACGGGGTTCGTATATCTGTTAAGATAGAACCAACCATTCTGGTTTGCGATTAGAAGGAATAACATCACTTGTGGAACGGTTTCGGCGTATTTGCGCCTCATCAGCACAAGGTAGATGCTATTCATCCAGAAGCTCTGAGAGCATAATCCTGGACTAGAGACTACGTTGATACCACACCAATACATTAGTCTTAGTAAAGGAAATGCTGATATCGCTCTCTTATCATTTCCTGAGTGGTATCAACGTAGTCTTACTATACGATTATTTAGACGACAGTGGCCTCAAAAAAACTATCGGCTGTCTAGTAGGTCAAGCCTGTTATAGTCTTACTCATGATTGGTGACATTCTCCGAAAGATGTATGAATGAACCAATTCTGGTGAATTATGCCAAAAATCTAAAACTCTTTTTGCAGTCCACGTGTTTGATGTTTGTTTGGCAACACTTATTGAGGTGCCAATTGCAGGTTCTGGTTCGATGAAACCACCTGCGGCATCCTCTTTTGCAAGAAATCTGCTTTTTCATTGTCATCCATGCCAGAATGACCAGGGATCTAGACTAGAGACACTTTGTTGAGTTTTTGTATTGGGGAGAGTAGGTTTGGCAATTTAATACCAACTTCAACGTTACACAGTATGAACTAAGTGCTTTCAAAGCTGCTTGGATGTCCGAAATATTTTTATTACTCCATTTGTGATTGTCTGTCTCCGTACATGAATCAATGGCGTAAACTTAGGCCTAAAATATAGTCGCATAAGATCCTGGGCAGGTTATCGAAGCGGGTACATTACATTTAACATCAATATTTGGGCATGAAAATGCTAACCTCTCGATGGGTGCCACCATTGCACACACGACCATAAGCGAAAAGCGGAACCGTGTGACCACTTGAAATGAGTGTTTGGCGATGCTCAGTAGCAATCCAAAAGGTTTTTTACGCCGTTTGGTTTCTGTGACGAAAAATGGATGCTTCACAGAAAACTAGAAACCAAAGCACGATAGACAGTGGGTTTCTTCGGGTGATCATCCACCAAAGAAGACCAAAGTGGGTCTGTTAGTTTCCTGTACCCAAATCTGAAGTAATGGATGAGTGGATGATTCGAATAGAATTATGAGGTATTACAGAAACAAACGCCTGCTTCGATTGGCTTGAGAAAACCTATTCAAAAAGTCACTGACTTAACAAATTGTCCTCGTAATTACAAGTATGAGGCAGATATTGACAATAATATATTATCATTTAAATAGCTTCCATCTTTTGTTAAAACTTTTAATTAATTCAATACTACAGTTTTATATTATAGATATCTTGAATATAAATAAAAAATAGTTAATATCAAACTAGTAAATCAAGTTTTTTTTTAAATTACTCAACCGCTTGTCAAGTCTAGCGCTTCTAAACAGAGATAAACTAAATGTTTATGTTGTAGTCTCAAAACAACCGTAAAGAATTTTAATTTTATTGGTATTGCAGGAGGCAGATATTTAAATGCAAAAAAGTTATTGTCTGTGCGGTAACATCAGTTTTTGCTATTGGCTTTTATTGCTAATGAAATCATTAGTCGTCGAAAAAAATGTAACAGAGGAATGTAGACTAATTTTGTTAAAGCTATAGGTTTTTACATAAAGTTGAACTGAAATTCATTGTAAACTTTATCTAAGTGATACTAGTACATTTATTATGTTCAGGTTAATGTCGCCTAGTACATCACCTGCAACATCACCCACCATGTCGAATTCTTCATCACCCACGCCCCCTGCTGTTAATTACAATAAAATGACGGGAATACCGTGTGTAGCTGCTGCTTCTAGATATACAGCCCCCGTACATATAGACGTTGGAGGTACTATATACACTTCTTCCTTGGAAACACTAACAAAGTGAGTATCTACTTTTTTCCCAAGTAATTAATTTATAATTATCCAAATTGGTATTAAAACTTTCAATTTACCAAGGTGTATAATGTAACTTTTTAAATTACAATAGTGTCAATTCTATAAGAAGGCACAATTGAAGGCAAGCAGTTATATTTGACGAAGTTTCCGCTATTAGAAATGTTTTAATCCATACATAGTCAAGATTAGGATTTAAATTTTAACAGGCATCGTGTCAAAGTAAGAGTTTTCCGTTAATATTTTAAAGCTTATCGTGCATACAGAATATTAAAGCGGAGTTAGCAGATTGTCTAATTTTCAACCATGCTTTAAAATTTAACAGTTACTTAAATAATGCAAATAATTAAAATACGTCCAAATAGCCCTCAAAATAATCATAACTGGACTATGCTTCCAAGCCGTCGTAAATGTCAAATAAAGTTTACCTAATATTTTTGTCTATGCGGCTGTAGATTAGATTAGATTTGATCAGGTGGCTAATCGGCCTATTCCACTGCGACCTTTTCAGATCTATTGTGGTCCTCTGAATCTAGATTACATTCTCCAGCCCGACTCTTTTTAAATAGCCAATCAGCCTCGAGACTGAACTTTTAATGTGATTTCTTTCCGGTGGCTTCTCATCGCATAATACAAGAAACTGCACATTCGCCAGGCAGTCGCACTGTCATAGGATGTGCTCTGAAGTTTCCTCTTCTAGGTGGCAGAATCTGCACATGGCTTCGTCTGTCAAACCCATTAGCTTTGCGTGCCTGTTAAGCTTACAGTGCCCTGTTAACATACCTACTACGGCTTTGACAGTTTTCTTATCTTTGCTTATTAGGACCTCTAATGAAGTTTTTCGCCTGTCTTTGTCCTGGTTTTTTTTGTTCGAAAATGATTTGACAGTTGAAAAGTTTTTTGAATTATCCTTTTTGGATAGAAAAAATTTTGAAAATTTTATGAATTTTCAAAAAAAATTTCGCAATTTCGTTTTTGATTCTAGCCTGTTCTAGGAGATTTAGTCCTCTTCAGGGTTTAAATTGAGTTTTTTAAAAAGCAAGTGAATTTACGGTCGCGGTAGGGACAGCTGTGGCTGTGCACCCAAGGATGGCCATTTGGTTAATTTTCGTAATGTATCGCGGTTCCGATCATTGCGGAAATTAAAATGCAGGAAAAAACCACAGAAAACATGCATTCTCATCCCGGAAATGGAAAAGGTGTTTTTATTGTTTGTATTTCATAAAAGCGAAACACACTTCATGTACTGAAAAGTACTCGAAGTGTGTGTGGTTTGCACTGAAAAGTGCGTGTTGTGTGTCTGCGCCTTGCAGACTAGAATGCCATCGTTGCGGCTGAGGTCGGCTGCTTCGCTGGAATTTCGCTGTTTCGGCGCGGTGGAAGGTAAGGCGAGGAAGAGGGAATGTTTATGTAGTGTTTTGAAGAGTTTAGATTGGCGAGAATTTAAAATATGCCTTGTTGCCCTGTCCTTGGTCAGAGCAATTGTGGTTGTAGTAGGACGGTATGAGATGAGAGAGTGTCTCGATTACCATCCTACGGGAGGAAGGGAGTGCGTTCATGAGGATGACGCAAGTGATTTAAAGGATTTTTTGGATTTCCGTAGGGAAGTCGAATGGCATGGGTGGTTTAGGGAGAGTTATTGGGGCGGTTTCCTCGGTTTTTGAGGTAGTAGTTTTGTCCTGGTGAGATTAGCCATCATTCTAGAGATTTCTGTGACACCCACTTTCTTGTTGCCATATTAATTGTCGACTTTGCGACAACACTGAAGGGTTCCGGTCCAATGAATGGCATAGATGAGCCTTGTCTGAGCCAAATCTTTGCCTTTATGAACCTCGTGCCATGGTACCCAGGCTACCATGACCTTGCCATGGTCACCAAGTGCGTTCAAAGCACCTCTGCAATCCCATACTAGCTTAGAATTGACCTCTAAGGAATCAAGTGCCATCAGTGCAGCTTGGCTGTCGGTGAAGATGGCAACTGAACGGTATGTCCTGTTCTGCCTTTTAATTACTTCAACGCAGTAGTGAATCGCCGTCACTTCCGCATGGAAAGATGTGACGACCTTAGATATTAGAATAGCTATCCTTTGTTTCAGCACTGCAATTCCGGCTCCTACACCTACTTCTGTCTTGGAGACTTCCGTATACCAGGTTGCCTCAGCCTGTATGGGTACACCTTTCTTCCAGTCTTCCCTACCTTGTATACTTTTTTGGAACTTATTATTAAAGCTATATCTCGTGACAGTTGCCCCATTAAGACATCAGCTTTTAGCTCCTTGATAAGCTTTCGATAGTCAGCACCTTGTGTTTGGCTTATGTGTTGTTGACTATGAAGTAATCTGTGCGTTACAGATCTGGTTTCGCCTTGAATAAAAATGTGCAGTGGAGGCAGATTCAGCAAGATTTCCATTGCACTTGTGGGAGTGGTTTTTCGTGAAATTGATAATTTGTGTTTTCTGAGCATTGACTGTCAGTCTTTCTTGTAAGCACCAATTATCAACTATATTTAAGGCCGTTTGCATTCATCCCGATATCACCCTTGCAAGATTGCCCCTTACTACAATAGCGATGTCGTCTGCGTATCCAAGACAGTAAAAGTCTGCTGTGGAGAGTTCTGTGAGGAGGTCGTCTGCTAAGGTTGTCCATAGTAGTGGTGATAGCACTTCTCCTTGTGGACATCCAATACCCGTCCTTGCCTTGATGGTGACTTGCCCCAGAGTGGAGATTATTATCCTATCCTCCAGAGTTGCCTTTAACCATCGGCATATTGTTGTGGATGTCCCCCGTCTATTCATTGCATTAATCAATGAATTCCTGGCAACATTATTAAATGCTCCCTGGATGTGGCTATGCGGCTATAAATAATAATAATGTTTATTCAAAAAGGGTCCAAAAATAACGAAATTACATAGGTACAATGTACAGATGAATAATAAACATACTCAATCACAATACAATTTGTACGTGATATGACAGTTTACAGCTGTAGAGTCCTTTTGGCTACAAAGAATAATTGAAAGAATATACTAATATTATAAAGTGGAGATATGATCATGTAAGTATGTTTGTTTGTTACGTATAAACTCAGAAACTACTAAACCGACTATTTCACTGTTAGTAACTGGTGTCAACTTTTGGTGTTCCTAAAAATTTCTGGATTTGACAATTTCAATGTGTACCAGTAAAATACAATATCTAAAATTATAATTTTATAACTTTTCCCTGGAAGTAATAAAAAATTTGGTCGTCCAAACTTTTGTAGTGGATGGTTATGGGGTTGATGAATAATTGTTTTCGATTTATAAATAATTAGATTATCAGTTGACTAGCAATGCTATACCATTTTAATGTAAGTGTAATCAATGTAAGAATATCTGTCTTGGTTTCTATTGACCTCTCTATATATAAATTCAGGTTATTGCTGTTGATGACCTATGTTTGCTGACAATTATTTATTATATAAATATTTGTCATCAAATTACTAACCATTTTAGTAGAGTTGTACAAGTAATTAAATTGAGTTTGATTATTAAGGGTATTTGGTTATTACACTTTTCCCTTAATCAAAAACAGGTTATAGTATAAAAATATTCTATCGTCTTCTATATTATGTAGGGATATTAACCAAAAGTGGGCCGCACAGACCCACACCCTAAATCGGTCAGACCAATTAGCCTAACATCTTTCCTGCTTGAAGGACTTGAAAGAGTACTGAATTGCTACATCAGGCGGGTAGCTTTATATAACTTCCCCCTGAGCAACCGCCAATACGCTTCATAAACTGGCAAATCAACAGATTTAGCGTTGAGAAAATCACACAATCCCTTAACAACAAGGATATTGCGGTGGGTATATTTCTTGACATCGAAGGAGCATTCGACAATGCAATACCGACCTCCATTCGTTCAGATTTGGCTGAAAAGGACAATAAACCAACCATTACCAGCTGGATATATACCATGCTCACTAATAGAACAGCCACTACTTCTCTTCAGGATGAGGCCATTAGCTTTAAGGTTTCCAAGGGCTGCCCACAGGGCGGAGTACTATCTCCCCCACTGTGGCCACTCTTGATGGATGACTTGCTTAGCACTCTCGAAAGAAGAGGGGTAGGACTGCAAGCGTATGCAGACGACCTTGTCATCCTGGCAAGGACCAAGTCAGGAAGAGTAGCATTTAATATCCTCCAAAAGACGTTAGACGATGTCCACAGTTGGTGCCAGAGGGAACAGATGTCTGTTAACCCTGGTAAAACTGTAATAGTCTCCTTCACCAGAAAAAGGAAATTGGAGGATCTTTTACCACTTTCCTACAATGTTGAGGTTATTCCATTTACACTGGAAGTAAAATATAATCCTAGATGCAAAACTTACATGGAACGCTCACTTGGAAACAGTTATCCATAAGGCCAGACTATCCTTGTGTACATGTAGCAGGATCTGTGGAAAATGTTGGGGCTTGGGACCCAAACAAATCCATTGGATATGTGTGATGATCGTTAGACCAATGATCACGTATGGAGCAATTGCTTGGTCGTCAAAAGCTTTACTGCAAACGGTCCAAGCAAAGCTCTCTGGCATAAAGAGGCAGGCTTGTCTGGCAATTACTGGTGCCATCAGTACCACACCGTCAGCAGTCATGGAAATCCTTCTAGACCTACCTCCTCTCCATATATTTCTTGAAAGGGAGGCTAGATGGACAACATATAAAATTGCTCATATTTCTAAATGTACAAAACAGGCTTATACAGAGCAAAGCAGAATGCTAGTGGACAGTGAAAGTCAAAGTATTCTGGGAATGACCTCTGACATAATGCCTCCAACAGTAAACTACAACCTGCCTTATATCGTCCTAATTCCAAATAGAGACGAATGGGACCTCCGTAAGGATGAATTATTGAGAGCAGGCAGATGTTGGTACACAGATGGATCAAAAACACCCTCAGACTCTGGTGCAGATGTATACGGGCGCAGACTTAGGACAGAAATCTCAACCTTTCTAGGATCCTATGTAACCGTATTTCAGGAGGTAATTTACGCCATTGCTTCACGTGTGGAGAGATTGGAACAAACCTATCTCACACATAAATCAATAAAAATTTTCACGGACAGCAAAGCGGCTTTGAAAGTAACTGGTTTTAGAATACCAGTTCACCTCAATAGGAGAAATCAATAGAGTATCGTTGGTCTGGATCCCTGGCCATTCTTGCAAGGGGGGATACCGCACGCGTATTTATCGGACCAGAACCTTCAATTGGCATCGCAATAAGCTTTGACAAACAAACACTAAATACATGGACAGCAAGAAGGATTTGTTCATTCAAAAGCTTTTATACATCCTTCGAAGAATGTCTCCAAACAAATGTTAGACTGTAGCAGGCATGACCTACTTTGTCTAATAGGCCTTTTAATAGGCCACTGTCATCTGAATCATCATATGCTAAGACTTAGACTATCGGAAGATCCGACTTGTCATCTTTGACTGGAAGATGATGAAACATCAGAGCAAATAATTAGTGCCTTCCCCGCCGCGGCTCGAATCAGGTATCTGATATTTGACAGGGTCTCTCTCACGCCCTCGGACCTGAAATATCATTCACCAAACAAACTAATCGGCTTTGTTAAGAAGCTGCATTTGTTTGGTGAAATCTGAATAAGTATGAGCCACAATAGACTAGCGTGTCGCAGTGGAGGGCCTTATATACCCAGTCACCACAAACCTAACCTAACCATATTAATAAATATTTTTCCACTCCCATATCACCATTAACCGCACAGGCTGCCACGTAGCGCAACATTGAAAGCTCATCACTTCCTTCAGGACGGAATACAACTGGCGAACACTGCGTGAAACATTATCTCGCAATGTTGCAGAATGTATCGCAACAAAATGCAATGCCGAAGATCACAGTAACTGTTTTTTCGCAACATTCCAAAAGAACATACGTCACTGTCACTGTCATCCGCTGAGAAACAAATTTAAATTAAACGTAATTTTAATATGTCCGTAAATATTAACGTTAACTACTTCTAGTTGTTCACTCAAAAACACTTGTCACTTTGTCGTTTACATTGTTTTATCTCAACGAAATGTTGTAGCCGGTACGTTTCAACTCGCTCAGGGCGCCAAATGCACGACGCCCGGGCGCCTAGATTTTCAAGGCCGGCCCTGTTTATAAGTACCTATCTGACAGATCTTGAATTAATTGAATTTCTCTGCAGTTTACTCGTTTGTTTTCAAAATATTCAATGATAAAATTAAAGTATGTGACTAGAAAAAATAGTTTAAGCAGGTCAGATTTAATGGCTATTGAGACACTCGCAATTTTCATACTCCTGCTTAATAGCTATCAATAAATAATACTTATTGGATAATATACTATTTGAAGTTGTCAGTCGGATTTTTTGTTATACGCAAACCTGAAGGTTTGAGAATGTTTCCTTCTTCTCAAATAAAACTTGTAAATATTAATTAGTATGGTGGGGGCTCGAGGTTATAACCTCGTACCTGGGTCCGTTGGGATATTGCTACGGCGCTTTGTTTGGTAGTGAATTAGAGCTTCAAATGAACGATCTAACACAAAATAATTGAAATAATAATAAAAGAACCTGTCCATATTACGTAGGTGGTTGAGACTACCAAAATATTGTTTTGATAGTTAACACTACAAGCAAAAAAAATGAGAAATGGATTGCATTGAAGAACTTACCAATCAGGAAATATATTTATAAAGGAAAATAATTTCACAAGGGTAAGTTACTCACTTCTAGAAAAATTAAGAAAGAAAAGATGTATTGATAAATTTCTTCTCTTAAAGTGCCTACTATAACATCGAAACCACGAGCCCTGATTCAGTATAGTTAGCCCAACTATCTAAAACTTGATACTTGAACAAGATGGCACCGCTTGTCATATGGCAAAAAAGTCGAAAGTTTGGATGATGGAACACAATATTTCGATTCTAAATTGGACTTCTAATAGTCCAGATCTATCGCCGATTGAAACCGTGAGGCATATGACAAAAAGCTACGAGAAAATCCCGCAAAAATCGTTTCAGAGTTAAGTTAGTTAAATTTGGAACGGCTTTACACCAGATAACTGCAAAACATTAGTTGACATTGCCTAGACAAATCGAAGCAGTTATCAGTCGAAAAGGCGATGTAACGCTGTGGTAATTTGCATTTATTTTATCAATTAATTTTCTTCGTTGGAGAGTTTTTGGATTTGTAATATATTTTTCTCCGTTACAGAAAATACTATATTTCAAGCTGAAACTAAATGAAATCAAAAATATGTTGTAGTTTTTATTTTATTATCGTTAATATGATAAATAGGTTTATATTATATGAGCCACAGAAATAAGCAAAAAAATATTTCAACACGAAAAACGGGAAAGTAGGCACTAAAAACAGTGAAAAAAATTGACTTCACTTTTAATAAAGGCGCACCCTGTAGATACGTTTCTTAACGACACGTATTGAATATCGTTTTTTTTGATAACCGCTATTTTTAAATGATTTATTTTGCCCTTAGAAAGAATTTGATGTCCACATGAACAACACAAAAAAAAACATTGATAAAGTGACGGCATATGGCAGACGCCAACGAGTACCTCTATTGAAAAAAATTGCGTTAATGTATTTCATGCACCCATGTGGTAGAAAGGAATGGTTGGTTATTTTTAATAAGTTTCTCTAGTTTTATAATAGTGCCATATGGAAAATTTAATTAACTCGGAAGAGCTCCTAAGTCATCAATACTTTTATGCGGTGGTTTATTCCCATTAAATTTAAATGAAACAATATATTTACAACAATAATTAAGTTGTTTAAAACATTCTCATTCTTATTGAATGCAGAACTATTTTAAGTCACAAAATACTAATTTTACAGGAGAGCATTTTTTTATTTACTCTGAAACTAAAAACAAGTTTGAAAAGATTTGTTATTTATATAGTGTAGGATTGTAAGTTCAAGTGTGATTCTTTCAAGGTTTTTAAGATAAATTCATTTAAATCAATATTTACGGACTTTATCATAGTCGGAAATAATCTATGTCCATATAGGATTAGACAAATTATGCACTGAAAGGACTTAGGTTACTTCTGATCTGAGTATATTCACCCTAATTAACTAAAATGAAAACGAAACACATAATCTAATAAAACAATTATTGCAGAAATAAATTCCACAATATGTTATCATTATTGTACAATAAAACAAGTCATAAAAATATTATGAACAAAAAAAATAGAAACTAATAAGAAATAGCTAAAAATTGAATTTTAACCAAATTCTTCCAATTGGAAGAAAGAACAGGAAACAGGTATTACAGTTATACTTCTGTTGAACTTAAAAATGTCCTTCACGACAATAAAAAAACAAGTGAAACTTTTTTCAACAGTAGGTTTTCTTCATTGCTACTCTCGTTTCTATTCTTCTTTCTCAACTGTGCTCTAGCCTTTTCTGACATATTTATGTTGCCTGCTTACGCCTTCTAGTTGCCAATAACTTTCAAAAATCTTCTCTCTTCTTCAGAAACCTTTTCACTGAAATTTTGTCTACAGCTGATACTGGGCGGTTTCATTTCTCTTTTTAGATGATTATTACCTTTCCAGTCCGTATACTCTTCGGCAACATTCCGAAATTTCTTAGTTTCATTCCTTCGCCACCCACTTGGATTTCGCAGTCTTTTTCTTGTATTTTTCTTGGTGCGTGTTTTCATTGACACTATCTGATGAAGTTTCATTACCTGTTATGGGGGCTTGTCCGGTGGATGACGTTTTTTTTGTGATGAGATATAGTCAGAATCATTATCAGTAGCAAACGGATCTTCTTCAGGATCATAATGTATCAAATCGTTGTCTAAAACGGAAATACACAGATTCCTGATCGAATCAGTACGACCTCTAAGACCGATTGAGAGATTATCTATTGATTTGGTATTATTATTTGAGGACTTGGCATTTAGGATGTCATTTTTTTCTGCTGTTTGTTCACAGTTGAATTCTGTCATAGTGGAATAAATTAACTCCAGCAATTCATTTGATGGATCCCCTTCTTGTATTGTAAAGCTATTTTGGAGAGGTTTGAAATAGGTCGAACTTTCCCAAGGAATTAAAAACGAAGGTGGTTGTAGTGTAGCACTTAGTTCCATTAGACGAATTAAGCCTTCCATCGGAAGTTCATGCGAATACATGATATCTGAAATATTAAAAAACATAATGTAGGCAAAACTTGTCTAAAACTAAACTAAGTTAATTTTACTTATTTTTGGAAAATCATAATCTTTGTTGTCGAAAATTGGAATAAACGAAGAAGATTGAAGTATCGTAGTTGTATCAATGGGTTGGTTGATTGGCATTCTAAATACTTTTCTGTGAATCTAACAATACAATATAAGTATGCAATAAAATTTTTAAAACATATTATTTTACGCACTAGTGCTTAAGGTAATAAACTTTAAGCACTGTTTTAAAAATGTAATTGAAGATTTAAACGATTGAGTTACGTACGATAGTTAAAAAAATCGTATTTAAAAGCTTAAAATTAATTTTTTTCTCACCTGTTTTCTGATGGGTTTTAGATTGCCGACCATGTGTAATATTTTCGCGGGTCTGGAACTCATTGCGAATATTGAATACAAAAAATGTGTTCGGTATATCCTTATACCACACAATGCAGAACTAGCCTATGTCCACAATTAACGCGGACTTGCGATATGCCACCTACAAAGCATATTTCTGCACTGAATTGAAGCGACCGTTTTGAGTTAGGCTAGCTGGTCAGAACTTTGGGTGGAGGGGTTACCGGGGATTGAAGTTGGGCTCGTTCTGCACCAAAATTCGGCATGCCTGGATCTCTAAAATAGGCTTGTAAACCCGAATTAAGAAAAAATGGACATAGGCTAGTTCTGCATTCAATAAGCGTTGTTTGCACCTTGAATGACGTCACAATCTATGACCAGTGTTTGTTCACTTTAGTTTTTGTTGTTACTTCAAACATATTTTCAGTTTAATAGATGCTTAAACAATGAAAACCAGTTTATAAGTATTGTATTTTGGGCCTGGATACAAAAATACAACTAAGGTCTTCGATTTATAGTTAAAATTAGCATTACTCAATAATTTCGCCGTATTTAAATCTTTCAGTACAGCAAATAGGTATTACTGACGCCCGTTTGCACCGTTTGAAATTTTAGCACGCCTTTCGAAAAAGGTGCTTAACTTCAAGAAGCACTTAGTCTCGCTGTGCAACACCGTTGCAGCTTAGGCATCAGTTAGTAATGAACCGCTTAACGCATTGTGTACATGGCTACACTGAGAAAATCTTCAGATTTGGCTTTGTATCGAGTGACAGAAGTACCAGCAAATTATGTACTGATGCTAATTGGTGACTTCAACGCAAATATCGGAAAGGAGGAGTATAGAAAGGAGTATGGAAAAGAAGCAACCCATGAATATACCAACAATTGCGGCAGTAGACTTGCAACATCAACTAATACTTTCATTGTAAGCATGAGACATAAACACAAGAGAGAAAATAAAATAATCTGGATGAGACCAGGACTGACAGAAGGGAACCAAATAGACCATTCATTCATTCATCATCAGCACAGGAACTTGATCTGAATCTTTGTACCATTTCCCATGTTATCTACTTCCATTCCAGAAGCTTCGTGTCTTCTATAAAGGCCACTAGTTTGACTGGAGGGATTTTCAGTAGTTGTGATGGTTATATTAATTCCTCTCCAAAGTGCTTCCGTCTAAGTACTTGTAAGTTCTCGCAGAAGCAGAGTATGTGAGTAGGTGTTTCATCATCAAGTTCACATTTTCTGCACATAGGTTCACTAACTTTGCCCATTTTGTTCAGATGTTTCCTCAGGGTGCAGTGTCCACTCACCAAGAAGGAAAATGTCTCTTACCCAGTTTCAGTAGCCTGGTTGAAAGTCCCTTGTCTACCTTGTTCAGAAAACTCTTTGTATGAAGGTGCCCTTGTGTCAACCTCCATTTGACTTGGTGTCCCTATATAGCCAGTTCCCGATTTCCCCTCTTATGCAATCTTTTGTGATTCCACAAAACGGTTCCGGACCTATGAAGTCTCCCTTAGAGCCTTCTTTAGCTAACTGGTTCGCCATTTCATTGCCTGCAATCCCCTCATGTGCCGACACCCATATTAGAGACACTTTGTTGTCTTTTGCCAGCCTGTTGAGGGATTCATTGCAGTTTTTCACCAGTCTTGACCTAGTTGTTGGATTACTAATAGCTTTAAGCAGAGCCTGGCTCTCAGTGAATATTTTAATTTTTTGTACGGTATATCCTCTTCTGATATTTTCATCAATACAGGCTATAGCGGCAATCGTCTCTGCTTGAAACACAGTCGTGTGTCGACCAAACCTAAAGAAAATTCTCTTTCTATGTCCTTTTATACCAGCCCCAGTGCCATGGTTTGTTTTGGAACTATCGGTGAACCAGATGATTTCTCCAGAATTATCTGGGTGCATCACCTGTTCCCTAGATGGGATGATGATATTCACTCGCTCAGTGAATATATTCTCGGGTGACCATGTTTTGATCGAAGAAATGGAATAAAATAATACAAGATGTCAGATCATATAGGGGAGCCAATGCAGATTCAGACCATTTTTTAGTAATAGCCAAAGTGAAGTTGAAAATAATAAAAACCAATAATTCGCACAATAACAGAAAATGATGGAACATAGAAAAATTAAAGTCACAAACCAGTGAGGTACAATATGTGGAGACAATAAATGAAAAAATAGAATATGACGATGGTAATAATATCGAAGTATTATGTAAAAATATAAAAGAAATCATTATAAGTGCCGCAGATCAATCACTAGGGTCATTTACGACAAAAACAATCAAGGAAAGGTATGATGAGGAATGCAATACTAAAATAGGACAATGAATCAAGCAAGACTGAATTGGCTGAAAACAAAAAAAGAATAAGATCTACAAACATATACAAAGTTAAAGAAGTAAGCAAATAAATGCTGTATAGATAAAAGGAGACAATGGATAAATATGCAAATGCAAGATCTGGAGATAAATAACAAGGGCAGGGGAAGACTATTCGGATACATAAAGGAACAGCACAAAAGAAATATAGTACCTGCAAAAATAGGCAAACAAGTTTGGTCTCATTAGTTTGAAGAGATGTTTAAAAATAAGGATGAAAATATAGATACAACCGAGAGTCGTGAAGAAAACGTAGAAGAATCGCCAACTCATGAAGAATTCAAGGAAATTATTAATCAACTAAAGCAAAAAAAACTCCAGGTCCTGATCATATCGTAAACGAATTAATAAAGACTACTTAAAAGGAGGGAAGGATGTATAACACCGATACAACTTACAAAATATTAACAACACTTATACGACGCAAGCTAACTGGATATAATGAAAGAACAATCGGACAATGCCAACAAAGATTTCGAGTAATTAGATCGACCATAGATGCAATACACATTGTAACACAGACAATAGAAAAATGTTACCAGCATGATATATACTTACATGTAATATTCATAGATTTTAAACAGGCATTTGATAGTGTTTCACGAAGGAAACTATCACAGGATATGAAATAGCTGGCAATACCATAAAAGTTGGTCAGGTTAACCAAAATGTCTATGGAACAAACAAAGGCGAAAGTACTAACAAGCGAGGGGCTCCCGGAAGAAATCAATATTGCCTTGGACGGATTAGTGAGGCAGACTGGAATAAGCCGCACGATTGCACAAGCTTCAACGCAAGTAGTATCATTTTCCAACAATAGCGTTAATTGCAACAGAAAAGAGAAGCATGGAAAACGCAGTGTTAACTCTTTTGAGAGAGGCTGGAAAGAGAGGATTACAAATCAACGAGGACAAGACAAAATACCTTATATGCACAAGGATAGAGAAACCGAACATAAAAGTGATAAAGATAGGGGAATACTATTTAGAAAAAGTCACACATTTCAAATAATTATTATCAGCAATAATAATCAAAGCGAGGAAATAGCCCAGCGAATACTAAGGAGCAACAAGATATTGTAGAAACACAAAAAAATTGTAAGACAAGCATTTAAGCAAACAAACAAGACTGAAAATATATAAATCAGCAATACGTCCAATTGTAACATATGCAGCGGAAACAATGTGCCTCATAGTCAAAGACAGAGAGCAACTAAAAATATTTGAAAGGAAAATCATAAGAAGAATTAACGGCTCCAAGAGAATAAATAACGATCAGTATAGGAGCTCCAACAATAAAGAGATTGAAGATAATCTATAGTGTATTTCAGAAAGGTATAGAGTAATAAAACCTCATTAGGTATGCAATGGGACCACAGAGTGACCCAACGAATACTCAAGCCACTTTCCTAGATTAGCATTGATTTCATTGTAAAATTCTTTCTTTTTATCAAGTGCAGGTAGTACCACCCGGGTTGGAGTCAATATATGGATTTAGCCTATTGTTATCCATTCACAAACACTGAAAATAGTGTGCCAAAGGCGTGCCGGTAGGATACTCGTAAAAAGGAAAGAATTTTATTTTAACAGAATAAAAATTAGGCATTATGTACATAGTATTAGGTACACTTATTTTTTATTGAACATTATACAAAAAATAGATTATACAGAAATTAAATTATAAAAAATCATAATATTCCTCGTCATCTGAGGAACTGTCATCTATTTCAAGACCTACGCCTATGGACGACACCGAAATTGAGCCGAACTGGACGGAATTCCCCATTTTATTACTCTATACCTTTCTGAAATAGACTCTAGAAGGAGAGGATATTGCAAACCTAGTTAAGGCACAAAGACTACGATGGTGAGGGCACATTAATCGTCGACAACCAGAGGAACTAATAAGGAAAATCACCGCATGGATCCCACAAACAACAAGACCAAGGGGAAGACCGACAGAAAAATTGAGGAATCAAATAATCGAAGATATTAAAATACTTAAAATTAGAAACTGGAATCAACTCTGCCAGGACAGGAAAAAATGGAGAGAAATCGTAGACAGGGCAAAAAAACATACCAAACTATAAAAGAAAAAGTCATCGGAGAACAAAGCGGAGTGATTCACCGAAATAAAGGATTCATAAGAGCTATAGGCTAATATATATTTTCTCTTCATTAGAGTAGATTAATTTAGGTATTCGATTTCTATCGTTTTTTCTTCGATTTTCATTCTGTCTTAACGATTCTTCCGGTTCATCTTCGGACGTTGACGAATATTAGGTATGTATCTACATAATTTAAAATTACCGCCGACATTCAACCTATACTTAAATTAGATTCTACTTTACGGACGCGTGTATACATTATTTTCCTCATTGCCATGCAAAATGTACGAGGTCATAACTCGGGTCATAATAAATAAAAGCCATCAATAAAACAGTATTTTTTTCAAATAAATTATAAAACCAGAAACAGAAGAAGAAAAAATATCATATACATATATAATTATTTTTTTATGTGGTTTATAATTTCGAGATAAAAACTGCACCAAAGGCGGATTACAACCTTGTTTCAAAAATAACTTTAATAATAACCA
Organism: Lochmaea crataegi; assembly: GCA_947563755.1. Classification (NCBI taxonomy): domain Eukaryota; kingdom Metazoa; phylum Arthropoda; class Insecta; order Coleoptera; family Chrysomelidae; genus Lochmaea; species Lochmaea crataegi. Next base: position 27,865,070 of record OX387430.1, read on the forward strand.
ACAATAAATGAGTACAGATATATCAAACATTTATACATTCGCCCTAAAGGAATGATTATTACTGGGAAAAAAACGGTTCGATAGTTAGAGGGCTTTTTAGCATCTAATTACCTGAAGTAACAAAGAACTTTTGGCTTTAGGTAATTCTACGTCATCAGTCGTACGAATTCTTAGTAATTTATGTAGCAATTATCTTCGATAATAATAATAATATTGCATTTAAACGTTAAGCAGTTGTTTAATGTTATCAATATCAAGAATTCTTCGCTTGATATTGCTTAAGGATCATTTTGTTGTTCACTCGATGAAAATATAAAATAAACTTATACCTCTAATTTCGTGAATGGGGGACAAAGGGGCGGCATGATATTCGTCACAATTTTATTACACCTACTCAGGTCTCCGGTAATTTTTAAGGGTGACTGAATCAAAGGATGTGCGGATGTTGATGATTTCGGCTTATTGAATATTTATTGTTTATTAACCCTAGACAGGGGCTTGTTTCCAATCTGTTAATTACTATTTTTCGTGATCTACGTGCTAGCAAGTAGTGATATTACATTGTTTTCAAAATTTAAATTGTATGTAAAGAACATTTCACAATATTTCGTTGACTCAGCATCTGGCCTTAGGGATTTAATAACAAAAGTTTATAAATCCCTAATTGTAAAGTAAACACTAATAGATCCGTAGTCGCTAAAATTTAGATACTAAGACATAAATTATATTTATTTTGTAAAAAAAATCGCAAAAAGTTTTAAAAACAAATTTAACTTTTATTCATTAATTGAAATTAAACTGTTCAAACATACAACGTGGCCCACCGTATACGCTTTGATTTATTGTATCTAATTGCCAAAAATGTTTCAAATAAAAAAGGTATCAAAGATACATTTTTTAAATAATAACTTATAGATATTGAAATAGAATCGAAAAGGAACATTGTGGGTAGTTGGTACATGAACTCTGACTGTAAATAAAAAGAAAATTCCTCGTTTCGTCTTTAATTAACCGCTTTTTTAAACAATCTAGGGTTAGTATCATTTATTCTTGGTATAGGACATAATATATCGTTCTTCGGATTAAATTATTTGCATTTGGTCAACATATTTGGTTTTATTAGCGTCACTTCGTTTTTTCTTCATTTATGTATTGGCTTATTGATAATGTCTTTTACTGTGGACATTGCGGTTTTGGTCAACTTACATGTTACATTTTTCACAATTCGCTCCGCATCAGGCGATAAATACACTTTTTTGCTCTAGGACGCCACATACCTAGTTTTAATCACAAGATTACTTTAGGAGTGAAATGCTTGTTACAAACTTGAATTCTGAAACAATATTAATAATAATTATCCCAGAATCCCCACTTTCTATTAGATCTATAAATATTTTAATCCCATTATGTAAATATAAAAAGGGCATTGGAAATACAGTAGAAAGGTGCAGTACAGCTTAGACAAAGGAAAACAAGCAATGAAAGCTCTTTTTATAATTACACAATCAGATTAAAATATTCATAGAAAAGGTGGTCAACCATTTATTGTGAAAAATACTTTTAACCTGAAAAATAAAAATTCGTCAATATATCTTCCGAAGCACACATAAATAATAGAATAATTAAATAAATTAAAAAGTTAGTCTCAAATATTATTTTACCTGCCAAACATCTCAGTTGTAAAATAGTTATACTATTAGGCATTATCTTTTCGCTTTTTGACGAAACAAGTACGATACTGCGCATTGTTATCGGATTAACGACTGCCTGCCGGGTTTTGGTCTTGAATCAATCATGTTGGCATACGTCAAAACGAAATATCTTGGAATGGAGTATAAGAGAGTATTTAGTGAAAGCGACCATCACCCAATTTGTGTATGGAAATTATAAGCTTTCTAAACATCGATCTTTAACTAATGAAACTGTCTGGAGGTGCATCAAACGGCCTACATGTGAGGTTTTATTTTTACATCATTGGAAAATCGGGTAGTTTTGTTGTAACAATATTGAAAAATCAAAATAATCAGGAAACTGAAAAAAAAATTTTAGTGTTTCGTGCAAAAGAAAAACGGAAGATGAACCTACAAAGACGTCAACTCAAATATTGCATAAGGAATTAACTTCAAATGGTCTTTTCTTCGAAATAATTGACTTCTCGGAACTTGAAATGCGTCCATAGACGTCGCAAAACATTGCCAACTGCCTAGTCATGAGAGGAAAATTTTATTCTGGATAATGATTTCCAAAATGGAATTGCAATAATTTTTAGCTGCCAAACAAATTTGGAATTTTTATGTAACTTTTTTACACAACTATTTACTATTTTTTATACATGGTTATATAAATGGACACTATATACCACTAGTGTTTAGTTTACTGAAAAACAAATCAGAAGAAGCGTATGTACTCTATTTTGAAAAAATTAACTTCATTTGTTGTCTTAACAACGTAAGTTTGATTCCTGAGAAAGTAGTGAATGATTTTTGAAATTACCATTCATAATCCAGTTCGTAAAGTGTGGGATAGCGTCTTGGTGGTGTAAAATTCAAAGTTTGGGTTAAGTGATGAATATAAAAACAAAAATCATGAAACTGGCAAGTAGTTTCGTTATTTCTTTGGTATAGTATTGTAATGTTTTTCTTATTTATTTAAATCGTTTTGACTTGTGGGATAAAATTATACACACTACTATGGCTAATTACTGCTTATTTATTTAAAGAAGCACACACTGCATTAAACTTAATTTATATACACACTTTACTTAATGTCTATTAATTAATTTACACTCGATATAATAGTTCTAATTTATTTTTACCACCTGAATATTACACTATTTATCTTCACTATTTTATTCACTGTCCGATTACTGAGAGCTTCTGTAAACTGTCTGTGAACTAACTCTCTACTGTCCGTTTCACTAATTCTCTCGAACTAACTGTTCACGCACTCAAAAACCCGCGTATATAAAGACCTTCTCAACTCTCGAAAATTCCAGTACCTTATGACGCTCCTCATATGCGTAAAAACTGCAGTAACCAGAAAATTCTAGAAAGCGCATTCAGCAAAATTTATAGTCGAGAGACAGGGCCGGCTTTGAGTTGGTGACCTCGCAACAGTATTTTTAATTCCAAATCTAGTAAGCGATCTTTTTTTTTTGGTTACTGTGATAAAACCAAGTAACGATAAGTTAACAGATTTCGCTGATTATTTGATTAATTATTTTATACCCGACGAAGCCACTTTTCCACCCCGCATTTGGACTGACACTTCCACAACTATAAATAATACCACAAACGCTTGCTCGTGTAAAGGAAGTACGCTATTTCTAAGGATGGACTGTAGTTCGCGTAGACGTGACCCTATTTTTGTGGTTTCCTTCATTGCAAAATGTGAATCGTGTACAGCAAAATAGGTTTTTACAAATTTTTTTGATGAAACTTTATTGTCAGGTGTCAAATTAAGTACATTGATCCACTGTTGTTGAATTAATATACATCGAGTATTGAGTGTTGAAGATTGTAAACCTATTAAAACTTGTCAGTCTCATTTCCAGTCAATCTTGAAGTTGTGTGATATTTTCTAGGTAAAAAAGGAATAATTATTCAAAGAATAAAATTCTTAAATTTATTTTCAAATACCTTTTGTGGCTTATGAGATGTTCTGGTTTAAAATGGCTACTAATACATTCTATGAGTTACTTCTATGAGCATTAGATTAGATTTGATGAAGTGACTAATTGGTCTATTCCACTGCGACCTTTCCAGATCTGTTGTGGTCCTCTGAATCTAAATTACATTATCCAGTCCGACTCTTTTTATGTAGCCTGAAGACTGTAGACATGTAGTTTATTACCGATTGTTTCTTATCGCATAGTACAAAAAACCAAACAATGGCATTTAATGCACCCCAAATTAGCTTAGAATTGATCTTTATGGAATCGAGTGCCTTCAGTTTGGCTAGGCTGTCTGTGAAGGTGGCAACTGAACTGTTCTCTTCTGACTTCTAAGAACATGGATTATTTGAATATGATTCGAAGCAGCGCATTACTTTGTATCTCCTGTCTATTATTCTGTTAATTACTTTTGTTGACAGCTGACAGACGACTGTCTGGCTTTTCAACTTAGTGGAACTCAAACCAAAGTCCCATCCATACTAACGTTAAAAGTTTTTGTATGTTTCGTTATCGCAGAATTTAAGATATAATTTAAAACACGGACCTGTTTTAAAAATTGCCATGTAACAGTTATACCAAGGAACGAATTTCCATAGTTGGACCATCGTGGGTGGATGATGGTTCATACTAAACTAATGTCACTGTTTTAAGCGTTTCTATGGGATGTTCCAATATTATTTCCATATCATTAGCTTAGAATTGATCTTTATGGAATCGAGTGCCTTCAGTTTGGCTAGGCTGTCTGTGAAGGTGGCAACTGAACAGTTCTCTTCTGACTTCTAAGAACATGGATTATTTGAATATGATTCGAAGCAGCGCATTACTTTGTATCTCCTGTCTATTATTCTGTTAATTACTTTTGTTGACAGCTGACAGACGACTGTCTGGCTTTTCAACTTAGTGGAACTCAAACCAAAGTCCCATCCATACTAACGTTAACAGTTTTTGTATGTTTCGTTATCGCAGAATTTAAGATATAATTTAAAACACGGACCTGTTTTAAAAATTGCCATGTAACAGTTATACCAAGGAACGAATTTCCATAGTTGGACCATCGTGGGTGGATGATGGTTCATAATAAACTAATGTCACAGTTTTAAGCGTTTCTATGGGATGTTCCAATATTATTTCCATATCATGCAGCACTAATAACCACAAAGTTATGGTAAATTATAGACGGTTTGTCCTCGATATATTCGTGGGATGATATTTATATTTTTAATGTGTAGGCGTGATTATTTCGAGGATTATTTTAAAAACATTTCGTCGCTACAAGAAACAAAATGCCGAGGTGTTGATATATAAAAATACATATCTTATATTAAAATATAACAGTATTTAAGTTTCCACAAGTTTGTACCTTTAAGATAAAAATTGTCTTAATAAATTATGGAGATACCTATTCGACATCTACGCATGCGCTTCATTATCCACAGATACTGCTGTCTATAAGAACGGTGGTGCCTAATCACTAATTGTGATTTTGACCTCATCACACCATGACAAGCACTAGGTACTCCCCTGGAGACAAAAAATTTAGCATTATTTTATTATATTTTTTTTAGTTTGTAGGTTTTGTCCGCATATCTTTCAATTGATTTTTTTCTGTATGTCCCTTGTAAACATAAGTATGTTATGAACAGTGTGTTTGTTGCATAGCTGGACATCAATTTGTAGCTGTTTGCTCGTTGAGCGCAAAATTGTAAGCGAAATTCGTCAAGGACGGGATTGTAGAATGTAGAAAATATATTTAACCTCGATTTTCTCGAAATTGTGTTTTTTGACTTCTGAGGTCTGAGGCATGATGACTGATTTTGAAAAACTTCTCCATGATGTTTGTTCTTGAGCTTGTTTCTTGAAAAAATAAAAGTGTTAAAGGAGAAATTTACGTTTTTAAAATGCAATTCAAATTTTGCACCAAAACGCTAGAAGAGTAATGGCGTCTCTATGACATCACACATCTGTAAATACAGTATGCAAATTAAAAATTTATTTTGATTACTAATTTGAATTATTTTGTGTGATAGTCATGAATTCTTTAACTAGTAAATATCATTTAATCGATGCAAAACCAGAAAATACGATAAAAGTTCGAACGATATACAAAAGGTTGACGTCACACGTTTGTGATCGGTGTTTTAGCTACGATGACGGATTGTCATATTTTGTATTTATATTTTCACCAAAATAAATATAATCACAATTGTAATGTAAAAATAAGTGATTGCTCTAGAATCTTCGTAATCTATACCAATTATATCAAATGATTATTTCAGTTATTCTTAGTGACTGTCACCATGCCTATCGTGTGTTTGAATGAAATAACGTCTAACTGTGTGTTTTTGGTCGTTTTTGATTGTAATTTATTGTCTTTTTGGGTGTATTTGTGTGGTATGGAATAGAATATTGTCCAATCTCACGATTTCTTCTATTTTGAGGTTAATTTTATTGCTTTTTGGTGAAATTCAGAGTTAAATGAATGTTTTTCTGTTTTATTGGATGTTTTGGTTATTATGGACAATTGTTTGTTATTGAATGAAATATCGCCCAATTGTATCAGCTCTATAAAAATGTGGAAAGTAGCTGTGTTGCATGCGCCCCACGTGTATTATTATTATTTTTTACTTTTTAGTTTGTTTTAAAAACGTGGTATATTAAAAAAACTTTATTTCATTTATTATATTCTTTCTTAGTATTGTGAGTATGGAATTTTGCAACTGATTTTAAATACTGTCATGAGATAATGACAGAGACATGCGGCAAATTTCACATTCATATTGTAAATCCTTTATATTTGATTATATCCGAAATATAAAAAAAATTCCATTTTTCTAAATTCTTCCCATATTTTCTTTTATTGTCGTGCAATTCTGAATTATGTTGAAAGTTTAAGATCATGTACAAAGTTCCACCCGGACATAAATACAAGAAAGCGAGTTGATAAAAACATGGAAAATACTATTGCTTTAGGGTGAACAAGGTGTACGCCGTATTTTCCAAAGTCGATCCGAACTGACGGTATATTTGGGTTCGTCGATCAATTCGCGATGCACTGCACTCCACATGTAAAGCCCTTTCATTTGATACCCATTACCCAAATTAAAAGTATTGAAACAAATATAAAATCCACCATTATGTGGCGGCGGCCATCTTGAATTTTTTTGATTTACGGTATTCTACTAACCCATCCAATTGATACCCATATTGAGAGGGTTGAAAGAATATATAGTACGCCATTTTGGACATACATACTTGTATTGGCATCAGAACTGAAGGTGTTGGCCAAATTTCAGACCAAACGGTCAACAGGTAGGGAATAACACAACGGTGTTTTGATTTTGAAATAAATTGTTGTGGTTGATAGACAAATTCGTAAGAAATGGTAATAATTTAATACGATGAATATTCTATCGTTACAAGTAAAAATAGTATGTAATTTTTAAATGTGTTCAATAATTCATGACTTGAATCTTATAAATTCATATTCGCATTAGTGTGAAATACATGTAATGTTTATGCCGAATGAGGAAACGCGCAGAAAAGTAAAGCTGCAAATTAAAATCATTGTGTGGTTTTATGAAACCACGATGCAAATTTTTTCGGATTGTTGGCAATTAACTGAAAATTTTCGGAAAATTATTTTCTCTATTTAGGGTATTAAAATCGCGTTTTTAATCTTATCTTAATAATTGGAAAATGGGAATGATAAAATGGGAAATCAATAGCAGACAAGATATCCAACTATTAATTTTAATTTCAATCTGCGTATTAGAATACGGAATACATAATAAATACAATCAATTAGATGATAGACAAATTTTAAAAACTGAGAACAATATTAATTTAAATCATTAATTATTATTATTCTATTAACAACTTCATCTTCGCCTTGGGTATCGCAGTATATAAATTAACTGATATTGTATGGTAACTAAAATGAGTAAACAATGGCCCACATCTTATTTTTTCAATGTAGAAAAAACCGAATCGATCGTAGGTAGGTATATTGCTAACATTTTCCATTTCAAGATTAAATACTTCTCTCAAGTATTCAGTGAATGGAGCAGATTCCTCTCTTGGCTACTATTGATTTCCCATCATCATTTTCATTTCCCAAGTTCAGATTAAAAACGCGATTTTAATACCATAAATAGAAAAAATAATTTTCAGTTAAATGTCTACAATCCGAAAAAAGTTTCACTTGCATCGTGGTTTCATCACACAATGATTTTTTTCTTATCTCCTTATAGTGCGTTTATATTACACAATAAAATTCGCAATCTTATAAACCTAATAAAAAATTTGTAATTATTGCTTTTTGTTTTGCTTTATAAGCTTGGTTTATGATTCAATTTTTTTACTAAATGCAATTATTTAGCATTGTTTTTAAATGCAAATAGAATTCTAAAGTATTTTATAGAATCTGGTATATTTTTTAACGATTTTAAATAGTTCTTCATGTTTTCTATTTTTATATTGTAAGGATTTGTTTTATTCCATTATTCTATTATTCTGATCAATGATTCTAGTTTATTTCTTATAATTTGATGTTCCCAATTAAGTACTAGAACGTACCGTACATAGCAAAACAACATCGTTTTTTGAAATAGTTTTCTAAACGTACATTTTTATCAGCCCCCCTACCAAACACTCCATCTATAGATCAAAAAGTGACGTTTTATCAATAATTCTACATTTTCTTGAATGATTTCCATACAAAAGGGGAATTTATTGCATCTACCACATAATAGTTTTGGACCAATTCAAGAAATATATACAATCCAATCAAAAACAATATACAGTCTGTCCCAAAAAGTTTCATACAAATAGAAGTTTATCTGAAATACAGGGAAGATAAAATAAAAGGGAAAACATTATACACAAGTTGTATGTAGAATACTTTTTACATATTTGACAGTTGTGAAAAGTACAGTTTTATCAGAGTGTCTATCAATAAAGGTTTCCTGCTTCCGTACATGTTTTATAATTTTCTTTTTACCACTTTTAATTCAGTCTAACTGAGGTTATAAAAGTCACTCAGTTGTTTTGCAGCCTTATTCATAGTCATAGCGCTAGTAGCTATTAAATACTCTACTAACAATTAGCCTCTAACATGTTACTAAATGTGTCATATTCAAAGTCCGTACTAGTTAATATTGTGTTAGCAGAAAAATATGCATGCCACTACCTGATCACTGCATCTGTGTGTAAAACTGTACAAACATTTTCATAATTATCAGATGGAGACACCATATGATGTTTTGAAAGCACAGTAACTTGTGAATGGATGATTAGATTTGGGCGTTTGAAATACAGTTGGAAAGGTGTTGATTTCTAGATTCTTGGTGCATATAGTAGAAACGCTGAATATTCACTGTCGTGTGACTTAATCCTTGATATTATCAAACACATCATTTTCGTGAACTAGTTTTTCCTATCAATAGGAAGGACAATAAACAACATGCAATACCTATTGTCTTCTGGATAAGATAAGCGTTGGAAATACGATTTTACAGTAGATGAAACTAAGAAGTGAAAAATAATTTTTAATTTGTAACAAAGCTCCTCAAGTTTTTTTTTAATTTGATTTTCAACTTAAAATACTAGATTTATCATGAAAAATCCTCTATTTACAAAATTTATTCAATCTTTTAAGTACCCGCCTATGGTTTGAAATGGTGTTATACTAATTATCATATTAGCCAGGATTTCACCTTCACTATCATTCAAAATACCGATGGGCAAGCCAATCGATTGTAAAGAATCAAATAATATTGCCTATAACGACAAGAAAGTTCTCGATTTAACCTCAGGCGCGTCTATCAGATTGTCTTATGATATTTCAGATAAGGCAATTAAATCTTTGTAATACCTCGGGTGTCAAAAGCAGTTTTCAATAATTTCGAAATATGCACTCGTCACAATTACAAGCGAAATTCGCAGGTAGTTTTAATTTGTATCTCAGAGAAATTATTTAATTGACTTTCTGACACCAAAATATTGAATAAGTTAAACCAAAATTGGCAAAAATTATATAAAATTGGGGTAACCTTTGGATTGAACTTTACTTTGCAATCATACTGTATTGTATATACTGTTTGGACCCTCACTTTGTGGAATCTACTCATATTACTTTTTTAAATTAAACTAACTGTTTATAATGGTTTATAATGATATAGTGTGTGGTCGCTTTAACCGATAAAGTTGATTATAAAGTTAGTCTGTATGATTAAGTGTTTATTAAGTGAAAATACACCTTTTTAATGATTGAAAATGGTATGTAAGTACTTACTGATATAAGTTGATATTGCTTATGAAAAGGAGACCCATAAAGTTGAACACATAAAGAGATATTGCAAGAAATAGGAAATCAAATACCAAAACGTCCTATAACAAAAAACTATAAATTTTAAAATACTCGTTTGTGGAGGCAGATAACAAGTTTTTAACGATTCTACAAATTTTACTTTAATTGGCCATACACGTTAGAAATTATAATAAATAAACATCTACAACAAACAGTTTACTTTATATTATGGATGGGCCATCTATTACAAATCAAGACTTACTAATTGCAATTACGAAAGGTAACAAAGACCTTAAAAGTTATATTGATACAGTTGAAGTTAGACTGACATCAAAGCTAGACGATGTAACCAAAAAAATTCTAGAATTAGAAACTGAAAACGAAATCCTTAAGGAAAAAGTTGAAACTCTAAAAGACAAAGCAGGAGAAACAATATAATAATTGTTGGAATGAATAGAAAAGAAGAAAACGTCAACATTTCCAATACTATTAGTGAAGTAAATCAATTGCTTGGACTAGAAGTAGAAGAAACAGATATAAATAACATATATGCACTGTGAAAAAATCTTGATGCATCCATAAAGATCGAGTTTATATCTAATCTCAAAAAGCAACAACTTTTCTCTAAAGTGAAAGCCTTAAAAGAAACAAGTGTGAAAATTACCCACGATCTGACTATAGCCCAACGAGAAGACAACAAAACATTAAGAAAGCATCTAATAAATGAGAGGAAGGACAATCAAAATGTGTGTTATATAAAAAAATAACAAGCTGTTTATCAACGGAACTGAATACGATGCTTCACAATTAAGAAAATTGGAGATTGTAAAAGCCTATCCGAAACTAAAAGATCGAACATCAGACAAACTCGAAGATCCTGCAAACAATAAATCAAACCCACACAAATAAATTACAAAAACTATCTGTGACAAAAATAGCAACTCACATTCGCCTAAGAGTAATCAAGAGAATTTACCAAATGCTAAGTATAACACACGCAAAAATTTAACTAATAAAAAATAAACATTCCTCTTTTATGTTGTATAAAATATATAATCAAGTTTTTTTTTTTGATTTTCGCATCTTACTAATCATCCTTTAAATATAAGTTTTACTGTATTTTTGTAGCTATGGATAATTATTTAAGAGATTTTGATGTAGATGAAGTAGAAACTTTTTGTTTAGATAATGTACAGGAAGTTGAGGAAGTTTTAGCAGTAAATGAGAAAAACACTCATTTTACGATTATTAGTATGAATATTCGAAGTGTAAACAAAAATTTGGACGAGTTTAAGGTATTGTTGTGTAATTTGGATACTCCGGTGGATTGCACTGAGACTTGGAAATTATTAAATGATCACTTGTTTGATATTCCTGGATACAACCTTCTCTACAACCAAGGTAACATAAATCAAAATGACGGTGTTATTGTTTATATTAGTTCAAAGTATAATTACAATTACAAAGTTGTTAACATTATGGATTTTAAATTTTTACAAATTAAAATAAATTTCAGTTTAAAAACATGTATACAAGTAACAGCCTGCTATAGGCCGTGTGGGTCCAATGTTAATGATTTCATTGCTAGTCTAGAAAATTATTTTGAAAATCATTGTGGAGGTAATAAACAATGTAGTTTGTATGTTGGAGATATTAATATAAACTTGATGAACGATAACCAAGAAATGCTTGACTATTTTAAGTGAATATGGCTATATAGCTATGATAAATAAATCGACAACTATTTATAAATCTTGCATGGACCATATTTTTGTAAAAACCAATTCGAATATTGATAACTTCATACCTATCATACAAACAACTAGCGTTACTGATCATTTATATTACAAATAATTTTTGAAGAAAATAGCCATGCTAACAAAAAACATACGAATAATATAAAATATATAAACTATAATAAATTAAAACAGCAAGCAAGCTCCATTAGTTGGACTGAAATATTTAATCAGGAGAATCCAGAGTATGCAATGAGTGTTTTGATTCATATTTTATTAAATTTAGTAAACACTGCTGCTACGTATAAAAAGGTAAATAGAAAGACCACAAAATATGCTCCTTGGCTTACGAATGCCCTTCTGAAATCAATAAATATTAAGAATAATTTGTTTCGAGATACTATAAAATATCCTAATAATGCTGAACTAAAAAATAAATATCGCCTTTATAAAAATAAATTAAGTAATCTATTGGAAAAAACTAAATATAACTATTATAAAACAAGAATATGTATCCAAAATATTTGAAAAAATAATTAAAACGAGATTAACTTCTTATTTGGAGAAATACAATATATTGGCGATAAAACAATTTGGCTTCAGAAATAATGTATCAACAGAAGATGCTATACTTACTTTATTACATAGCCTATACAATGCTTTGGAGCGAGGAGCCCCCTGCTTATGCATATTTCTTGACCTTACTAAGGCCTTTGACTCTATAAGTCATGAGCTACTTCTGCAATCACTTGAAAATATTGGAATTAGAGGAATATGTCTTCACTTATTTAAAAGCTATCTATCAGATCGATATCAGACTGTAGAAGTGGCTGATGGAACAAGTGGTAGAGACCGGATTAGATGTGGGATCCCGCAGGGAACTGTATTGGGTCCAATACTATTCAATATATATATATCAATGACGTTTTCTCGGTCTAAACTAAGAGAGTTGCCATAGGTTTTGCTGATGATACTGCCATTTTTTATGAAGGAGCTGATTGGGACAAACTGAAAACTTTAGCCGAAAAGGACTTTTCAAATATAAAAAGATGGTTAGATTCTAAGCTATTAACATTAAACTTTGATAAAACTTATTATCTTCCTTTTAGTTGTAATGTGATTGGACTACCGAAATATAATTCAATTATTCTGCCCGAATCAAACCACGTTATACACTCTATGAAAAAGATTAAATACCTTGGTATTTATATCGATTCCCATTTGAGATGGGACTACCATATACCCTATGTCGTTAAAAAACTTCAAAGTATCTTATATACATTTAGGTATTTAAAAAAATGTTTACCATCCCAAACTCTCAAACAATTACATAATTCATTAGTTGAAAGCCATTTAAGATATGGAATAGTGGCATGGGGTAGTACTACTGATTCACGAATTAACCAGGTAGAAATCCTTCAACGGCGATTCCTAAAACTTATATATTCAAGAAGCAGATTAAACAGCTCAAATCTATTATACCGGGAATGTAATGTTTTGGATGTGAGACAACTTTACTTCTTATGCTCGAGTGTAAAGTACTTCAATAAAATCCATACATTAACAAGCCTCACCTACCACACAAGAAATAGAACATTACACATTATCCCGACAGTAACAAAAGCTTTAAGCCAACGATCGTTTTTTTACCTTTCCCCAAAAATATTTAATATTCTTCCTGAGACAATTCGATCCACTAAAGTACTTCCCAAATTCAAAAGACTGGTAAAAAAGTTTCTGTTAGAAGTACCAAGAGACCTCATATTATCCAATATTTTCTGATATCAATACTTTCTTAATTTCCTGAGTGTTATCATTATGTTGTATTTGTGTATTTTCACACATTTTCGTTTTTATTGTATTTATTTATCTGTTTTTATCCATTTTATCAATTTTATCTTTTGTATTCGAATAATTCTCAAAACAAGTGCTTGGCACTTATTGTGTATCAATTTATTCTTATTTTTATTGTAATGTAATTTTATCTATGTACTTTTTAAGAATAAATTATTAAAATTATTATTATTATAATTAATTCCGCTATTTAATGAAACAACCAATGAAGACTCTAAAATATAATTTATAATTATTTGCAAAAACTAGAGAAATACAAAATTACAAAACCATCACATAAGCCGGTAATATTTCTAATAATATTTCAAAGTTAATATATTCTTCAACAAATACAACAATTTCTTTCAAAACAGAAAACAATGTAAGTAAAAAATGTTAAATGCAAAAACAAAAATATCCCCATTAAAACACTCTGGGATATATAAGCTTAAATGTCCAGAATGTAATGCTGTCTATATTGGTCAAACAATTAGAAATTTTGAAATTAGACACAATAAACACTTACGAGCATACAGATTGAAACAGCCAGATAAATCACATTACGCAAAACATCTACTTGACACCAAACATTCATTAACACCTAACATAGAACTAGAATGCATATTTGTGATAAGAAACAAGAACTAGATTTCCTTAAAGAACTAGAAATAAGAAGACACTTAAGAGACCCACAATATGAAGTTGTCAATGAACAGATAAATCTAGGGAGCTCTCCACTATTAAATTGTCTTCTTAAGTAACAATTGTAAAGATCAGCAGATATAGTTTTCCTTGGTTTCCTATATCATTGCATAGTTATACTGATCTTAAATGGGAAAAAGATATCCAGCATATCCCCATAGGGCTAATAATACCTAAGCTTTAATATTTGTAATATCATATCTTCTTCTTTTTTCTATTCATACAAATTATATTAAGTCAATCACAAGATAGGGTCACTCACTATTTGGTCTAGCCAAAATATTAAACATCAAGTAGGCATCACATAAAAAGTAACTTCTGTCATTCTGACGATGATATGCAAATATCGAAAGAATTATGAATGATATTCTAGAGTTTTCATTGTTTTTTTCATTAAATAGTGGAATTAATTATAAACAGTTATATCAATTTAAAAAGGTATTGTGTCCAAAAAATAATTATATATTTTTAAAATTAAAAATAATGGATCTGGAATGGTCAGTCTATAAGTGTCACATGTCATCAAAATAACACATTTTTATTGTCAACTGACTTATATGCCAGGAACGATATTCAACAGAAATAAATTAAGTGCAAAAAAATTGCTGAAAATCATCCATGAAACACTTTTCAGGGAAAATAACAATAAAAATGCATGGAAGATGTTTTTTGGAACAACAAATTTGAATTCATGACTTTCTAAAGATTTTACAGATAAGAAAAAGTAACATGTAAATACAAAGTCTAATGTAGAAAAGTTCACGCAAGTTGGAATGTTAGTCAACTTAATATCATGTCATTCTGTACATTGTACACGTAGACATTTTTTGGATAAAATAATGAATATCAAAGATAAAAATATTGTCAGAGCATACAAAATATTAGTTATAAAATTGAGTATTGAGGTAACATTATTTTTTAATGTAATGCATGCTATGTTTGCAACATTAAACCTACTCCTTTATTGAAAGTTGTAAGAGGATAATCTTATTTTGACAAAAATTATCTGAAAAGCGTGCTTCACATGGTTTTTAAATATTTTTTCAAATTCGAAGTACCTTTGGCAATACATGCTGTCAGGTGGAGGTGTGATTCAGGAATCGAAGACATATTATGTTCTGATGAGGACGATCCGACACGTATGTTCCCATGGCGCGCAATACCCCTCTGGTCATCACGAGACCAGGGAACCCTCTTGGACGATACTGGTACTGCCGCCCGGTACTAGTTTTAGTGGTTTCGCTTCGGGTCGACCGTCACTAATTGTGTGTATTAGACTCTTGCGGGTTTTATCGTGTTCTTGAATCCGCTCTTTTTGGAATTAGGAATTGTTTTCCCACAACGATACCATTTTTTTATCAATTATTTAGTACCGCAGGGTACGATTCGGTATGAGAATTTTATTGTGATTGTTTTATTGTCTAGAGATGACGTTATTAAAAATGCATTAACTTAATTTTGTTGCTGGTACTTGATACGAGGAATACTACAAATATTTACGTTACTTTGTAATATTTATTACTGTAATAGTAATAAAAATGCAATAACAATTTCATGCAAAATATAAAATACAATGTCAATGTTCATTAAGTAGAACGGTTCGGTATATCCATCTAATCCGGTACAGCATGGAGGCTAGATAAGGAAATCGAACTCATAAGGAAACCACTGCAAATCCAATACCATCTAACCTTAGTTTTTATAAATGACTGTTAGTCAAATTGTAAACATTACTAGATATAAGTAATAAACAAGATGCGTACGTCAATGCCGTAATTGGGAAATATATTCCATCGTGGTTTTGGAATCAACCAGTAGATGGAACCAGTGCCGTTGATTCCAAAGAGAGATTATAGCTTTATCAGCTGCATACTAGGAACTGCAAAAAATAAGAATATTTCTATATGTGCTATTTATAGGTTATCTATTGTTTTCATTCCAATCATTTTGCATTTGTTTTTATTTTTCGAGCTTCTGCGAATATTGAGAAATCATTATAAATTTGTTATTAAGGAATACAGTGACAATGTCAGAATTGGGAAATGAGTGTGAATATATAAACTGTGAAAGGACACGTCGCCAAAAGTGCAATCAAAATGTAAATATGCCTCATTATTTTATACATAAAAATAAAAAGTAAAGTTGAATCATGTGATATTTCATCAATAAAATCTTGGTAATATTCAATTCCTACATCTTTTACTTAATTACAGTTACCTTTAAAAAATTGTCATATTTTAGTAAAGCGTGTTATCAATAGATGTCAAAGGTAATTGTTTAATACTATTATTGTAAGACAATTTTTTTTCTCGCCCTGTTATTCTTAAAATAGTTTTCGTTCCAAGTAAAATGAATTAAATCATGGGTATACCCTAATAGTTCAGAAATCCATTTCTCGACAAAACAACCAATTGTCTGAAACAGATAAGTAAAGTACAATAATGTCACGTAGTCTTCGAGGCCACGAAAGGGGAAAGAAAATATTCAGAACGATTTGAGTTTTAGTTTCTAGAAAATAACTAAATTGTTCACTTGAGCCAAATAAATCTATTAAAATATAGTGTGTATTGTGGTGCATATCATGAGTTAAATAGGTGAGTCTATCTCACAGAGTAATTCAGTTTTGCCTGTTATTTGATATTTGAATTTAAAAGATATTTTATCACATAGAGTATATATATTTGCTAATTATTTTTAATAATAACTTCGTTTAAAGTTCTTTAATATTCAACGTTATTAAGAACATTAATTTGTTGTTGCATTTCCTATTCATCCAATCCTACTGTACTGTGGAGAGTTTGTGCCACTTGCAGTTCAACTCACATACCTATACTGTATTGTGGAGAGTTTGCGCCACTTGCGGTTTGTCCATTCCTGATACAGGGTGACTTCTCACGTCACCTATATCTCCTTCCACCCCCCTGTCTTGTGGAGAGCTTGAGCCACTTGCAGTGTAACCTTATTTAGCTGTACTGTGGAGAGTTCGTGCCACTTGCAGTTTAACTCACATACCTATACTGTATTGTGGAGAGTTTGCGCCACTTGCGGTTTGTCCATTCCTGATACAGGGTGACTTCTCACGTCACCTATATCTCCTTCCACCCCCCTGTATAGTGGAGAGCTTGAGCCACTTGCAGTGTAACCTTATTTAGCTGTACTGTGGAGAGTTTGTGCCACTTGCAGTTCAACTCACATACCTATACTGTATTGTGGAGAGTTTGCGTCACTTGCGGTTTGTCCATTTCTGATACAGGGTGACTTCTCAAGTCACCTATATCTCCTTCCACCCCCCTGTATTGTGGAGAGCTTGAGCCACTTGCAGTGTAACCTTATTTAGCTGTACTGTGGAGAGTTTGTGCCACTTGCAGTTTAACTCACATACCTATACTGTACTGTGGAGAGTTTGGCGCCACTTGCGGTTTGTCCATTCCTGATACAGGGTGACTTCTCACGTCACCTATATCTCCTTCCACCCCCCTGTATTGTGGAGAGCTTGAGCCACTTGCAGTGTAACCTTATTTAGCTGTACTGTGGAGAGTTTGTGCCACTTGCAGTGTATTATTATTTTGCTGTACTGTGGAGAGTTTGTGCCACTTGCAGTGTATTATTATTTTGCTGTACTGTGGAGAGTTTGTGCCACTTGCAGTGTAATATTATTTTGCTGTACTGTGGAGAGTTTGCGCCACTTACAGTAGTTATAATATTGTTTGTGGAGAGTTTGTGCCACATATTCCTTACATGCATTGGGGAGAGTTTGCGCCCCTTGCACCTTTCCTAATAACCCTAAATATTTACTATTAGGCATTTATTTTTGATCAAGTGAAGTTTTAACTTTACTTTAGTACTGATATGCATAATCACAGTTCAAACACATAAGATGCACCTTGTATATTATTAATACTTTCATTAATTTTGGGGATTTCAACTATACTAATCGTTAGTTAAATAATTAATCATTATTTATGGCAAATTGAATACTCAGAGTGTTTTTCTATCTAATTCCAGGAACGTCATCTCGGTTGTTCGACCTACTTGGACCATGTCCACATGGACTGTTCAATTAAATCCAGGCATCACGTCCAGTGTCTTGTAAATAGTTATTTTCAACATTTAGATTTGTTTTATTATCTATATTATAAAAAAAAATATAATGTAAGTACACAGTAAGTAATTAAAAGTTAAATTCTAATTAAATATATCAATCTTTACAAATCACTCATTCTCCTCAAGTAAGTTTTCCCCTCCTTACATTATTACAAAGTTTTTGAAAAATACTTTTCAAAGAATAGACCGTTCTCTAAGAAGCAACAACTACTTCTCGGGCTATATGCATGCCCCGACAGACATTGAATTACACTTCTAAATTAAACGGAGTTGTTATATCTGCAAGATATAACCATCCATTCTGGTTTGTAATTAGAAGGGACAAAATTACTTGTATACCGGTTTCGGCGTATTTGCGCCTCATCAAAACAAGGTAGATGCTTTCCGTCCAGAAGTAATCTTGGAGACAACGTTGAAACCAAACCAACACATTAACCTTAGTAAAGAAAATGCTAAGAATGCGATAACAGCGACATCCCCACATCTAACCACAAACCAAAAGTAGTTGTTGCTTCCTAGTGAACGGTCAGTTCTTTGAAAAGTAATTTTCAAAAACTTTGTAAGGCGCTATAATAGAATCAAACTATTACCTTTGACATCAATTCCTACATCTACATCACCATACCATATTGATAAAACTTTTCAGACGATATAGCAATATTTTGCTATGCATTTTTATCCTTGGCAATGTTACAATCAAATGTACAATTTTGACAATTTATTAATGTTAATGGTTCCAAATAGTAACGGTGCTACAAATATTTGGTGTGAAATTCAAATTTGAAATTTGAAAATGGGGCGTACATTAACCAGATATTCCTCAAAATTTTTCCATTTTCTAAATTGAATCAGTATAACCTTCAACCACGTTCATAATGACTACCTTTTTCCTTTATTGTAAATGAAAATAGGCAACGTCAACTTTCCAGTGAAACAGTTTTTTGAAGTGAAATAGTTATTTGTATATTTAGAGCGTAAAATAACAGATTGCCGCTTGAGAAAGAATGTTACCGCGCGACGCAGAGCGGAGCGCGGCAATTTTACTTTACGCTCGAAAAACACACATAGTTTTTTCTACAGTTGCCCTTTTAATAATTAAAACAGTCTTTTATATTATCTTAGGTTAAAATAGGAGTTGATTATGATTTAAGATAGTACTATGACATTTTAGTTGTCATATTATTTATTAATGTTAAATATGAAAGTACAATTGTTACAATTATTTATTGCAATTTTTGATTCAGAAGAAATTTCTTCCATCACTGAAGATTGAAAATGAAATTCACAAATGATATAAAAAACGTGTAATAACGTTTCTGTGTTTTTCTGGTTTATTATCTATTTAAGTACCTATTTCAATTTGAGTATTTGAATGCTTTCTCTTTATGGCGTTAAAAAGATCTACTGAATTGTTCAGACTTGTCAGAATCTGCGGAACGCTTATACCTCCCTCCCCTGTCGACATTTGATTCGCCGTCGCTTTAGGTAGAGGCGTGCCCGAGATATCAACAATAACAATGACTTTTGAAATTCACCTTTTAATTTCTTTTGAACTACTATATAAATTATTATAATGTTGTGAGAAATTAATAAAGCCGATTAAAATGGTTCATAAAGTAGGTAGTATAGTATTATCTGGTTTTTCGTCGCCATGGCTAATCTCACCAAATTTGATGAAATAAGCGAGCGAAAAAGATTCATTTTTTGCGCTAGAGCGTATAGTTAGCAGTCCTCGGGATTTGTCGACTTTACAATTTCATTTGAATATAGTAATTAGTCATTTTACGCGCGACTGTAGGAAAACTTCTTTAGGCGCGCTGAGCACTTTTTCCGGGTGAAAAAAAAAACATGGATTTTTCGTCATTGTCACGCTTTTATGCAACACACAATACTTTTGGTAATGCAACACAATTAACAATGAAGCGCATATAGTGTTGCATCAATCATCGTCACGCTTTCCATGGGCTATATGTATACTGTGTATATATGTGTACTTTTTTTGTACGATAAAATTTTCAAAAGGGATTCATTTATTGGTGTTTTCACTTCTGTCGGCAGTACCATGACTGGACTCTACGTTTTTTTCTGTATATCTTGTGATTTGGTCGTCGTTGTCATTATTTTTAATTTGAGATATAAAAAGCCCATTTTACTGAGTAGACCATTTCAGAGTGACGTCACTGACAAGTCGGCCATATTGTGCTGGAGGGCACACAGTTAGACATTAAGTAACAATTAGTTCTTAAAGGTATCTAAAATACCCTCGAAAATACCATCGTTTTGTAGTTTTGTTAAGTGTGGAAAGCGGGATGAAAGAGATAAGGTATCTTTTTTTTGATTTCTGACTGTTTTAACGAAGCGAGGTGACTATTCAATTGATCTCTCTGGTCAACGCCGCGATGCTTGGATTAGTTCTTTAAAACGGGGCCCCCTCTGTGAATCACAACCTTAAACTTGGCGTGTGTATTCTCGACTTTTTATCGAAGGTTAGTTAGTGTACCTATATCAGTCAATTTTTGTTCATAAAACACAAACACACAAGGTTCAACTACAACTAATCGATTCGGTTGCCCTCCAGCACAATATGGCCGACCTGTCTATAGCCGTCAAGGTTGATCTACCGTCAATATCAATAAATTTGCTGTTTTGCTGTGAATCGCCCTAACTTCACATCATAATATTCTAAATAAAATTAACGCATTGTGCGCTATCTACTAAAATATATATGAAGCAGAAACTAACCCTGTGGTTATATTTCCAAATCTTCCATTAGACGTGCACATCTTTCTAGGTTACTTATCTCTGATAGTACTTATGATAATGAGTAATAAAAACTCAAAGTAAAAACTATAAGATTAAAATTGTTCAAAATTAAAAATGGGCAGGATGTGAGTTGTTGAAAATTATTGCAATAGTGGTTGGTAGTTCAGCTGATTTAAAACGAAGACGTGTATTTGATTTAAGAAAATCGGAGTGTATTTAGTTACCAAAGGTGATTAAAAATATTCGAAGATAAATAGAATTCTAAAATTTCATGCCGAAGAGAAATGTTTTTGGCAAGGCAAATCATATTTTATCATCAAACGATCACAATTTTCGATATTTTTTAAGACCAGGGCAAAAACGGCTTTCTCACGGCTTACTCACAAAATTTTTCATTTCTCTTTCCTAACCTCACTTACCTCACATATTGTCAAATGAGATGGCAATCAATAAAACACCATGAACTCAAAGTGCGTGCAAGGCTTATGATCGGCTGTTTTTTATAGACAAAGCGATCAACAAGGTGAATAGTGAAAAATTAAATCAAAAACATGACATGAAATAAACTAGTTACATTTATACTAAAGTGCTACATTTTTCATGTATGGAAAAAATCTCATGAGTGAATATGCATATGTTGCATACAATATTTTTTCCACGGCAAATAGCATTGAAGGGCTTCGTTAGTATGGATACCAAGAAACTTAATCGAATTTGAAGATTTTATTATTGTTTAGCTTAAGTGGTTGCAATCTCCGCACAATAAACATACTAGAAGAGTAAACAGACTTATTTTCTGAATCCAACATAAATAATGTATAAGTTTATTTACTTATTTTGTTGGCATCCACAGATATTTCCATGTCGTATTATTTAAAAGTAATAATCATCCTATGAATTTTTGTGTGGTTCCCCAATATATGTCCATTAATACTTATTATACAGCGTTGCGGAAAATTCTCGCACCAAGGGATTATCTTTGGAACGGATGAAGGAAAAGTTATGAAATTCTAGGACGATGAATGAGACGTTATTCTGCATATTCTAGAGCAAATGTCAAATGTTTTTGACGTCAGCGTTTAGCGTACGGCCGTCATCTTGAATTTTTTGAAATGGCAACCTAGGTCGAGTGACGTAATTGAAAGAAGCTTTTTTTCTCTTTCCAAAAATATAGCAATGTATCACTTTAATACAAAATTTTTTATACATTATCGGTTTTATTTCTCCGAATTGAATTTTACTGTACTAATGAATAATGGCAAATTTATCGGAAAGACAACGAATCGAAATATTAATGTTAGTTGGATATGGTGATCGCAAACGTTCCCATGACGAAGATTAATAAACAAATTTGATGAAACTGGTAGAGGAAAGGATATTCCAAGGTCTGGTAGACCGAGAAGTGCAACTGATGAAGATAAAACTTTAGATGTTATATTAAATGTTCAAGAAAACCCTAAAACATCTACAAGTGTTTTGGCAAGAAATCATGGTATTTGAAGACAGTCTATACAAACTATTCTGCATAAAAATAACTTTTATCCGTATAACGTTCAAAATCTTCAAGAATTGGCTGAAGATGATTTTGATAGACGGTTACAATTTTGTGAAACAGAGGATGCAAAACAATTTCTTAGACTTTTTTGGTATTCAGTGAAAAAGCCAAATTTTGCTTGAACGGTTCTGTTAACAGACAAATTGTCGGTACTCGTCAAATTATAATCTGCACTGGTTTGAGGAGGCTTGTACACAGCGTCCACAAAAAATTAATGAGTGGGTGGGTTTGGCGAAAAACCATTTGATCGGTTCTTTTTTTTTGATGGTACGCTTACCGGTGCTACTAATATCTTGATTTACTCCAAAACTAAATTATACCTGAAATAAATCGATTATTTCCTAATACGAACGTATACTTTCAACAAGGTGTAGGAAGGAAAAACTTGAGGAGAAAGAGTGATTTGCAAAGACTGATAATATTTAATTAGAATTTAACTTTTTACTGGTTTTGTGTACTTACTTTATATTGTTTATAATATTGATAATAAAACAAATCTAAATGTTAAAAATAACTATTAACAAGACACTGGACGTGATGCCTGGATTTAATTGAACAGTCAAGATGGACTTGGTCCGAGTAGGTTGAAAAGCCGAGATGACGTACCTGGAATTAGATAGAAAAACACTCTGAGTATTCAATTCTCAAAATTAATGAAAGTATTAAGGTGCCTCTAGTATGTTTGAATTGTAATTATGCATATCAGTACTTGGTTGATCAAAAATAAATACCTATTTGTAAATATTTAGGATAATTAGGAAAGGTGAAAGGGGCGCAAACTCTCCCCAGTGCATGTAAGGAATATGTGGCACAAACTCTCCACAAACAATATTATTACTACTGTAAATGGCGCAAACTCTCCACTGTACAGCAAAAATAAGGTTACACTGCAAGTGGCTCAAACTCTCCACAATACAGGAAGTTGAAGAATATATGGGTGACGTGAGAAGTCACCCTGTATCAGGAATGGGCAAACCGTAAGTGGCGCAAACTCTCCACAGTACAGCATAAATAAGGTTACACTGCAAGTGGCTCAAACTCTCCACAATACAGGGGGGTGGAAGGAGATATGGGTGACGTGTGAAGTCACCCTGTATCAGGAATGGACAAACCGAAAGTGGCGCAAACTCTCCACAATACAATACAAATATATATACTCTATGTGATACAATAACTTTTAAAATTAAATATCAAATAACAGGCAAAACTGAATTACTCTGTGAGATAGACTCACCTATTTAACTGCTAATATTTTGTTGTACATTGCACCACAATTCACACTATATTTAAACGGATTTATTTGGCTCAAATGAACACTTTAGGTATTTACTAGGAACTAAAACTCGAAACGTTCTTAAAATTCCCTTTACCCGTTCGTAGCCTCTAAAACTACTCATCGCCGACGTGAAATATTCATCTGTTTCAGGCAATTGGTTGTTTTGTCGAGAAATGCATTTCTGAAATATTAGGGTATGCCCATAATTTAATTTATTATACTTGAAACGAAACGAAAACAGGGTTTTGTTTTACACAAGATGGCCCACCTCCTCCACATTATCAAAGAGCCGTTAGGCAATATTTAAATACAATTTTTCCTCAGAGATGGATTAGTCGAAGAGTGGCGGGCAAGATCCCCCGACCTGTCACCACTTGATTTTTTTCTCTGGGGCTACCTGAAAGACCGCGTTTTTGTTAACAGACCAACTAACTTGAACGATTTAAAGGATCTCCTACGTCTCAAAATACTCCACAAATAATCAACGATTCTATTAGTAGCTTCGAAGAGAGATTGTATCATTGTCAACAAAAACATGGCCAGCATTTTGAGCACTCATTGTGATGAAGTATTTGCAACTTAAATGAATGTTTAGTTTATGAATTTCTGTAACATCAACAAAGAATGCTTCATTTATTATTTTAATTATATTCACAAAATGA
Organism: Lochmaea crataegi; assembly: GCA_947563755.1. Taxonomy (NCBI): domain Eukaryota; kingdom Metazoa; phylum Arthropoda; class Insecta; order Coleoptera; family Chrysomelidae; genus Lochmaea; species Lochmaea crataegi. Next base: position 27,889,681 of record OX387430.1, read on the forward strand.
TGAGTCATTGTGTAGTATGCAAAAATAGATGTATAAATGGTGTTCACAATACATCGTTTCACAGGTGAACAACAAGTTCTGAACAGTTCTACAGTTCTGAAAATACCAGTGTCGTACCATTTGATATATAAATACTATTTTTCCATTCTAATACCTAGTATTACAATAAGCTCTGTACTGTATTTTTGCAATGTTGGTGTTAATTTAAGTGAACATTTGGGTTCCTCGAGATGCAAATCAACTTCGGTGATGGAAAAATATCCAGCCATATTATTTCAAGTGATATGATGGTTGGGACAGATGAAAAAAATGTCTCACAGCAAGAACAGAGCACTGTTGTTTGAAGTTGCGACATATGCTGAGTGTATTGCTATCCTTGTTTTGGAATGAAAGAATCGATGTAGATGTTGGTTGCAAACAAAGTGTGTTGTCAGTAGAGCGGGTTATTTATTTAGTACGTTCAAGGATCGAAGGCCAACCATAGAGACTATAAGAAGACTGCAATCCATGTATTCCAATTTCTGATCATGGTAGAGGCCGCCAGTTTAAATTTAATACCAAAAACATCTGACTGCAGAACAATAACGGCCAATCATAAGCCTTGCACACACTTTCAGTTCATGGTGTTTTATTGGTTGCTAGCTCATTTGACAGTATATGAGGTAAGTGAGGTTAGGAATCAGAAATGATATGATAGAAAACCACCAGTAAAAGTGAATTGCAGTTTTACGCCAATCATTAATACTCAACAAGGACTCCTCCAGGGCTCCTCATTGTCCCATTTGCTCTACAATCTATATCTACTGTTACAACTGTGAATAAGCACCTGAACATTCAAATTTGCACACACATATTGCAGTATGTAGATGAAATCGCTTTGATCAGTCATAATGATCTCAAAACAACAGTGAATCACCTACAAAAACATAACAGAATAGTGAAATGGTTTAACATGTGTAGGATGAAGCCCAGATCCTTAAAACTCAAGGCGACCGGCGAGCTGCATCCCAAAAAGTAAAATTTTACCTGAACGAAAAAAGGTGACCGTCGAATAGCATCCGTAATCTAAAACGGTCTGTTCATTAATAATCGCCTATCGTGGTCAAAAGCAGGTCAAATTTTACAGCAATGTTGCCGATATATTATTTGAATCGTAAATATTTTTATAAAAATTGGGACATATATCTGTATGAGATTTGAGAAATATCATCATATTTTCTTAGTTTAAATCTCTTAAGCTTTTGATCATGGCTAATGTAATCTTAACGATAGTAGAAAGTATGACGTGTTGAGACCTCACCTAACCTAACCTAACCTAACCTAACCTAACCTAACCTAACCTAACCTACCTAATTGAATAATGTTTAAATCAAATTAATATATTATTCACTATATTGCTATAAAACTGTATTAGACGCAGTTTCGGAAATAAAATTTAGTATCAATTACGATATCAGAATAAACATGACAACAATGCCCGCTTTTATTTAATTATCTACCAGTTTTAGACAAAATATCAAATTTGTTGACGGGATGCAACTCAGCGGTGAGACGGATGCAAGTCAGCGGTCAAAAGTTTGGTCTGTTCAAATGGGATGCAACTCACCGGACCCGAAACTCAATGCATAATCTTCAATCTGTTTAATAATAATGAAAATTACAATATATTCTTAATCAATTGGCACAACTTACTAATGACATTAGTTCTTGCACAGGTTTTCAATATAAAATATATATTCAAATAATTCCTAACTCTAGGTTTCTAAAATAAAATTCAATTCACGTTTTCGTTTTAAAATAAGCTGCACTACCAACCAACATTGCAATAATTTTCAGCAACGTACACCCTGCCCGTTTGTAATTTTTAACAATTTCAATACTTCTAGTTCTTACTTTGAGTTTTTGTCAAAAGTAATGTTTACTAACCCAACCGCACCGTTTCCAATGCGAGTGTCGGGCGAGTGTTGTTGAAGAAAAGTGCAATGTGGAAGTGCTCGGTCGTGATACGGTGATGTCTGAAAACATTATTAATAATAATAATAGTAGTCATTGCTTCTGAAACAATGTAACAGCAAGGTACAAATATAATTCTTAAAAAAAATATTAAATAGATCTTAAATACTGCACAAAAAACATTACCCATTTAAAACAAAATATCGTAATTTCAATATATTCCGCAATTTTCCTAGATTCAAAAATTGTGATATTATTTAAGGCTTGCAGGAGTGAGTTCACATTTGCAAGGCAAGGGATATTTCCATATTTTATTGTTGTGTAAATCATACAATCAAACATAGTAGAAGATCCGAACCTAAATCGACCTTCACCGAGCTGATAATAGAATAAAACTTATTTTATAATAAATTTAGTATATTAGAAAATATATTAAAAATGGGTTGCCAAAAAAAATCCTGGACAGAATATTTTTAATTATTTTTCAAAAAATGATTTTTCATTAAATGTTGCAACATCAAGATAATAAAAAAAATTTATACTGGACTTAAAGTATATAACATATAGAATGTGCAGACATAGGGTTGTCTATTATTTACCTGGACGAACTACTGGGTTGCCAGGTATAAACAGGTATGTCGATGCCAGTTACTTTCACTTGATAGGATAATAGAAAAAAATTTATATCAGCATAAGCGCTGTTTTATTGTGAACACGTTGATATAGGGTTGTCTGCAAAAAATTGGTCCTATTAAAGGTTTGCGAATTTTAAAGATTTAAATTTCAACGCGTGTGGAAGTGAGTGACAGAGAGATCCGAGGTAAGTATACTGTGTAATAATAAAGGACCAAACATTGCAGTCGTGTCTGATGGGACCCTGAATATAAGAAAGCGCGCATGCTCGGTACGTAAACTATGGAGGGTAGAGGCAAGGATTATAATCGTTGGGGTAGAGGTACCCCTACTACCCTCCATATTGGAAACAGTACGCGTTAGAAAATATTTATTGAAATTTATTTTTCATTAATATTATTTTTGTACTTTTGCTGTTCTGTAATAAAATTTACAATTTAAGTTTGATTCTTCATAGATTATCCGCTTGGGTTAATGATTGCAAAATCTTGCCTGAATGTCAGACTGGTTTCCGTTCAGGGCGGGGATGTATTGACAATGTATACACCTTGAGCTCTATTATTAACATACACATTAGACACAGAACAAGAAAAATATTTGCGGTATTCATAGATTTTAAAAGGGCATTTGATTCAATAACTCATTCGTTTTTGTGGATAAAATTATTTAATTTAGGTATATCTGCAAAAATATTACGTGTACTTATGGCTTTATACAGGCAAGCTAATCTGCAAATAAAAAGTGCTGATGGTTTGACTAAATCGTACCCTGTAACGACAGGAGTTTTGCAAGGAGAACCTTTAAGACCTTTGCTTTTCGCCTTGTTTATTGCCGATCTTGAAATTTTTTTCCATGATCATGGAGCTCAGGGTGTAAACATTGACGATTAAAACGATGTATTGTGTTTGCTGTATGCAGATGATCTGGTTATCCTGGCACAGACAGAAATTGATGTAGCAAAGAAATTGAATATTTTACAAAAGTATACTGCATTAAATAACTTACGGCCGATTTCATAAAGAAACATAAAGGATACTTCAACTTTAAAGGATACTTTAATAAATATTTTTGATCTCATAACCAACTTAAAGTATTCTTTAAACCAAAAATGTCCTTTAAGGTTAAAGTGTCGATTTCTCGACTTTAACTCGCTAAAGTGTCATTTAACTACAATATAACCTCAATATTTATATTTGTGATTTTTTGTGCCACCAGCTACACGTTTGCTAGTTTTGTGGTAGTTTAGTCGTTGATCATAATATGAATAATTTTCAAACGTCTAGTTCTAGTTCAAGTTCATCTGATGAAGAATTTATTTATATTAAAAGACCAAAAGTGTATAGGAAAAGAACAGACTGTTTTGAAAAATATGATGAGCTTGACTTTTACCAACGTTTTCGCTTAAAAAAACAAACTGTTTTGTATCTACTAAATGAAATAGAAGAGCAAATCGCATTACCTACTAATAAGTAAGTTGTAAAATCTTTATTGATAATAGAATTAACAAAAAACTTTATTTAATTTTTAGAGGTGGGTGCATTACACCATTACAACAAATATTGTTGACTTTAAGATTCTATGCATCAGGAAATATGCAAATAACAGTATCAGATTTTATGGGAGTGTTTAGAAGTTCAGCTAGCAGGATTATCAAAAAGGTGTCTATTGCTATTGCCTCACTAGCCCGACAACACATTCGCATGTATGGTAATAATCGAGAAATGGAAGCAGCAGTTGAAAAATTTTATGAAATAGCTTCATTTCCCAAGACCATCGGAGCAATTGATTGCACATTAGTTAAAATTGATTCTCCTGGTGGACATGATGCAGAAATATTCAGATGTAGAAAATCTTATTTTGAAATAAATGTTCAGACAGTAAGCGATGCTAAATTAAAAATAAGAGACATTGTTGCGAGATGGCCAGGATCGGTGCATGACCAAACAATTTTTAATAATAGCAGTTTAAAGCAAAAATTTGTAAATGGTGTATTTGGTCAGTATATGCTAATTGGTGACAGTGGATATTCGCTAAAGCCATATCTTATGACTAAGTTACAACAAACTAGAACACCTGCTGAAAATGTATACAATGAGTCTATAATAAGGACTCGAAATGTAGTAGAGCGTCAATACGGTTTATGGAAAAGACGATTTCCCGTCTTGAGGATTGGCATGAGATTAAAACTAGAAACCACAATGGCAGTAATAGTCGCAACTGCAGTTCTTCATAACATTGCCATTGATATGTATGATAACTTTACTGAAGAAGATGAAATAGAGGAAGACAATGAGGATGTATTACCCCCCATGGAAAATAATCCAAATATTGCAGAAAACATTAGGAATTTGATAATTAATGAACATTTTGCTAGATTGTAAATATTAAAAATCACAGTTTTAGTAAATATTTTCTTTATTCAATTGTTTTTGTTTTATCTTTATTTCTAAATCTAATAAAATCATCTTTTTAACATGCTCTTCTTCTTCTCTCTCCCTCTTCCTTGATCTTTCCATCTCCTCTGCTTCTACCGTTTTTTCGAGAAGCTCCTTCTTCTTTTTATAATAATCCTGTTTAGCTAGACATATTGGATTGGTCTTAGCTGGGTGTAGCTTACCGTTGGCTTTTCTTTTTAAATTATTTGTTACATAACTTCTCCAATCAAATTTTTTCTTAATTTCCGGTTTCTGAGAACAGACAAAAATTATATAATAAAAATTACCATTGTACCTCACACAATGTAAAACTCACTTTTTTACTAGACATGCTACCTGAGGGTAACACTGATCTAGAAGGTGTTATCTGGTTCTCCTCCAATACAATTATATCAGTAGATTCAGGCAGTATCTCCTAAAAGCCAATTATTTAAGTTTTTCGACAACTTCTATACATGATGTATATCATGATCATAGTAAGCAATTCCAATGACAAAATGAAAATAGTATATTATTCACCTAAGTTGATAAGTAGGCTATTATTTACCGAGCACTTTTATAATTTGGGAGATAAATAATAGGCTTTTTAACCGAGGTATATATATATATATATATATATATATATATATATTAATATGTAATGAACGTTTATGTCAATTATAAAATTTAATTTTTATCTATTTTTACAATTATACCATCCTCGTTTAAATAATTCCTTGAGAATGAATATGTTATATTCGAAAGCTTGGAATATATTTTAAAAAGAGTACTCTCTGGTATTTTATTGCCACATCCCCAAATAAATCGTCTCCTATAATATATATATATATAATATAATATTATAATATATATATATATATTGTTTTTTGAGTTTAATTTGTAATGAACGTTTATGTCAATTATAAAATTTTATTTTTATCTATTTTTACAATTATACCGACATCCTCGTTTAAATAATTCCTTGAGAATGAATATGTTATATTCGAAAGCTTGGAATATATTTTAAAAAGAGTACTCTCTGGTATTTTATTGCCACATCCCCACATAAATCATCTCCTATATATATATATATTTTTTTTTTTCCCTACTATTGATATACTAGCATTTTTAATTGTGTCAAATTTTGAAATGCTTCTAGAAAATATACTATTGAATTTTTTGATGTTTTAGTTACATGAATTTATTAATATTAGCTTAAATAAGCATAAAAAATTAATGGTCTTCACAAACTATGGATTTTGGAAGTACATGAATATATTGAAAATTTGACTCTTGCTATTATTTACCTAGGTGTTTTTTCATTATCATAATTTACATTTATATAGGGTGAGAAATATTACTTCTCGTTAGGGGAATGGAGTAAATAATAGCAATTTCTCAGATTAGTAGTGAAAAAATATTTAACTTACTGATTGCATAGAAATCTCTGACGTTTCAACTTTGGCTTCTCCTGCTCCAATTATTATCATTTCTGAATCCTGTAATAATAAATATATTCAGAATACTTAATATTACGTATACAAGTAAGTTCTCAAGGGAAAAAATAACAAATTTCTCTTGACAACCATAAACACGTTACAGATATATCATCATTTAAAAAACGGTATATTTACTTACAGCTGGAAATTCTTGAGGGTATTCTGTTATAAGTTGTTCCTCTAAAACTGAGGATGCATCCATTCCATGATCCTATAATATCACGAACAATTAATATTTAATTTTATTGCCTTACAAATGATGATAATATTATGAAAGAAAGGATGTTTTTAACCATTAACCAAATTAAGTTTGGTAACTGTTAAAACAAAATTATTTGAATAATAAAAAAAATGTAATTACATTAATGAAATCGCTATCCAAGCTATTATTTAAACCCACCACCGTTTTCATGTTTATTACATTTAGGGTTGCTTCTGTAACAGGATCTAGATCAATTTTTATTGCGGGGCCACCACCTGTTCCTGTTATATATAATTTTTGTTTTGCCATATCTTTTCTGGCTTTTGTTTTCAAATTATCAAATTTTGATTTAATTTGGGATATACTTCTAACTTCTAAATTTCTAGAGTTAAAGCTGGAAAGTACTTTGCGCCAAGCCATTATTATTACAAGTTCACACCCTACCCTTGATGGGGTAAATGAGGGTTATGATTATATACAAGCTTTTATTCTACCTACAGTAAATAAAATACATACAAAAAAATTTGTTTTTGTTGTAATACATACCTTTTCTGCATTACTAACTTTGTTAGTAGTTTTGCATTCTATAATATTCTTAAATTTTTCAATTTCTTGAATCAATCTCATTTCTTCTTCTCGAGAAAAATTTGACGAGCGAACTTTCTTATTATTTCTCAAAATGTCCATGTTTGTCCAAATAAATCGCTTCCACAAATAACACAAACGCCACAACTTTTAATAACACTTAACCTCATTAATTTATTTAAGCGGAAACGGAAAAACACGCCAAATATCAAATATGACAAATCTTTCTATTTCATGCCAAAATCCATGAATTCCAGGTTGACCAACACTTTAAAAATTACTTAAAAGATACTTTATGGAAAGGGCACTTTAATACTAATTATGAAACCAAACGACGGCATCAGCTACTTTAAAGGGGACTTTAGAGTAAAGTCTCCTTTCGACAAAGAGGACTTTAGTTATTCATTATGAAATCGGCCGGTAACTGTTAATTTAAAGAAAACTAAAATTATGCAGTCCAGCCGTGGAGGTTTTCGTCACTCTAAATGTAATTTTTTTTCAATAATGAATTAGTGTCTATGACGAAAAAGTATGTGTACTTGGGTGTGACATTTACTTCAAGTGGGCTTTTTAATGAAATGGCTACAGTTATTTGTGAAAAGGGTGAAAAGGCAGTGGCATCTATTTTGCCTATAATGGCTAAGGCTAAAATCGATACTTGGTGCCCAAGAATTAAACTGTTTGAATCTTTGGCCCTTAGCACCATGTTTAATTGTGTTTCTGTTTGGGGACTTAAATATCTACAAATACTTGAAAGGGTACTATTATATTTTTTTTAAAGAATACTTTTAATACCTTTAAATACACCTGATGCTATTGTTCGATTAGAAACGGGAAGAGTAAAATTGGCTTACAATGTTTTTAAATTTTCACTCAACTGGCTGCATAAACTGTCTCAAATGGAAAATGACCGTTATCCAAAGTTGTGTTATAACCAACAATTAAAACTAATTGAGTCTTGCGATATCAACTACAATTGGTCAAGGTAAATAAGACAGTTTTTCATTGATTTGAACGTATTAGATTACTGGAATAATTTTTCATCATTAAACTTTTCTGTTTTAAAGAAAGATGTTTTAGCTAAATATTGCACACATTTGCACAAAATGGATGTCAATCTTGTGTCTAGGTATTCTCATATGTCTTTATATAGTATTTTTGATATTTCTGAAGCACCAAGGCCGCATTTACAAAAAAAGTTACCTATACAAGTCACCCGCACCCTGGCTCAACTACGAATGGCCAATGATTATAAAATTAAATTTACGTTTAACGGTAATGTTTATTTTATTGACCCGAAATTAGTTTGCTCTATATGTAACAATCGAGAAAAGGAAACACTTCTACATGTTGTTTTTGAGTATCCCATAAATACTGTGATGAAGCGCAATATATCTTGTTTACAGAATGTAGATGCTTTAATTAATGCTTTGCAAAATATTACAAATGAGTAAGCTATGGTCATAAGCCAATACATCTGAAATATACTCAAATTAAGATCCTTTATATTAAATGAATGAGCTTTTATTAGTCAGTTTACAATATTTATGTAATTGTATATATATGTATATGTCTAACTATTATTGTGGGGGATGCGGCAATGTGAATAAGTGAACTCTTTTTAGTTTGTTCTGAGCTTTCGGTAATTTATTATCACCATTATCAAAGAACTACAAAAGATACATTTATAGATATTTCAAACAGGTATAAATAAACTCAGTTTAAAAGTAAAACATTAATTAATAAATTACCGAAAGCTCAGAACAAACTAAAAAGAGTTCACTTATTCACATTGCCGCATCCCCCACAATAATAGTTAGACCTAACTAGTATCGGCAACGAACTATTTCCTATATATATATACATATATATATATATATATATATATATATATATAAAGTTATAGTAGATATTTGCCGAATAATAATGTACAAGGACAGGAATATTGGGGAAGCGGCAAAATTGTAAAATGAGTACTCTTTACACTATTTTCCAAGCTTTCGGAATATCTTTATTTCCATTCTCAAGGACAGCATTCGAGATTGTATTACAAGTTGTTTCAAATGGTAAATACATCTAATAATAATAATTTTGATTTGAATTTTTTTAAAAAGTAAATGTCAAAATGATGTCAAACAAAATCGTTTGCTTATAGAAAAAGAAATAGTATATAATTATAACTAACTTATATCTAAAAATATCAAGATTGGCTAGGTTCGTCTTCTTTTTTTTAATTTGTTTGATGTTATTTTAACCTCAAATGTTTGAAATAGACGAATTTGAAATTTGATGACACTCATGCTCCCTATCAATAGCCAAAAGGTAGTAATAAATATCACTCAAATTTTTATGATCACTCTTTCTATTGATGATATTTTGTTCTTGAGATATGTGAGCCATTTCCAAGAAAAGTCTTTTTTTTGGTATTTGATTGTATATCTAAAATACTGACAGAATCAAAATCCATAATATGGTCTTTATCAATTATATGTTTGGCCAAAGCACATCTATAGGGATATAATCTGGAATCACTTTTATGGAGAGAAATTCGGTTTTTTAATAAATTTCAATTACCAAACAACCATGTTATTTGTAGTTTAGATGTTGTATCTTTGTTTAGTAATGTATATTTAGATTCAGCTCTGAAGGCAATCGATAAAAATTGGGAAAAAATAAGTCAACAATGTCAAATAAATAAGAAATATTTCCAAGATATCATAACATTTCTATTTGAAAATACCTATTTCACTTTTGATAATCAAATATATAAACAAACTTTTGGTACTCCAATGGGAGCAACAATCTCGCCAATTATAGCATGTTACGTTATGGATAATTTGTTAGACTCAGCTATACAAATATTGCCTTTCAATTTAATCTTCATAAAAAAGTATGTTGACGATATTATTCTAGCTTTACCAGATAATAAAGTAGATGAAGTTCTTTCCATATTTAACAACTATGATCAACACATTCAGTTTACAATAGAGAAGGAAGACGAATTACAAAGTATACCCTAAATTCTAATAACACTTTATCTATTGATTGGTATAGGAAACCAATGAGTTCTGGAAGATTCATGAACTTTTGGTCATATCATAAGTATTCTATGAAAATTAATTTGATAAGGCAAATGAAAAATAGAATAATTAATATTTCAGATCCTGTATTTCATGAAAAAAACTTAAAAATCCTTCATCAATTATTTTTAGATAATGGATATCCAAACAAGTTGATAAAAAACATATTTTATAATAACTCTCCAAATTTGGACATTATTTCAGAACATGCTGAAATTCCCTATTACTATATGCCTTTGCCATACATTAGAGAAATTACACCAAAATTAATTAGAACTTTCAAACCTCTTACTAACATAAAAATTGCAAATAAAACATGTTTAACGATCAAATCAATTTATACAAGAGTTAAAGATAAAACTGATATTCTTAATCTTTCAAATGTAGTATACTGTATCCCTTGTAGAAATTGCGAGGATAAATATATTGGTCACACTAGCCAAAAATTAAAAAACCGAATTTCTCTCCATAAAAGTGATTCCAGATTATATCCCGATAGATGTGCTTTGGCCAAACATATAATTGATAAAGACCATATTATGGATTTTGATTCTGTCAGTATTTTAGATATACAATCAAATACCAAAAAAAGACTTTTCTTGGAAATGGCTCACATATCTCAAGAACAAAATATCATCAATAGAAAGAGTGATCATAAAAATTTGAGTGATATTTATTACTACCTTTTGGCTATTGATAGGGAGCATGAGTGTCATCAAATTTCAAATTCGTCTATTTCAAACATTTGAGGTTAAAATAACATCAAACAAATTAAAAAAAAGAAGACGAACCTAGCCAATCTTGATATTTTTAGATATAAGTTAGTTATAATTATATACTATTTCTTTTTCTATAAGCAAACGATTTTGTCTGACATCATTTTGACATTTACTTTTTTAAAAAATTCAAATCAAAATTATTATTATTAGATGTATTTACCATTTGAAACAACTTGTAATACAATCTGGAATGCTGTCCTTGAGAATGGAAATAAAGATATTCCGAAAGCTTGGAAAATAGTGTAAAGAGTACTCATTTTACAATTTTGCCGCTTCCCCAATATTCCTGTCCTTGTATATATATATATATATATATATATATATATATATATATGTATGTAGCCACTCGTTGCTGTAAGCAAGTTCTTAGAAGCAACAAATATATTATTATTATTCTTATTATTAATGAAAAATCTTTTTTTTTTAATAATTAAAAATATTCTGTCCAGGATTTTTTTTTTGGCAACCCATTTTTAATATATTTTCTGATATACTAAATTTATTATAAAATAAGTTTTATTCTATTATCAGCTCGGTAAAGGTCGGTTCGGATCTTAGACTAACAGTATGTGGAAAATTGTTTCCTTTTCATGAGTATTACAAATAGTACAATCCAGTTGGGGGGTCAATATTGTATCCAATACCATTTAATGTAAATTTAATTTTAAAATGGTTAGACATACGCAATAGAGTACGGGTAACCCGGATGGGTAATTTTAAAAGCAGGTACGTGCTTGGTACGCAAGTGGTAGGAAATGAAGTATATAAATGGACGCACACGAGTAGCGCCAAAGTAATCCTCAGGTAGAATTGCAGTTATGGAAGGTCTTAATCTCTTGCCTGAATTGCGCCGGTTATAGGGATTATCGTTTTATTAGGAATTAACAAATCTTATTTAAAAGTAAACATTTCTGAAAATATTATGATAACTCCTAATTGTCTTCTAACAGGAGGAAGGGTAGCAAATTATATCAATTTTATTTTTAGTTTTACGTTTGCGTTTGAGTAAGATGGTAAAGTTTAAAATCAATTAAGTATAAAAATGGACCAAACCAAACCAAACCAAACCAAATTCAAAATTTAGGACTGACTAGTGAATATAAAAATGGCAATATTTTGGCGCAGTTCGGACTAGGATTAAAAAAATGGCGCAGTTCGGGTGAGGGATTATATCCTCAAGATAAATTTGGCGCAGTTCAGGTGCACCCATATAAATATACATGAAAGAATAACGAGACGCTATACTGACATCTGAGTCATGTAAATATGTATAATATATGAACAACAAATATTTCCTCTGTGACCTAAAAGATTATGATTCAAATTGTTTTTCAACTGAACTAACCAGCTATACTTCACATTTGTAGAGTTGACCAAACGAAATTGTTGTTTATAACAGAGCTTAGGATATCGATGATTATCCATTGTAATTATTTTTTGTATCCAGTCAAGATACATTTTGAAAATATTAAATGCAAACTTGACTCTTCCAGTCTCTAAACGGATTATAGCATCTGACGTATTGACAGGAACTAAAAGAACTCTTTTCAGGAAAAATAGCTGAACTATTTCCAATATATCTAAATACCTTACGCCCCAAACAGAAATACTATTAAACACGGGACCGGTGAGTTGCATCCCATTTGAGCAGGCCAAACTTTTGACCGCTGACTTGCATCCGTCTCACCGCTGAGTTGCATCCCGTCAACAAATTTAATATTGTGTCTAAAACTGGTAGATAATTAAATAAAAGCGGACATTGTTGTCATGTTTATTCTAATATCGTATATTGATACTAAATTTTATTTCCGAAACTGCGTCTAATACAGTTTTATAGCAATATAGTGAATAATATATCAATTTAATTTAAACAAAATTCAATTATGTAGGTTAGAATAGGTTAGGTTGGGTTAGGTTAGATTAGGTTCCACTCCTAGGAGCTCTAAGACCTTGTCGCCGGTGGAGTGGCTCAGTAATTTCTTCCTTTCTCGAGCCGCAAGGACGGGAGGGGACGAGTGAAGCCAAGAAGCAGCTCAAGAAATGGTCAGTGGGGCACTGGTGGGGCTACTGATGTCGAGTAGGTAGCACCAATAAATACCAATAGAAGATTCAACATGCCCAAGTTTCATCTGAACACATTGACAAGTCCTACCAGACAAGGGGGACGAACGGCGAGTTCCCGGCGCCGCAAAACCGAGACATCTTAGCTATGGTTTGGTTACCCAGACAGAAGAGTCCTGATGGAGTAAACCAGCGGTAAAAAATCCCCCTAATCCCGAGGTGTAACACCATCGCGCCCATGGGATGCATGGCACCAAGGGTCACAGGTGTGTCTCGAGCGATGCCCGATGGATATGGCAAACCGGAGGGGAATGCAGCCTTAGCGGGGTATGGGAGCACTGCCCCGCCGGACCTTCTTTCAGCCCAACTCGTGGGACAATAATGAGTAGCAACAATAATATACACGTTATTGATATAACCGAGGGCGACCTGATCGGTTCAAAACATTTGGGAAGAGATGTCCATGCAGATGTGATGGGGAAGAGAAGAAATTCCTACTCAGGCATCTTTGAAACACGAGCCTCTACTGGAGGCACTACAAGCAAGACAATCCTATCCACTTCAGACAAAGGAATATACAAGAAGAGGGAATCTGTTGAATACTTTACTCTCACTGAGAGTATCGAAACCTATGGGAAACTAATAAATGACCTATACAAACTAACTATAGACATACCCAACATCCACAAGCAAATTAAGGAGTCAGCCTTGAAACTCAAGAAGACTAGTAGGAACTTTAAAAAAGATCTGGTCCAAAAATGGTTGGACAGACGTAGGTACGAGCACACTGAGAAGGTAACAATTGACTCGGGTACTAAAACAGACTCGTGGCAGCAGGGACAGTAGCAAAGACAGTATCTCAGATCGACGATATAGATACATTCGCGAAATGAAACAAGTGGCTGACACAAACTGGAGCAGTAGCTTATTCAGAAGGACAAGTGTAATAGTAGGAAATCCCATCAATACCAACAACGAGGTAACGAAGGTGGTACTAGTCGAACCCACATACCCAAAAATGACCGGCAGTATCCAGAAATTGTTCAACGAAAAATATCCCGAATTGGATGGAATTGAAGAACCATTCGAGGTCCTTGAACAAAGGATTATGTGGAAATCCAGAGCAGGTTCTGAAGCGACTAAGAAGGTCATAAAAATTCATCACTCTGGCACCAGAGAAGACGTATGGGACAAACTCCAACTAGTCAGAGAAGAGGTTGGCAACAGTGGTAAAGTCGCCATTCACCAAGTGAACTGTATGACAGTAGGAGTCTTGAGAAAGATGTGTGAGTCAATTTTCAAAGATTCTGAAATATCGGTGGAAATATATACCAACACAAAAAAGGAACGATCGACCTATGGCATGATCGAGTCAAAAAAAAGGCTCTGAATATAAGATATACTTAATACCGTGAAAAGCGCTATTAAAAATACCGGATCATCGGAGGCTATACGATCTCTTCGAAGTACCAAAGACGGAAAGCTACTAATAACTATGGAAAAAAACAATGAGGCGCTCAGAAACATTAGAGCAGCTATTGGCACGTCTGAAGGAGGAATTAGGACAGTCCAGCTAGGGACTGAAAACAGCACGGCTGTACACATACGGGGCATGGCAGCAGATGTCACCGAAGGGGATATAATCGAGGCTCTTGAGAAGGATATTGGACGCTGGGAAGAGACTTATAAGATAACCGTGCTGAGGCCAATGCGGGGCAGTACTCAAGCTACCACAGTGGTGCTGCCTTCAAGGATTGCTGACACACTCTTATCCCATGGACACATAAGGACAGTGATGGTAAGATGCGAACTTGAAAAGAGGGTAAATGTCACGAGATGCTCTAGATGCTGGGGGTACGACCATGCGACCTCTCAATGCATTGGCCCAGACAGAAAGGGTGATTGCTATCGATGTGGCAAGTCAGGTGACGATTCAAAGGGTTGTAGCGGGGATGAAACATGTGTTCTCTGCAATGAATCACATAGGATTGGCGGCATGGGATGCCCTAACTTTAAGGAAGCTCTAAAACAAGCAAGAGCAAAGGAAATATATGGTAAGTCCCACAGTGGGATGGCAGGGCGCACTCTGCCGTCATTCACATATACGGTAGACGACGTCTTCCCTGCGCCCAGCAAAGAACGACCAGCAGACAAGATAAGAAAGGAGCATGAGGCCAGCCAGATCCTAACCAACAACATTCACTATAATTCAAATAAATGTAGGCAGGGAGCGAGTGGCCTATGATCTTCTGTTTGCCATGGCCTCAGAAAAACGTGCGGACTTGATGGTGGTTTGTGAGCCCAACAAAAAAATCACTAGCATGGGAAGATGGGTAACAGATGAGATAGTAAACATGGCAGTTCACTTTAATGGCAATAATGTAGGGTTCAACAGATGCATGAAAGCTAAGGGCTACATAATAATTAGCCTGGAGAAATTCACCATTATCCCTTGTTACATCCCTCCAAGCGTCAACCTGGTCAGATATACGGAGATTGTGGACGAGATATTCACACATATTTCCCTGATCAGAAGCAGGGTAATAGTTCTGGGAGACATAAATGCAAAATCGCCGATATGGGGATCCCCAGTATCCGACAACAGAGGGGACATCTGGAGCGATCGGATAGCGCAGCATGACCTAATCTGCATGAATGATGGCAGCCCAACTTTCGTTAGGGGGAACAGCCATTCACATATCGACGTAACGATAGTCACCAAAGATCTGTACAAGGAAGTGAACAAATGGGAAATACTCCAGTCAAGTCTGTTTACACCACATAGGTCCATAGTCTTTAGCATAGGCAAGGAAAAAACTTCTCGAAGAACAACAAACAATATCAGAGCTACCAAATAATCCATATCTGAAGCACTCAATGATCTAACAGAAAATG
The DNA here is from genome assembly GCA_947563755.1 of Lochmaea crataegi. Lineage (NCBI taxonomy): Eukaryota > Metazoa > Arthropoda > Insecta > Coleoptera > Chrysomelidae > Lochmaea > Lochmaea crataegi. The sequence continues at coordinate 27,905,782 of OX387430.1, forward strand.
CTAGTATTAAAGACATAACAGAAGCCCTGGAAAAAACATCAAGAAAGCTTCCAATGAATGCGGCACTTACCCCTATTGGCTAACAAGATTAACAGTGATGTTGACCAATCTAATTATATATACAAGCTGAAAAGAAATCAGCTTAAAAAGGCAATACTTGACTCCAAGAAGAAACTATGGATGGATTTGGTCAACAATTTGGATGAAGACAATTGGGGAGACGGATACAGGATCGCCATGAAGGGGCTACGAGCAGTCGCACCATTTAGACTCTCCAAGGAAAAGCAGTGGGAAGCAGCAGAGACCCTCTTTCCCAAAAAAATTTCCGGGCGAATTCACCTCCATCCCCACCGCCGCTGTACCATAACTGACTGACGAGGAGCTAAGTGAAGCTGCGAATAGAATTGTTACAGGGAATGCTCCAGGGCCAGATCAAATTACCCCTGAGATGCTGATTATGGCGGTACAGCAGAAACCTATGCTATTTTTGAACGCGCTCAATGCTTTATTGAAAAGTCAAGAATTCCCGAAAAAATTCAAAGAGGCATCCTTGATCCTAGTATGGAAAAAGGGAAAACCGGCGGAACAGGCCATCTCATACAGGCCAATTTGTCTGCTGGATTGTGTCGGAAAATTATATGAGAGGATAATCAAGAATAGGATGGAGAAAGAAATGGAGGCCAGAGATTGTATTTCTGAAAACCAGTTCGGTTTCCACAAAGGGCATTAGACCATCATGGCTGCAAAGCTGCTAACAAGAAAAATCGGTGACTGCAAGAAACACTGGGGTGTAGTAATTGCACTGGACATTAAGAATGCGTACAAATCGGCATCATGGCCGCACATAGTCAAAGCTGCAGAAAGGAAAAATCTACCCACTTACCTCGTCAATATTATAAAAGCCTATCTCACGGACCGAGAAGTGATAGTTACGTCGGGGAAAAAAATGAAACTATCCGCAGGCGTTCCACAAGGTTCTGTTCTAGGTCAAACTCTCTGGAACATAATTTACGACCAATTGAGGATTAAATCCGGAAAAGGCGTATCGATGGTGGCTTTTGCGGATGACTTGGCTATATTTGTGGAAAGTGACAACTCGTATAGTTTGACTCAGACAGTCAACCAGACGCTTGCTAAGGTACAACTGTGGATGGAAGATCACAGCCTAAAACTCGCGGAGACGAAGATTGAATGTTTAATATTCAAAGGCTCTAGAGACAGACGTTTTATCCAATTCAGCCTGAACAACCCAACCATCACACCCACCAAAAGCTTCAAATACCTCGGCATTCAGCTAGACCATCGACTGAGATTTACGCAACACGTCACACAAATATGTAGTAAGGCCGAAGCCTGAATATCAGCACTATCGAAGATCCTTCCAAACATCGGGGGTCCTAGCACCCTAAAGAGAAGGGTTCTCCTAGGTGTAGTCAACTCGATTCTTTTATATGGAGGTCCCGTTTGGAACGGGGCACTTAGGTTCGCCAGAGAGAGAAACAAACTTGTTAAGATTCAGAGAAGAGCGCTGCTGCGCGTGGCATGTGCATACAAATCAGTTTCGAGTCAAGCTGTACAGGTGGTGTGCGGCGAGGTTCCCATACATTTGATGGTGCACGAGCGCACTAGAATCCACGATTCAGACGATCCCATGGCGAGTAGGCGACATGAAAGAGCCATAACAATACGTCTGTGGCAAGAGGAATGGGATAACTCGGAAAAGGGAGTATGGACACGGGAGCTACTACCAAACATCGACAAATGGGTGAAATGCCCTTTCCGAGTCTTGAACTTCCACATGACGCAATTCCTAACTGGAAATGGTAGCTTTAAAAGTTTTACTCATAAGATAGGTGAGGATGACAACAGCACTTGCGAATATTGACAGTCTCATGTGGACGACCCCAGACATACCATGTTCATTTGTCCGAGATTCCACCATGAAAGAACTGACCTGCACCTTAGGATTGGAACCGTATTGACCTCGAATAATTTTATGGAAGAACTTGTCAGCACGAGGGATAAATATCAAATTATCGTTAACCACATAACAGATATAATGAAAATTAAGGAGAAAGATGAGTGGGCCAGACAGTCCAGACAATTGGGATAAGGACAATAAGTAACAACCAAACTAAAACCGCACGCTACTGAAGATATGCTCTCAGGCTGTACCGGAAGCGTGGCAGGTAAAGACGGGGTGGAATGTTTGGTAAGTAGGTCCATTAGGAGAGTCTTACACTGTGAAATGGTGGCAGATAATTAAGGTTGGCTGGCTCCATTTAACGTGCGTAAATGCATTTCAACCACCCCGTACAATTTGACGATGGTCGGCCCGTAAGGTGGTGAAGGGTTTTTAGTCGTTCACTGCAGTGCGGGTCTGCCATCGACAAAAAAAAGTTAGGTCTCAACACGTCGTACTTTCTACTATCGTTAAGATTACATTAGCCATAATCAAAAGCTTAAGAGATTTAAACTAAGAAAATATGATGACATATCTCATACAGATATGTTTCAATTTTTATAAAAATATTTACGATTCAAATAATATATCGGCAACATTGCTGTAAAATTTGACCTGGTTTTGACCATGATAGGCGATTATTAATGAACAGACCTTTTTGGATTACGGATGCTTTTTTCGTTCAGGTAAAATTTTACTTTTTGGGATGCAACTCGCCGGCCGCCGAAAATATGTATCAATAACTTAAAAATTTAAGGCCCAACTGCTCCGTTTACCATTCTAAATAGATACGTAAGTATTTTCGTAAGAAAAACCTTATTCTTCAAGTATAACTTGGTGTTATTCAACTGTATATCATTGCCGAAGAGTACTATTACCACACTTTTATTTTTATTAACCATTTCCCATACCTAAAGTTATTACTTTTTGAGATATATTCATTTTTCTATGCAAAGTAATAATTAGGTTTGTAATAGTTTACCAGATGTTATGTAATTAAGACCTACTTCATTTCAGTCAAATGTCATTTTTTTTATTTCCCCATCATAAGTATAATTTTTTGTAACATTTAACAGTAAACTAACATCTGGTAAACTATTATATACCTAATTACTACTTTGCATCGAACAATGAAAATATCTCAAATACTAATAACTGTAGATATGGTAATTGCTTGATAAAAATAAAAGTATGGTAATATATGATGATATAAAATACAGGGTGATCCATTTAAAATTACTGAGAAAATAGTGTACTTGAGTTTTGACTCACCATGTATTTGACTTAATAAATATTAGCAATTTCATTTGTGTTTGTAAATTTTCATAATCATTAAAAATCTTTGGCTTCAATGGATTATTGTTTTTTGCCTCCTATCCAATTATGGAGGGCGTTGAAGTTGTTACTATTTTGACGGAAAATTGGTTATAACTTTCAAAATACCCTGTATAAAAGATTACAACCTAATATTTTTGTAATGAGGAAATGAAGCAGATTTCAGTCTTGGAGTGAAATATAGGGTGTTTCATTTAAAAAACATAACTTTGATCTGGCACCGAGTTACTGTACACCCTGTAACATTGTGGCTAATTTAAAAACATGAAGCGTTAAGCTATCAACAAATTTTTGAATATAACTTTTTTTGGAATGTTGTTATGCAAACTTTAAATAACATAAAATTCTCATTATTTCATTCGTTTATTGTTTTGCTGTCATTAATCCCAATTGTATCATTTTCTTTATTTTCTAACTCATCAATTCCTTCTTTAAGTAGTTTTTGCATCTCAGGTTGAACAACCAATTGTTCCATCTCGATCTCCTTCAAAATATTATATAATTCCTTCTTAATTCTATCATTATCCGCCTCCAGTTCTCTAATCCTCTGTTCTAATCTCGCTTCTTCGGTAGCATAAAGTTGATTGGTAGCATCATCAAAATTATTGCCCTCTACAATAGTTTCCGAAGAAATTTCGCGCATAAATGTACTATGCAACTCGCTTTGGGTTTGAAGAAGTCTCTCTTCAAATTGCTGAGCGCTGATTGCCGATACAGAATGAAGTTGTTTAAGAAGAATCGACCTTTCGTTTTCCAATCTTAGGACTATTTGATCCAATTTTAGTTGTGTATGATTATTGGACGTTGAAGATTCATAATTGGTATCTACCTTTTCTGTTTCAGATTTTATACCTAAATTTTTAGTTAAATCGGCTATTTTTAATTCCAAAGATCTAGTCAAACTTTCTATTTTAGTTTGTTTTATTTCTTCTTCTTCTTCTGGTTTCTCAGCTTCATCAGATATTGATGTAGTGGGATCTAATACTGCTTCTTCTTCAACTACGGGACTGGAAGTCACTTTAGTTGGATCTGCTTCATCGTGCAATTTTGCTAATTTTAAATTGTACATTAACACTATCTTTTGAATATCGATTTCATGTATCAACTTTTTAATTTCTGGATCTGGCAACTCTGATTTAATTTCATCGATTTCGTTGGAATAATTTTGAATGGTTTCCTCCAAGTCGTTGTATAATTTGATTTTAGCCGTTTCTAATTCCATAATTTTTCTATCAATAAGTGGAACAATATCGTTTATTTCATCGGATAAAGCAGACTGGACAAGTGGAAAAGCAATGATTACTTCTTTTTCTTCACCTAAAAGGGAACTAGAACTATCTGCGTTTTGTTGCATTATTTTATTAACGAATAGTTTGGAAGTATCGTCAGGTGCTATTTTTCCATCAGAAACTTCTCTTTTTGATTTCATTTGTACTACGAAAGCTTCTTTTTGTTCAATTTCTGTTAGTTGTGATTTTAGTTTACTACTTATAGCAGATAAAACAGACTCTCTAGCTTCAATAAACTTAATACGTTCTTGAAGAGATTGTTTAGTTTCTTCTAGTTTAGAAATAGTATTTTTTAAAACAGTATCTTCCGACTTTAAAGTGTCTATTTCTTCATTTTCTTTGTTAATTTTGTCGAGTGCTTCATCCAGTTTAGATCTCAGCTCTAAATGTTCTTTCTCTAGTTCCAGTAATGTTAAGTTTATGTTACTTTCATCATTTGATAGTACATTTACTAGGAGACTTTCTAGGTCGTTTTTTTCTCTTTCTAGATTATCCACGGTAGTCTCCAAAGATTTACTTTCCTCTTGTAGCATGGAAACGCTTGCAAAATTTTTATCTGCTACATCTAAAGTCGATATTAACAACCTCCTTAATTTGTGATTTTGATTTTCTAAGTGTTTAACGTGTTTTAATATATCAGGATTTTGTTGTGGTTCCGTCATAGCTACATTAATAAATTTTGTGGAGTGATTTTGTTAAATAATGTCAATTATGAACTGTTATTTCGATGACCAAATGAAATTATTTTGATTCACAAATTAAAACCTAATTTTGAAGCTTGATGATTAATTGTGACACATGTTATTGACAATAAAGTATAATTTCAAAGCTAAATTTGTGGTCAACTTCATTTGTCAGTAAAATGCATTGGTGCGTCAACAAATACCACTCGTTGTAAAAGCGAATAACCTTGAGTGTTGCGAACGGTCAATAATTGGGGTCCTGGAGCCCAATTCTTGACATCATCCGCTATCGAGCGAATTCGCAGCAAAACAGCAGCAGTAGTTAGCGAAGACTTTACTACTATGCAATTCTTGGGGTGATTCGTTAATGGACATGAGAAATTTAGCAATACCGTGAATAAAGCGTTCGCTCTTATTGACGTTGTCAAATTATTCCAGTTTTATGGTTATGTTTTATGTACCTATGTCTGTAGGAAATGGATCGTACATTATTAATATATGAATTACGCGGACGCGGAGGAAAAGTTTCGGAAAAGCAAAACAATTATGTTGGAATATTTGCAAGGGAAGGATCAAATAATAGGTGGTAACTTCACAAATAACTTTGAAGAATCCGTGGAAGAGTGGACTAGATTGGCAAATATTTTAAATAGTATTCCAGGCAGAGAAAATAATTCATTGTCGTGAACGGATTCGAAGGATTGCGCGGAACCCGGAAATTTTTATCTATTTCCGCCAACTCTAAATTTTCCATCAACTATGCTCGCTATCACTTATCACTTTCAGTATAAATATAAAAATTATCTATGGTTATCACATACAAAAATGTGCTTGCTGCATAACGAACACTATCAAGCGAATGCGCAAAGCAGAGAGCGCTCAAGAATAGTATTTTAACGAATTCGTTAGGAAGCGAGTAACCTTGAGTATTGCGAACGGTAAAGAATTTGGGTCCTACAGTTAATTGTTAATTTTGTTTTAAAAACAGTTCGTCATTTAAATCCGGTTTAGAATCTTCGGTATTTACTATATTATTTATACTTCTGTATTCATCGCCCCATATGGCAATAATGTTCCATTGTACTTAAATACTTATGTTAAAAAAATGAACTCTTACAATCACAATATGAACATGTAAACACACTTCTCACAGTTAACACAGTTAAACTTCCTAAATCACCGAATTTTAACATTAGACACTTAAGACCATGATTAATACGTGAACGTAAATGCAGCATTTGACAAGAACGCGTGCGCAGTAAGAACTTTTTAAAATGTAAACAAACGACAAACCCGGAGTCAATTGCCTTAACTCTTTTTAAGTTGCAATGAAATACGTAAACGTATTGGGTATACGTCGTGTCAATACGTTTACGTGTACCTATGTGCTGACTCAAGTGTCTATCTCTATCATAATATGCATACAAAAACTAACCAACGAAATATTAGAAATACTGAAATTTGACCTTTTGTGTTGCTCTCCTGAGCAGTCAATTTTGGGACAAGAAATGTAATGCACGTACTCGCAGGTTTCCAATTTTTCGAGAAATCGTGGAAATCGAGGAATACCGTCCCAACTCTATGTTTTTCACAATTATTTCCGTAACGGTAAGTTGTATTGAAAAAATTTCCGAATAAAAGTTGTGAAGCGACCAATTTTACGTCGACACTCTTCATTCCCCTCAATCGTGGGAACTCACTAGCCATTTTCAGCTTCTTTGTTGAAAAGTCTGAGAAATCTACAAGACTGAATAAAAATAAACTTACGAGGATATATTTTGACGTAAAATTGGTCGCTCCTCAACTTTTATTCGGAAATTTTTTCAATACAACTCACCGTTACGGAAATAATTGTGAAAAACAGAGTTAGGAGAGTATTCCGCGATTTCCACGATTTCACGGAAAATTGGAAACCTGCGAGTCGGTGCATTCGATTCCTCGTCCCAAAATTCGTAGGAGAGCAGCAAAAAAGTCTAATTACAGTATTTTTACTGGACTATAATGGGCAGCCGTAACTTCCTGTTGATCTTTATTTAATGTCTCACCTTCTGTCAAGAATTTTTAGTTCACAACACCGCGATAATAAAAAACTGTCAACCCAGAGTTAGTATAGAGGACAGATATGCTAATTCAACGAATAAAATAATTTTGCGGGATTTTATTCACAGGATGGATCTCAATTAATAAGTTAAGTGGTACTAACATGTAAATAAAGCGTTATACTTCTTAATGGTTTTAAATGGAAGAACAGTCTAATTTTACTAATCGACAGATTATTCTTCGATGAGTCCCATTGATGTTTTGAGACGTTGAAACTTTGCTTTGGGGAGAGGCTTTGTGAAAGCATCAGCAATCATATTTAAAGTTTCACAATAGATGAACTGAATTATATCACTGTCAACTAAATCACGTAGATGATGGAATCTGACATCAATATGTTTTGTTCTGCAACTAGACTTTTCATTGGTTGCTAGCTTGATACAACCTTGATTGTCTTCATAAAGGACAGTTGCATTTTCACAAGGTATTCCGAAATCTTCTAAAAGTATTCTTGACCAAACTACTTCCTGGCTTGTCAAGGCCGCTGATATATATTCAGCCTCTGTAGATGATAGGGCTACTGAAGATTGCTTCTTGCTAGCCCATAATATAGGATTATTCCCAAGAAATAATATAAAACCGGCTGCAGATTTCCTATCAGAGACATCGCCAGCCCAATCGGAATCAACATATCCGTTCAGAGTCAATTCAGTATTCGAACTAAATTGCAGTTTATCTTCACTTGTACCTTTCAGGTATTTGAGCACTCTCTTGATTGCATCCCAATCCTTCTGACTTGGCTGACTTACTCGCCTGCACAAATATCCCACAGCAAGAGATTTATCCGGACGGGTTGTAGTTGAAAGATATAGCAGTGCCCCCACTGCTTTTCTATATTTTTCATTATTGGGTAATAAAGGGGAATTTGTGTCCATTGGAGTAGCTACACATGAGGCATTTTCCAATCCATTTTCTTTGAGAAAGATATCAATTTTTGATTTTTGATCCAGCAGAAAGGTTCCATCTTCAGTTCTTTGAACCCTGATCCCCAAAAATGATGAAATATTTCCTAAGTTGTCCGTTTCTAAACTCTCATTGAGTTTATCTCCAATCCATTGTATCACTTCATCATTTTCATGACCTATACACAAATCATCAACATATAACAATACAAATAGTATAGTCCCTTTCTTCATTTTCATATAGAGGCTCTGATCATTTTTACTCTGTTCAAATCCACATTTCAAAAGTTTTCCGCTTATAGTATCATTCCATGCTTTCGCGGATTGGTTCAAACCGCATACTGCCTTGTGGAGTTTATATACAAGATGGGAATCATTTTCATTTATATAACCTTCTGGTTGAGACATATAAATCTCTTCATTCAACAGACCATTCAAATATGCGGTTTTTATATCATAATGCCTGATTTTCAATTTACGAACAGCTGCTATTGACAACAGTATTCGAAAAGTCGTTTGTCTCATCACCGGAGCGAAAATACTATCAGAGTCCTCCCCATATTTTTGTGTGTAACCTTTTGCGACTAAACGAGCTTTATATTTCATTATTTCACCATTTGAATTGACTTTTGTCTTAAAAATCCACTTACATTTTATAACTCTTTTGTTCGGAGGTAGCTCGGTCAGCGTCCATTCTTCCTGAATGATTCCAATTCATCTTCTATGGCATTTATCCATTTCAATTTTTCATTTTCTGGTTATTCCATTATTTCATTTCAAGTCTTAGGATCATCATTTGTTTCACTTGAAGTAAAGTAGGACAGTTTCTCATGAGGTTTCCCCTTATTATTTCTTGAAGATCGTCTTAAATACTCCAACCCTTCATCATCCAAACGTGTCCCTTCACTTCCAATAATAGTATTATTTTCGGCAATAACCTTTTCCTCGATACTTCCTTCCTCTTCGTTTACAAAAACTATTTCACTGTTTTTATCCAAGATTTTGATAGATTCAGATTTCATATCAGTGTAGTTTTTATCTTCGAAGAATTTTACAGTTCTACTTATTGTTATTTTATTGGTTTCTGGATTCAAAACTCTATAACCATTGGAAGTTTCATTATATCCCACCAAAATCCCTGCTTGTGCCCGAGCATCCCATTTTGTTCTTGTTTCTTTAGGAACATAGGTATAGGCCACACTACCAAAAGCTCTGAGATGATCCAATCTTGGTTTTTCTGAATCCCACAGTTCATATGGAGTACATTCGATAGCTTTTGTAGGAAGGAGATTTTGAAGATAATTCGCTGTGGCAACTGCTTCACCCCAATATTTATTCGGCAATCCTGCATCAAACTGCATCAAACATACACCTTGCTGCTTCGCATAAGGTTCGATTTTTACGTTCTGCTATGCCATTTTGTTCGGGCGAATACGGAACTAGTTCGAAAGGAAATACCTTTCTTCTTCAGAAAACCTTGAACTACTGATCCACAATACTCTCCTCCATTATCAAATCTGAACATTCTGGGTAACACTCCGAATTTATTTTCAACAAGAGCGACGAATTCTTCAAATTTCTGAAATACTTCATCTTTGGAATGTATGAGGTATAATATGGTATAACGGGAGTGGTCATCAATAAATGTCAAAAAATAGCTTTTCTTTCCTGGGGTTTCTGTTTTCATCGTACCACAAACATCAGAATGTATCAAATCTAGACATTGATTTGATCGTTCGTCACAATTCTTCAAAAATGGTTTCTTTGTTAGTTTTCCTTTTACGCAACTCACACAATTCATAGTTTCATTGCCATTTTCGATTTTTATTCGTGAGGCTAGATCATGTGACACAAGTCTTTTGATATCGAATGGATTTCTATGCCATGCGTGAATATAATTTTCATGCCGACTTTGTTTTGTTATATTTGCTCGCTCATCTGACTTCAAACATAATCTGTAAATACCATTCTCAATTATTCCCATAGCAATGATTTTCTCGCCCATTTTCACTGAACAACGTTGTTGATCAAAAACAACGTTGAATCCTTTTTCTGTTAGTCTCTTCACTGATAATAGGTTACTCCGTAATTGAGGTACATATAAAACGTCTGTGACATGAACATTTTGACATGTTTCATCGACTTGACATTTAAGGTATCCATCTCCAATTCCTGAACATACCATTTCTTGACCATTCACAACAAAAATTTACATTCCATCGGCACATCGTGTTGTAATATTCGTTTCTTCTATAATGAATGAAAGACGTTTGTGCAGGCTCTTCAATGAATTTATTACAATTAGTAAGACTACAAAACAACTTGAATCTAAAAGTAACATGGACAACTCAACTGACAAGATGACAACAAACTTCAAACACACACTGATTGCTGGATTATATTAAGTAATTTTACAACACATCGGAGGTTAACGAAGAAATTTTTGTAGCTTGTCATATGATTAGAAGCTCCAGAATCGATGTACCATTCGTTCGAATTCCGGTTACTTTCACAAAAACAGAATTCTTCTACTGCACTCTTTGCATTTTTATCACTTTTCTGAGTCTTTTCATTGCTTCTTTGAATATTCTTTTTACGGAATATGACCCTTCTTTTTTACAGATGAAACAACCCTTATCGAATTTACTTGCTGTCTCTTTCTTCTGCTTGTTATATGTCTTCAATGCAGTTTCTCTACCTTTTTCACTGTCGTTTCCTTGCTTTCTATTGAACTCATCCATTAATTTTCCTTTCACATATTCTAGAGTGAGTTCACCGTCGGGTCTAGCATCTAGTGCTGTTACTAAAGTTTCGAATTTTTCTGGGAGACCACCCAATAAAAGTGCTGCTATGTGAAAGTCTTTTATCTCTTCACCGATACCTCTTAATATTTCGACCATTTCCATAGTTCTTATGTATTCCGACATATTTTGTCCAGGTTCAAGTTTGGCTTGGTATAATTTTCTCAGTAAATGAAGCTTATTGGATAAATTCGCTCTTTCGTGAACCTTTTGTAGAATATCCCACATATCCTTAGCTGATGAACAATTACAGATGTGGATTATTTGGTTATTTTCTACTGATAAGGATATAGAACTCTGTGCTTTCTCATCCAAACTTGACCAATTTTTATCTGGAGTCTCTGGTTTTAGTTTGTCGACAACCTTCCATGTTCCCTCTCTGATTAACATCATCTTCATTTTGAATTTCCATGGTTGATAATTACTGTTATTCAATTTGGCAATTCCAAATCTTGAATTGTCAGAGGACGATTCCATTACTGTATGTTTTTACTGCAGCCTTATGTTTCCGCTTCACTTTTTACACAGACTGTCTTAAAAAACTCCTGGGCCCATAACCTAATGGTTTTAAATGGAAGATCAGTCTAATTTTACTAATAAAATACTATTCGGAAACGTAAACTGCAAAAAATTATATTTTATTGTCAAAACTTGACAGACAACTACAACAACTAAAAACAAAAAACATCATACAGAGAGATCACATAAACAAATCTGGCGATCTTGAATATTTTTTTCTAACACTCCTCGCCATTCTTAGTACACCATAGTAATTTCCCAATAAACATTTTCGTTTATATAATAGTAACCGTAAAGTTACCATCACTATTTTATAAAACTGTAATTTATATAAGCTGAGCATAGTAATATTTCTGTAACTCTTATAAACCCTTTACAACACTTAAATGAAGCAATTTATAAGAGTTGCGAACACCTTTATTTAGTAACGTTATAAAACCTATTAGTCTATAAATAAAAGTAACAGAAATATTTCAGGTACCTTTATAAAACTTTCTATAAAACTTCTTCTAGGAAGAGGATGGAATGATATTTAGTTTTATTACTGACTTGGTTACTCTTATAAACTTTTCCTATGGAGTTGTTGGTAACCTTACCATTACTAAATCATTTCTTTTTTAAGCTGTCATCTGTCATATTTCCAATATGTGTTCTCTCTTTTTAGCATACATTGGTTATTATATTATGTTTCTTTTTGTTAATTCCACAATTTTAAACATCAGGAAGTATAGTAATTCATTTTTGTCTCCATGTTTATATGATATTAAGATGGATGGTGTGATATATTATGTGCACTTTAATACTTGTCACATCATTTCCACACATAAGGTTATACCAAAAATATATTGCCAATCATTTTTTACTGTAAATGTTAGCAAGGCACTTCTAAAAAATTCATTGGCTTTTCAAATATGTATTATTGAAAAAATTATTATTAAATTTAAAAAAATAATTATTTTAATTTTTTTAAATCTGTTCATAAAACGGAATCAATCATATGTTCTTATGATATAATGTAAAATAAGAGTCCAATCTGAAGTCAGTTTTCCAAAATTATGTTAAATATTTAATTTTTTATTCCTGTTTATATCTGCGTTTTAGAAAATTGTCATGGCGGATACAACCAACACTCTTATAAAAATAAGTTACCACAAAATTACTGTCGGTAACAACATAAAACTTAAAGTAACACTATATATCCATAACTGGTGATTCTATAAAACTTTAAGACTACTATAAATTCTTAAGTGTTAGTTGAGTGTCACAGCACACCACAAGTGATGGTTAGAGAACTATTGGTGGTAATATTCAACGATAAAGAAGAAAAAGAAGAAATTTTGACGAACTTAACCTTGAAAAACTGTACTACATACATTTTTACTTTTCTCTCTGTGTCGGTGTCTTGAGTCAGACAAAATTCAATGTTTAAAATTGTTCAAAATAGAGAACTAGGGCGAAAAGCCCCATCATTAACCATTGTACCATCGGCATGGGAAAAAGATGGAACGTTATTTTGGCCCCCAACCAAGAAGAGGCGCCAAAACTCATCCTTTGAACTTTTATAAATAGGAAGACTATCTATGTTTATATTTATAGATATATTTGTTAAATGTTTAATGCTCTCATAACACTGTCTTTTGGAAACTTCTAAACCCTGGTGCCAATACTGGCCTTCGCCCATTTGTTGTAGTGTAATTTTAGTCGGTGCTCCTAACAATCTTCTGGGATCTAATGGTAAATTATTATTTGACACAATAGTTCCTTTAAATATCGCTGAAGTATATTATAGTTAATTGCCCATTTTCTCAAATCATTTATAAATATTTCATTTTTTTCTTTTAATTCTACATGTTCTGCATCAAGAATACGTCCTTGTTCTGCATTTCATTCTAAAGTCATCATTGTCATTAGCATTCTCATTATTTCCAGAAAACACTGATGAGTTTGCAGAGGTCTCAATTTCATTATCAAAACTTTTATTTTATGTGTCATTTGTTGATAAAGTGGAACTGGGAGATACCTGTCGATTAACGAAAGTGGTACTTTTTAATTTAACAGAAGATGCTGGCACTATTTGTGTTATTCTGGAGAAACGCCTAGAAACTTTCCGGCAAAATGTACTGCTGTACTTGATTTTTTTCCAGCTATTAATCATAGTTATATTCACAATTATAGAAGTAGTTAATAAAGTATGATCCAGACCACTCCTCTTTTAGGTTAACTTTTTACAAAGAGAAAACATCAGTTACCCAAAGTTTCATAACATATTTATAAAAGAACTTGTTACTAAAAGTTTCATAAGGTATTTATGAAAAAACTTAAGTATCTCAAGTTTTAAAAACGCAAACAACGATGCTATTGTAAAACTCAGAAACCATTAGTTTTATTACAGAAGTAACGGCAAACCTTATATAAATTTGTTATATAAATTGAGGTAACGATTACTCCAAGTTTAATAACACAGTTATATAAATAGTTACAATACTCCATTATAAATCTAGAACTTACAGTAATGGCATAAACCCTAATAAACCTAATTTACTATGAGTGTTGCAATGAAACTTCAAAGCATTTCCCTATATAATTGTGTAACCTTTATAAATACTTTATAAAAATATCAGTTATTACAATTCTGCTATAAGTAACGAAAATTGTTTATTGGGATTAGTCACTCGGAGTAGACTGCACTATGATATTTTCTGAGAAAACACAGACTTGCGTATGATTACCAATTAAAACAATATACTTTGACATTTGCTACAGATAGTTACTCAATTTACTTCATGTCAAATTATTGATATCTTGTCAACAATTTTATTTTAAAAACGCATTTCGTTTTCTTTTATGTTATGTCAAGTACTTATTGAAATAAACCATGAAAATTGAAAACGAAATAAATAAATTAACCCAACGCGTTGGTTTGCTAGAAAACCAAAACGGTCGTTTCAAAAGTCTGTTAGAATCGGCGATAGAAATGACAAAACAATCCCTGTCTCAAACCCAACTCCAGAAAGATGAGAAGGAGTTTTTATCTGAAACAATGAAGCTAATAAACGCAGAACAAACTCAATTACAAGACGATCTGACAAGTTTGAAGCAATCCGAAAAAGAAGATATCATGAACCACGTAAACATTTTAAAAAAAGAAAACGCCGATTTAAAAACCAAAGTACAAGTTCTTTTATTAGAAGCTGAAAAGAATTCGAGGGATCTCACACAACTTAAACTCGAACACAGTGAATTTAAATTTTTATTAACTCAACCAGATTCCAATGCAGAATGGTTGAAAACTATTTTACTGCTTGATAATGCTGTAGCTGAAAATGCGAATATAAATTTAATGGAGCAAAGATATCAACTACAACAAAAAATTTATAAGCTTGAACGAAAGAAAACCGAACTTCTCAATGCTATAGACGATATCGCTGCACCCAACAGCATCAGAGATATCACTAGTAGTAAAACAGATATTGAGAATACTCTATACAGCACTGTAGATGAAGTAACCAAAAAAGAATACGAAGATCTTCATGTTAAAATTTTGGAGTTGGAGCAAGAACGCTCGACTTTACTATGCCAATTACAACTTATTTTGGAGCGTTCCAGGAAAGAAATAGCTGATGAATATTGTCAACTTCAGAAAAATATATTGGAAATAGAAATTGAAAAAGCCGAGCTGAAAAATATTGTTTCCGACAGAACTGTCAGTCAAGATACTTCAACGCAAGGAAATATATTGGATGTTGAGACTCTCGGCGAAAATAGTGAAAATGAAACTTTGGAAAATGTGTTGAATGCTTTTACCAATACACAACTTAAAGTCAACCTTAAATCTTCAAAAAAGAAGCGTTCGCAATCAGATGTTCCGAGAGGGATGGATTTTTGCATAATATCTTAGGGTGAAAATCGAAATAAATTTATATCTGGAAACTGTTAAATTTTTTGTATTATATACAGAGAAAGTAATCGGAAGAGGTTCTCTTAAAATCGTTGAAACATTTTTTGTCTTATTACAATCTGATTATAATTGTAGTGCAGATATATTTACTCGACCTCGTGTCTGCTACTCTAGTGGTGAGATGTTCCGACGTCCCTTTGATATGCTGTCTACCCCTCTTCTATTTAATGTTTTTTACTGACTCATGTGGAATATAAATAATACAGGGTGTCAATTTTAAAACTTACAATGTAAGTACCTCGAGAACGAAAAGAGATTTCAAAAAAATTTCAAAACCGTTTCTAGGGTAGAGAGGGGGAACTAAAATGACATGAGAGAGAACGCACCCCCCATCAACCCCCTATGCCCCACCTACAAAAATTTAAATGTCAGCCCCCTACTTGTGATACGTCGTTAGAAAGCCCGTAGAAAATGCTTTCCAACGGTCTATGTCATAATTATACAGGGTGTAACAATAAAGCAGATACATTTATTTGACAACAAAATGAAAAAGTGTTAAATGTCGACCTACAAAAATGTTAATTAATTTAGTAAATGTTCAAAATGGTTTCCATTGTTTTGTAAACAATAGTACAACATATTTTTAAACTCCATACGAACGTTGGCAAATGCTGCTCTAGTAATATCACGTAATTCTTCGTCGTAAATCGTCGATTGAGGTTGGTTTAGTTTTATGAACAACCGACTTAAGGTGACCCCATAGAAAAAAATCAGGTGGCGGTAAGTCTGGTGACCTAGGTGGCCACTCAATGGGTTTTCTCTTTCCAATCCATCTGTTTGGATCATTATTGTCTAACCAGTCCCTAACTGCTACTGCGTAATGGGGAGGTGCTCCGTCTTGCTGGAAGTACAACAAATTTTCATCTAGAGCTGGATTGCCATCGCCGTCCTGTTGGTTCTCTAATTCATGAACAATTAAGGGCTCAATAGTGTTCTCCAGCATATCGAGGTACATTTCACCGTTTAAATTTCCCGGTAAAAACAAGGGACCAATCACGGAATCTCCTAATACCCCTGTCCAAACATTTAGTTTCTCAGGATACTGAGTGTGGTTTTCTCTAAGCAGATGTGGATTTTCATCATTCCAATAACGACAGTTTTGTTTATTTTCATTACCATTTAGATAAAATGTGTAAAACAAATACTTTTTAAAAGTCTAGGTTCATTCTTAATTCTTTCAGGCCTAATTTCACAAAACTGAATTCTTAGATCTGGATCGTCATCGGACAATTCTTGAAGACATTGCATTTTATAGGGGTGAAATTTATGAAGCTTAAAAACTTCCCGTACCGACTAATGTGATAGTCCTGTTATTGCAGAGACGTGACGAGGTCCAAGGACTTCAATTTGAGTTGCTTCATCGAGTACTCTTGCGGCATTCCTTCTTCTATTTGCCACTGAACCCGTCTCTCTAAATTTTGCGAATAAATCACGGAAATACACGTAACTTACATGTTTTCCAGGATGTATTTCATTAAACACGTTAGCTGTCTGTAAATAACTTTCGTTCTAGGAGCCAAATATTAAAATTATCTCCACTCGTTCAGGTATACTGTAAACCATCGTGATCATTGTAGTTAAATTAACGTACAAAACGTACCAAAATATTTCCGGACCAAACGTACAAATAATCAATCTATCACAAATGACGATGTCATTAAGGTGAGTATCAAATAAACCAATAATTTGAGTTCAGAAAGGAAATGCAGAACAGAATAACAAAATGTGTTTTTTAAAAAATACAAAGCAAACAAGTTTTTTTTTTTAATACAATTAATAGGACATTTAACACTTGCACTTTCAAAGCGAAGTAAAGTTTGGCAAACATAACTGAAGCTATGAAAGGAATGCGGTCGAAAACATTCGATATTGCCACGTTTAACTATGAAAAAGCTAAAGTGCTAAGTGTGTAGTGATAATAATTAGAAAATGGACTTTTTATTATTAACAATATGTCAATAATGATTAAACGTTAGTTCTTTAATGTACTTGTTTCATTGGATTTTGTCTATCAACATTATTTTTTCAATTTCTGAATATTAAAAGATGAACACTTTTCCAAATATGTTATGGGTTTCCTTCAAGCCGGCCCCCTGAATTAACTCTAGTGGTGAATATTTATCGAAATTCCGTTGCTAAGTAACCACCTGACTTCCTATTGGCAAGCACGTGCGTGTTCTTCCCTGTCACTTCGACAATTGACTAACATTGATTATCCAGTGGCGTTTAAATAATTGTCAGTATTTACCTTTGTATTTTCAGTTTTACTTGGTATCTTATTATTTCGTAAGTATATTGAATTCAAGTACGATTTTTAAAATTATTTGTTTTTAACAAATACCTACCGTGTTTGGAAAATACCTTACTTTTAAAGCAAAGCATAAATCAGTTTCTATATACATATAATTATTATATAATAATAATTATTATTTTTAATACTTTTATAAAATAGGTACCGTACGCCATTGGTACGTTTATGACAGATATTGGCCATGTTTCTTCACCCTTTACCGATGCCGCGTAGCTTCAGATAGACTTGCCAAACTATATCGTTCCACAAATAATTGTTATTTTTGTTGTCAAATAAATTTTGTTACAACCTGTATAATTATGACTTAGACCGTTGGAAAGCATTTTCTACGGGCTTTCTAATGACGTTTCACAAGTAGGGGGTTGCCATTTGAATTTTTGTATTGTGATATAATCGAAATTCTACGTTTGCCAAAATATCGAAATCAAGTTTGTTAGAAAATTATATGTGATAACAGATATTTTGAAGTTATTATTCGAACAAGGCTTTATCGTCTACATTTTACAAGCAAATACTAGGAGACAAAAAAGTTTCATAACAAATGTTGCATTCCGGTGGCGTTCTATTTTTGGTTACACTTCATGCTCCAAAAAAGTTGGGGTATCAAATGGGTTGTCACCCACTTCAAAAACCCACAAAAAGTGAGAAAAAATCATTGCTGCTGTCCAGGTTCCATTTCCTATTGTAGTTTAGTACGCCATAATAAAATTGGATGAGAAAATATTGGGGGGGTTTAAGAGCAATGTTAAAAAAATTGATTTGAATTATTAACGCATTATTTCTTTTTTTGTGCTCTTTTGTACATAGGTACGTAATGTTCAATCGACCTATTTTTGACCCTATATTGAGTAGTATGACTAATTTTATTGTTACACCCTTCATAACAGGGTTCCATTAAGAATTATCCATATAATAACTGGAAAAACTTTAGGACATAATCTTCTTCTTCACCTTCCACTATTTTTTGTTCATACGTGGCCCAGCAGTTTACTTATATTATGATACTTTAAATGGTGGTAAAATATAGTTTTCCTTTTTCACCAAAGGCGTGAGGTAGGGATATAATAAAAATTATAGCTTTGAAATTTGACTAACTTGAAAGTTTGATGAACATCAATATGAATCATATTAACCGAAACGAATAAATTTTATAACCAAATTAGTGAAATCGTATTGACTCGTGCCGAATAAGCATTAAAACAATCCATTTTTATACGTAAACTTGAAAACTACTCACTCTATCGCATGAAAACAAGAGGATGATTTTTACGTAAAAAGTAACGGAATATAAAAAACATGCTGTAATGATGAAATGATGTAATTTTTTATAAAAGTGTTTTCGGTTAAATCTTCATAATATGTTGTGCTAAGGGTTTTTCAGTTACCATATGGGCAATTTTTAATGAAACACCCTGGATATTACTCGACCAAATTACAATTATAATTATGTTGTGGAATTTGTTGATTACTGGTTTTATTTCATAATCACAGATATTTATATATTAAATGTACTCCACTAAAATTTGCGGCACTAGTTCCATATGGTTATTGATTCCAAAACTATGATAAAATAGTGTATAGTTAGTGTAACTTTTCTCCACTCTCTCCTACTTTAAACAACGAACCATACCCACTATTATCGCTACTTACACGTATTATGTTGCATGATAATAATTTTGTTACGCTAATAAACAATGCAGAGGAACATATTTTATACACATTATCTTGCGTTATCTGGTAATACGTGAAAATTTTTGATAGC
The DNA here is from genome assembly GCA_947563755.1 of Lochmaea crataegi. Taxonomy (NCBI): domain Eukaryota; kingdom Metazoa; phylum Arthropoda; class Insecta; order Coleoptera; family Chrysomelidae; genus Lochmaea; species Lochmaea crataegi. The sequence continues at coordinate 27,925,405 of OX387430.1, forward strand.
ATTCAATTAATTGGTATTTGCATCGGACGGTATCTGTTAACATAAATTTATAGGTTTCGCATTGGTTATCGCGTGTTGTAATCCTTTATACACTAAATTACATGGAGTTTTATTAGAACTAGTTACTGAAACATAAATGGGCTACTAAATTGTTGGAAGTAGTCACATTTATAACGTAGTAAAAGTGTGGGAAGCACCGAAGTAATGGATCTTTAAATTAATTGTTATTATTTATGCGTTAAATTAATATTTATAATTAACCGCACCGTTATATACGAAGCGGTAATAATAAAATGATTGATCACAACTCTTACAAGGTACCTACTGACACAAACATTTAAAAATAAATGATTTTTTATTTGTAGTAATGCTACAGTCTCTTGTAAGTGGATCATTTTTTAATACATTTTCATAGAAATAATATAAACAGAGTAGTAAAATCTATAGTCCCCAGGACTGGGAATAAAAAGATAATTAAAAAGGTAATTATATTTCTCACTATCTTTCATATCGTAGACAGCGAAAGTATTACTTAAGGACGGGACCTCATAACCGCATCGCGCCAGATCTGAGTGTTTGTGGAATAAATTATTTCCACTAGGATTATCATCAAAAACTCTCCGTGTTATGAAAATGCTTTACATGCATGCAACAGTACAAATAAGGGGTATCTGTATCTGTAGAGTGGGGAGGGTGAGTTTAGGCCCACAGCACACATGTGACCCATTGTACATCCTCCCGAGGAGTTGTCCTCCTAGGTCATCGTCCATCCTGTCCTTTTCAGGAAGGTGGACAGGTCACTAGGAGACATCTCCTTTATATCGGCAGGTGTAGGCTAAGACTCACCGAACACACACTCTCTTATTGACGATAACTCCGGGCACTCACATAAGACATGCCTGACAGTTTCATCTTCTTATTCACTCATTCTGCATAGAGGTGTGTCCACTAGCCGCATAGTATGGAGGTGTTTCCTTAGTTGACAGTGGCCAGTCAGAAATCCTACTAGGAGCGTAGGTTTTTCCTGGTCATCGCCAAATATTTCTTCGGCGACAGCATCCCAGGGTCGCCCAATGAGATCCTGGCAAGACTGCATCCTTTGATTCCATCCCATCTCTTTAGGGATTGAGCATGGGTGTAACGCTTGTCTAGTTCCGCAATTGTCGAAGTCGTCAGGCCGTAGGTGTCACTGGGTCCTAAAATTTTTAGTCCAGCCACTTCCCTGGCTAAAGAATCGGCAATGCGATTACCTTTACTCCTGTCGTGCCCTTTAACCCAACTCAGGATAATATTGTTATCTACCGAGGCGTTAGCTAAATCTTGGTGGCACTCTAATACTAGCCCTGATGTAACACGTTGTGGTTAATAGGGCTTGTCTGCTGTCAGTGAAGATTGTTATGTTTTTGCCAGAAAATGTCTGTTTATTAATAATCGCCTATCATGGTCAAAAGCAGGTCAAATTTTATAGCAATGTTGCCGATATATTATTTGAATCGTAAATATTTTTATAAAAATTGAAACATATATCTGTATGAGATTTGAAAAATGTCATCATATTTTCTTAGTTTAAATCTCTTAAGCTTTTGATCATGGCTAATGTAATCTCAACGATAGTAGAAAGTATGACGTGCTGACACTTAACCTAACGTAACATAACCTAACCTAACCTTTTTTTTTGGTGAGGTGGTTGAAATGCATTTACGCACGTGTAGTGGAACCAAATGCCCGGAGCCATTTGCGACCACTACACAGTGTGGGACTCGCCTTACAGCCCTACCCACTAAACATTCCACCTCCTTTCCAAACAGTGCCCTATTGCTAGCTTTCGTCAGGTACACTGTTGGTAGCCTAATTTCCTCTACCCTCTTCCTCTTTGGTTCTTACAATGTCAGTAATGTACTTTAAAATCTTTTGATAGTTTTCCTTGCTCTCCATCATTTTCCCTATTACATTCTCTTCTGTGAGAGTGTCCCCGATGTCTACTTCCAAGTATACTTTTTTCTGGTTAAATCTACCACATTAAAAATAGAGTGTCTTGCACTATCCTCCCTGTTACAATCGCTGCAATCATTACTGTCTCTTTTCCCTATTCTTTTTAGATATGAGTTGAAGGACCCGTGTCCTGTTAAGAATTGGGAAAACCAATAATTTATCGGCCTGTGCTTGCAGTTCACCCATTCTTTGACTGACGGGATCAGCACTTGTTGTATTGCTTTCCCATTACCTCTGCCACTCTTCTATGGTCCTATCTCTCTGCTCTTTTTTCTGTTGGTCCGTGGTGGCACACAGAACATATGGGTCTATATGAGCTTGGACTGTCCTCTGGTTTCCCGGATTTCCAGATCAGCACCAACTTTGCCTTCTTCCACCTCTTGGGAAAGGTCTGCCCTCTCAATTGCTGATTCATCAGCTGTCTTACTTCTTCAGTTTTCCTTTACTACGGGGAAGAAATGTCTAGCAATCTCCCCTTTCCTTTATGGCGTTAAATTATACGTCAGCATAACATTTGCTTGATCACAATAGCATATCCCTGTCCCCATATTTCTTCCTCGAGGTCTGTACACAATTTTTCCCAGAATTTTCTTTTTGTACAATTTATGAGTCGCTTCAAATTTTCTTTTCCTCCCTTACCTCTCCTTTTAGCTCTTCTAGAGCTGGGACATTGTCCTTTCGTTCCCCTCTTCCGGTGATTCGTCTCCTCAGTCTTATGCATTGTTTTTTTGCTTCTGCTATTTCATTCGTCCACCAGTAGGGTACCTTCCAACCTATAATGGAATTTTTGGCCCCCGTAGAGCTGCATGTTACGTCTATATGGCTCACTGAGCTATTCCTCACAAAAGTCGGGCAACCATCGCATCGTTTACAGCAATCAGGTCAAGGGTGGCCATCCAATCTGCCCACACATGTCCTCTTGCGTCCGCTGTGGGTGATCCCCATAGCGGCGATTTTGAGTTAATGTCCCCTACTATGATATAATTTTTGTTTCGCATTTTTGTTGCCTCCGTCATAATTTCTTCGGTTGTTTTTTCATAATCCTCCAAACTTATGTTGGGAGAAGTATAGCATGCTATCAATTGGATTTCCTTAATTTCTATTATTACAAAACCATCCCTCTTGCGCACTCGCGTTATTCCACAATTTCTGTTTGTTATATGTATTGCAACATCTCTTCTATTGTCGGCAACCCACCCTTGGCTTTGACTTATTGTTTTATTTGGTTCGGAGACAATCATCAGATCCACATCGAGCCTCCTCGCAACTTCGTAAGAGACATCATGTGCGGCCCTGCTCCTACCCAAGTTTAGTTGTAGAATCTTCATACTGCTTAAATGTATATATATATGTGTAAATTTGTATAAATAAAATATGTATAAATAAAATATGGATAAACTTTCGGTATGTACAAATAAAATGTGCTAGATGTTAAATTATGTCCAAAAGGACACCGTCGTTTCGGCGGCTACCAAGGTAATCTGGTCCTCCCCGTCGTTGTCTTTTTTATTTACATCGTTCGCCTGCGGAATATTGTCCTGGACTTCCATTTCTCGAATGGTTTCTTGTGCATTTGCCAAAACTTTGTCAAACTCATTCCAATACAGATCCGGCGGGTTCTCTGCTATTGTTTCTGTGGTCATTTCGACCTCTTCTGCTGGGGTCTTTTTGTGACCAGTATTGGCGGTATCATTTCTTTGTCAGTTGTTCTTTTGGCTCGTTCACTTGCAAGGATTGCCCTCTGTTGACCCCTGACCTTATTAAGGGCTTTCTTAAATTGTGGACATTTGATGCTGCCGTATCTGCGGATATAGTCCTCAACACATATCATGCACCTTTCTGCGTTTCGACATTCCCTTGCTGTGTGTTCTACATCCCTACATTTGTAGCGGAGGTTTCCCTTCACCTTGGTGTCCTTGGTGTCATGGTCATATCCCCAGCACCTCTTACAGTTTGCGACACTAATTCTTTTCTCTATTGAACATCTTACGAGGCCTATCTTGATGTATCTTCCCCCGGTCAGCTTCTCTGCATCTATTTTATTGACAGTCACTGTAACCGCCAGCGTGTTGTTTGCTTGTGGTCTATTTCCATTGTCCCATACCCCCAATGTCTGTGTAAGAGACTTTACCACTTCTTCCTTTGTAGTTTCAATGTCCATGCCTCTTATATGCAATGTTTCCTTATCGTTATCATGCCCTTACTGCCTCACCTTCATGTCCGCCCCCGACGCCTTCAGGAGCGTTTTCAGGATGCTCATTTGTTCCTCGTCCTTATCAACCGTAATCAACAGTTTACCATCCCTTGTACTGCGTATTGTCCTAATTATATCACTCGATCCTGGATCCGTGGTCTTTACAGCCTTCTTGACTGTTGTGAGGATGTCCTTGAAACTCTTGTTGCCCTGGTTAACCACTATTCCGTAGGAATTCCTTTCTTTTCAGACCGTGTCCGCCATGCTTTCTGGGACATAGATTTTCATCTTAATTGTGGTTCCGTATAGGATATACTCCAACATTTTCCTCGGGGTGTCGTTTGACACTACATTTACCTGCTGTATTAGTACCAAGTTTTCCGCTGCCACTTCCTCTTTATTCCTATTGACTTATTTCCATAAATTTTGTGTTGTGTCATCCGAGATAGCTTTAATGATGCGGCTAGTATATTCTTCAGTGACTCTATTTGTTTTAATTTTGGTGTATGTCGAAATCCTCTTCCATATCTTTTAGCTGTGGGAATTTTCCCATGTAGATGCCAGTTGGACCGCTCTTTAGGTCTTCGTCTGTTTTCAGTAACAGTACCTTCATGATGTTTGTGTGTTCCCCGAGTGGGTGTTTATGCGTTATTTCGGCATGCTTGTATACGTGTTCTGCCCACTTCAGGTTACAGATACCTTCGAGGTCCTCTAGCGTTTTCATTGTTTCATGTCCTTCCAAGCTATCCAGAATTCCTTCCACTACAGTTTGTGTGCCTATGTCTCTTTTGCCATTGCTCTGGGTTTGACACTCAACGTCTATCGTGATCTTTTCCACTGGCTCCCACCTATTTTTGTCCAGCCATTTTCTTATGGAGACCCTATTCAGTAACTCGATCCCTTTTTTTAAATTTATCACTGAGTCTTTAATCCCCTTTAACGTGTTTGGGCATGCCTTGATATGTTTCTCCGTTTCCTCCCTATGTCGATTTAAGTCTCTCAATTGCTTCATTGATCGTGAAAACTTCTGAGCTTGCTATCCTTTTGTATGGTTAATCGTCTACAATGATCGAGGTGTCTATCAATTGCCTTTTTGCTTTTCTTTGCTCAGTATTGAGCGAGTTACATCTCTGCAAAGTGCTCAACGTGTTAAGTCTGCTATGCTTAAGTGTGATTTTGCTTGTTTCTTCTTTGTCTGTTTGCACTCCTAGTTGTCTACCTTCCCAAGTTAAATCAACTGTCTGTGTGCGTGGTTTTGGTTTTTTTTCATCCATATCTTTCCCACGAGTTGGGACGAAAATAAGTCTAGCGAGGCAGTGCGCCCTTACCCCGTTATGGCTAATTGCAATAGAGTTTCGCCAAGTACTCCAAGGGGATCGTTTGTGGTACTCAAACCCTCGCACCTTCCATACCCTCAGCACGATGCCTTACACCTTAGTAATGGGGATTGTTTATCGAAGTTAACTCCTCTACGCATTTTTCACGGTTGCCTCCGGACGCAGTAGCCACCGTTGCTCCACTCACCCAACATAGCTGCATTCCCTATGCTGTTGGTTTTTTTTTCGAGGTTTGCTCCTCTATTCCTTTTGCTCCGCGGGCAATTATCGGGATTCCCATGATGGATCCTTATTCATTGCCCATCCAGAAGGTTGGTCTGTCATGAGACCCTTACAGCGCTCAAAAGCACCGGGCCCTTACAACGTTGAAAAACGCACGGGACACTTTGGCGCTGAAAAGCACGAGTCTCTTGACTGACCACTCCCCCTGGAGACACCCTATGAGCCATTGGGACGCGCCGTGTCGGGTGGTAAACCCCCTCCCCGAAAACTTGCATGAGAGATTAGGGGTGTATCACTTCCAGCCTCTCTCATCCAACTCTCCGAGGCACGGAACCTAACCTAACCTAACCTTTTTTGTGGGGAATCTTCAACTAGACTAACAGTTGGATAATCCAACCAGTGTGGGTTTCCAGTCCAACCGGTACGGCACCAGGAGCATATCTCGGAAGATATGCACCCGTTGCCGCCTCGGAAAAGCCAGCATCACCACTAAACCTCACTCCCCTCACCTCGAGCTCTGGAACCACCCTATTGGGCATTACTTCAGCGCTCGAGTGGGTCTTCTTCTTTCTGGCGTACACTTTCTTCTCGTATCCAGTACTAGATAAATAATTTTAAAAAGAAATAATGCTAGATGTATAACTAAAAAGGTATTATTAAATAGGCTAAAATATTGTTAAAATAAATAAATGTGTAGAGATAAAATGAATAAAAAATATACAGATGTGTAAAATAAATAAATAAATAAATAAATATATGTATTTATACGTATATCTGTCCCTCCCTCCTAGTTACTTATTTCACCCTCCCTCCTTTCTCTGTCCTGCGCAGCTCTTTCCTCTATCTCCTTTTTGCTCATAACTGTCCGAATATATCTCCTCACTGTCTCCCATATTTCAGATGTCTCCAACAAAGATCCTACCATATTTCCCACCCCTAATGACACTCCCAGCTCTCCCTCCACCTCCATCCTCTCCTTGTGAGACATCGTCTCTATCTCCACAATAAATACACTGCTCATCGTTAGCTCTGCCTATTCTGTGAGTATAGACCCTAAAAGACCCGTGCCCCGATAAGACCTGCGTTGTGAAGTAATCAATTACCCGATGTTTGTACTTCAGCCATTCTTCCAAATCCGGTATAATTTTTCGAGTCCACTCTCCCTTAATCTTTCCAACCACATCGCCTGTATTTCCCTCGCTATCAAGGTTTTATTTTCCCTACCCCTGTTCCACATTTGTGTCCTCTCCTCGACCAACAAGTCGATTGGTGGTAGACCCGTTATAATCTGAATTGCGTCGTTTGATATAGTTCTATACCCCGACGCAATTCTCAACAACATTACCCTTTGTACCCGCATCATGTCATCCCTATATTTTTTAACCCTCATTGCCCCCCGCCATATCGGAGCACCATACAGCAATATGGACTTAACTACCCCCCAAAAGATCATTCTTTTTGCATCCCTTGGGCCTCCAATATTTGGGAGTATCCTACACAACGCTGCCGCTCTAGCTCCCGCCTTCTTCACTACCTCCCTAATATGGGGGCCAAAAGACATACCCCTGTTAAGCCAGATGCACAGATATTTGCACTCCTTACTAGGTTGTATGGCATACCTCCCCATTTCAAAATATGTGTCCCTTCCTCTGGGCCCATACAGAACTAATGCCGATGCTTTTTCTGGTGCTAACTCCATCCCTTTTTCCCTCATCAATCTTCTAATCTCCCACATTGCCTCATTTACCCTTATCTCCAGGTGAACCCTGTTTGTAGCCGTTGCTACTATCGAATATATTATTCACTATATTGCTATAAAACTGTATTAGACGCAGTTTCGGAAATAAAATTTAGTATCAATTACGATATCAGAATAAACATGACAACAGTGCCCGCTTTTATTTAATTATCTACCAGTTTTAGACACAATATTAAATTTCTTGACGGGATACAACTCAGCGGTGAGACGGATGCAAGTCAGCGGTCAAAAGTTTGGCCTGCTCAAATGGGATGCAACTCACCGGTCCCGATATTTTCCATCCAGCACTGATTTATACGATTTAAACAATCGATTTTTGAATAGTTCCAAAATATTTGAACCATTAAGTATTTTTAAATAGGCTAACAAATGTAATGCTTTATAATAGGATATAGTGCCTAATCTTTATAATTTTTTGTATATTATTTATTTTCGGTTGAAAAATGATAAAAATGTTCACTTGCCACGAAAAAAACCTTTCAAATTTTGTTTCGTATACATACCTTTTGAATTATTGTGATTATATGAAAATGAAAAACTGGTACTGGAATGATCTTTTAATGTAAAAATGACAACTATATAACTGTCTTATTTGACAACATGAAAATACAAGTGAATGTTACAAACTTAAACAAAACAATACCTGCAGACAACGCTTTACTCTACTCCCACTTTTTGTTACAAGTCAATGTCAACATTCACTTTGACAATACATTCAACATTTGACAAAAAATGTTGATGTTTCAATTTTGATAATGCCTTTGTCATGATATCGGCTGCCTGGTCATCTGTTTGAACATATTGTAATTCAAAAAATTCATCTTTGAATTTCTCTCGGATAAAATGGTAACGTACGTCAAGATCTCTTATGAAACTCTGGATTCTTCACAAGTCGTATTGCGCTTTGATTATCCATAAATAAAACTGGTACATCCAATTTAACTTGTCGAAGATCACATAAGAGATTCTTCAACCAGACAAGTTCTTTTATAGCTTGTGACGCTGCCACATACTCGGATTCTGTTGTGGATAGTGCGACGGATTTTTGTCGTTCTGATCCCCAGCTAATTGCACTTCCTCCAAGCATGAAAACATAACCTGATGTTGATCTTCGTGTTTGCGTGTCTCCAGCATAGTCGGCATCACTATACCCGCAAAAGTCTAAATTATTTCCGCTTACGAAACGTATTCCTTTGTTCATTGTACCTTTGATATATTTCATAATGTGTTTTACTGCATTCACATGTGCAGTAGCTGGTTTTTCCAAATATCGACTGACACTTCCAATTGCGAAACTAATATCTGGTCTGGTTGCAACGGCCAGATACATCAAGCTCCCGACTGCCTCTCGATAAGGAAAATCGATTTTTTTATCAGCTTCAAAATCTCCGAGGTTTTGTGAACTAGCTAATGGAGTTGTCACTGTCTTACAATATGTCATATCAAAACGATCAAGAACCTTTCTTGCATATCCTTGTTGATGAACATGAATCGATCCATCCAAAAGCTGATCAATTTCGAGTCCCAAAAAACATTTCAGCTCAAAAATTTTGATCTCAAATTCTCTCTGTAAGTGTCTAATGACCGGCTTAATGGCTTCTTGTTCTTCTGCTGCAATCAATCCATCGTCAACGTAAATTGCCAAAATTAACATTCCATCTTTTCCGTTGCTAACAAAAACGCATGGATCGGATCCACTCTCTTTGAAACCAAAACTGTTAAGGAAAGAAGTAAGCTTCTTATTCCAACAGCGCGAAGCCTGCTTCAAACCATATAAACTTTTGTATAGTTTACACACTCGGCCACTGTTGTCATTATATCCAATTGGCTGGCTCATATAAACATTTTCTTCTAAATCGCCATTTAGAAAAGCTGTTCTCACATCAAACTGTTTTAGTCTCATACGCTTTGCCGCAGCCAATGCTAGGATCGCTCTGATTGATGTAAACTTCACCACTGGACTAAATGTTTCCTGGTAATCGATTCCGTACTCTTGTGTAGAGCCTCGTACTTACCAATCGTGCCTTATACCGATTAACACTCCCATCCGGATTTTCTTTGACCTTGTAGACCCAGCGATTGTCAATCACTTTTTGATCAACTGGCGCATCGACCAAAATCCAAGTATGATTTTTCATAAGTGAATCGTACTCTTCATCCATTGCTCTCTCCCACTGCTTGTAATCAATCGACTGAATTGCCTGCTCATACGTTCTTGGCTCATCACTGACTGCCAACATTGCAGAATGTTCACCAGTTACCAGATGTGTTAATGTGTTACGATCACGTAGACGCCTATTGACAATATTTCTGCTATCAAGATCGCAGGTCATACCACGATTTTTCTGTTGATCTAGTGACGCACATTCATTTGTGTCCTTATCTTCGTCATTTTCATTTTCTGCACCTTTGTCAATACCATAATTGTCTTCGTTTTCGTTATTTTCATTCTTACTGACTACACTAGCATTTTCTTCAACACAAATATCGAGTGTTCCCATTGAATTTTCTAACAAAAAAACGACGTCTCGTGATATCTCGATTTTACTAGTTTTCGAATTCCAAACTCGATATCCCTTTGAATTATTGTCATAACCAACAAACATACATTTTTCTGCCTTCGCGTCGAGCTTCTGACGTTTTTCTTTTGGAATGTGAATAAATACTTCCGAACCAAAAATCCGTAAATGGTCTAGCTTCGCCTCCTTGTTATGCCATAATTCATACGGTGATTTGTTGTCAACTGTGCTTGTTCCAGTTTGATTTAGCACATGAACTGCTGTATTTACTGCTTTCGCCCAGAATTTCCTATCAATCTTCTTTGCCTCAAGCATTGTCCTTGCTGATTCAACGATAGTTCGTATTTCCCTTTCTGCACAACCATTCTGCTCTGGTGTATATGGCACAGTTCGTTGATGATGAATTCCAGCTGCTTCAAAGAAAACTTTCAGCTTTTCATTGACAAACTCTGTGCCGTTGTCAGATCTGATATTGCGAACCTTGTGACCATGCTTCTGCTGAATCAGTTTAACACATTTTTCGATAATACTCGCTACTTCTGATTTTTGTTTCATGAAATATACGAAACGAAAATGAGAATAATCATCTTTGAGCAACAAAAAATATCTGGATCCACCAATTGAATTCGTCTGAAACGGACCACACACGTCAGTATGAATGATTTCGCCACACATCTTTGACTTTTCTTCGCGACTCTTGAAACTGCTTCGATGATGCTTTCCATAGACACAAGCTTCACATGCAAATTCCTCATCAATGAAATCTATACTCCGACTTAGTAGAAACTTCTTCACATGTGTCGAATTCTGATGTCCTAGACGTTCGTGCCATGAACGAAGTGTAGCGTTTCTGATTGCTACACTCGTTGTAGTTTCAATCTTTGATGGTTGTATTGTTCTGAACAACATTTGAAACAAACCTTTTCTGCGAATTCCCACTGCAACAATGTTTCCATCTTTCAGCAATTTGCAACCTTCGTTGTTCATGTTCAATTGATGCCCGCGATCTAACACCTTTCCCAATGAAAACAAATTTTTGTTAAGTTCCGGCACGAACAAGACTACCATGACTCGTTTGCGAATCCATTCATCTCCATTAAAAGCAAAAATGTTGATATCGCCTTTGCCCAGAGCCATTATCTTGTCACCATTACCAACTGTAATTGGTTCAGCTATTTCCGTATAGTTTTCGAACCATTCTCGGCGATGACTCATGTGATCAGTTGCACCTGAGTCCAAAATCCAAGTATCTTGGTCTCTATTTGTTGTTTTGTAACAAATAAAAGCATCATTTGAATTTTCTTCTTTTCTCCCATTGAAGTTAGTCTTCTTTTCCGAGCATTCCCTTTTCCAGTGGCCCTTTTTTCCACATTTGAAGCATTTGCCTTTCGGTTTGTCATTTTTATCTGTCGCTTTGTTATTATTCGATGAATTTCCTTTCTTGTAATTATTGATTTGTTTCTTCGAGAAGATTCTCTTAGCCATTAGCGCCTCTACTTCTTCAACTTGACCCTGCGACTTCAAACGAAGTTCTTCTGCCATCAAACGAGCCCGCAAATTTGCCAAAGTTTGACTATCTGCGTTTGCAGATTCCCATGCACTATGGAAATGATTAAACTCGGACGGTAGTGACATTAAAATCTTCGAAATTACCATGGACTCAGAAATAATTTCTTTTTGATCACGTAATTGCTGCACTATTTCCATTAATTTTGATAAAAATGTCGCAATGTCATCTTCCGGTTGTTTTGTGTAGCCATAATATTTTTGTTGTAAAAATAAAATATTTGCCTTTGATGTTTGCTCATACGTACTTTTGAGCGTCTCCCACATCTCTTGAGCTGTTTCACAATTCATAATCTGCAGTAATGCCTGTTTCATACAAGTCGTGGAAATTGCTCGTCTGGCCATAGCATCCGCCTTCTTCCAAGTCACAATTTCCTTCGCATAATTTGTACATTCAGATGTCGGTTTGACGTTTGTTCCATCGACGTAGTCAAAAAGATCGTTAGCTTCTAAAATCTGACGCATTTGAAACTTCCATGTTAGCCAGTTGCAGCCGCTTTCCAGCTTTTCAATATTAACGCGATCGCCTTCCATTTATTTTGTCTTTTAATAATTATCGGCTTCAAAACTTCAAAAATAAATTGCTTTCCAATTTTCCTTTTTTGAGTTCACAAATAATTCTTTCACAAAATAAATAACGATATTTACTGCAGTTAATCTTCCTTTACAATTTCACGTAATCTGGGCCCATAACCTTTTGAATTATTGTGATTATATGAAAATGAAAAACTGGTACTGGAATGATCTTTTAATGTAAAAAATGACAACTATATAACTGTCTTATTTGACAACATGAAAATACAAGTGAATGTTACAAACTTAAACAAAACAATACCTGCAGACAACGCTTTACTAAATTCAATACTACCACTCCAAAACTAATAATATCAAAAAATAAATGAATTTCGAAGCAAAACGAAACCAAAATAAGAAACTCAAATACAACAATTTTGAAAATTTTCAGCTTAACAACCAATTCTAAAGTACAGTATAAGCGATTGGATTGAAAAAGTATGAAAATCTCGGGAAAACATTATGTAGAAAACTTCGCAATTCTGCCTTATGACTCAGTATCTTTGATTCTTTGAATACTTTTTTGGCAAAGATAAAAAATAAAGCAGAAAAATCTATAACATTCGAAATAGAAATTGATAACCAATTTAATATTCGAACTAACTTCAAATCTAATACTGCAAGATCTATCCCAACAAAAACTGAACCAAAAAATTAAAAACAATGTTCTGAAAATTTTGTTACCAATGTTGAAAAGAGAAATTTCCAATAATGAATTAGCCCCGTTATCAAGAAAGTATCTGAAGTTTTAGCTCAGGTTTTCTTATGATTCATTGTTGGAATTGCTGCTAACCGATACTCACTTAAATACACAAAACTGACTAAGTCATTATTTTAAAACAAAGGAATTTGAACCCCCGACAAATAATACCTGATGTGTCTAGACTTCTTTCCTTACCTCACAATAGATCTGACCAAGTGACGACAATTAGACTTCGAATTGGACACACCAGCATAAGTCACCAATACCTAATATCTAAACAATCCTCTCCTTTGTGTAATCTGAGCCAGTGTGTAAAATCAGTGAAGCATAATATTAACAAACTGTCTGGAAATAATTAATAATTATAAGCTTCAGATCTTATTTTATATTTCTTCTATATGTATAACCCCAAATTGTCAAACTTCCAATGACCCAAGTGGTTGACGTTTATGTGGAAATAAAAAAGTTCAAAAAAATATGTCTCACAAAAAAATAACAACAAACGCGTTTCATCAGCAACACTTCTAAAATAATCGAAGAAATAAATTAAAAACGCTATCCTTAAAAAACCGTTCCTGGAACGTGCACTCCACTAGATTCCATTCCCACTAGACTATAATGCTATTGCATAAAGATGCACTTTATACAATGATAAATAATACTTTAAGAATACTTACTAAATCCCGAATTCAAACTACCAACTACTAACTACACTGTCTCACGTCGTTTTGGACACCCTATATATCTTTAAAGTAAATTTTTTCACATACAATAATTTGAAATAAATCTTTTACTTTCTTATTTCAGATACCCGGAATCCAAATTAGCGAAGCTTTTCAATGGTAGCATACCAATCGTCCTCGATTCACTTAAACAGCACTACTTTATAGACAGAGATGGTGGTATGTTTAGACACATTCTTAATTTTATGCGGAATGCTAGACTGCTTATTCCTGAAAACTTCCAAGATCTCGATTTACTATTAGAAGAAGCCAAATATTTTGATATAACACGTAAGTATTAACAAATTTTATTCCAATTTAACTTTTTTTATCCACAATCACATTATAATCGGAGTTTGATCCAAAGATGAAGCATATAAAGTACCACTTTATCCACTAGTGGAATAATGAAAAATACAATCACATCCCAAAATTTTTTAAATTAATTTCAATAATTTTTTCCGTTGCTGTTGCTGTCAGAGAGAAATATCAATGTCACTCTTTGATAAAATCTTATTCTAAGTGGCTGTGATTGTGGATAAAACGTTGTATTGCATTCGTGTTTTAGTTGCGTTTTATTCACTTAAGAAAATTATGACCTCGAGCTTCGCTCTCGGAATTAAACTTTCTTGCGTGGATGAAACACTATCTTAAACACAATAAATAACTATTGTCTATACTTCCCATTATCAATATTGATAAAGGATATAGAAGGCAAAGGATTATCATAATATCGGATAGTCAAGCAGCCATTGAAGCACTGAGCTCTTGTGCAATCAGTTCCAAAATGGTGTGGGAATGTCTAGGCAAACTGAATGAACTAGGCGAGAAGGAAATGAAATAGCAGATGAACTAGCAAAGAGGGGGACTGGAACACTCTTTTGGGGGCCGGAACCCTTTTGCGGTATCAGCTCCAATGTAATATTGGAAGAAATAGGCAAAGCCGAAAAAAAGAGAAGATCTGACCATTGGAAAGATCTAGTAGGACTTAGGCAATCAAAGATTCTTCTGGGTGACTACAACCTGTTGAGATCAAATGAATGCATAAGTCAAAGTAAAACTGCACTAAGAGTTTTAACAGGCATCCTTACGGGACATTGTCGCCTGAATGGGCACCTGAAAAAGCTCAAAATAGTGGAGGAAGAAGAATGTAGATTCTGTGGTATGGAAGAAGAAACTTCCATCCACATACTTGCGAACTGCACAGCAATTCAGAATCCTAGGGCACAACACCTTGGAGATTACTGGATAGAAGAGGGACATTTACCTAAGTTGAAGCCTGCAGGTATCCTAAAATTCCTCCGGGAAATAGGACTAAAGGAGCTACTAGTCTCTGAGACTTTCCTCAGGAACTAAGTAGAAGTAAGGGGGCACAATAGATCTTTTAGGTCTCAGTGAATGTCACCCCAATTTACATACATACATACATACTTCCCATTAAAAAAATTGGGGGGTTGCAATGGTCACTCGAAGGGGGTTGAAGGTAGGGATCACATTCTCGGGATTTTTCATAAAATGTACACTAACCGAAATAATGAATTCATTCTATTTGGCTTTTCCATACTGCAGAATATATCTAAGTTTTAAACCTATTTTCAGCTATGGTGAAACACCTTGAGCAATTAAAAAAGGAGCGAATAAAGAACGGAGTAATACTTCACAAACCTCAATCTTCCGGAGACGAAAGTAGTCAATATAATAAATCGACTGAAAATAACCGACTAGGTCAAGATTTGTACGAATGCGTAGCTCTACACGTAAGTCCGGATCTAGGAGAACGTATAATGTTATCAGGAGACAGATCACTACTTGATGAAGTGTTTCCAGAAACTAATCAAGCAGTAATGGATGCCAGATCCGGCGTTGCTTGGAACCAACAAGACGCTCATCATGTTATTAGGTTAGTATATGCTTAGATGGAAATGGTAAATTATATTTCTGGATTTTATTCATTGGTTCAATATCTTTCAAATTTTTATGTGTCCTTTCTTCTCATCCTAAAAAGTGGATTGAATAAGTAATGCTGATTGGATGAACAATACCGATTCTCTGGATAGCAAGATCGCTGAATTTGAATGAATTAGCATTTTTCTTGGGATTTTGCTATGTTGCAGATTGTTCGAAAGAGATAATAAGCAAGCTTATTTATCTGCGAATGAAGGCTCTTGTCCACTGTAGAGCTGAGTTGAAACTAGCTTCTAATTATAACTCAGATGCCACATAGAGATGCTTGGCTGTTTTATATAATAATTGAGATCTGCTTATTGGTGTATGATTTCCGGTTGTTTTCTATTGCACGTTCAGAAATTGTGAAAATTTCTGTCTAAAGCCTAATATGTAATTATTCCAGATTTCGTTCCTTCACCAGTTTTCGATCCGTCTGAAAACCAGATCAATTCTGCGAATACTATCGCCCCACTGTTCTATTATTGAATATCCAACTGCGAAGATCTCTGTAACCAGTGTTGCAAACTTGCGAACAAAATTCCGCATTTTTAAAGTGAAACTTTTAATACATCGCCTCACATTTTCTCGTCCATCTATCGCATGTCGCGTTTGACATACATCATTTTATGGTCTATATACAACATAAAAATATTATGTCTCTATTGCCGAGCGGTATATAGGTTTGGATGCCGAAAATTATGAATTGTAGGCATAGCGCTCGAATCATGGACACGGTGATAATTTTTTTATTTGTTATATTGTGACATTTTTATATGAATAACCATCAATATAGTTCCCATTAATCCGTAAACACACCTTTTAGTAAATCGAACTAAAAAGTAAAAAATATATGAAATAATTCTTTTTCATTTACCAGGTTTTTTAAAAAGTCAAAAATAATAATAAACGTGGGGTGCATGCGACACAGCAACTATCTACATTTTTATAGAACTGTTATTAATTTAAGATTAAAAACGCGATTTTAATCAAATTAAATTTTCAGTTAATTGCCTTCAATCCGGAAAAAAATTTTCACTGGCATCGTCGTTTCATGAAAAAATTAATTATCATTGTCAAATGCTTTTGGATCTATTATATACTGATAATACTATATCTTTTCAACGCGTATAAAATGATAACAGTTAAATAGATACTGCGGCTCTTTTTTTTTTCAGAGTGGATCCTTCTCGATTCACTGCACGTTTTAATAACATACAGAAGATGTTGTCGGCAGCGTTTTCTTCACTATATCTATTGCTCGCACCATAACTACCAGTTATTGTGAGTTTGCGACAAACACTTGTCAGTTATTATAAAGTATTATTTCCACCAAAAAACAGCAGGAGGATTTAAGAATACAATAGCGTAAGATACCGAGAATAAAATTTTGACCGAAAAGATAGGAGATAAATATAGAACATGGAATTAATACTTGAAATACAGTATTCGCATTTTTAAAGTGAAACTTTTAATACATCGCCTCACATTTTCTCGTCCATCTATCGCATGTCGCGTTTGACATACATCATTTTATGGTCTATATACAACATAAAAATATTATGTCTCTATTGCCGAGCGGTATATAGGTTTGGATGCCGAAAATTATGAATTGTAGGCATAGCGCTCGAATCATGGACACGGTGATAATTTTTTTATTTGTTATATTGTGACATTTTTATATGAATAACCATCAATATAGTTCCCATTAATCCGTAAACACACCTTTTAGTAAATCGAACTAAAAAGTAAAAAATATATGAAATAATTCTTTTTCATTTACCAGGTTTTTTAAAAAGTCAAAAATAATAATAAACGTGGGGTGCATGCGACACAGCAACTATCTACATTTTTATAGAACTGTTATTAATTTAAGATTAAAAACGCGATTTTAATCAAATTAAATTTTCAGTTAATTGCCTTCAATCCGGAAAAAAATTTTCACTGGCATCGTCGTTTCATGAAAAAATTAATTATCATTGTCAAATGCTTTTGGATCTATTATATACTGATAATACTATATCTTTTCAACGCGTATAAAATGATAACAGTTAAATAGATACTGCGGCTCTTTTTTTTTTCAGAGTGGATCCTTCTCGATTCACTGCACGTTTTAATAACATACAGAAGATGTTGTCGGCAGCGTTTTCTTCACTATATCTATTGCTCGCACCATAACTACCAGTTATTGTGAGTTTGCGACAAACACTTGTCAGTTATTATAAAGTATTATTTCCACCAAAAAACAGCAGGAGGATTTAAGAATACAATAGCGTAAGATACCGAGAATAAAATTTTGACCGAAAAGATAGGAGATAAATATAGAACATGGAATTAATACTTGAAATACAGTATTCGCCAGCTAACTTGATGTCCCAGAAATTACCAACTAAGAGAGACAGAGTAATAGTGCCCTGCCTACTCGGCTGCTATTGGTGGTAAAATTTGGACAAACGCCAATTGCATCGAAGATTTTCAGTAGCGTAGCGTCACACAGTTATTGTTTCTGCTTGTGTTTCTTTTATTCTCATTACTACCTGGAAGAAATTATTTAGTTTCTAACAAATTTTAATTATAGTCCGTCCGGAAATATAAGATCCTAACTTTATAATCTTCAATTTGATAAATAACATGTTATTTTAACCTTATTGTTAAAATATTATTTATGTACTCAGAATTCAGGTATAAAGCAGATCCGTTTCTATTAAAATCAATATACCAATAATTATAACAAAGAATTAAATATTATCTATTAAGTTAGGATCATATATTTCCGGACGGACTTTACTTTATTAATTGAACAAGTTGTGTTAGTTTGTAACAGAAAGCATATCGTCAGAACTTGCACGCTACTGTTTACAGTTATCGGATGGGCGGCGTCAATAGCTCCCTAGAAAGCATTTAGGACATCAAGTTAGCTGGCGAATACTGTAGGAAAAGGTAAAGTAAAAAAAATTAAGAATAGTGAATACAATGGTTGGGAGGGCAGGTAGACAATATATTCAATGATTGAATGGAACCCTTATTATAAACTATAGAGAGGAATACCTTAGACAACGTGGTTACAGGAGGTGATAAAAGACCTTAATATTATAGGAATAAGGCAGTAGATGGAAAAATAAAGTACAGGAAGAAAATGTCAGAAAGAAAAGCGAGACTTGAAAATAGGGACAGTTGATGATGCTTCCGCTCCCCATTACTATTAAATAAACAGGAGAAGAGATATCAGAGATAATACAACAACAAAAAAATGGTAAATCACCTGGAGCTAGAACTGATAAAGTATGGCGGAGACTTATTAACAAAAAGAATCTACCAATTAATAGCCAACAAGAGTCAATACCAGAAGCTTGGGAAACTGCAATAGTAGTTAGTACCAATTTACAAAAAAGGAAAAAAAGACGAATGTGGGAACTATAGAGGGATTGCATTACTGGAGACAGCTTATAAAAGTGTGGCAAAATGTGTAGAAATTAGACTGAAGGGACGTGGAGACTACCAAGGTGGTTCCAGAGTAGGAAGATCAGTGACAGACCATCTATTCACTTTGAAGCAAGCACAAAAAATGGGATACGAAATACAAATATATGCAATTTTTATTGACTTCCAAAAGGCATATGACAATGTTAATAGAAACCATCCATACAAGATTATGAACAACCTCAACATACGGAAAAAAACTGATAAATATCACTTAAATGACTCTCGAATCGAATATTAAAGTTAACCAAAAGTTATCAAACAGTTTTGAGACAAACTAAAACAAGGAGATCCTTTGTCCACTACGTTGTTCAATATGATAGTAGAAAGGATAGTGCGAAGAAGTGGAATAAACAGCTCGGGGACACTGAAAACAAAAACGACACAATTGCTGGCCTATGCAGACGATGCAGTAATATTATCAACATCATAAAAACAACTGAAAAGAGTATGCAAAGCTTTCGTAGAGACGGCAGAGTAGAGAGCTTGAGAGTTTATGCAGAGAAGTCAAAATTTTTGATGATGAGAACAAGTACAAAGCAATCTATGTACAGTTATTAAGGAAGATGACAATGAGGAGATGAACATAGAAACAATACTAACAAAAGGAAATAAACAGACAGGAGCCCTAAATAAAATGATAATTTCAAAGAAAGTATCTAGAAAAACCAAGCCACATCTATACAATACAGTTATTAGACCAACGGCACTATACGGACGTGAAAGATGGAGGAAAATAAAATAAACATATGGGAAAGAAAAATACTAAGAACGATATTAGGAGGGAAAAAAGAAGAAGGGGTATGGAAAAGAAGAACAAACCAAGAAATAAGAGTGGTGAAATGGGAGAAATGGAGAACAATAAATGAGAAGTGTAATAAAAGCAAAAAAACTTGAATAGCTAGGTTATATGCAGCGGATGCCAGACACCAGAATGACAAAAAAAGGTAGATATAGACATAGAAGGTACGCGAAAACGAGAAAGACCTAAAAAAGGGGGGAGTACCGCACTGAAAGGCGAAAGCAAGTGACAGGAAACAATCGAAGAAAATGATCACAAAGCTATGGGCATCAAAGGCCTGTTTGTAGGATTATATATAAACAAGCAAGAAGCAACACTTTAATTTAAATTTCGCCTAAGTTAAAAAACAATAGGTAAAATTTACAACGATCTGTTCATTATCATGTACAATCTTGAAGAAGAAAAAATGACGAAATTGTATTAAATGAATAATACAGTATTACAAGGCCCACATTTCAATTTAATGAAATTAACAATTACGTCACCACGTCAAAACTGTTGATAGCACGGATCGGGGGTTCGGACCATAAAATAGTTGTAGACCATAGGCTCCACGGATCTACCTACCCCGTAACCTATACAGGTACAACCCAATTTCCTGTTAATATTTAAATCTAAGTACCTGTATAGAATAAAATTTGAAGTAGTTAGTATTCGGCAACTAGCCAGTAACGACTATTCGTCTAATTAAGATGGTTTCAAGTTCAAGTTTTTCTCCAATTCCTATTCAACGAGTTAGCAAATTCATATTCTTTGCGGGAAAAAACATTAATCCTTAAGGTTCATGATGCTCTTGTACACCAAAACCCCACAAGTTCTGTTCGCGACATAATTACGAACTGTGCCAATATTATAGGGGTAGGAGAATCAACGATTTGTAGATTTTTACGTGAGAGAAAATGCCGGAACCTCAGTGAACCTATTCCTCACCCGGGGAAGAAACCATTAGAAATTGACGACGATGTTAAAAACAGTGTTCGTAGAATAGTTCATGGTATGTATTTCGCAAAAGAAATACCAACATTGGACAAGATTGTGCAAACCGCTCAGAATGACGAAAACCTGCCACAACTATCAAGAACTAGAGTATGGAGAATTCTTCATGGAATGAACTTTCCGTGGGAAAAACAGAACAGAAAATCTTTTCTTATTGATAGGCCGGATATTGTTTGCTGGAGACGAGAATACTTAAGGTCAATCCGAAAATATCGCAACGAATGTAAGAATATTTTCTATTTGGATGAAACCTGGCTAAATGAAGGACACACCGTATCGAAAGTCTGGCAAGATAAAAATATACTGAATTCCCGACAAGCTGTCATGGAGGGTTGGTCAACAGGATCAACACTTCCCTCTGGAAAGGGTCGCGGGCTTATTATAACCCATATAGGCAGTGAAAACGGATTTTTGGATCAAGGATTATTGGAATTTCAATCTAATTCAAGCAAATACTACCACGAAGAAATGACGACTAACGTTTTTGAGGAATATTTCCAACAAATGATCGAATACATTCCCCAGAATTCAGTTATTGTAATGGATAATGCCAGCTATCATTCTCGATTAGTAGAGAAGCTTCCCACAAGTTCGTGGAAAAAAGCGGCAATATTTGAGTGGTTGCAGTGTAAAGCCTTAAATTTCGATGATACAATTGTGAAAAAACAACTTTTGCAAATTGTTGGACAGCGTAAGGCAAAGTTTAAAAAATTTGTAATCGATGAGATGGCAAAAGGTAGAGGTATTATTGTACATCGCTTACCCCCTTACCATTGTGAGCTGAACCCAATAGAGCTTATATGGGCACAAGTCAAAGGTTATGCTGCCAGGAACAACAAAACTTTTAAACTTCAAGAAGTACGGCAACTTTTGATGGATTCATTGGCGAATGTAACTGCCGAAAACTGGCAAAGCGCCATAGAACATGTTGTAGCTGAGGAGGGGAAAATGTGGGATCTTGACGACTTAATCGACGAAAGTACAGAGATCGAACCTTTACTTATTAATTTGGAACAAGACGATTCTTCAGATTTTTCTGATGAAGAATTTTGTTAATAATACTGTATATTTATATATATATATATATATATATATATATATATATATATATATATAGTTATAGTAGATATTTGCCGAATAATAATGTACAAGGACAGGAATATTGTCAAATAAATAAGAAATATTTCCAAGATATCATAACATTTCTATTTGAAAATACCTATTTCACTTTTGATAATCAAATATATAAACAAACTTTTGGTACTCCAATGGGAGCAACAATCTCGCCAATTATAGCATGTTACGTTATGGATAATTTGTTAGACTCAGTTATACAAATATTGCCTTTCAATTTAATCTTCATAAAAAAGTATGTTGACGATATTATTCTAGCTTTACCAGATAATAAAGTAGATGAAGTTCTTTCCATATTTAACAACTATGATCAACACATTCAGTTTACAATAGAGAAGGAAGACGAATTACAAAGTATACATTTTTTAGATACTAGAATGATAAGAAATTCTAATAACACTTTATCTATTGATTGGTATAGGAAACCAATGAGTTCTGGAAGATTCATGAACTTTTGGTCATATCATAAGTATTCTGTGAAAATTAATTTGATAAGGCAAATGAAAAATAGAATAATTAATATTTCAGATCCTGTATTTCATGAAAAAAACTTAAAAATCCTTC
This sequence comes from Lochmaea crataegi, assembly GCA_947563755.1. Classification (NCBI taxonomy): domain Eukaryota; kingdom Metazoa; phylum Arthropoda; class Insecta; order Coleoptera; family Chrysomelidae; genus Lochmaea; species Lochmaea crataegi. The sequence continues at coordinate 27,947,912 of OX387430.1, forward strand.
ATCAATTATTTTTAGATAATGGATATCCAAACAAGTTGATAAAAAACATATTTTATAATAACTCCAAATTTGGACATTATTTCAGAACATGCTGAAATTCCCTATTACTATATTTCTTTGCCATACATTAGAGAAATTACACCAAAATTAATTAGAACTTTCAAACCACTTACTAACATACAAATTGCAAATAAAACATGTTTAACGATCAAATCAATTTATACAAGAGTTAAAGATAAAACTGATATTCTTAATCTTTCAAATGTAGTATACTGTATCCCTTGTAGAAATTGCGAGGATAAATATATTGGTCACACTAGCCAAAAATTAAAAAACCGAATTTCTCTCCATAAAAGTGATTCCAGATTATATCCCGATAGATGTGCTTTGGCCAAACATATAATTGATAAAGACCATATTATGGATTTTGATTCTGTCAGTATTTTAGATATACAATCAAATACCAAAAAAAGACTTTTCTTGGAAATGGCTCACATATCTCAAGAACAAAATATCATCAATAGAAAGAGTGATCATAAAAATTTGAGTGATATTTATTACTACCTTTTGGCTATTGATGGGGAGCATGAGTGTCATCAAATTTCAAATTCGTCTATTTCAAACATTTGAGGTTAAAATAACATCAAACAAATTTAAAAAAAAGAAGACGAACCTAGCCAATCTTGATATTTTTAGATATAAGTTAGTTATAATTATATACTATTTCTTTTTCTATAAGCAAACGATTTTGTTTGACATCATTTTGACATTTACTTTTTAAAAAAATTCAAATCAAAATTATTATTATTAGATGTATTTACCATTTGAAACAACTTGTAATACAATCTCGAGTGCTGTCCTTGAGAATGGAAATAAAGATATTCCGAAAGCTTGGAAAATAGTGTAAAGAGTACTCATTTTACAATTTTGCCGCTTCCCCAATATTCCTGTCCTTGTATATATATATATATATATATGTATATATATATATATATGTATATATATATATATATATATCCATATATATATATATATATATGGATTGTATTGTTCATCTCTAGTAATATAATAACTCTTATTATATATTGTGGCTTTTTAGAGAAAAATACCTATTTTCAAAGTACACACTTTATTTTGTTTAGCTTTCGACGTTTGACATTAGTTTGGTAAAATAATCAAAATTTGAACGTGTTTTCTATAAAATTATTCTGTATTTTTTATTATGATGAAGATTTTTGATATTATTTTTTAATCACGGATTTTGTTCTGATGAAGTTGACGAAGTGCAACGAAAGCTAAACAAAATAAAGTGTGTACTTTGAAAATAGGTATTTTTCTCTAAAAAGCCACAATATATAATAAGAGTTATATATATATATGTATATATATATATATATGATAATCGCTTGATTTGTATTTATTGGGTATGGTTAATGTGAATATAATGAAAAATTAAACGATCTTTGACGTTTCGCTTTCGTTTGAAAGCTTTTTCAAAATGTTTATTTTATATGTCAAAATGAAGTAAAAAATATACAAATTGTTATTTTAGAATTTAGTTATGATACAAGTACTTACTTCAGAACTAAATCTACGATATTTGAACAATAGGTGAAAAAAAGTGTAGTTATTGGTAATTAATTTGTTATTTTATTAAATTATGATAAATTTGACTCAAATTTTTGATATCTTGATATATATATATATATATATATATAATTTTTTATTTTTTACAAGAATATGTGTGTATATAAATCTTAGTGCACAGTTACTTTGTATATTCATTATAATATTAATTATAATAAACGTTAAGCCAAAATCATAAGTAAACCCTAACCCTGTTCTACGACTATGGACCGTTTGGTTCACTGCGTATGCTTCATTTGCATTTTATTACCCATTGTTATTTGACCGATTACCGGGTGGCCTGGTCACAATTTCTTTCTTCTTAGACTAGATACATTGTAAAACATAAATAAGAGATAAAATTTTTTGAGACACACGACCTCCGTTTATTATAGGCGCTCTGTGCTATCAACTCCTTTGAAACGAACTTTAACAATTTTTGAAAAATTAAGGGTTGAAAAATAATGTTTTTTGTATTTACTCTTATCATGTAATAGGGATAATATTTCCTACAATTTTGATGTCTACAATTTTTTTGTGCGAGCAAAACTGAAAGAATTATCATCGCAAAAGACTTCAATTTCGAGTTCTCTTTGTTGTTCTTGCAAACTGCGTCGCAAGCTCCAGCGGAAATCATTCGAGAATTTAGGAAAATGATTTGGGGTTGATATGGACATAATATTCATATCGAAAAATTTTATATTTGTTTCCTAACTTCCCCGAACTATGATTTCGTTTTAGAATTTACCTTTTGTTTCGAAAACAATGACATTGAATTTATTTTTGGTAATTTCAATAAATTCCTATAGTGAAATATTTAAAATTACCAAAAGAAATAATAGTACCTTCCACAGTTTTTTTTATTCTGTCAGGTATCAGTAGCAATGCGACAAATAAATGTAAATAACTTGGTGAAATAAGTAGTTATAAGTTACAATAAAGTTCTTGAATTTTATAAGTGTTGTTTGCAATATTACAAATTGTATACTTTTTTGCTGTTTCAATTTGCTGTAATCGATCGGTAGTATAAGGACGATAGTAAACCAGATTTACTAAAATTATTATCCTCGTGTTCGCATTTGAATGGATTTTTACTGAGTTTTATTTTTGTTACAGGTTTCCTTTAAATGGCTATTGCAAACTAAACTCTGTGCAAGTGATAACGAGGCTTTTAAACGCCGGTTTCAAGATAGCAGCAAGTAATGGGGGAGGTGTTGAAGGTCAACAATTTTCTGAGTACCTGTTTATCAGAAGAGTTCTACCCGGCTGACTCGTTTTTATTCAAAATTATCAGACCATCAGTGCTGTATTTGCATAAAGGATTTCGATTAATATTCTTAGAAAATATAAATAAAAAATTATCTGCTACATGCAAGCAGCAAGACATATGATAACCAGAAATAACACATTTTCCTTTCAATAATTTAACTCTGCATCGTTTCGAGATTACAGTCTCACAAACTATCACAATCTTTAATCTGATAAAGGAACCTATTTGTGACTTTTTTTGTATATATTTCCTTTGCAGATGTACTGATCTCAAAATAGATCTAACTGGCTGTGATCTATCTAAAATTTTAGATGGATCGACCACTTTTCTGTTGTAATATATTACTTATATTCTGTATTTAATAAAACATTATTTAAAATCATTTGTTTTATCTACACCTTGACCCAAACATTTTCATAAATATAGAATGACACTTTAGGTATGTAGTTTACAGGAATTTTCTCACATCCTTGGAAATACTCTAAACCAGGGTCTTGCCTTTGGGCAAGGTTCACGTACATACCCCTTACTTCTGGGACTAATAAATCTTATCTTAGTGGTGCCGCAAGGCGCCAATTCAGAGATATTCCTATAACATTTATGACTAACGCTATACCATGAATAATCTGCTTTCAATGTTTTTAAAGTTGAAATAGTGATTTACACATAATAATGACAGATTTCTTATTTAGATCATGTTAGTACATAATAACCAAATTGTTGTTCACTAGTTTTGTTGATACATATAAACAATTACAGCCTTAGTCATAGTCACAGCGTTAGTAGCTATTGAATACTCTACTAACAAGTAGCCACTAACATGTTATTAGGTGTGTCATATTCATAGTCCGTACTTTAGTAGCTACTATACCTTGTTTTTAAACTAAGAGGAGCATTTTAGGAAACCTCAGTCACACCACTAATGCCCGATTTCACCAACCATTTCCTAAAGTTAGTGTTGAATAGCCACGGCCAGGAGGAGCACCTGCCTGCAACTCGGCACTGTAGTGCGGATTAGGGATTTTTGGTCGTGCACGAATTGGCACCGCTTAAAATAATCCCTTCCATTCCAGCTTATTTAAATTCGACGGTCGGTTAGGTTAGCAAAAGTAAACTTATTATTGTTGAAAATTATGATTTCTCTACCACGTTCACTAGTTGTCTCGCGTATAGAATTCATTTTAAAATAAATTGTTCTAAAAACAGTAACAAAATTAAAATGACAAACGAAAAATTGGGCTTGCAATTTATAAGTCGCTTCTTGCCACCCCATTGGTCACCATAAATAACTAAAATTGCAGAGTGGGTGGTGCCTCTCCCGTTAAGACACCGCCGCACCGTTGGGTGCACCTGGAAAGGGGTCGGTAACTCGGCACCGAGTACCAGGGGACTTCCGGAGTAATTATCTTTTAATCCTTTTGGTACTGATAAGCGGTCGGTGCCCAGAGAGATTTTATAGTTGTAGTTTTTATCGAGAAGGGCAAGGAAAATCATTGAAGAAGCTACACAGTGTTAAAAAATGGCTTCTTCAATGATTTTCTTTGCCCTTCTAGATAAATTAATCAATGATCTGTTTTAACCAAGACAGAAATTGTAAATAGTGGGGGACATAGAAATAATTATTTTATTTGCCATAGATTAATAATATTTGGGTATAGTTCAAAATTCTATTACGGTCCCTGTTTGTAGATGTAAATATTGAATTGTTACACAAACTGCCTAAAAATAAGTTGCCTGTTGAGATTAGGCTGAGTTGAGAATAACTCCTCACACTTAAAACAAAACACCAGCATTGTTATCATAGATAATTCACTCAATTGTTATTTTAATACACTTTTATAATGATTAAAAAAATCAAAAGTAAAGACAGCAATACACAAATCGTAGACAGAAAAAGTGAGTTTAGATATTACGAAAATAAGAAGTGGAAACATCGGATTAGAGAGCTGCAGGCAGGTGCTCCTTCTGCCAGGGACTTGTCAGTTGCGCGTTAAATGGATCAATTTAGTTTGATTGTACTTTTATAAAGTTAAATAAAGTATGTTCTAATATTCTGGTGTCTCTAACACAACATGGTGGCAGCGTAGTAAAAGTACCCACGTTATCTCGTATAAAAGGTATATTCAAACAAATAGTATAAAAATGTCTCAGCTAGACACATCTCAGCGAAATAATGCAACTTTTGCAAGTGCTCCTGCTCCTGAGAAATTTAATTTCAGCAACCCAGCAGCCTGACCTCAATGGAAAAGGCGTTTTAAAAGATATACTTCTGTATCTGGATTAGCATCTTAAACCGAGGATGAGAAAATCAATATGTTGTTATATATAATGGGATAAGAGTCCGAAGAATTAGTTGTTCAATTTCCAAATCTTCCTACTACCCTTGAAGAGATGTTGAAAGCTTTCACTAACTACTTTATACCACGAAGAAACGTAATTTTCGAAAGATATCAATTTAATTCTAAAGTCCAACAGCCTGGTGAACAAATAGATAGTTTTATTACGTCTTTACATACTCTATCTGAGTACTGTGAATATTACAATTTAAGAGAAAGCTTGATTCGAGATAGAATTGTAGTGCGGATGCTGGACCGTCGAATGAGTGAACAGCTCCAGTTAATGCCGGATTTAACTTCGACCAAGACAATATTAACTGTTAAACAAGCAGTGTTGCAGGGGAAACAAGATTCTAAGAAATGAATCTTCCCTAATGTGCGCTATATCTCATGGAAGGAATTTCATAAATAAAAATAGAGAAGTATCCAAAAGCATGGTTAAACAGTGCGAATTCTTTGGTTTCAAGCCTCACAGTAGAGACAAATGTCCAGCTCGAAATTCGGAAGGCAGGAAGTGTCAAAAGCGAGGTCACTGGGATAGGGTGAGTAAAAATCCAATATCAAGCTCTTCGAAAAAGTCTGTCAATGCTATCGATTATGAACAGGTGGAAGATCCAAACAATACTGAATTATTTATAGGTGTCATGGCAGCAAGTGTAGGTAATATAAATTCTGACTATACAAACCAGTGGTTTGCAGAGATAAAAATCAATAAGTTTGGCATTAAACCAATTTGCTTTCTTATCGATAGTGGAGCAGATATTATTGGTATTCCGTTATCATTATTGCCAGAAAGATTTAGATTTGTTAATGTATTAACTCCTTGTTCAGAAATAATATATCTGGTCCCGATGGGTTAATGCTAACTGTTCTAGGTAAGATTAAAATTGTCTCTCATTTATTGTAAAAAAGCTATTTATGCTGGGTGTATGTTATCAAAGGTTTAAAACTACCAATTTTAGGAAGACAAGGTATTGTTAACCTCGATATAATGAAAACAACAGTTTTCTTCTCTCTTCTGATTTATATGTTAACTCTTTATCTGCTAAGGTTTCTAAAATCGATAAAGGTAAAAATTTTCCCCAACTTTTTAGAGAGTTAGGAGAGTTCCGCGATGAAATAGAAATTTCTTTAAAATCCAATATTCACCCGTTTGCTCAATCAGCTCCTCGCGTAGTTCCTCTTGCTCTATTAGCCAAATTAGAAAAGGAGCTCGATAGATTCCAAAAGTTGGAGATAATTGAGCCAGTTGATTATTATACGGAATGGGTTGCACCCATTGTAGTTGTGCCTAAAAGTGATTCAGTTAGAATTTGCGGCGATTATACTCAACTTAACAAAAATGTACTCAGGTCGTACTTTCCCATTCCAAAGGTGGAACTATATCTTCAGCTAATTTGGTAGGATCAAAAATATTTTCTAAACTTGGATGACATTGATTCACGCTTCTTCGGCTTCTTCCATTGAAGAACATGATGAAATATTAGGCAAAGTCTTATTGGTACTACAAAATGAAGGGATTGCCCTAAGTAAATCTAAGTGTTTGATTGGAGTGAATAAAATAAACTTTTTGGGGCACACATAATTACAGATAAAGGTATTGAAATCGATTCTTCAAGAGTTTCATCTATAATTAACTTTCCAGACCCTTCTTGTAAAAAAGAGATTCAACAATTTCTTGGTATGGTAAATTTTGCAGCTCGATTCATAGAAAATAAGTCAAAAATATTGGAACCAATTACTCAGTTTTTAAAAAATTATGTAGGTAGGTAATATTCATTTGGGATCAAGCCCAAAAAAATTCGTTTGCTTACATTAAAAATTTACTTACTCAAGCTCCTTCCTTAGCTTACTTTGATGCTTCAAAGCAAATTATAATTAGTGCAGACGCTTCTTCTTTCGGGTTGAGGTCTGTTCTCATGCAGTTAGGCGACAATGATGAAAAGGAAATAGAGGCTTATGCATCGAGAACCCTTAGCTTAACGGAAACCAAATATGCCCAGATAAATAAGGAGGTAGGTACTTGCGCTTACAAGGGCATGTGACAGATTTAAGGAACATATTATCAGCATTCCGGTAATTCTGGAAACTGACCATAAGCCACTATTTCATATACTCCAATCTAAAAATGTTGATGAACTGAGAACTGACGCCCAGACTGCAGAGATTTAGGTTAAGATTAACGAGGTATGATTATCAAGTTATTTATACTCCTGGAAAAGAACTAGTGATGGCTGACACTCTGTCAAGGAGTCCACTAGAACATCAAAATTTGACTAACTTTCATCTGAAGCGGAGGCTCATGTCAGTTTAATAATAAAAAATCTTCCAGTAAAAGATGAATTTTTGAAAAAAATTATAAAAGAGCAGTCGGTAGACCCAATCTGTGTTAAATTAAAAGAATATACGTTGTCTGGGTGGCCAGAAAAAAGTAATATTTCGAGTGAAATAGTTACCTACTTTCAATTTAGATTTGATTTGTCTATTGTTGAAAAGTTCACCTATTGTAATTCCACCACCTTTACAGTTTCAAGTTTCAACATTTACCGGTGAATTTTGTTTACCATCATTTTCAGCCAGGTATAAATAATTTCACCTGTTTATTATTTTTCTGAGGTGACGCCTATACATCTACAACCGTGGGTCCGACAGAACGCGCATGCGTCAATATATTTTGAATGGTGATATATTATCATTATCACGTTTTTATTAACTCTATTTTCTTGTATGTCCGGGTAAAACTTTGTAGGTACATGATTTTAAACTCATTTTCCGATGGGTTAGAGACTTGACAATTTCAACATAATTCAAAATTGGATGACAATAAAATAAAATATGGAAAAAATTTAAAAAATCATTGTGTGGTTTCATGAAACCACGATGCAAGTGAAACTTTTTTTCGGAATTATAATATATTGACCATAATAGATGAGTATATATCGCATAAAGTTAATATTCTAGGAATTAAATAATTACTAGACTTCTCATTTCAGAGATCTATTAACTACTGTTGAAAATAAGGACATGTAAGTACATACAAAAGAACACATATAAAAGCAAAAGAACCACTTTTTATATAGAACCATTCCAAAACTGACAATATACATTGTTGAATAATTAACCCTAGAACCACAAGGTGAAATGAGTGGAACAATTTCCACAATGTGGGGTGCGGGCGACCCATTTGTATTTTGAAAAAATAAACATGGTTGTAACGTTTTTTAAGTTGACTTTCAAAAAATATATTGAAATGTTCTATTTTTTAACATAAAATATTTTTGAGATCAAAAATAAAAAACATTCAGGGTGAGTTAAAAACAAAAATTCCCTATTTTTGAACCTTTCATAGGGCGACAAATATTTAAAAATAAATTAAACTAGAATAGAAAGGGGCATTACTTTAGGCTTTACAATCTTCAGAAATGCTGAACTGATGTTCTGCACACATATTTTTGCACAATGAACACAAACATAACGGCCTTTTTTTATCAAGTTTTCTTGGACAAAATTTTTTACATTACTATGTTTGAGCTTATACAAAACGTTTGTATTTATACCTCCTCCATCTAACATACAATAAAAATATCTTAGTGGCCATCTTCTTGTCTTTCTAGCAACGGTTTTCGGCGATTGTAAATTGCAGAGCGGTCAGAGTTTCTATAATCCTTACATGTAAATTGCAGCGAATGGTCATGTATGGGTTCGTAGTAACTATGTAAATTGCAGCGCACGGCCAACAAAGAGCGTTAATCTTACCTGTAAATTGCAGCGGCAAAATTTATGAAAACCTACTGAGTTAAACTTGAAACAAACCGTAGATTATTTATACCCAGTACCACAAATAATAAATAATTTTTTCTATGCCCCACTATTTAGAATTTCTGTCTTGATTAAAACAGATCATTGATTCATTTATCGAGAAGGGCAAGGAAAATCATTGATGAAGCCATTTTTTTAACACTGTATAGCTTCTTCAATGATTTTCCTTGCCCTTCTCGATAAAAACTAGTTTAGTGAAATTCTTAAAAGAATTTAATCGCTGCAATTTACAAGTTGGATTAAAATCTCAAATTTGACCATCGCTGCAATTTACAGATTCTATTATCAACTCTTATCAGGTATACGGATTAAGGATTACCAAGCGCTGCAATTTACATCCGCCCACGGTTTTTGAATGACAAAGCTGATCGAAAGTATCATAAAACTTGTTACGTTAATCACAAGGTGGGGTCAAAAGCTGAAATGTAGCTGCAAACACTACTAAAAGTGAAGTAATTTAAAAATGCGCACTTAGACCCACGAATACCAATCAGTACTGAAGGTAGATAGGAGCACGACTCTACAGTTTTTAAACAGCAGCGCGCATGCCCAAAACCATATGTGGTAGGGTCGCCGGCGACCCCACCTTGTGGATCTAGGGCTAAATATAAAGTGATTATGCAGGGTATCACAAATATCTGTACGACATTCTTTCTTGTTTTCGACTATCTTCAGTTGTTTTCTCAGCCGACATAAAAAATAAGATGTATAGACAAATACTAAAAAACCCCGAACAAACCGTTCTACAAAACAATTTGACCTGACTTGTATTCAATTAGGAATTAATTGTGCTCCCTTTTTGGCAACAAGAACTATAAATGAAATTGCAAAAATTTACAAACGGAAATTTGTTTATGCGTCAGGCGCATTGTTGCGTCAGACGTGTTGTATGGCTGTTCTTCTTTAGCATAATTACAAACTGCTTATTCTGAGCTCAATTAAGTATTGAACTCACATGGTTTCGAATTGCATGAATGTACGTCAAATTCTCCTGAATTTCGACAGTTGTATTGTGACAAGAATGAAGAAATAAACTATGTCATAAATGATAAAGATTTCTCTGACACGCTATTAGGGCCTAATTGGAACGTTTCAACTGTTGTATTTTCGATATCTCTTCCAAAAATTTCCCTTTCTGAACCCCTTTCTAAGAGAAAAACGCTAAGTATAATTTTAAAAATGTTCGATCCTCTCGGGTTAATTGGTCCTTTCATAGTTATTGGTAAACTTTTTAACCAAAAACTATGGATAGAAAAAATATCCTGGGACGAACAGTTAACTCCTGCTCTGTCATCAGAGTGATATTCTTTCATGAATGACATTATTTCTCAAAAATATTTGAAGGTTCCCAGATTCCTATTTCTTAATGAGAAAATAATGGAAATTCAACTTCATGGGTTTGCAGATAGCAGCCAAAAGGCATACGCAGCTTGAATATTTCAGAATAAGATATCACAACCATTCTATTCCTTCTGTTCTCATTACTTCAAAACCACGAGTAGCTCCTATAAAGAGTTTATTAATTCCTCGTTTGGAGTTATGCTCAATGGTTCTGTTAGCTAATCTGACTCTAAAAATATTCAATATTGTTACGTCCGACCTTTACTGAGGATTTGTAGAGGTCCCTAAAGAAAAAGAAAAAGAGATACATCTGGAAATATCTAGATCTGTTATCGAAAAGTCTAGAAATGTCATCGAAAAGTCGAGAACTGTCTGTAAAGGTGAAAAGTATAAAAAGCGGGACAATGGGGGACATCGGTTTAAGTTGCCAACCCAAAAAATTTCATATTTTTTCACCACTGGGGAAGGGAAATTTCAGAACGAATTTGCTATGTCAATTTGATGCAAATATTGATATTTGTAAAGGTGATGTCTGATTGGCTGAATGTTGTGTTGGAGCACCTGATTTCATGTCTAGATTCAAATGCGACATATCTCTTATCCAATGACGATATTGATTGATTGATATTGTTGACGTAAAATCAGGAGCTCCAGCATAAATTTCAGCCAATCGAACATGATCTTTACAAATATCGATATTTGGATGCAATTACCTATTTTGAAGATCGGGGCTCAGTTTACATATATTTATAAACAACGCGAACCTAAACATGACAAAGTTGTTTTGAAATTCCCCTTCCCCAGTGGTAGAGAATTCCAAAAATTTTTGGGTTGGCAACTTGGTCCGAAGTCCCCATTGACATTAGTTAGTTTAGTTTTGAAGTATAATTTTAATTTGAAGTATCGAGTGATTTGTTTGTCTAGCGAAGCGACCATAGCTGCGAGACTTTCCCCTTTGTTGGCTGTATCACGACAAAGGCGTCATAAATTGGTGAAGACAATAAGGTTATGATGCAATTTGGTGGTAATTACTTCGATTTTGTAATTGCCATAGTCGCGAATTGCTTACATACATTGAAATCTACTTATTGGTCAATTTTTATTATTGATTTGGATTTAGTTTAAGTTTCAGGACAGGATAGGACGAGCACGTGGGTGAGTTAGGGGTGCGCAACAACAGGGCCCAGGAGCTCCTCAAGGGCAAAAACCGGGTGGTCAACGTCCTCCACAGCAACAACCAGGTGGAAATCCTTGGAATAGACCAACAGGACCTCAAAAAGCACCGGCTTCTGTACAACAACAAGCTTCAACACAATGGGTTAGACCTCAGATGCCAGCACCAGCTACATGGAAGAGGATCACGATTAGGAGGTGGTGATGCACCAGAACTTTCCTCGGCGGGAGAGCATGCAGGAAATGTTCAAGGAGATGAAATGGAGGCTTTCGTGGAAGAAACCTTCGTAGCGAGATCACTAATACCAGGCCTAAAGAACTACAATCCAAGCAAGGTGTACCTGGCAGCCCCATTCAATTGATATCGAACTCATTCAAATTAATTTAAGCTTGACCGAAACGTGTAATTTTTCCACTGTGGACATGGATCATGCGCCCCGCGCTGTTGTTTCGTGATCTTTGATAACAATGAACTGTAGAACAATAATTTCAAAACGCCATACCTCTGGGGCGTCGCCAGGTGGCCCCCATAATGAGGTAAACACAGTGGCGGATCAGCCTTGGCACCAGGCCATGTGCCGCCCCTTTCTCAGCACCCATCATATAGACTAGGTACCTAATGAATTCACTTTATTGCCAAATCGAAATCAGAAATTTAATTAACTATAATAGCTACCAATTTGTAATATATTTTGAGATTTTAGGTTTTACTTGTTAATAAGTGATAAAAGTTTTTTAACATGAGTTACAAAACTCGTCTGAGCTTAAGCGCAACAAAATCATTAATTAAATCTTCTCAATCCAATTTTTTTAATAAATCAGTTTCTATGTTAAGCAAAGCAAGATCGTTTAACTTTTGCTGCGTCATTGTTGTGCGTAAATAGTTTTCAACTCTGCGCAAACAAGAAAACGACCGTTTTCCTGAACAGTTGCTGGCGGGAGTACACACACACATACGAAGAGCAGTATCCACGTTTGGGTAAATCGTTTGAAGACCTTCAGTTCGTAACCATTTCAACAAACTGACAGCACTGTTCCGCTCCTCATTTTTTTGCTGCAGTGAGAACGAAAATGTAGACATTATTCCGAAAAATTGTCTTCTAAGTCAGTATAATGAACCATTTTTAATGCTTTGGCCTTTTCTTCGACTTCTGAGATGCTCAATTTCGTCAGGTTAGTAATAAAGTTAAATTTATTGTGAAGTAATTTATAAGCATCCCGTCGTTTTTTCAGTTCTTCTGACAATGAATCAATTACTACCAAAAAACTAGGTGTGGTGACACACTATAAACAATATTTAGAATTGAGTAGTTAAACGTCTGTTGTAAGTCTATGGGTTATCACATCAGTAATGCCGTGTTCTAATTTTGACTCTTGTTTGAGATATTCTGACGTATGTAATATCATATCTGAATTATATATTGTGTAAAGTATATTAGTAAAATAGTTTATTAATAATATTTATTCTTTCGTCCGTCGTTCCACCCAACAAATGGTAGCAGAGCGTGGTTGCTGGTATAAAAAAATATAGTCGGTGAAATTAAATTTTTTTCGAAATGAGCACGTCGACAGCAACCGCTTCGTCGTCGTACCATCGCATCGAAGCCCTAACAAAAGAAAACTACGATACGTGGTGTCTACAAGCGCAAGCAGTGCTAATCAAAAATGGCCTGTGGGAATACGCAAGTGGAGAGATATCCGAACCGATTTCAACCAGCGACGAGACGGAAAAGAAAGAATTTCTGAAAAAAGATCTACTAACTCGGTCAGAATTATTATTACTTATTTCACCATCAGAGTTGAAACAAATAAAAGGCTGCAAGACTTCGTACGAGCTTTGGCAGTAACTGAAAAGTATTTATCAAAGTACGGGTCCCGCAAGAAAAGCAACGCTACTGAAGCATCTCATACTGAAAAAGTATGATAACGGTGACGTACGCGAACATCTAAATGACTTCATGAATACTGTCGATAAATTAGCAGATATGGACATTACTCTAAATTCAGATCTGCTGAGTTTCATGATGCTATACAGCTTACCCGCTTCATATGAAAATTTCAGAATAGCGGTAGAATCTAGAGATACACTACCAAAGCCCGAAGAGCTGAAAATTAAAATTATAGAAGAAAGCGAAGCTAGAGATAATCAAGATCTGAGAAAGGAAAGAAGAGAAAGTGCGTTCTATTCCAAAAATAAGCTGAAATACTACCAGAAATGTAAGATACAGGGACATAATACTGATGAATGATGGAGTAAGAAAAATAAACGTCAACAAAATCAAACATTCCAGAAAAGAGAAGAGAAAAACTTCAGTATAACGCCTACTTGTTTGTCAATTACCTCTGCAGATACCTGGTGCCTTGACAGTGGTTGCACGTCCCATATGTGTGCACAGGAATAACATTTTGTGAACATGAATTCTGAAACTGGAACTTTGCGGTTAGCGTCTGAAAATCACACTACTAAAGTTGAAGGTAAAGTTAAAGTACGTATAAACATCCAAAATGAAACAATTTACCTTCTTGATACATTATATGTACCTACCCTGGTAACAAACCTGATGTCAGTGGCAAAGATCACTGAAAAAGGAAACACCATATTGTTCACAAAAGATGAGGCATACATTAAAAACCAAAAAGGTGAAGTAACTCTAACTGCTACAAAAGAAAACGGCCTGTACTACACAAAGGGAGAAAAAGCAAATATAGCAAAAACTGTTAACAATATGGAAATTTGGCATCGTAAACTTGGACATATTAATGAGAATGACTTAAAGTTAGCTGCAAACAAAAACCTAATTAAAGGATTGGTACTAGAAAAAGGAAATTTACCGGACTGCGAAGTATGCATTAAAGGAAAGATGGCTAGACTACCATTTTCATCCCTAGACGGCCACAGTCTACACAAGCTCTGGAAATTGTGCATAGTGACGTCTGCGGACCGGTCAACACCGGATCAAAATATTTCCTGACATTTCTGGACGACTACACTAAATATTGTTATGTCTACTTCATATCGCACAAAAGCGAAGTTTTTGAGAAATTCAAAGAATACAAAAGCAAAGTTGAAAAATTTCACAACAAACCGATAAAAAGCTTACAATCTGATAACGGAAAGGAGTACTGCAATATAGAATTTGATAACTTCCTGAAACGAAATGGAATCAAGAGAAGGCTCACATCACCTTACACACCTCAACAGAACGGCCAAAGCGAACGCAAAAATAGGTCTCTTCTTGATAGAGCACGGTGTTTGATGATCGAAGGTAACATACCTCAAAAAATGTGGGCCGATGCGGTATACACAGCGAATTATCTCATTAACAGAAGCCCAGCTAAAGCCCTGAAAGGTTGTACACCATATGAAAAATGGACCGGCCGTACTCCATCTGGAAATCACCTTCAGATATTTGGGTGTAAATCTTTCGTCCTAAACAAAAATAGAAAAGGCAAATTTACACCAAAATCTGTAGGAGTTTTCATGGGCTATGCACAGCTAGCAAAAGGTTATCGCATTTATATTCCTGAAAAACAAAGTATTGTAATAAGCAGAGACGTAAAATTTATTGATAAAATGTATTATAAGGGTGAAGACCGTACCGAAGAAAACTATGAAGAGTTTTTAAAGGAGCTTGAAGAACAAGAACACATGACATCTGACAAAGAAAATAAGGTTAATAAAAATATCGACATAAAGGGGAAGAAACAACAAAGAAAGAAGAACAAATTCTTACCTATCATAGAAGTCGAGTTCTCATCAAAACCTACCCATGAAAATGAAGTTATACCTCCTGAGCGAGAATCTGAAAATAATGAGCTTGAAGTCAACCAAGAGCCTGAAATCCGAGAAGGTATAAGTCATGAACCATTGAACATAAGAAGTTGTATAAACGAAGAGCCAAGACCCCGTAGAAAAAGTGAATTTCCGAATTGGCATCATGATTATGAGATGACAAATACAGTTTCATGTTCTGGTGAGAATCAAGAACCATTAAATGTAGACGTAGATGAACTCACATTTATATGTAATAAGGATTTCGAAAATGAGGTATGGCATGACGCTATTAAAGCAGAAGTGAAAGCTCACATTGAGAATGGAAAATTGTCAAGAAAGAAAAGGATATGAAAATTATTGATCACAAAATGGTTTTGAAAAATAAATGGACTCCAGAAAAAGGAGAGATGAAGAAGGCCAGACTCGTTGCGCGCGGATTTGGTCAAAGACCTGGGATTGATTTCAATGAGACATACGCACCAATTGCCAAATTAAGTAGCATTCGAACTGTAATTGGACTAGCTGTCGAAGAAGATTTGAAACTTAACCAAATGGATGTCACGACAGCATATCTAAATGGCGATCTAGTAGAAAACATATTCATGAAGTTTCCAGAATATATCGAGCAATATATTGCCGAAATTATGGTAAACGCATGCGATAAAGATGATTTTATTTTGTATGATAAAGCAAAGAAGATGCTAGAAGATATGAGAAGTATCGAACAAGAAAAAGTATGTCACCTCAAAAAGGCTCTCTACGGGCTCAAACAAGCAGGAAGACAATGGTATATAAATTAGACAATGAACTAAAGAGAATAGGATTTCAAGCGTCGAAAGCTGATCCTTGTGTCTACATATTAGCCAAAGGAGGAGAGAAGACAGTAATTGCCATATATATGTAGATGATCTCCTTATTGCTTATTCTTGTCCAAAAATACTGGCTGAAATCAAAGAAAAGTTAAGCGAAATATTTGAAATGAAAGATTTAGGACAACCAAAATGTATAATCGGAGTTGATTTGGAATACAAAGAAAATAAAATAAAATTAACCCAAAGGAAATTTATTCTAGAAACTCTAAAGAAATTTAATATGCAGGATTGCAAAATTTCTACCACACCGATGGAAGTTAATTCAAATCTGGAGCCTAATACGAAAGGAGGAGCAGAGAATTTGCCTTACAGAAATTGGAACACTTATGTATGTTTCAGTTGCTACCCGACCTGACGTAACGTACGCTGTAAATTATTTATCAAGATTCAATGATTGTTTTGGACCAGAGCATTTCAAATCAGCAAAGCGAATATTACGATATCTTAAAGGTACGATCGATGTTGGTTTAACATACTTCAAATCACAAGAGCCATTAGAAGGTATGGCAGAAGTTAATTTCCTCGGTTATCAAGTTTCTTGTGACGGTTCGCGTCCTCTTCAAGAAAAAGTTGATGCAGTCAACAACTTTTCAAAACCAGAAACGGCCAAGCAGCTACGACGATTTCTTGGAATGCTAAATTTTTACAGACTTTTCATCCCTGAAGCAGCCAATCTGCAAGTTCCTTTAAATGAACTTCTGCATTGAAAGATTGAAGGTAATGCTAAACTAACCTGGAACGAGACTGCAATAAACTCATTCCAAGCATGCAAATACGGTCTTGCACAAGCAGCCCTTTTCGCCCATCCAAATCCAGCAGCGAAATTAGCTGTTGTGAGCGACGCATCCGATACAACTGTTGGAGCCGCTTTGCCGCAATTAAATGAAGGAGATTGGCAACCACTCGCATTCTTTTCGAAGAAGCTAAGCCCAACAAAACGAAAATACGGTGCTTATGATGATTACCTTTGCTTTTAAGCAAAAACCCGAAAAGTGTACACCCAGGCAGTTCCGACAATTAGACTTCATTGGACAGTTTACTACAGATATTCAGCACATTTCTGGTAATCTTATTATTTGATTTAAATTCAGTGTAGTATACTGTTGCTGACACTGTCGATTGTAAGTAGGCCTTATGACTACTTTGTGGGTTTGATTAAGTTAATTTGGGGTTGATTTTGATTTGTACGTTACTTGTAAATTCTTATAAATTAGCTTCTGGCATAGGCCGAGACAAGCTTAACTTGTCGAGGTGTTGGATTTGTTCCTGTATAGGCTCAGTTTTTAGCTGACACCTGTTTTAATTTTTGAGGGTTTCATCACCCTCCAGATACACACTTCGGGACATTTGGAGTCTACCTGGTGGATAGATAATGGTGTCTTCTGCAGTTTGCTGCTACTTTTCAACAACTTCTTGAAGAAGACCACATTGAGGGTGACCCGGTATCGGGGGTTTTTCTAAGTTATTTACTTATTTTTATTTTAGGCTTTACGCCAACATGTATATACATTAGATAGGTAGTTCCTTACTGATTTATTTTATTATGCAATTGTAAAGGTGGAAATTAATATTTTGCGGTAAATTTTCACAATCTAATTTTCATAATTTTATCCACTTGCGCATGCATCTCTGCCTTGGTACCAACGCCTTGACTACGGTGTCGCCTTGTATGGAATTTATTTTATAAACTATACGCTACTTTTCAGGTTCGTTTATAGAACATATAATTAATACGTTCTTATTTAATCACTACTGGTTCACTTGTATGTATGTATGTATGTATGTAAATTGGGGTGACATTCACTGAGACCTAAAAGATCTTTTGTGCCCCTTTACTTCTGCTCAGTTCCTGAGGAAAGTCTCAGAGACTAGTAGCTCCTTTAGTCCTATTGCCCGGAGAAATGTTAGGATATCTGCAGGCTTTAACTTAGGTAAATGTCCCTCTTCTACCCAGTAATCTCCAAGGTGTTGTGCCCTATGATTCTGAATTGCTGTGCAGTTCGCAAGTATGTGGATGGAGGTTTCTTCTTCCATACCACAGAATCTACATTCTTCTTCCTCCACTATTTTGAGCTTTTTCAGGTGCCCATTCAGGCGACAATGTCCCGTAAGGATGCCTGTTAAAACTCTCAGTGCAGTTTTACTTTGACTTATGCATTCATTTGATCTCAACAGGTTGTAGTCACCCAGAAGAATCTTTGATTGCCTAAGTCCTACTAGATCTTTCCAATGGTCAGATCTTCTCTTTTCTTCGGCTTTGCCTATTTCTTCCAATATTACATTGGAGCTGATACCGCAAAAGGGTTCCGGCCTCCAAAAGGGTGTTCCAGTCCCCCTCTTTGCTAGTTCATCTGCTATTTCATTTCCTTCTATCCCTGTGTGTCCTGGAATCCACAGTAAGGTGACTATATTGTTCTCGCCCAGTTCATTTAGTTTGCCTGGGCATTCCCACACCATTTTGGAACTGATAACACAAGAGCTTAGTGCTTTAATGGCTGCTTGACTATCCGACATTATGATAATCCTTTGCCTTCTATATCCTTTATCAATATTGAACTGGGCACACTTTCTTATGGCGTGAATTTCCGCTTGAAAGATACTCGGGGTTTTTCCCAAGCTTTCGGAGTGTTTGGTTCCTGGCCCGTACACTCCTATCCCAGTTCCTTCTATTGCTTTTGAGCCATCTGTGTACCATTGAATGGCATTCTTTCCAAGTCTGGTAATGGTATTTGGATCCCATTCCTTTTTGTTGCTTAATTCCGTAACGAATTTCTTTGAAAAGTTATACTTTTTCATCATACCATCTTGTGGCATGTCCCAGGTTTTCTGATTTCTAAGTAGTAAGGAGGTGGTTTTTTTTAATGATTCCCTCTCTACTTAGTCTGTATCTTGTTCTTTCTGCAACACTTTCTACCATCATATGTAGTGGTGTGAGGTTGAGAATAACTTCCATGGCTGCCGTTGGGCATGTTCCCATTGCTCCTGTAATGCACATACAGGCTAGTCTTTGAATTTTTGAGAGGTTTTCTCTCGTTGTCAATAGGCTAGTTCTACTACTCCACGCAATGGCTCCATAAGTGATAATTGGTCTCAATATGGCAGTGTACATCCCAGCTCAGGATTTTTGGGTTGCACCCCCAATTTCTCCCTGCCAGATTCCTGCACACCATTAGAGCCATTTTTGCTTTGTACATAATCTCCTTTTCGTGTTTGTTCCACAGGAGTTTACTGTCTAGAGTCAAACCTAGATACTTGACTTCCTGTCTCCATTCAACCTCGCTCCCATTAAGTTTAATGGTTTTGAGGTTGAGCTTTCTTTTATTAGTGAAGGCTATTAAGATGGTTTTGGTGGGATTGATGTTGAGTCCCACTTCCCTACACCAGCTATTTGTATAGTTCAGACCCTTTTGTACGATGTCACACAAAGGGTATTTTCGAATTTTCCCCTGGCTGTTATGACAATATCATCAGCATATCCTTGGCAGGATATTCCGAGGTCAGTCAAACCACACAGGAGTTCGTCAACCGTCAGGCTCCACAGTAATGGGGATGCTACTCCTCCCTGTGGGCATCCTCTCGTTGTACAGATGGAGACAATGTATTTGCTAGTCCTCGTCTCTGCTACTCTAGTGGTGAGCAGTTCCGACATCCATCTGGATGTTGTGCTGTCTACACCTCTTCTATTTAATGCACTCTTGACAGCATCATGAGGAGTATTGTCAAAAGCTCCTTCAATATCCAAAAAGGCGCATACTACGGCTTCTTGGTTGTCTAGAGCACCTCGGATATTCTCCGTCATTTGTACCAGTGCAGTCTCCGTAGATCTACCTACCCGGTAAGCATACTGATTTGGGTGGAGAGATAGTATCTCTAGGATTTCCGCTCTAATATATTTGTCAATAGCGTTTTCCGTCGTTTTGAGCACAAACGTTGTTAGGCTAATTGGTCTGTAGGATTTGGGGTTTGTTGTGTCCCTTTCTCCAGTTTTTGGAATGAAGGTTACTATTGCCCTTCTCCAAGCTTCTGGTATATAACCCAGTTCCAAGCTGCTTCGACTGATCCTAACCAAATGTGGTAGAATTTCGTCTTGTCCTTGCTGGAGCAATGCTGGGAAAATTCCATCGGCTTCCGGTGCCTTGAAAGGTGAAAAGGTGTTCATAGCCCATTTTAAGCGATCGTTACTACAAATGTGCTTAGCCATTGTAGTACTGTCTCTCGAAGGTCTATTATGACCTTCGAGAGGACTATCTCCCCTATTTGGGCTGTTCCCAGGAAAATGAGTTTCTAGTAAGAGTCTCACTCTTTCCTCCTCATTTTCGGTATATTTACCGTCTAGCTTCCCCAAAGCCATATCTGTGTTGACCCTACTTTTTGCCATGACTTTGTAGAGTCTTGCCGCAGCAGGTGTTGTGTTTATATCTTCACAGAATTTTCTGAAGCTATTTCTTTTAGCTTTTCTAATTTCCTTATAGTAGGTGTTTCACACCTCGGTGTATCTCTGCCAGTCTCCGGTGAGTTTTGCTTTATTAAAAAGGTCCCGGGTTTGAGATCTTAATTCTGACAGTTGTTTATTCCACCAGGGTGCATCTCCGCTGCTTCGTTGTTCTTGAAGGGGGCAGCTCGATTCAAATGCTTCAATTATTGCCCTGTTCAGGTCCTCAAGCTCATTTTCCAGATCGAGATGGAGCTTAGCCTTCCCTTTTCTCTATGTGCTAGGTTTTCTTTCAGACAGGTGTTATGGTTGTCCCAATCTGTTTTTCTTGGTTTTCTCCTGGGGCTCACCTCAGGTTTGCCTAGTTCTAACTTGAATGTTGTGATGCTATGATCGGAGAGAGATCGTTCGCCCGAAACTCTCCAATCTTTTACTATATGTTTTAGATCCTGTGTTGCCAGTGTGACATCCAAAACTTCTTGCCTTGCCCTTGTTACAAATATATATTTCCTATATTGTGAATATTAAAGTTTTTATTAAGGATATATTCTAAAAGTTGCTCACCTCTCTGATTGGTATTGCTACTGCCCGAAACAGTATTGTGTGCATTGGCATCACATGCTAAGAGTAGAGGTAGTCTCTTCTCTTCACAGTACTTCACCAGCCTTTGTAACTAGGGCGGTGGTTTTATCCCGTCTCCCGCAAAGTAATGTGATGCTATTACTATCTCCTTGCCCTCCTTGTGCTCGAAGAGTGCTCGAACTGGAACGAGGTCTCGAGTCATGTATTCTGAAAGACAAAAATAGTTAATATTGTTCCTTATCATAATACATGTTCTTGGTATATCACTACCTGAGTGATATACTATTTTAGCATCTTTTCATGCTAATCCTCTTACCTGGTTATTATTGACCCATGGTTCTTGGATCAAACACATCCCCCATTGGTCCTTAGTGAACAATCTTGTGATCACCGCCGAAGCTCCTTTGGCATGGTGAGCATTAACCTGAGCTAAGTTAATCCCCGCCATACTGTTGGTTTTCAGGTTGGGTATTACCCTTTTTCATCAGGGTGATGTCCCCTTCTGTAAGGGTGCTGTCCCCTTCCTCCGACCCAAACTCCACTCCCTCCTCGGACAGCGGCGACTCCTCCCCAAGGAGTTAAGAGATGTGTAGGCTTTCTATACTACTCGAGTCGTCGCTGGCCTTGGAGGGGATAGAAACCTTCTCGGGGTGTCTTTTCTCTTCTTTTCTGAGGCCATGTACGGGGATTTTCCCAAACCGGTAATGAATGGTGAACCCGTTGTTCTTGATTTTTTGACAGGATAGATTGTCTATTCCTGCCCTCAAGACTAGGCCTTTGCCCTCTTCTTTAAGGTTGAGGACCTTCCACTGGTCTGTTACCAAACCTTCATTCTGCGCTTTTATCAAGCGAAGAAGTTTTCCTTCCTCTACGCCTTTGCTTCTTGGGAGAAAAATCGTAGCGGTGTGCATTTTTGGTATGTTTTCTCCCTGGCACACCATCAGTTCTACTCCCTTCAAGCTTTTCAGCTGTGGTATTATCAACTGGAGCAATTCTGCAGTCTGTGGTGTTTCACAGTCGATTAGAACGACTCCTGGTCTGAAATGTATGCCAGTAAACTGGAGCTTATGATCCCATCCAGCATACATTTCTTCTCCAGCAAGGTTTGGTCGTCCGCACTGAGAGTGGTCTCAGGGTACACCCTAGGTAGAGCCGCCATTCTTATTATTTTAGCTGCAGCTGCATAGCTGCCAGCTGAAGAAGGGATGGCTATTTTGCCCTTCTTTTTCTTCTTCACCTGTACTTGCGGTGACTGGGCTGTCGCCTCTTCCCGCTTTCGTTTTTCTCCTTTAGGAGGGATGTTCTTCTCCTCTCCTTGTTTTTTGCGCTCTGCGGCTTTCTTTCTTGCTTCTTCCGGTGCAAGTCCCTGCTCAAGAAAGCGAAGATACCATCTTACCCCCGCTCCACTGAGTCCACGCATCAGTGGATCGTCCCTTTCTCCGGGTTTGCCCAGTTCAGGAAGGATAGGGATTTTTCTACTTTTTTTCCAGGATTTTCCTCGAAAACTCTCAGCAGTTGAGGAGGTTGAGGGTATGGGTGCCCCTGACGTTCTCCTCTCCTGTTTGCCTACAGCCTCCTCTACACGAGGGTTGCTCGCGCGTGAGGAGGTGCTATGGTTTTTTTTGGCACTGCGGATACATTGCTCCGACTTATGCCCGGTTGCGGTGCTTGTCCGCTCAACTTTTTTTTTTCCTGTCCATGGATGATCCCACGAGTAGCTAGGGAAGTATAAGGTCCACTCCCGCAGAGCCCCGCATGCAGGAGTAAGGGTGTTTAAACTGGATGTCCCCAGGTATCCAGAGTCCGCATGCTAGCGATCAAGCTTCCCCTTGACCACGCAGTCCTCGGCATATGATGTTCCACCTTACAAGTTAAAGTTGATTCATTTGTTGTGATTTATGACCTGTGTTTGAAATTAACTTGAGGAAATTCTCTACAGGTGATCCATTAGGCAGGACATATTATCTGATAACATAAGTGAGCTGGTCTGCGTTAGATATATCCGGCGTCGAGTCAATAATCATGTTTCCTATAAGCCGAATGAATTATTCGCATGTTGTCGAAGAAAGATGACTCGTAAATCCTGAGCCTGGATTCCTATAACGTGTTATGTGTTTGGCTGAGAACGGACCGAACTCAGCGATAAGGACATTAAATAATTTCCATTGTGAATTGAACCAAATTCCTCGTCGTGTCCTCTGAAAGGTAAGTCACGTGATGCAAGCGCTTTTACACATGCAACTACTCTTTTCAGAATGATCCAGTAATTCATTCCTTCATCAGATTGCATTGTTGATGCGTGGTCAATGCGACCTAACGCGTTACTTCGGTCTCTTTCATATGCAAGATAAATCATTTGTGAGTAGGCGAATTCTCATGAGTTGCTACTCGATGATAGGAATTTCTCCAATCATTGAAACCTTCCTTTTTGTCGAACTGACTCTCCCCGCCATTAAAAAGACAAGGTCCACAAAAAACATATCCAGAACTTTTGGAATAAATTAGCCAATTTCGCGAAACTTTTTCGCCATTTAGAATCTGATGTTCGAATAAATGTTTTGACAACTGCCGCGCCTTATCTTTGTAAATTCGCTCACTCTTGGAAAATCATTTTGGATGTTTCGATTGGCTCCGTTATTACAAATGTAATCTCGCGTGAACTCGTCGATTGTCCATTTGGCTGGATCGTCGCTGATTTTGCACAGCACCTGGTGCGGAGGATTGGGTTGCACTCCTACGCCTGCCACTCTTGGTACTAGAGGGACATCTTCGGCTTGTTCCTTTGATCCACTTGCCACATAGATCAAAGTATCTGCATTTGAAGACACTGAAGAATCATCAGTTCACGGCGCGACATCACCACTTGGAACGTCGAGTGTCGATGATACGATCTTTGATATCTGTACATAGTTTTCCAAAGAAATCGTCTAGTTTCCGCGTTTTTTCATTCGTATCCTTTTTTTAATCATCTTTTTCTTCAGCTCGCTTTCGATACTTTGCCCCGCTTAACCTAAACCTTTTCTTCCCATACATACTGTTGAGTTGACACTGTCGCGAGTGGGCGAGCGAGAAAGGTTTTGTTGGTGCAGCGCTGCGGCGCGATGCATTAGCCTGAATCACGAGCGAGTGTTTTTAAAGCTCGCGTCGCGCGTGTAGCAATATTCTTCCTAAATCACCTATATTACGTAGTACGGAATATTTTAGCTCTAGATAATAAACAACTGGTGGACATTATATATTTAGACTCTCCCAAAACATTTGATCGAGTCCTTCATAAACGTCTAGGTACTATTTAAACTCGAGCATAACGGAGTTAGTAGCAATCTGCTTAATTGGATTGAAGCTAACTTGACTAGTCGGAAGTTTTGTGATCGGATTAGTGATTCCTTCTCAGCAATATGCAATGTGCTTAGTGGGGTTCCACAAGGATCGGTTTTGGAACCAGTTCTGTTCTTAGTGTAGATAGCAGATCTGCCCCTCCACGTTGAAAGCAACATTTCGCTCTTTGCTGATGATACCAAATTATATGCCAATCCTATAGATGGATACGACCATCTGCAAGCTGATTTAAACCAAGTGTCGGAATGGGTAGATATCTGGCTTTTACCCTTAAATGCATCGAAGTGTTAAAAATAATCGTGATGCCTACAAATTAACTGCGCCAGACTGACTACTTTTTATTGTACATTTATTTTGTTTACTCCATTTCTTTGTAGTTATTGGTAAATTTTATATTCCAATCGAGCTATATAGGTCTTTGTCCTCGGCTCGTTTAAAATATTATAATGAAATAATGATATTTCATAAAATTGGTCGGGCAGAGGTTCAATCCTATTCAAGTGAACTTTAATATCTATGGCGGTACGTTTCCCTTAAATTGATAAGTCTAATGAATCAATAAATGTTTTCGCTGAATTTAAAATCGCGAAAATTGAGTTTTTGCTATGTGTTAATTGAATAGAGCTCATCTTGAATCAGTTTTGAATAGGATTGATTATGAAAGAGATAAATTGGAATAGAATCACCAAATTGCAAATGCAGTTCCATTTTGGTGCAACTCGATTGCATTGATCAGTTGCATGGTAGGAACATATAAACTTCATGAAATTTTGTCGCCGCGATCGAGTTGCAGAGACGAAATTGCATCGTCAGAACCGAGCTTTAGTCCTGCTAAAAACTTTATATGTTGGCAAAAATGCGCGCTATTGCCGCGATTAAAATGGTTTATTTGGTTCAGTTTCAGTTTTTGACGTCTTGACATTTTTGGGGTTATGTTGTGACAATTTTATATTGCTCATTTAATTTTTTGATATTTTTATCTGCGTGTTATTAAAAAACTGCTAAGAACAGTTAGTAATTTTTCACAAACAGTAACGAGTTATCAAAGTTAAAGTCACGTCCGAAAAAACGTATAAATGAAACTTATCAATACTGCAATAGTTAATGCATTTACTCCTGATAATATTTACATCATGTGTGAGGCAAGTAAGTAAGTATAAGTTTAATATTATACCCACTCAACTGTATTTATTATATTCTGTAACATTATTCATAATAATGTTCATTTATTTACAGATAATCATGTCACTAGGAATGTTACTGCAGCAATTGAAGGAAGAACAATAATTATTCAATGTAGAATGTTCCTGAGTAGTTTACTAAAATATGATACACATCCATACCGAGGACTTATGGTACTGTTGCGAGGTTACCAACTCAAAGCCGGTCCTGTCCCCCGATTATAAATTTTGGTGAATGCGCTTTCTAGAAGCTTCTGGTCTATTGCAGTATTTACGCATATGAGGAGCGTTATAAAATACTAGAATTTTCCAGAACCGATAAGGACTATATATACGCGGGTTCTCGAGTGTGTGAACAGTTAGTTAGTTCGAAAGAATTAGTGAAACGGATAGTAAAGAGTTAGTTCACAGAAGTTCTTAGTAATTGGACAGTGAATTAAATAGTGCAGATATAGGGTTACATTCAAGCGGTGAAAATAAATCAGAACTAATATACCGAGTGTAAATAAATTAGTAGACATTAAGTAGAGTGTGTATACAAATTAAGTTTAATACAGTGTGTGTGTTTCTTTAAATAGATAGATAGTAATTAGCCATAGTGGGAATAATTTTATCCCACAAGTAAAAACTCTTTAAATAAATAATAAAAACATTACATTGGTGTCAGGTGTGGGGTAATATAAATAAATAATTACGTAAAAATGGCTAAGAGACTAAGTGACCTGAAAGTGACTGAATTAAAAGCAGAATTGGAATATCGCGAGATGAAAACGTCCGGAAAGAAGTGTGAATTAGTCGAAAGGTTGAAAATAGCGCTAGAAGATGACGGACTGGATCCGGAAACATTTTTTTTCAACGACGAGGCTTCCACCTTAATCTCGTCAATTTCCGCTAACATTTCTGCTATGGACGAGAAGATCTCTACCATGAAGAACGATATTTCTGCTATGGACGAGAAGATTTCTGCTAATATGAAGGTCGAGATTTCTACTATGAAGATCGAAATATCTGCTGACATCTTATCAATGAAAAATGATATTGCCGCTGAAGTCGAAAATAAAATTTCGCCTCTAAGACGTGATAATGGGAATGGACGTAATGAATTTACACGGTTTCCAGTTAGACTTTAGAAACAGAAGCATTAAAGTGGGTTCCGAAGAGGTATTCCTCCATCCATATGAAGGCAGCACGGTGTTGGCAGCTGTACAGGAAGATACTGTTCTACCTGCACGAAGCGAAACCATGATAGTAGCGCGACTACAGGGAATCATGGAGGAAGGTACACCGGTTATGATGGAGCCATGGAACCACGACGAAGAGGTTGGTAGAGGAGTACTGATTGGAAAAGGATTGGTTACGTCAGCGAAGAAGATCCCAGTATTTGTCAAAAACGTGAACGATTACCCAATTACCATCAAGAAGTTGCTACGCGCTTTCTTTGTGTCAAATTATTTTAATGATAATTGATTAATGTGCAGTTAAGTGTAATAGTCCTTAAAAAACAATTAAGAAAAATAGAAAATGAAAGTTAAGCTGATAGATCGTAGCGAAGTGAGCGTGCAATTATGCCAAGCTACTCCAAGTGCCGAAGAGTAGGGGTGAGTTAAAATTAAAAGGGCGCCACTGTTTTATTATTGCTAAGCCAAAACAGAGGCCTTCCACGTCGTCCTGGAACTACCTATCAGTTAACTTACCAGAATCTATATAGTTAAATAAAATATTTGTATTGAAAGAGAACAAAAAAAAATAATAGATATGAACTCTAAATTATTTAAAGCAGAGGTCTTGCGACGAACAAATGAAACAACAGAGTAGAACTCTAAATTTGATCTATTTAAATATATGAAAATATACAACTATCTATACGCTTACAGAGATGTTAGTAAAAAACAATATATACATGTATATAAAGATCTAAACAGAGACAATATGATAATATGAAAGTATCACCAATATCCAGCTATAGCCGATGGTCAAAATTGCTGTGAACTGGTGGAATGATGTATCGGCATCCAGAAACTCTCTGGCCTGACAAACTTGTAGCTCGTACTCCGAGCATCAACATCCAGCCTTAGCCGAGCACTAGTAGAGTGAGCTGGGGGAATGGAGTATTGAAAATCAGAGTAACTAGCTGCTACCTGGTATGGCTCTTTGGCCTTTACAAAACTTGTAGGCCGTACTCAAAAACCCTACAATACAATCAGTACTAATTAGGCTACCAATCATAATAATAATATGTTATGGGAAGCTTCCACCAATATTAAAATAATTGGACATGATAGAAGTTAAATCAGTAATAACAAAATAATAGTCTTTATGTTCTCTATGTACTTAGAGTCCCAAATTTTCAACAAAAATTCTAAATCTAGTACCTACCTATAAATAAGTATCCATTTAAAATATAATGGCTCAAAAAAAAGGAAAAACTCATATCATCTAATTCAGATAGGTACATAGAGCTTGTAGACACAGCAAATATATAATTAAGAAAAAAATATATATTAAGGAAAATCAAACAACTGAATCAACAGTAATTGCTAACACAAAGAATTAGTAATAAATGGAATGTATCTTAAATTAAACAATATATATATATATAAAATCAATAAAAAAGATTTTGTCGTACAAACCCCAAAATGATATACACTGACCCAAATTATGTCCCCTGATGTTACACAACACAATGTAATAAGTAATGGACTAATAGATGCAAATCAGAATAACAACTCAAAAAAAAAATATAAATATCTAGTGGGTATATGATCATTCATTATTGATTGATGCGGAAGTTAAATAAAATATTAAGGAAAAGATACAGTATTTGAACAGAGCCTTAAATAAAAAAACTCTGATAATCATCATACAAAAAAAATAGTACCATCGTTGTCTGTTCGAGAGAACACAGATTTCGGTTTTCAATGAATTATATAAAATTAGAAAACCGT
The DNA here is from genome assembly GCA_947563755.1 of Lochmaea crataegi. Taxonomy (NCBI): domain Eukaryota; kingdom Metazoa; phylum Arthropoda; class Insecta; order Coleoptera; family Chrysomelidae; genus Lochmaea; species Lochmaea crataegi. The sequence goes on from OX387430.1 coordinate 27,976,603, forward strand.
GTCCCAATAGAAAATGTGCTTTAGCATATGGTAAAAAAAGAAACTCACTATATTTTCCACGAATTATAAAAATATGTTCAATAATGCTGGCCAGTAATAAATAATAGAAAATAAATTTAGGTTCGTTTGAATTAAAATGTAAAATAATAAAGAAAACGCACTCTACCCCTAATCAGCCTAATCGCCACGTGTCAAAACTAACCCAAACATTGATTATACAGAAAATTAATTAGATCTTGAATGAAATAGAACTACCCGGCTTTATAATAAATACTCATGAACACAAGGTAACGGAATAAGTAAAAAGAAAAGTAATAGCTTACCCTGAGATAGTTTATAGGGGTTACTTTCCAAGAAATGTGCAGTCGGTGGCCTCAAATCCTGATTTTCAGGTGAATCTTCTGGCATACAACAATACCAATACTAGCCGTGAAGATTACTTCTGGAGAATAAACCCGAAATCCACAAACAAGTGACCAAAATGATGGGTTTTAAATCTCCAACCAGCCGAACACAATTTCATTAGTGAAGTCCACGTAAAATTCCAATATTCTACTACTTGACACTGATAAAAATAAAACCCAGAAAGAAACATTAGATGGCAAAAACTAATTCGCTCGGTTTTTTTTTGTCGGTTATTTAACGTCGGTCTATTTCTGCAACTTAGGCTAATCACCGACGCCGGGAGCACTCTACCCCTAACCGGAAATTTTGCCGAACCCACTAGTGTTCCAACCAGTGGTAGGGATCTTTATCGAGCCCAACATCCATGGACTCGGGACCTCGGTTTTACGTTTCATCCGAAAGACGGCATATCTACATTATACCTCGTGCTCATTGGTATAATGCCTGCGAGCTGTGATATGCTACTGACCCTAGTAATCTAAGGTGTTTCGCTGCACTGCAGGCTGTACGGGCTCTACGACGGTGTTTCCCCAGTGGTCACCCATCCAAGTACTAACCGCGCTCGACCTTGCTTGGTTATAATTATCGCATCAGAAGCGTTCCACTATAAAGCTGGGCCGACGCCCAATTCGCTCGGTTACTATCGAAGGTGTATTCAAGAAAGTGAAGGCCTTTACACACGCATTGGTTCAAAATAATAGAATAGCAATAGGAGATTATCATTTTATTACAAAACCCTTCGTTTTACCGAACCATTTCATGGAAATGTTGCTTTCAGCAAAACACAATACCATTACCCTATATGCAACTACCATAAAACGAAGCAATAAGGGTATTAAAAAAACGTTAAATAATTATTTAGTTGAAGTAGAATGTGAACTGGGCATAATAGATAGTCAGCTGTGGATATATTAACCAGAAATTTCACTCAAATATACCGAAATTATACTAGAATGCTGAAAGTTGTAATTCATGTATACGGGGTGGCTCAAAAATATTTAATGCTAAAATCAAACCGTGGCAAAGTCAACCAGAATTGGATCCTGCGTACCAGTGACATCCATAGTTCGCCAAACAACGACAACTGACAATTCTAATGACAGATGTGAACAGATGTTGTCAATAGCTGGCCAATCCTTGAATCGAGCTGAGAAAAGGAAAATGAGAGACTTTCTCTTGTAAAGTAAATTTTATACCCATTTAGAATAAGACCATCCTTATTTATTATTAATAAATCGGTTGAAACAAAAAATTACCAACAAAAATGAACGTCGTAACTAATTTATTAGATGTCACGTTTTTGAAGTTACGTCAAATTTTGATTTCATGTTAATGTCATAACGCAAAATAAGATATAAAAATGCGATATTCTGATGAATCCAAAAAACTTATGCTTAATGTAGTAAACTATTTTCAAAACGATTTAGGTTCTCGATTTAAGGCAATTCAAAAAGCGTCCGAAGCACTAAAAGTTCCAGAAAGCACATTATATAATCTTGAAAAACCAAACAGAGCTACAGATTTCGAATTTAGAAGAAATATGTCTGCAAGCGTTTCCCGGAGCAAAACCCGAATTACAAAAAATACCCTGCATTGTTTGAGGGAAGTAATTTATAAAATGTATGCGCGAAAGGATAAAATCACAGTAGAAACTATTTTACGGCAATTTATCGAAAAGTCTCCAGAAACTAAGATTTCCAAAGGTTCGTTATATTTGGGAATTAAAAAAATAGGTTTTCATTTCAAAAAACAGGATGGAAGAAAACATTTATTGGAAATGCCTGCAGTCAGATTAAAAAGAATATTATTTTTGAACAAATACCATGCTGCTAAAAGCGAAAAGCTCTTTACACCTGTTTTTCTGGATGAGACATGGGTTTTTAGTAAAAGCGGGGACAGAAGAATGTGGCAAGATGGTACTAAACACAGTGATTTAAAAATAACTGAAAGTGGGACACGATATGTAATTGTTCATGCCGGTAATAAAAAAGGTTTTGTGGCAAATGCATCGCTTATTTTTAAATGCAATAAAAAAACAGGCGATTACCATGATAACATGAACACCGAAAATTTTGAAAATTGGTTTAAACAGCAACTAATTGTAAACTTGGAAGAACCATCGTTAATTATAATGGATAACGCAACGTATCACAGTCGCCTGGATGAAGAAATCCCAAGAAAAAGTTGGAGTAAAACACGCATGTTAGAATGGCTCAAAAAAAAGAATATTCCTTTTCCAGATCACATTTTAAAGGATGCTGTTTGGAATATAATTGAAAAGCAAGTTTTGCCAGAAAAAAATTATCATTTAGACAAATACGCTGCCGAGCATGGTCATTGTGTTCTCAGGCCACCCTATCATTGCCATTTTAATGCCATCGAAATAGTATGGTCAGAAACTAAAAGGCATTATGACCAAGCTATTACGAAAACTGCAAGGTCACCCACTGAAGTCTTAAAAGTATGGAATGACGTTGTAAAAAATGTACCGGAGCAACACTGGCAGAATTACATGAATCATACAGAGAAAATTATTTCTGAAGCATGGGAAGTAGAAAACAAACTGGACCTACTAAACATCGAACCTATGGTGATCTCTGTATCCAATGAATCCGATGATGAACTATCACTTTCCGAAAGTTATTCTGATTTAGAAACTAATTAAACTTTGCCTTGAAGATCACGTTGTCATTTTTTTAAAATCTAGAATTTGTACGTAATCGAACTCTGAATTGCCATATTTTTTTAAGAAAACTATGTATCTAGTTAATAAAACAATGTTTTTAAAATTAGTGCGCTTCTTTTATATTCTTTTATTATGTCAACATCTTTAGAATTTTATGAATTTCATAAAATTAATTTGTATTATTACAAACCGCCACTGATAATATGAAATTCCAAGTCACTACGCCAATGCAATAAGAAATATGTCAAACATTTGACATGACAAAGGTCATGACCTAATTTTTTTCATGCGGGTTCAGATGGTTCAAGAAGCCGCATACGTTAAGTTACTAAAACGGCTGGTACCTCTAAATAGGTATTAATTTTACTATAGTATCGAGACCTTTTCGTACCAAAAGGAGGAAAGACTGGCAGGACATCAGCCGTCAAACACAAAATCGATACTGGTGATGCCAAGCCAATTAGACAATCAGCTCGAAGACTACCACGAGCGAAGAGAGAGGAAGCTGAAAGAATAATTCAAGAGATGGAGGAAGATAAAGTAACAGAACCATCCACTAGCCCATGGGTATCTCCAGTAGTGCTCGTCAAGAAAAAGGCCGGAACTACCAGATTCTGCGTGGACTATCGCCAGCTAAACAACGTGACGAAGAAAGACAGCTATCCTCTGCCTCGAATCGATGATACGCTAGACACTTTGGCTGGCAGCAAACTGTTTTCCACCTTGGACCTTAAGTCCAGTTATTGGCAAGTAGAAATGGACCCAGGAGACAAAGAGAAAACTGCTTTTACCACCGGATCCGGATTGTGGCAGTTCAACGTCATGCCATTCGGGCTATGTAATGCGCCCGCGACATTTGAAAGACTCATGGAAAATGTCTTGAGAGGGTTATCTTGGAAAACATGCCTGGTCTATTTGGACGGCTTCGTAGTATTGGGGAAGACATTTGAGGAGCACCTGAAGAACTTGGAAGACGTATTCAAACGACTTCAAACTGCCCAGCTCATAATAAACCCGAAGAAATATCAGTTATTCCAAAACCGAGTCAATTATCTGGGTCATATTGTGAGCAATAAAGGAGTGGCGGCGGACCCAGAGAAAATTGCTTCCATCAAGCAATGGCCGCAACCTACCGACAAACATCAAGTTAGGAGCTTCCTTGGACTTTGCACATACTATCGAAGGTTTATAAGGAAGTTTGGAGACATTGCCAGGCCACTAACTCGACTCACAGAAGAAACCAGAACTTTTCATTGGGATGAAAAATGTCAAAATGCTTTTGAAACCCTGAAGAGACGATTAACCACGGCGCCGATACTAGGATATCCGTTAACAGAGGGAGACTTCAGTCTTGACACTGATGCAAGAAACGTAGGGATTGGAGGAGTGCTCTCACAGATCCAAGGAGGACAGGAAAGAGTGCTGGGATATTTCAGTAAAGTCCTCTCCAAACCAGAACGAAACTACTGCGTCACGAGAAGAGAACTTTTGGCGGCAGTGAAGTCTGTGGAACATTTTTATCAGTATCTGTATGGAAGGAAATTCTTGATACGGACTGATCATGCAGCACTCAAGTGGTTGATGCAGTTCAAGAATCCCGAGGGCCAGATCGCTAGATGGATTGGGAGACTTCAAGAGTACGATTTCAACATCGAACATCGGTCTGGTGTGAGCCTCCGAAATGCCGACTCCCTGTCTAGACGGCCGTGCCCACTGCAACAAGGCAGAATCTAAGGAAGCTGCAGTTTCAAGAACTACGGTTGTCAATGAAGTATGGTCACCCACCAGGATCAGAGAAGATCAGGAGAATGATCCTCACCTGAAGTTGATCCGGCAATGGAAGGAAGAAAACCGGCGACCTACCCGGCATGAAGTGTCAAGATTTTCACCGACACTCAAGACATATTGGGCCCAGCGGGACTCCCTTGTCCTGGAAGAAGGCCTGTTGAAACGAATTCTTGAAAACGATGATGGTTCTGAGAATAGAAAACAGTTAGAGTAAATATGCTATGAGAGTTCCGAACCATTTTCGAGTTTTTAACGTGGTAATCTCCATAAGAAAATCTAAGGTCCAAAAACACCGAAATTGGCTCATTTTTGGAGTGGGGGTAAATCTCAATCTACGCATGTGCTACGTTATTCGGATGGGTGACGTAATAGGGATAATGAAAAAAATATTTTAAAAATTCAAACTACCCCCTTTCATCCCCCACGCAGCACCCCTGAAAGTTAACCCATCATAGCAAACGACGTCTCGTTTAAAAGACCTTAACGTCTAGTATATACATGAAATAATGAAAAAATTCTACCCCCTTTTATCCCCCTACGACCACTAAAAGTTAACCAATCAAACGTCATCTCGAAAGGCCTTAACGTTAAGTATATATATAAAATAATGAAAAAATTCCTCCCCCTTTCACCCCCACCCCTAAAGTTAACCAATCGTACTACGTCTCAAAAGGTTTTAACGTCTAGTATATACTTTAAATTTTATCCCACCCACAATACCCACCTGTTTAGTATTCCTAATTCCAAGGACCCCCAAATTCACTATCTAAATTTACACACATCTTTTGAAAAATCATTATTAAGAAACTTTCACCGGAGTCTGGGCGCGAACCATCAACCTTCGCGTCTGAAACAATGCGTCTAACGAACATGGCTATTCGCACTCATATGTGAATGATGCAAGGAGAGGTATAAAAAAAATAATCTGAGTGCATTTATGTGTTCAGCTTGGTTTGAAGTAAAATAGACTTAAGTCTAGTATGCACAGGTATATTGAAAATTTAAACAAACACATCATGACAAGTGGTATATCGTTGACCTTATTCTCTAGTATACGAAATATTCTTTTAACATATACAGAGTGTTGCAAATTATAGTTCGCGAATCAACTAACGTATCGCTAAAAAGACATTAACGTACAGTACCGTTATGACAAGTGACATATCGTTGAAAAACACCTCATGAAACATTCTTTCAACATATATAGGGTGTATCATTAGAGTACAAAGACAAGTGACATATCATTGAAAAGGGTATCGCCTCACAGAGGGTGTATCATTGAAGTATATAGAAAAAATCAGGTGGCATTCTCCATCTAGTTTTTTCATGACATGTATAATCTGTCTTTATTTTAATTTAAATCTTTAATATAAAAGTTGATGAATAAATAGAATGTTTAAAACGACGTTTCGTTTGAAAAGACTTTATAAGCTTTTATAAAATAAAAAATTTAACTATTATCATAATTGATAGGGTATATACAAGGTGTTTTAATAAAACCCATTATTGCAAATATTATTTTTTTATTAAATCTACATATAGGTAATACAGTATTTTAATATGTTAAATAAAAAATATAATTAATAATGGTTGATGTCCTTCTTCAACCCATATTTTGGTATAACCACCCTATAGAAATATAATGCATTGTGTATAAGAAAAAAGCCCGTCCAAGGCTATTATACATTAACTATATATGAAATGAATGTATTTTCAATGGTACAGTCTATGATATAATATTAGCATCTGTCTTTGTTTTAATTTTTTAAATTTGAATCTTCATGTTTTACGAATTTCCTTGATTGTGAATAGATTTAGTCTACACACCACCTTGAAGACTTATGGGGTAAGATATCAGCGCGTTATCTTTTCTATTTTTTGTGGTAATCCACAATCTAAAAACCATTTTCATCTATTAGGTTAGTTAAATAAAATAACAAATAGTTTCTTAAATTGATATAATACCGTTCATTTCCACACCATCTTATATATCACAATAATTGATATAAGGAGATAGAACCATGGTGCGTTGTATTTAATATTTAAAGTGGCAAATACATCCCCTATAGGCCTACGGAAAACCACTTTGTAAAGAAAAAAATATTTTTTCTCAATTTTCATTCGGGCTGTAACACACAAAAATTAAAATATATAAATTTTTTTGAGCGATAAATTTTATACTTTTCCTCAAAAAACACATATCACAGAAAATGCATTATTTATTAGTAAAAAAATTAGAAAAACATTCATTACGGATCATTGATGATCATTACCCCCGCATATGATGATATACTAGATAAAGAATTTTTTTTCATTTTATATTTTCAATCTTACCCAGATACTTTTTCGTTACAAGACCGGTCGAAGAGCAGGTTGAGACAAGCTTGGGGAATAATCTCATTGATACTTACGGATCATTAACGACTACCATCCCATAATCTATTAATATACTAGAAAAAGAATATTTTCATTTTATATTTTTAAATCTTACCAGATACTTTCAATTCAATAACCTAGTTTTTTTCTCTTACCTACTTACGCACTTGGATGAACAGGGCACCCTAAAAATATATTATAAAAATTTTCAATTACCAACAATTAGATACTGACACTTACACATATTTTTAATAATTATTTTAGGCCAAAAGACCGATCGCGCCCCCAAAGGAGCTAGTTTATTAGATTGAAACTTCAACATATAATTTTTTCGTTAAAGTGATTTTATCTAATGTTAAACAAAAAATAACATATTTTTTTAAGAGATTACGTCATGGTAATTTAAGAACCATATGTCTAACATTTTTACAAACTTTATATTATACTATAACATAATATCCATAAAAAAATTAAAAAAAAAAAGATGAAGAAAATATTAATAGGTATACCTTTATATACCTTTTTATAGTAATTGATTGATCAGCATTAATTTTTATAATTGAAAAAAATTCGGAATGCTTTTATATTTAGAATAAGCATAATTTTCACGTTTCTCCAACCTACTAACTTGTGAGTTCCATTTTTGTACCTACTCCATTGTTTTAATAAGTTTATTTTCATTACTTTTTTTCAAATGTAATTTAATGATTTCAGAATGGAATTTTATTATCTAAAACGTATGATGTTTTTGAATTAATGATAACTAAAAATCTAGAAATTTTGATGTAGTTGCATAAATATATTGATATTTTTGAATTTTGTATAGTTGCATAAATCCCCTTTTAGGATGGTATTATCTAAAAAGTATGATGTTTTTGAATTAATGATAACTAAAAATCTAGAAATTTTGATGTAGTTGCATAAATCTATTGATATTTTTAAATTTTGTCCAGTTGCATGAATCCCCCTTTTAGGATGGTATAAAAAGATATCTATTTGCTCTCTGCTACTAGTTTAACTTCAACTGTAAATTTAAATTGCCCAAAATGTCTTTATTATCTTTATTTCTTTTTTCAATGTATTTATTATCTATATTTATTTTATTCTCTGATTTTAATTTAACGATGGCGAAGTTTAATTTATTTTGTGAAGACCAACTTGCAATGTGTGATCGGGAATTAGCTTACCAATATAAATTAAACAAAAACTTAACTGATCAGATTAAATTAACGAATAATCTGCTCAAAGAGAAGAAAAATGAAACCAACAAAGATATTACCAGGTACGTTTTTTTTTAATTCTCTAACGTTGTGAATTTAATTTTATTTAATATTATTGCTAATGAAGGTTTTATTTCTTCACAGGCTGTCCATCTTAAATGAAAACTGTAATATAGAAAAATTTAAGCAGCGTGAAATGTATAGAGAAATAATTTCAGATCAGGGAAAAAATATTTCTCTACTAGAAGATAATATTGACCTGATCTGGATAAATTTTACTAATTGCTTAGGAAACATATCCCTTCTAGAAAAAAAGGTTAAATCGAAAGATTCCGATCTTTATCTTCTAGAAGCGGATAATGCTGATGTAATTCAGGAAAAAGATAAATTAAAAATCACAAATAGAAGATTGAGAAGAAAGATAAAAAAATTGGAAAGTCAATTAGAGTTTTTTAGTGATTATTCTTCTAATTAATCTAATTATAGTTATTTAAGGAATTTTTATCTTTCTTCTCAATCTTCTAATTGTGATTTTTTAATTATTTATAGATAGGTGTTAGTCTAATCATTTTAATTTTTTTATTTTTAATAGTCTTAAATTAGTTTTCGTTTGTTATTTGTGTATTTTCATTTCACGAGATGAAATAAACTATCATATTATAACTACTTTAATTTTATTTACCCTGAACATCCATATGTATATTTTTACAATATTGGTATTTATAATTCGCTCTTTTAGCGATTTAACCATAAAATTAAGATATATTAGATTCTTCGAGCGTTTCTTTTTTATCAGCCTACAATTCTAGAATAAAATCGAAATAACTTGTTTGTAACTGTATAATTTTACATTGCAATGACAGGGTTAAACTGACTTTTATGTAATATAGGAGTGGAAATAAAAGATGTTATGGTTTCTAATTATTTATTGAATAAACTCAAATTGTAATGAATGTGAAGAAGCAACATGAACGAAGACGCTGATTTGCTAAACAATACAAATCCAGTTGTAATATTAAAATGGTTGTCATAACACAAAAAAAAACAATCATCAATTAAACGTTATAAAAGATAGGATATATAAATTTATAAATTTTAGTCTAAACAATGCAATTGGAGTTATAATATTAAAATTAATTTACGTTAATATTAAAATGTTTGTTGTTGCACAAAAAACAATAATCAACTAAATAGTATAAAAAATAGTTCTTTCTCACAAATGGAAAATCTAAAACAGAATTTCAAAAATTAATTTCAGGCTAAACAATACAAATCCAGTTGTAATATTAAAATGGTCAACCAGTCATTCGCGTGCTGCTCAGATGTCTGAAAGTTGTTTTATACTGAATTGAGTACATATATATATAAACTGGGAGTATTTTTCATTCTTCAGTTTATACTTAAATTCGCGCCATTAATGTTTGTGTCAACCAAGAATTTTGTGTTAGGAGAATCTTTAGTGGGTGAGTAATTATTTGTTTTTTTCCAATCCGTAAAATCCACCGATTTTTTCGCTTTTAGAATATATTTTTTTAGAGTGATTTTAAAAAAAAAATAATTATAATTTTGAAATAGTTTTAGTAATTTAATAACCTCTTTGTTATGAATAAAGAAGATTTATAATATTTTTTCTTTATTTTAGTGAATGGTTACGTTTTTTAAAATATTTTAACATCTATGTAAAATGTAAAAATATCATTCGATTTTTTAAATATATAGTATTGTTGATCTACTCTAGTTCTATGATAGCTCCTCGTATATTTCAATTTAAAACACAAAAAACTCATATTACCTGAATTCTGATGTAGAAATATTTTTTTTTTGTAGATATTAACATTTTGATGATATTCTGTTACGTAAAAATTGTTATCATTTTGTCTGATAATTTTTAATGGGATAGTATAATAAATAAAACTCTATTTGAAAGCGCGTTTTAAGTCCTTTTCAATATAAATTTGATTAAACTATTACTATATATAAATAAATTCATAAGTTAAAGATGGCTTTTTTAAATTTCTTAAACTTAAAAATATTATTAATTGCCCAGTTGTCGTTTTTTTTTTCATAGTGTCAGGTAGGGACCATAATTTAGAAAGCCGTTTATTCTTGATAATGGTATCTGGAACGTTAAAATAAAAATATTATTGTTTAATTTCATGAAAAATCGATAAAAAAAAACTTTTAATTAATTTCATACTACTTCAATAGTATAGCTATCAATATCAGTGTAATTAACTTGTTGAGAGTGGTGTGATTTTATTTTCATTGTTCTCATGTTTAAAAGTGAAAAAATATACGAGGTATCCGAAAATATAGAGGTATCTATATAACTAAAATAGCTAAAAATATAAAATTATTTTTATGTTACTATCGTTATGGCATCTTTGAATTATTAAAATAAAAATACGATTGTTAATTTAAATTCTATTTTCAGAATATTGTAGATACATTTTAAAGAATATTTTCACTCATTTCCAATAGAGTTTATGAAGTTACGGAATAGTCTTCAACGGTAGACTCATTCTTCATAAATTCTTAAAAAAACTCCAATCATTTTCACATCTTCAAGGGATTTACATTTAAATTTACCTTTTCTTCATTAATTATTAAAATCATGTGGTAGGCAGTGCCAAAAATGAGGTGTAATTTTCATTTCATTCAAGTAAATCTGCGTACGCAAACAGACCTTAGTTATTATATTTCTTAGCTACTTGTTTAATACTTCATTTAATTAGGTTGAGTTGATTGTGCTCTCACATAGGATTAGCTACAACCATAACTGCACATACTTAAAGACTTCATTAATAAGTTCCCTACTCTTTTATTTTTTAATTCATCCGTTTAAAATGCTATAACTTTTACATAACTTTTTTACTATACCCACTTTCATTATCGAAGATATACCATATTTCAGGTTAATTCATTAGATATTTTAATTTCTGGTAGAAGTTACAGTAGTTTGCTTAAATAAATTCCTACCTAATCTAACATTTCATTAAATTAGGAACAAATATATTTCAGACAATTATTTTTTTAGCGGATAAATTTTACGCAAACTTAACTGAAAAGTTTTCAACATCATGTCGGTTTTTCATATGGCGATATATATCAGTTCTATTCATAAACTTTCCACATTTCTCACAAAAGTAGCTGTCTCCGATCATAATTAAATTGCCACTTTTTAAAAATCTTCATAACTCGACCATGAATACACATTAAATGGAATCCATTTTCCACTATTTTCTCCACCTATAATATAACATTTGTAGCACAGTTCATGAGTAGTAGAAGGGTGCTCAATAGAACAACGCTTGCAAATTTTTATCATGACTATAGGATGGTTAGATGTAGAATGATTTATGTTAGTCTTGGCAATAAGTTTTAAATATCATATTCCCTGACCAATATGTTTATGATTCTCAAAAGTGGATTAAATTATCAATTGTATGACTAGCTACTCCGGTTTTTACTGATTGTTTGAGTACTCCGACTTATGTTCAATTTTAGCTGAAAAGCAGCATTATTGAGGGTGGTTTAAATCGTTTTCACACTCATTTTTTCACATTAGTTTTATATTAACCTCCAATATTTTTGAAAATTGGTTGTAAGCTTAATTTTTGAAACTTTAATATCTAACATGACATCCAATATATGAGTCCAAGTATTAGAAGTAACCAATTACTCCGTCTTACTAAAAAAGCGTTATACTTAACAATAATTATTTGCTTCAGAAGCGTTCCTCTTCATAATAATTTTTATTAATTTAAAAGTAAGTTATCAGTTATCCTCATTTTTTTCTCAAACATGATATTTGAGGTTATGTATTTTAAAATAATCAACAGTTTTCCAGCCATCTAAAAGTATACTTTATACTTAATAAATCATTTTTTTCATTCTGTTTCAGAACTTTGATAAGCATTCAGAATTGTCTTCAGCTCCTATTAATTTAGATTTTTATTAATTTTTAAGTAAGTTATCAATTATTTCTCAATATTTGAGGTTATGTATTTTAAAAATAATCAACCGTTCAGTTCAGTCCCATAATTATTTTTTTTCAGTCTTTTTCATTCTTTTTCAGAACTTTGTGAAGCGTTCAATCATCTGACAGCTCTTCCTTTTTAGAAAGTTTTTAATTAATTTAAAAGTAAGTTATCAATTATTTTCATTAACATAATATTTGAGGTTATGTATTCGAAACGATTAGTTTTTCATAAAAGTATAACATAACAATAATTATTTTTTTTTAGAATGGGGCAATTCACTGATTTGGTGAAATACATAGCTGCATTGCTGGGATTGGTAACCCCAAATAATGATAGAAAGATACGTGAGGGACTGGTTGAATGTTATAAAGGGATTAAAAGAATTCAGAATGCAATGAGGAGTGCAAAGACGATGGGTGAAAAACAGCATTTGGAGGCCTGCTTAAGAAATATAAAAACCATGAGACAACAATTTAAAGCGGCTCAGAAGAAGGGGGCAGGGCTTTCCCTGAAAAAAGCGATTCCTTCGGATCGAGTAAGATGGGAAGATAGCGAATCTACGTTCAACTCACGAATAATAACGGGGGTAATTTCAAACTTGAAACATAAGGATCCGAAATCATTTCTCGTTGACGCTAAATCAACATTTAAAAATAAGATTCGGAAAATTATTAAGCAGGATGCTGCAGTTAAGGTTAATACTGTATTTTGTGGAGAGTTTATAATAGTAAAGGGAGATAGTGTACAGACTGAGTACAAGTACTTTACTACATCGAACTCACCAATATATAGAGACACCAACTTAGATGAGTGGTTTGACACCAAGGTTAATGCTCCCACCCATCATGAATGAATTAGAAGAGTTCCAAGAGCGTGACTCAGGCTGGGCTCTCAGGAAAGTTGTAAATTTGGGGGTTAATATCAACAAGTACACCCCTCAGCTTGGTTCTTCATATATTGAACTTCCTTCACAAATTGCGAGGAAACATGCATCATCATTGTTTTTTCACGTTGATACAGGCATGTTTCCTCGCAATTTGTGAAGGAAGTTCAATATATGAAGAACCAAGCTGAGGAGTGTACTTGTTGATATTAACCCCCAAATTTACAACTTTCCTGAGAGCTCAGCCTGAGTCACGCTCTTGGAACTCTTCTAATTCATTCATGATGGGAGCATTAACCTTGGTGTCAAACCACTCATCTAAGCTGGTGTCTCTATATATTGGTGAGTTCGATGTAGTAAAGTACTTGTACTCAGTCTGTACACTATCTCCCTTTACTATTATAAACTCTCCACAAAATACAGTATTAACCTTAACTGCAGCATCCTGCTTAATAATTTTCCGAATCTTATTTTTAAATGTTGATTTAGCGTCAACGAGAAATGATTTCGGATCCTTATGTTTCAAGTTTGAAATTACCCCCGTTATTATTCGTGAGTTGAACGTAGATTCGCTATCTTCCCATCTTACTCGATCCGAAGGAATCGCTTCTTTCAGGGAAAGCCCTGCCCCCTTCTTCTGAGCCGCTTTAAATTGTTGTCTCATGGTTTTTATATTTCTTAAGCAGGCCTCCAAATGCTGTTTTTCACCCATCGTCTTTGCACTCCTCATTGCATTCTGAATTCTTTTAATCCCTTTATAACATTCAACCAGTCCCTCACGTATCTTTCTATCATTATTTGGGGTTACCAATCCCAGCAATGCAGCTATGTATTTCACCAAATCAGTGAATTGCCCCATTCTAAAAAAAAATAATTATTGTTATGTTATACTTTTATGAAAAACTAATCGTTTCGAATACATAACCTCAAATATTATGTTAATGAAAATAATTGATAACTTACTTTTAAATTAATTAAAAACTTTCTAAAAAGGAAGAGCTGTCAGATGATTGAACGCTTCACAAAGTTCTGAAAAAGAATGAAAAAGACTGAAAAAAAATAATTATGGGACTGAACTGAACGGTTGATTATTTTTAAAATACATAACCTCAAATATTGAGAAATAATTGATAACTTACTTAAAAATTAATAAAAATCTAAATTAATAGGAGCTGAAGACAATTCTGAATGCTTATCAAAGTTCTGAAACAGAATGAAAAAAATGATTTATTAAGTATAAAGTATACTTTTAGATGGCTGGAAAACTGTTGATTATTTTAAAATACATAACCTCAAATATCATGTTTGAGAAAATAATGAGGATAACTGATAACTTACTTTTAAATTAATAAAAATTATTATGAAGAGGAACGCTTCTGAAGCAAATAATTATTGTTAAGTATAACGCTTTTTTAGTAAGACGGAGTAATTGGTTACTTCTAATACTTGGACTCATATATTGGATGTCATGTTAGATATTAAAGTTTCAAAAATTAAGCTTACAACCAATTTTCAAAAATATTGGAGGTTAATATAAAACTAATGTGAAAAAATGAGTGTGAAAACGATTTAAACCACCCTCAATAATGCTGCTTTTCAGCTAAAATTGAACATAAGTCGGAGTACTCAAACAATCAGTAAAAACCGGAGTAGCTAGTCATACAATTGATAATTTAATCCACTTTTGAGAATCATAAACATATTGGTCAGGGAATATGATATTTAAAACTTATTGCCAAGACTAACATAAATCATTCTACATCTAACCATCCTATAGTCATGATAAAAATTTGCAAGCGTTGTTCTATTGAGCACCCTTCTACTACTCATGAACTGTGCTACAAATGTTATATTATAGGTGGAGAAAATAGTGGAAAATGGATTCCATTTAATGTGTATTCATGGTCGAGTTATGAAGATTTTTAAAAAGTGGCAATTTAATTATGATCGGAGACAGCTACTTTTGTGAGAAATGTGGAAAGTTTATGAATAGAACTGATATATATCGCCATATGAAAAACCGACATGATGTTGAAAACTTTTCAGTTAAGTTTGCGTAAAATTTATCCGCTAAAAAAATAATTGTCTGAAATATATTTGTTCCTAATTTAATGAAATGTTAGATTAGGTAGGAATTTATTTAAGCAAACTACTGTAACTTCTACCAGAAATTAAAATATCTAATGAATTAACCTGAAATATGGTATATCTTCGATAATGAAAGTGGGTATAGTAAAAAAGTTATGTAAAAGTTATAGCATTTTAAACGGATGAATTAAAAAATAAAAGAGTAGGGAACTTATTAATGAAGTCTTTAAGTATGTGCAGTTATGGTTGTAGCTAATCCTATGTGAGAGCACAATCAACTCAACCTAATTAAATGAAGTATTAAACAAGTAGCTAAGAAATATAATAACTAAGGTCTGTTTGCGTACGCAGATTTACTTGAATGAAATGAAAATTACACCTCATTTTTGGCACTGCCTACCACATGATTTTAATAATTAATGAAGAAAAGGTAAATTTAAATGTAAATCCCTTGAAGATGTGAAAATGATTGGAGTTTTTTTAAGAATTTATGAAGAATGAGTCTACCGTTGAAGACTATTCCGTAACTTCATAAACTCTATTGGAAATGAGTGAAAATATTCTTTAAAATGTATCTACAATATTCTGAAAATAGAATTTAAATTAACAATCGTATTTTTATTTTAATAATTCAAAGATGCCATAACGATAGTAACATAAAAATAATTTTATATTTTTAGCTATTTTAGTTATATAGATACCTCTATATTTTCGGATACCTCGTATATTTTTTCACTTTTAAACATGAGAACAATGAAAATAAAATCACACCACTCTCAACAAGTTAATTACACTGATATTGATAGCTATACTATTGAAGTAGTATGAAATTAATTAAAAGTTTTTTTTTATCGATTTTTCATGAAATTAAACAATAATATTTTTATTTTAACGTTCCAGATACCATTATCAAGAATAAACGGCTTTCTAAATTATGGTCCCTACCTGACACTATGAAAAAAAAAACGACAACTGGGCAATTAATAATATTTTTAAGTTTAAGAAATTTAAAAAAGCCATCTTTAACTTATGAATTTATTTATATATAGTAATAGTTTAATCAAATTTATATTGAAAAGGACTTAAAACGCGCTTTCAAATAGAGTTTTATTTATTATACTATCCCATTAAAAATTATCAGACAAAATGATAACAATTTTTACGTAACAGAATATCATCAAAATGTTAATATCTACAAAAAAAAAATATTTCTACATCAGAATTCAGGTAATATGAGTTTTTTGTGTTTTAAATTGAAATATACGAGGAGCTATCATAGAACTAGAGTAGATCAACAATACTATATATTTAAAAAATCGAATGATATTTTTACATTTTACATAGATGTTAAAATATTTTAAAAAACGTAACCATTCACTAAAATAAAGAAAAAATATTATAAATCTTCTTTATTCATAACAAAGAGGTTATTAAATTACTAAAACTATTTCAAAATTATAATTATTTTTTTTTTAAAATCACTCTAAAAAAATATATTCTAAAAGCGAAAAAATCGGTGGATTTTACGGATTGGAAAAAAACAAATAATTACTCACCCACTAAAGATTCTCCTAACACAAAATTCTTGGTTGACACAAACATTAATGGCGCGAATTTAAGTATAAACTGAAGAATGAAAAATACTCCCAGTTTATATATATATGTACTCAATTCAGTATAAAACAACTTTCAGACATCTGAGCAGCACGCGAATGACTGGTTGACCATTTTAATATTACAACTGGATTTGTATTGTTTAGCCTGAAATTAATTTTTGAAATTCTGTTTTAGATTTTCCATTTGTGAGAAAGAACTATTTTTTATACTATTTAGTTGATTATTGTTTTTTGTGCAACAACAAACATTTTAATATTAACGTAAATTAATTTTAATATTATAACTCCAATTGCATTGTTTAGACTAAAATTTATAAATTTATATATCCTATCTTTTATAACGTTTAATTGATGATTGTTTTTTTTTGTGTTATGACAACCATTTTAATATTACAACTGGATTTGTATTGTTTAGCAAATCAGCGTCTTCGTTCATGTTGCTTCTTCACATTCATTACAATTTGAGTTTATTCAATAAATAATTAGAAACCATAACATCTTTTATTTCCACTCCTATATTACATAAAAGTCAGTTTAACCCTGTCATTGCAATGTAAAATTATACAGTTACAAACAAGTTATTTCGATTTTATTCTAGAATTGTAGGCTGATAAAAAAGAAACGCTCGAAGAATCTAATATATCTTAATTTTATGGTTAAATCGCTAAAAGAGCGAATTATAAATACCAATATTGTAAAAATATACATATGGATGTTCAGGGTAAATAAAATTAAAGTAGTTATAATATGATAGTTTATTTCATCTCGTGAAATGAAAATACACAAATAACAAACGAAAACTAATTTAAGACTATTAAAAATAAAAAAATTAAAATGATTAGACTAACACCTATCTATAAATAATTAAAAAATCACAATTAGAAGATTGAGAAGAAAGATAAAAATTCCTTAAATAACTATAATTAGATTAATTAGAAGAATAATCACTAAAAAACTCTAATTGACTTTCCAATTTTTTTATCTTTCTTCTCAATCTTCTATTTGTGATTTTTAATTTATCTTTTTCCTGAATTACATCAGCATTATCCGCTTCTAGAAGATAAAGATCGGAATCTTTCGATTTAACCTTTTTTTCTAGAAGGGATATGTTTCCTAAGCAATTAGTAAAATTTATCCAGATCAGGTCAATATTATCTTCTAGTAGAGAAATATTTTTTCCCTGATCTGAAATTATTTCTCTATACATTTCACGCTGCTTAAATTTTTCTATATTACAGTTTTCATTTAAGATGGACAGCCTGTGAAGAAATAAAACCTTCATTAGCAATAATATTAAATAAAATTAAATTCACAACGTTAGAGAATTAAAAAAAAACGTACCTGGTAATATCTTTGTTGGTTTCATTTTTCTTCTCTTTGAGCAGATTATTCGTTAATTTAATCTGATCAGTTAAGTTTTTGTTTAATTTATATTGGTAAGCTAATTCCCGATCACACATTGCAAGTTGGTCTTCACAAAATAAATTAAACTTCGCCATCGTTAAATTAAAATCAGAGAATAAAATAAATATAGATAATAAATACATTGAAAAAAGAAATAAAGATAATAAAGACATTTTGGGCAATTTAAATTTACAGTTGAAGTTAAACTAGTAGCAGAGAGCAAATAGATATCTTTTTATACCATCCTAAAAGGGGGATTCATGCAACTGGACAAAATTTAAAAATATCAATAGATTTATGCAACTACATCAAAATTTCTAGATTTTTAGTTATCATTAATTCAAAAACATCATACTTTTTAGATAATACCATCCTAAAAGGGGATTTATGCAACTATACAAAATTCAAAAATATCAATATATTTATGCAACTACATCAAAATTTCTAGATTTTTAGTTATCATTAATTCAAAAACATCATACGTTTTAGATAATAAAATTCCATTCTGAAATCATTAAATTACATTTGAAAAAAAGTAATGAAAATAAACTTATTAAAACAATGGAGTAGGTACAAAAATGGAACTCACAAGTTAGTAGGTTGGAGAAACGTGAAAATTATGCTTATTCTAAATATAAAAGCATTCCGAGTTTTTTTCAATTATAAAAATTAATGCTGTTCAATCAATTACTATAAAAAGGTATATAAAGGTATACCTATTAATATTTTCTTCATCTTTTTTTTTTTAATTTTTTTATGGATATTATGTTATAGTATAATATAAAGTTTGTAAAAATGTTAGACATATGGTTCTTAAATTACCATGACGTAATCTCTTAAAAAAATATGTTATTTTTTGTTTAACATTAGATAAAATCACTTTAACGAAAAAATTATATGTTGAAGTTTCAATCTAATAAACTAGCTCCTTTGGGGGCGCGATCGGTCTTTTGGCCTAAAATAATTATTAAAAATATGTGTAAGTGTCAGTATCTAATTGTTGGTAATTGAAAATTTTTATAATATATTTTTAGGGTGCCCTGTTCATCCAAGTGCGTAAGTAGGTAAGAGAAAAAAACTAGGTTATTGAATTGAAAGTATCTGGTAAGATTTAAAAATATAAAATGAAAATATTCTTTTTCTAGTATATTAATAGATTATGGGATGGTAGTCGTTAATGATCCGTAAGTATCAATGAGATTATTCCCCAAGCTTGTCTCAACCTGCTCTTCGACCGGTCTTGTAACGAAAAAGTATCTGGGTAAGATTGAAAATATAAAATGAAAAAAAATTCTTTATCTAGTATATCATCATATGCGGGGGTAATGATCATCAATGATCCGTAATGAATGTTTTTTTAATTTTTTTACTAATAAATAATGCATTTTCTGTGATATGTGTTTTTTGAGGAAAAGTATAAAATTTATCGCTCAAAAAAATTTATATATTTTAATTTTTGTGTGTTACAGCCCGAATGAAAATTGAGAAAAAATATTTTTTTCTTTACAAAGTGGTTTTCCGTAGGCCTATAGGGGATGTATTTGCCACTTTAAATATTAAATACAACGCACCATGGTTCTATCTCCTTATATCAATTATTGTGATATATAAGATGGTGTGGAAATGAACGGTATTATATCAATTTAAGAAACTATTTGTTATTTTATTTAACTAACCTAATAGATGAAAATGGTTTTTAGATTGTGGATTACCACAAAAAATAGAAAAGATAACGCGCTGATATCTTACCCCATAAGTCTTCAAGGTGGTGTGTAGACTAAATCTATTCACAATCAAGGAAATTCGTAAAACATGAAGATTCAAATTTAAAAAATTAAAACAAAGACAGATGCTAATATTATATCATAGACTGTACCATTGAAAATACATTCATTTCATATATAGTTAATGTATAATAGCCTTGGACGGGCTTTTTTCTTATACACAATGCATTATATTTCTATAGGGTGGTTATACCAAAATATGGGTTGAAGAAGGACATCAACCATTATTAATTATATTTTTTATTTAACATATTAAAATACTGTATTACCTATATGTAGATTTAATAAAAAAATAATATTTGCAATAATGGGTTTTATTAAAACACCTTGTATATACCCTATCAATTATGATAATAGTTAAATTTTTTATTTTATAAAAGCTTATAAAGTCTTTTCAAACGAAACGACGTTTTAAACATTCTATTTATTCATCAACTTTTATATTAAAGATTTAAATTAAAATAAAGACAGATTATACATGTCATGAAAAAACTAGATGGAGAATGCCACCTGATTTTTTCTATATACTTCAATGATACACCCTCTGTGAGGCGATACCCTTTTCAATGATATGTCACTTGTCTTTGTACTCTAATGATACACCCTATATATGTTGAAAGAATGTTTCATGAGGTGTTTTTCAACGATATGTCACTTGTCATAACGGTACTGTACGTTAATGTCTTTTTAGCGATACGTTAGTTGATTCGCGAACTATAATTTGCAACACTCTGTATATGTTAAAAGAATATTTCGTATACTAGAGAATAAGGTCAACGATATACCACTTGTCATGATGTGTTTGTTTAAATTTTCAATATACCTGTGCATACTAGACTTAAGTCTATTTTACTTCAAACCAAGCTGAACACATAAATGCACTCAGATTATTTTTTTTATACCTCTCCTTGCATCATTCACATATGAGTGCGAATAGCCATGTTCGTTAGACGCATTGTTTCAGACGCGAAGGTTGATGGTTCGCGCCCAGACTCCGGTGAAAGTTTCTTAATAATGATTTTTCAAAAGATGTGTGTAAATTTAGATAGTGAATTGGGGGTCCTTGGAATTAGGAATACTAAACAGGTGGGTATTGTGGGTGGGATAAAATTTAAAGTATATACTAGACGTTAAAACCTTTTGAGACGTAGTACGATTGGTTAACTTTAGGGGTGGGGGTGAAAGGGGGAGGAATTTTTTCATTATTTTATATATATACTTAACGTTAAGGCCTTTCGAGATGACGTTTGATTGGTTAACTTTTAGTGGTCGTAGGGGGATAAAAGGGGGTAGAATTTTTTCATTATTTCATGTATATACTAGACGTTAAGGTCTTTTAAACGAGACGTCGTTTGCTATGATGGGTTAACTTTCAGGGGTGCTGCGTGGGGGATGAAAGGGGGTAGTTTGAATTTTTAAAATATTTTTTTCATTATCCCTATTACGTCACCCATCCGAATAACGTAGCACATGCGTAGATTGAGATTTACCCCCACTCCAAAAATGAGCCAATTTCGGTGTTTTTGGACCTTAGATTTTCTTATGGAGATTACCACGTTAAAAACTCGAAAATGGTTCGGAACTCTCATAGCATATTTACTAGTTAGTTATCCCGAGAACGAGAGTAGCTGAGGTACTGAGGAAGTTACACGACAGTCCATCAGGAGGTCATCTGGGAGTAAAGAAAACCCTTCAGCGAGTCCGTGAAAGGTTTTATTTGACGAACAGCTCCGACGATGTGAAGGACTGGTGTGAGAAGTGTACGTCTTGTGCTACGAGTAATGGACCACATCGCAAGAGAAAGGCACCAATGAAACAGTATAATGTCGGAAGCCCATTCGAAAGAATTGCTTTAAACATCGCTGGACCATTTCCGACGACAGAAAATGGTGGTAAATACATCCTGGTTGTGATGGATTATTTCACAAAGTGGGTAGAAGTTTACGCGATCCCGAATCAAGAAGCCACAACTGGCGGATGTATTGGTGAAGGAATTCATTTGCCGATATGGAGTGCCCTTGGAAGTTCCCAGCGATCAAGGAAGGAATTTCGAAAGCCGTGTATTCCAGGAAATTTGTGACAAGCTGGGAATGAAGAAGACCAGGACAACGGTGTTGCATCCACAGTCAGACGGAATGGTCGAGAGAATGTACAGGACTATTGGAAAATACCTGTCCAAAGTAGTCTCCAGCCACCAGAGATATTGGGACGAATATCTTTCCCTGTTTTCATTGGCTTATCGATCCGCCATCAATGAGTCCACAGGTCAAACACCTGCGAAAATCCTATTTGGACGCGAAATGAGGCTTCCTTGTGACCTAGAATTTGGTTGACGACCTGGAGAGGATCTAGCTGGAGAAGATTACGTAATCTAGTTGAGAAAAAGGATGGACGATGTGCACGAGTTGGTCCGAACGAATCTTCAAGTTGCCAGCGACAGAATGAAAAAACGGTACGACACGCAGGCCACAGTATGACACAGCAGGACAAAGTATGGTTACACAACCCGACGAGGAGAAAAGGCTTTTCTCCAAAATTACAAAAATCTTGGGAGGGTCCGTACTTGATCAAGAAGAGGATCAATGACGTAATCTAACGCATAAGCAAGATCCCCAATGGAAAACCGAAAGTAGTTCACCAAAATCGACTAGCGCCATTCGAAGGATACCATGACATAGAAGAAGGAGTGAACCATGTCCAGGAATATTGTGACCCTGCCTTCGAAGAGTTTATGGGCGCATATGGAGGTACCGGTAAGGCTAGATTTGGAGTCACTACAGAGCAACGACAAGACTTGTTCACGCTCCCGGAAGACTATTCACTGGCACACAACATCCCAGCTAGTATTAAAAACGCACGAGGCCTGGGAACCGTCTTCCGAAAGAAGTTTGGGCAACTAGAAAAACTAGAAGAACAGATTCCAAACCCTGGCAAGACACTGAGACTCAAACACAATTCACGGTACATCTTCTACCTGGTAACAAAGAACGAATATCAAGATCAATCCACCTACCGGAATGTGTGGGAAGCGCTACGTAGCCTTCGAGACCATGTGCTGGAATCCAACGTGAAGAAACTAGCCATGCCTAAGATAGAGAGCAGCCAATTGGATTGGCAAGTCATCAGGAATATAATGGAAGTGATCTTCGAAGATACCGGTGTCCACATATTAATCTGCAGCTATACGTACCCCCGTTATCAGTGTACAATGAAGACAGTGCCCTATTATTTCCATACGACCGGAAAGTGTAGAAATGGGTCCAGTTGCCGATTCAAACATTCAGTCCCGGCTACAGAGAAGTTCCAGGAGGAACTTCCTATTAAGGAGGGGGCAATGTTGCGAGGTCACCAACTCAAAGCCGGTCCTGTCCCTCGATTATAAATTTTGGTGAATGCGATTTCTAGAAGCTTCTGGTCTATTGCAGTATTTACGCATATGAGGAGCGTCATAAAATACTAGAACTTTCCAGAACCGATAAGGACTATATATACGCGGGTTTTTGAGTGCGTAAACAGTTAGTTAGTTCGAGAGAATTAGTGAAACGGACAGTAAAGAGTTAGTTCACAGAAGTTCTTAGTAATCGGACAGTGATTAAATAGTGCAAATAAATAGTATAAAATTCGAGTGGTGAAAATAAATTAGAACAATTATACCGAGTGTAAATAAATTAGTAGACATTAAGTATAGTTTGTATATAAATTAAGTTTAATACAGTGTGTGTTTCTTTAAATAAATAGATAGTAATTAGCCATAGTGTGTATAATTTTATCCCACTGGTAAAAACTATTTAAATAAATAAGAAAAACATTACAGTATTAATAGACTAAAGTTTTCAATTCCTATTATTTTCATTATCAACCGCAATTTATTGATTGGAGAACCAGGATTTGGCTTTTCCGGATTTTTATCAGTTAGTTAAATTGAATTCAACAAGATCCCTGGAATTTTCCGTAACCTCCATCTGAGGCTATCTGGAACTCTTGACGCTAGGAGTCAAGGGGCCGTGGAGCAAACCACGTTAAAAATCTGACGTCCGAGATTTGAACCGAAAATTCAGCATTAAGGGTGTCCATAGTGACGTGTTCGTGTGGCAGGAGTCACGTGTAGACGGTAAACGCGACTTAAGTTTCTTTATTGAAAAAACTTTATTTTTAAAAAACAATTTATTACTTTAAGCACAAACAAAAACAAACTATTCGTGGATTCAAATATAATTTTAATGTTACGACAATGAATATAAAAATCAGACTGATAAAATGTAATAAAAAACATATAAAGAAATATTGTGTAAATTGTCAAATAGCAAAATAAGCATTTCTCCTTTTACTCATATCCGGGTGTTGGGTTCAATTATTATAACATAGATAGTTATAAGGGTCAATGGCCATAACTCCTCCCTTCTAAGATTCTGGCATGTTTCATGGAGTGAAAAATGCCCTAGGACTTGCCTCCGGTTTCTCTTCTAATTTTACTTCTTCTGTCGGTACATCTTCTTTGGTGGGTGGATTACTTCTCTTGATTTTTCTTTTTACGATATGGCTAACTACTATCCAAAGAATACTAACTACTACTAAAATATAAATTACTATATTACTATAATTAATAGTCTTGTAAATGTTTTAACACTATAGGTTGGATTTCACTTTGTTTATTAAGAAGTTTGTGAATTTTATCTAAGGGAACTGTTTCCAAAGAGATCTCTGGAACGTCTTCTTCTTTTTCATTATAGGTAACTCTCAATTCGGGAAGTAGTAACGGCTGGCCTCGTGAAGTCAGTTGTTGATTGATATGCTGTTGTTTTTCTACCAGAAATTAACACTGATATGGAACAGATATCAAAAAATTTCCCTTCAGAGTGGAAAAATCGGTACTTGTACATATTGTTTTAATTTTAGTTTGGTTAGCGAAAATGGCTATATAATGTGACTCATCAATTGCCTGGATTACATTTTTCGAAATTTTGATAGGAATACTTTGGCAGTTTTTTGGATTTGACTGAAGCTGAAGTAACTGGAAAATGCAATCTTCTTCTTCGGCTCCTACAGACAGACTTCCATCGGGACAATAATAGTTTGGCTTTAGGTCTAGGCAGGGCAACGAGTGATATTGGTAATAATTTTCGTTCATGGTCAGAAAGGTGTTGCGAGGTATGATAGTTGTGTGGTTTGTTGTAGGGATAGAAAAAAGATGATAATATGAAAAGGTTTCAGGATAAACAATAGGAAAGTGAATAGCGAAAACGATTTTTGTATCAGAGTAGTAGGCTTCAATTTTTAAAATTTCATAATATCTATGCGTGTCATTGCTTATATTTGGAAAAATTATTTCATTTATAGAGTGATACTTTAAAACTGTATTAATTATAGAATCCATTTCATTTATATCTACTATACTATTGTGTAAAACTCCTAATCTAGCAAAAGTTACAGCATTTTCTATCTGACTTAAGAGATGTACAATAATATTTAAGTTTACATTTAATTGATCTAAAACATTTCGAGTTTGCATGTAATCGTTAAATTGAAATATAAATGTACTGAGTGAATTACGTATTGTCTGTATTCCAGAAAATATTGTTTCTTGATTGCTCTGTATAAGTGATACTGTATCATTAAAATTTCCAATAATGTCAGTTGTAAGTGAAATTTGCTGATTAAGTTTTTGCACGATTTCTTTTTCATTATTTTGTAAGTCAAATATTGCTTGATCATAGTACGTTGCGTCATTTGCATCAAGATTACCTGAGATACTTTTAATTACTGAACCTAATCCATTAATGAGACCTCTTTTTACTCTAGATAATGGCATTAGAGAGTGGAATTTTTGTTCAGCCGATCTTACTTGATAAAGAAGGGCACGATCAAAATAATCGAGCTCTTGAAAATAAGGGTGGCTAAGCCCTGATTGAATCGCTAATGATACGTTATTATATGCATTTTTTAAAGTTTCAATTTCTTTACCTATAGGAGATAAATCGTAATAATGAAGAAAGGTGTGAACACTTGCTTTTAATTTTGCTGTGCCCAATTTATACGGAAGGATGCCAGGATTATTATTTAAGTTAGTGATCAGGATCTCTTGACCCTTTACTAGTGGAAGGAATAGGACTGGAAGGACTAGTAGCGCCCTGTAACAATTTTTTCTGATTAGCTTTTGGTCTTTTAAGATTTTGCTTATGTAAAAGTTTATTTTTATTTGTTTTTAATTTTATCCCCTTGTCAGAGAGGGTTGTTGTTTTATAAAATTTTGGGTTAAGTTTGTTCCTAATTTGTGTTGTATTCTTTTTATATATGTCAGTGCCAGGTTCGTACTGTAATGGGTCATGTCGGTTTTGATTGTGGTAGGTTATGGTCGCCTCTTTTTGGGAAGTCAATGTCTCATTTAATTTTTTGTAAATTTCCTTCGTAACTTGTCGATGTTCTTGAACGTAGTTATTAATAAGGGTTTGATCAAGGTTTATATCAAATAATTCTTTTGAATCAAAATGTCCATTTAGTATATCGATTGGCTTTTGTTTCGTTACAGAGTGTATCGAATTATTATAGCCTAAAATAGCATAGGTCATGTCATTGAGAATATTTATTTTACCGTTATTTTTTGCTCTAATAATGCGCAAATGCTCGATAATAGTAGAGTGAAAACGTTCAATTGCACCTTTTGACTGTGTACTATTTGAGGTAACATAGTGGGTTTTTACTTTATGGATATCTAGGAATTCTTGCACAATTGAATTTTTGAGTTCAGTGCCATTGTCCATTACAACTAAAGTCGGGACACCGTGGTGAGACATAAATGTTAAAAACGCTCTTGTGATTTCTACCCCGTTTAATGCCGGCAATGGATATGCTTGGCCGTATTTTGAGAATGTATCGATTATTGTTAAAAATTTTTGTCCTTGGGCAGAAAGAGTGTCGCAAAATATGATTTCGAGTGGTTTTGAGGGTGTTGGACTTATCATTAACTTCTGCTTCGGTGGGTTTCTGTCATATTTGTTTGTTTGGCAAATATCACATTTATTAATAAAGTCTGTAATGTCATTTTTCATTTTAGGCCAAAAATATGTACGTTTTATTCTTGTTTCGGTTTCAAGTATTCCACGGTGGTTATTTTTATCCTCGTGAAATAGTCTAATAGTTTCGTGTTGTTCGTCCTTGTCGGTTATGTCTCTTAATATTTCATTACATTGTATTAGTTTATAAGCAGAATTTTTAAAAGTTGTCCGTAATATTTCTAATACCTGAGGGATGTAATCGTTACGTTGAAAATGCACACCATAAGTAAATTTTGGATTAATATAATTTTTGAAAACATTTATAACGTCCTTTTTAAAATCTTTAATTGAAATTTGCAAATGAAGCCGTTTTTTGTTAGAAAATACTTGTTCTATTTTTGGTTTTGTGGGAGAGTGTAAAACAAAATTAAATATTATTTGATGGTCAAAAGAGTTAAGACATTTTTCGGAAATTTTTATACCTAAAATAGGGTCCTCTTCACTTGTGTGAACGGTGTCGTTATCGTCATCGTTTGTTATTATTGGGGGTTTGCCTACGTTTACAATTATGGATTCGTTATCTTGGTCTTCGTCTCGTTGGTTTTTGAGAACAGAATCGTCAAAGTTTTCAGTGTAAAAGTCAATTAGCTCGTTTGTATGTATTTCAACCCGAGAAAGTGCGTCTACGTTAGAATTCGCAGAGCCTTTTTTATACTCAATTTCGTAATCAAATTCTTCGAGTTTAAGCCTCCACCTTACAAGTCGAGAATTTGGTTCTTTCAGATTCATTAACCACTTAAGAGGTTTGTGATCAGAATATATTTTGAATTTTCTCCCAAACAAATATGGCCTAAAGTATTTTGTAGCCCATACAATAGCTAAAAGTTCACGTTCTATAGTGCTATAATTTTGTTCAGACTCATTGAGAGTCCTGGAAGCATAAGCCACAGGCTTTTCTGTTCCAGATGATATTTGCGATAATACTGCCCCTAAGGCAAAACCGCTAGCGTCTGTTGTCAAAATAAAATCTTTAGAAAAGTCCGGATATTGCAAGATAGGTTCGTTAGTAAGTAAATTTTTACAAGTTTCAAAACATCTAATAAATTCAGCAGTATGTTCGATTTTCGCTCCTTTTTTTAAACAGGATGTCAAAGGTTTTGTCAGTCGGGCAAAGTCTTTTATAAATCGTCTATAATAACCAAGTAGACCTAAAAATGATTTTATATCTCTGGTTGTTTTAGGTATTGGGTAACGTTGTATTGCATAAATTTTATCTGGATTTGGTTTTATTCCGTTAGGTGTTACTAAGTGTCCAAGATAAGCAACTTCCTTTTTCAGGAATTCGCATTTGTCGATTTGAATTTTAAAATTTGTGTCTCTAAGTCTTTCAAATACTCTGTCTAAATTTGTAATATGTTCTTGTAGGGATGTCGAGAAAACTATTATGTCGTCTAAGTAAACTAAACATATTTCGTTTTGTAAACCCCTCATAATATTGTCTACAACACGTTGAAATGTCGCAGGACTATTTTTTAATCCCATCGGCATTCGAACATACTCATAATGTCCATTTTCGACATTAAAAGCAGTTTTTTGGATATCTTCGGGACTCATCTCAATTTGATGAAATCCACTAGCTAAATCTAAAATCGTAAAATAATTACATCTACCTAATTTGTCTAGTACATCCGCTATATTGGGTATTGGATAGCGGTCGTCAATAGTTTTTTCATTTAATTTTCGGTAGTCTACTACAATCCTCCATTTCTTTTTGCCAGAAGAATCGGCTTTTTTTGGCACTACCCAAATGTTAGATGACCAGGGCGAGTTGCTAGGTCGAATAATGTTCTGATCTAACATGGATTTTATTTGTTTTTGAACTTCTTCTTTATGGATGAAAGGATATCTGTATGATTTATTGTACACCGGTAATTCGTCTTTAGTTTTGATTGAATGTTTAATACAGTTAGTGAAAGTAAGTGGGTCTTTTTCTCTGTGAAATATTCTTGAATACTTTCTACATAGTTTTATAATTTGATCTCTTTCTTCAGAATTCAAATGATCTGTTCTTAAAAGTTCGGCAATGTCAGATTGGTCATGTGTTTCGTCTGGTTGGATGTCAATGTGAAATAAGTCAAAGCAATTATATTCAAAGGGTGCAGTTTGTAATGGCTTAGATAAAGAAAAAATAATTTCGTCATTTGTATTGTTACGAATTTCTACCAAAGCTGTACCATTATTTGCGTGTGATAAAGAAGATGGAATTTCACAGTTTTTTATTATTTGGTTGGAAATGAGAATGTCCCCTTCTGTTTGAGAAACAGGTACTTTTGCCAAAATACAAGTGAAAGGATCAATTTTTCTTTTGAAGATAGTGGAATTACTTTCTAGATAATGAATGGGTAAAGTAGTTTCGGGAGTAATTAACTGTGAGTTAACAAAATCTAAGTGTGCTTTTAATAATTTAATATTATCAAGTCCTATAAGACCATCAAAAATCTCATGAAAATTAAAAAGATGAAACTTAAAATTATCATTTTTATTAAATTCAGAAAATATTGGAATAATTGCACAATTTTGTTGACTTGATGTCTGAAATGCTGATGAAACAGTAAAAGGTTCTCTAAAAATTTTATTTTTAAAAATTTTTTCAGCCAGTTCCGGTTTCAGAAAAGATTTTGTTGCGCCGGTATGTATAAGTAGTTTAATAGGGGGATTGGAGATTTGAATGTAAGGTAATTCTTTTTTGTCTGTGGAAATATTAAGTTCTATTAAGTCATTTCGTATGCAATTTGAGTTTCCTGAAAATTTTCAGAATTGTCTTCATTTACATATTCAAAATTTTCGTCGTAATTTGTTTCGTCAAAGTTTGAATTATCATTTTCTATTTGTTCAGAAGAAGTTTCTGCGTTAAATAACTCTTCAGAATGGAAATTAGGTTTCTGATTGAAATTTCGGAAATTATTGGTGTTTCGGAATTGAGGTGTTGTGTTTCTTGTTGAAACAGACATAGGTACGGGTCTAGGCTGAACATTATGTGGATTTGGTTTCCAAACATTTGGAGGTTTACCAAAAACTTGTGAATTTGTTGGATATCTAGGATTTGGTGGATTTGGGTTACGTTGAATTTGTATTGGTCCTCTGGGAAATTGAGGTGAAAAATTATTTGTCATTTGAGACATTGTAACGGTTGAATTTGTCACTACGTCTATTGTATATATTAAGTATTTGTATATAGTAATTACCTGACCGATATTGTCTCTATATTTCTAATATCATTTGATCACTACAAAAGAACTTCAGTAGTTAAATAGTTTCTGTCAGCCCAGAGTTTTAGGGACTACTCTGCCATCATCCTTCCGGTGAAGTGGTGCAGGCAGTAACCATACCTGTCTTCACATCTTGACAACAATTTTATATTTTGTCGCTAGGTAAGGTAAAGAATAAAACTAGCGCCTACTTGGTAAACGTCCGTATAGATATATTCATGTTAGTTGTTTCTTTTTGTTTGTTATATTATAATTCATAATTAAGGGTAGTAAGGGGTTTTCTCTCTTGTGGATTTTACTTTAGTTTTTAGTTACCGTGGGACTACTGATTTTGTTTCCGGCTTTGATTATATCACCTTTGGGGTGTAGCCACAGTAGTCCAAATACTTTGTCCGCTTCAGCTTGATAAACGCTAAAGTTTATTAGGGTTCAGTTATAAATTATTACTGACTCCTTGACTTGAGTTCTAAAACATTTAAAGTAGTAATTAGGTTTCATAAAACTTACTGATCTATAAAGACATACTTTACTTTTGATTTAAAGGTATATTTTCTTCATTTATCTACCATATTTTGGCTTAAGCAAATACATACTAGCTAGAAATCTTCTGTGTAGGTTGGCAATCGAATATATTCTGAACATCTATTTATAATATAGTAGCTGTTATCGCCATGTGTTTTGTATGTTAAATCCGAGTGTTTGATCTTGCTTTGTTTACGTTGGTTTGGTATTGTGGTACTATGTTTACTCAAATTTATTTGAATAAGTTTTAATACATCATTTATCTCCAATGTTTACAAGTGTTTATTTGTTGGATGACAATTACAATTGGCGTTGACAGCCGTGTCTTGGAGAAAAGCGTTCGTTCGTCATGCCGCTGAGTGTAGTCGTACTTGATGTTAGGCGTTGCTCTGTGACTTTACGAGTCCACAGACAACTAAGTTTGTCGCGCTGATGTTGTCGGTATAGGTAGAGCGTTTGCTCTGTGACTTTACGAGTCCACAGACAACTAAGTTTGTCGCGCTGATGTTGTCGGCATAGATAGAGCAATGCTCTGTGACCTTAAGAGTCCACAGACAACTTAGTTTGTCGCGCCGAGGTTGGCGGCAGAGATAGAGCGTTTGCTCTGTGACTCTACGAGTCCATAGACAAATGTCGATCCGCTTTACGGAATTGTTAGAGCGTTTATTCGATGCTACTCAGGAGTGTAGGCTGTTTTACTCGCGAATGCATATTGACTTACATGGAGGGAAGTGTAGCACTTTATGATTTGATCTGTGCGGAACACGCTCGGTGTAGTGAGCAGTGTAGTTCGGATGTATGTTTCGGGTAGGTTTCTTTATGGTAGTATTCTGTATTGACGTTGAGGAAGTGTCAGTCACCCTTCTTTCCGGTGTGGGCTCCTACTTGATAGTTGGTTTCGAAAAGTGCATGGAGCTTGAATCTGAATTTTATGATTGGCTGCTTAGTCATCTCCTGCTGGGATTTATAGGTTCTCGTTCTGAATGAGTTGTGGAATATACGGCTAGTATTTTGGTTCTACGGGAGTTCGTATTGTTGAAGAATTCCGTCCTGTTCTGGAAGCCGTTTTCACAAACCCTTATAGGGGATATATTGCACTAAAACTATTGTAAGTATTTTCTCTACTTACTGATTTCGCATCACTATGTATTACCACTATTTAAAGGAAATCGCCAACGTGAAGTTTTGAAATTGAAGGCGTGCCACATGCTGTTGTTGGTTCGTTATTTGTTGGTAGCCGCCCAATAAGAGGAAAATTTTGAGTATTGGACCCTTTTTGGAAAAGGTATGTCTCATAGATTTGTAGTTTTTGTAGATAAAACAGTTGGTGGTGAAATACCACCTGTTGATTGTAAATTTTTGATTAAGACAGTCTATTCTGTTACCCTGTGTATATTTTGTTTTCTTTGCCCGTTTTAGTCTAACGAATACTATAATTCGTGGGTGGTTCTTCAAACTTACCCTGGTTACGACCAAAAACAGTTTATTTTAGATGCTTATCGCATTCTTATTATTTGATTTAAATTCAGTGTAGTATACTGTTACTGACACTGTTGATTGTAAGTAGACCTTATGACTACTTTGTGGGTTTGATTAAGTTAATTGGTTGATTTTGACTTGTACGTTACTTCTGGCATAGGCCGAGACAAGCTTAACTTGTCGAGGTGTTTGATTGGTTCCTGTATAGGCTCAGTTTTTAGCTGATACCTGTTTTAATTTTTAAGGGTTCACCGGTGGGGCCAGGGTATACTTACCACCCTCAAGATACACACTTCACCTGTGGGGCCAGATTATACACACTTCACCTGTGGGGCCAGATACACACTTCGGGTTATTTGGAGTTTACCTGGTAGATCGATGGTGATGTCTTCTGCAGTTTGCTGCTACTTGTCAACAACTTCTTGAAGAAGACCACATTGAGGGTAACCTGGTATCGGGGGTTTTTCTGGTTTATTTACTTATTTTTACTTTAGGCTTTACGCCAATATGTATATGCATTAGCTAGGTAGTTTCTACTGATTTATTTTATTATGCAATTGTAATGGTGGAAATTAATAGTTTGCGGTAAATTTTCTTAATTTTATCCACTTGCGCATGCGTCTCTGCCTTGGTACCAACGCCTTGACTACGGTGTCGCCTTATATGGAATTGTTTTTTTTTTCATAAACTTTACACTACTTTTCAGCTAACATATAATGGAAATTTTTTTTTTTTTAATCTGTATTGGTACACTCGAACAGCCATATTAATTTCACACTAAGTAGGTCAAATTAACAGGTATAGTTTGGAATTTTAGTGTTAATAGTTTGACTATTGGTGTGTAATAGATGTTCACACTACTTTTCTTCTTTTTTTTTAAGTGGGGGGCTTTTACTAGGGTTTTCAAGTAGCTATTAATTGTAAAACACCCCTTAAGGGTATTAAATGCTTTTTTTGTTTAGTTATTATAAGGAACATAAGCTGAGGTTTGCCTTTTCTTTTCATCCCTTGTTTTACTGGGTTATCGGGGGAATTTAGTTGCGCTAGGCCAAAGTGGAAAACTCAGTTGGCGCCCACACAAGTTGTCTACTATTTTATCCGGAAGATCAATAAGAGGGATCCACCCCTACCTCCGTTCTGAGCGACGTCGAAGGCCTAAGGTTGTCACCGGAGCAACCGAAACTTATGTAACCAAGTAGACAAATTTATTCACAATCTTGCATTTTTTTTTTAATTAATTAAATTTTAGGACTTTATTCTTATTCGGGCTTGAGCTCAATTTTAAGGTTACAACATTCTTGGTTGAAAATGTTGTTGGGGTGTTTGTTGAAAATTCTGTTGGGGTGTTTGTTGAAAGTTTCGTTGGGGTGTTTGTTGAAAATGTTGAAATTGGCGTGGGATATTGGGTTGGTTAGGATATTTCCGAACAGCATTATTAAAATTAACATTACCAAAATTTTGATTTTTCTGATAGTATTTAATATTATCCTCCTCTCTAATAAATTGAATCGCTTGTTCTAATGTATTGGGTCTCATGGCACGAATAATAGGCCCTAATGGTTCCTTTAAACCAGCTAAAAATGACTTAAGCGCCTGTTTAATGAAAAAATTTCTTTTTGACTCACGTTCTGCATTTTCATAGTGTAAATCTATGTAATTACAAATTGAATTGAGCAAACTTACAATTCTTTCCTGAAATACGTAAGGAGACTCACCATTACGTTGTCTTATATTAACTAAATCTTGATTCAAACAATTCTCGTCTCTATGATCACCAAAATTTAAAATTAAAGCATTTTTTATATCATTCCAAGTTTTAGCGCCAGTTATAGCGACTATTTCCTCGGCTTTACCTTCTAATTTATTTAATATGCCATTAAGAAGTAATGTATTTTGAAAACTACCGATGTTTTCACTATCTAAATAGTGACGTAAAATTGATTCAGAAGCATTTATGAAACGTTGCAATTTATTAATGTTCCCATCAAAATTTGGGATAATTGACAAATTTTTAATGTCTAAAACTGGAGGTGCCATTATAGTTAAATGGTTAAAATTATTAATTAAATCTAACTCTTCACAATTGTCGATTTCGCTTAAGGATTCGTCGTTAGAAGAGGAGTCTGACATAAAAAAAATTCTTACCACTTACCACATATATGTGCTCTTTTTATTGCTAGACCTTTTCTATTATCCGTCCTTGGCTTCCTTGATGGATTCCTTGGGAACTGGAACTTGAAGTTGATTCTGGTTTTCGTCCAAAGAGTTGAAACTCACGGTTTTTCTACGATAGATTTCCTGACGAAAATCCTACTGACTGCGCCACTTAAGTTTCTTTATTGAAAAAACTTTATTTTTAAAAAACAATTTATTACTTTAAGCACAAACAAAAACAAACTATTCGTGGATTCAAATATAATTTTAATGTTACGACAATGAATATAAAAATCAGACTGATAAAATGTAATAAAAAACATATAAAGAAATATTGTGTAAATTGTCAAATAGCAAAATAAGCATTTCTCGTTTTACTCATATCCGGGTGTTGGGTTCAATTATTATAACATAGATAGTTATAAGGGTCAATGGCCATAACTCGCGTTACAATATCCGGCTCGAAGGACCAACTGATGTTCAGATCCTCTGGTTTTTAGGATCAAAACACTATAAGTTTAACGAACTTGACGCCAGTTACACGAAACTCTAGATTAAGAGCCTGTGTGTCTATAAAATGGAACGTGGAGATTTTTCAATACGTATATTTAGCAGAATATGAATGTATTTTCGAGAATCTATATATATTTACGTGAATCACATGAATAAAACTAGGACCTAATTTCTAAAAACTGTAACTGACATTATAATTAAAAAAAAACTAATAATCTTTTTTGACAGTGACACGAGAATGATAGTCTGATTTTCACAAGTTGAGGTAACGCACTTAAACTTAGTCACAGGTTTTTCCTACATCTAAACTAAACTACTGAACATTTTTGACACATTGCATAAAATGTGAAATGATTATTCCAAAAGTGGTTGCGAGTTGTGTTGTGTTTTAACATCTTGAGAAAATATATTTTAATTTAAAGAGATTTGAACAATTAGACGCATTGAATCTACTAAAGAGTAATGCGGCTGATCAGGGTACTAATGCGGTAGCTTTCGTAAAGACCATATTAACCGGGAAGGCCCGAACGTTGTTAACGAACGAAACCACGGTTGAACAAATAATTGAAACTTTAAGTAAAGGCATAAAAGGTGAACCTTCTACTTTAGTAGTGGCCAAACTAAATAAGTTGAGGCAAAATTACAAGGATACAGGCAACTTTGCGACAGTTGGCTGAGAAATTTAAAATCTCATATTTAGGTTTGGCAGAAAAATACACTACAGAAGCAACTGTTGAGACTCTGGGAAATAATGCGGCAAACGAAAAAACAAAACTAATATTGGCAGCAGGCAATTTTAGCACGGTGCAAGAATCACTTACGAAATTTGTTACAGTCGACACACCTCAAACACAAGCTAGTGTTTTATTTCATGGAGGCAATAGACAGTTTCAGCATCAATTTAATAACAGGGGGCGCTACAATTTTAACAGGAAAGGTAACAATTTTTGCAGGCAATTTAGTAATGACAGCCATCGATCAAATAATCAGTCAAATAATGGTTATCAAGGTAATTTTAAAAATAATAATCACTCCAGGGGTAATTATCATAACAGAGGGAATAATAATTTTTGAAAAGGGGAATAGTAATTCTAATAGGGAACCGTATAGTGGAGATTTTGGACAAAGAAACATAAGAATGTGTAATGCAATGAAGTAGTCGGGAAACTCTACCGACCCCCGGCAAGAGTTGGGGGCTTAGAAAAGCGGGCATCTACAGGGAGCCCCAAAATCCGGACTCACATTTTAAATAAAACTTATTAGTCAGCGGGCTCGTTGACCACCAAAAATGCACTTTCGTCATTTATACCGCTGCCACAAAGTTATTCATTCGAACAGGAATTCTGAGATAGAAACCACAACCTACTAAAAGAAGCTTAATTCTGGAAACAGCTACAGAACACACTGTTCCTGTTCGAGGAGAAATAACAGCAACTATAAAGATTGGTAATACTCTGATAAAACACTTATTTCTGGTAGCCGATATTAAAGATCAATGCATCCTTGGTATGGATATTATGCAAAATAAATTTATCATAGACCTTCAAAATAAAATCTTAGCAATTGGAAATGAAGAGATAATCATAAATTCGGAAGAAGAGATTTCTCAGATAAAGGTTATAGTGGACAAAGATACAGAAGTTCCCGAAAATTCTGAAGGAATCGTCTTCGCGAGACTTAGCCAAAAACCAAAAGATCTACATGTGGGCATTGTAAAAACTGAGGCACTCGTGAATGAAGAAATTCAGGTGGCTCGATGTCTCGTGAATGTAGATCAACAGATTCCAATTAGAGTTGTTAATTTATCGAAGAAACCTTTCAAATTGAAGAAAGAACAAAATATAGGGCTTTGCACACCGGTGAAAAGCATAATCAAGTGCGAAAATAGTTTGAAAGAGAAAACCACCACAAATAACTCATGAAAGAACTAGTTACAAATTACGACCGCATAACAACTGACTAATTAAGAAAAATGAACAACTTTATCAAGGACAACTACGACATTATTGAGACGGGAAAATCTACAGGACGCACCAGTCTAGTACAGCAAAGAATTTATACAGAAGATGCCAGACCAATTCGTCAAATGCCAAGGAGATTACCATTTTCTAAACGGAAATAAGTAGAAAATATGATAGGGGACATGATGGACGCAAATATTATTGAAGAAGCTGCTGGTCCCTGGTGTTCACGCGTGGTCCTGGTAACTAAAAAAGATGGATCCACTCGCTAAATCAGGTGACACAAAAAGATAGCTACCCACTGCCAATAATAAACGATACACTAGATACTCTAGTTTTCCACCCTAGACTTACAAGTAGAAGTTCTTTTATTAGAAAGCCCTATTGCTATAGATCATTTTAAATGAAAAAAATTCTTCTATCATGCACTTTTGGAAGAGAAGATCGCAATTAAAAGTACTAAAAATAAGAAAAAAACTATGTGTTCCAGCAGTAAGTTTGTTATAAACTCTTATATTTAATGTAAGGTATAAAGCAAATCTAATATAAACATTATATTCTAAGGATAATGATTATTTCAATATTTCAATTTTTATGATTATAAATGCAAATCTTTTTATGTTTTTATATATTCATGTAATCTATTACAATGCAAAATTAATTCAACTAGAAGAAAATAAACACCATTTGACAACGCCGCTAAAACTATCACCTGATCACTCAACAATCTCAATTTGTGAACATGGGGTACCTAGACATAAGATTTTAGTGTGTAATTTTATAACCTATAATGTTAAGTGAAAATAATTATGCTTGAATATATTTCTGAAAATTGGTAAAATTTAAGTATTTTCTTCCGGTTTTTTTTGTAAAACTTTCTTACATTTAGTTTAAGATAGTAACCTTTGCAGTTTAAAGTGAAAATATTCATCGTAAAATAGCATTAGATAGTGTTAAAAAAGTTTCATTTTTTGAACTAAATTCGTGATTTTTAAAGTAATTACTGAATGATCCAGCGAAATTTTTGTTCTAAGCTGCTTTATTTAAGGTAAGCTATCAAACAAATTTGAAATTAACATAAAATTCCGAGGGTTGCGAAGTCGACCAGTTCCTGTTAGAAGACGATCCACACTTGAGTACTAGACAAATATCCAGGGAACTTGGTATTTCACAAACATCCGTACCTAATGAAAATTTTACGTGAAAACAAATTCGATCCATACAAATTAAGATTGAGAAATATGAATAGTCCGGCGTATTTAGATTTATTGGAAAATAGTATTATACCTGGGTTATTTCCAAATCCAAGTAAGTATTTTAATGTAGAATTTACATTTTTTGATTTTCAGACAATAATAATATTTCTTAAGGATTTCGGAAGGCAAAAAATATACAGAGTTATCCATTTGAAATCACAAAGTTCATTATTATTCCGGAAAAAGGAATAATAATATCGGCCATATCACAAGATTCTTGCACATCAAAGTCTATATAAATCGTGCTATCCGTTTCCGAGATTGAGGTCTTCCATACTTGAAACTCACTTTGTATAGAGATTATTGCAATGATATGCTTACATAAAAGTGATTAGTTATTTAGTTTTAAACATGTATGTTCCTGGTGATTGATTGCAGTACTTAACAGTTTTCACTGGTAAGTAAATTGATATAAATAGCAGTTATTTAATAAAAGTATACAGTTGGCATAACTTAAGAAAAGTGATAATTTTAAATATTTATAATTCGAGCAAAATGTGATAGTATTAGTGTCGTATCATGAAAGTGAGGTTAAGTTAGTACTAAAAAAAGTCAATTCATTTTTTTTAATTAACATACGTTGTATTGTTTTGCAGGTTAATTAAGAACAAAAAACAAAGTGATATCACTGATATCACTGATACCATGTAGTACGGGTATTTAAGTTGGTGTTGAGATTTATCGATTACGCATGCGCGCTATTAAAAAAAGACAGCCTGAACCTCTGACTTTCTATCTCTCTCTTACATGCTGACGGGTTCCGAGCTGGCTTGTTTCTTCTATCGGTAGTATCTCTATGGTTGAAACTGCCATATATTAGTAATTAAGAGAAAATCTAGAGCCCATTCATTAGATACAGTGGCTGTATCTCTCCCTGCAAGATTTAGCCACACATTTCAAACGGTTTTTTCATTGGAACGTTAACTTCCTAGCTTTTATCGATGTATTTTCACATTGTGGAGCGATTCTCATTAGAATTCATGACTCGCACAAAATAATGGAAATTATTTATCAAAATGAACTTTTAACTTGTAAGCTGTCAAGAGATTGAAATATTTACAAAAGCGTGATGCCATAGACAGACGCCATCACAATTTTAACGTTTTGACGTGACATTTAAATTGTATTTTAAAATGGTAGATGTTTCCTCAATGCGCTTATTTTTTTTCAAAAATTGCATTCATTTCAGATAAAGAATATACTTGCAAGCATCCTGGACCAGTTTTTATCACCCGTCATGCCTATTACTGATAAATGTTGTTGGATAGATGTTCATATATCTAAGTTAGGTAACTAATTCGGTTTTACAACAGATCTTTGAATTCTTTCACGTTATATTTTTTATGGGATTTTTATTGTCTACTTATTACATAATACTAATTTAATTTTGTTTTTTTTAAATAATTCACTCCCAACTACAATATCTACTGACATTCCTTGAATCCACTCTTTTGTTACGTAATTGAGTGAAATTGAGTTTTGCAAATGTTGCCAAAGCGCCCTGAGTGCAAAACTTTCCAAAATTAATTATTTAAAATTTCCATTTCTGACAAATTAAGAAGAGAAGGTAATTGGAATTAGTTATGAAATTAATATAATTTTTGAAGTGCCCGCAAGGTAAAAGCATTGTACTTTTTGGGCCCGTGTCAGAACAAGATGCGTTATACAGCTCTCCATCCCCTTTTAACCCCTTTCATGGACCGATACGCCTCTAGGGGATTTATTCTTGCTATTAACAATTTATCGCTATAGGCGCGGACGGAGTTTTATTGAATTTGGTTAACTTTTGTTTTCGATACCCCACAAAAAAATAGTAAGAGAATGTAAGCAAACAGAAAAAAACAAGCTTTGTTTTTTGCAGGTACCTACGGGAATAACAAAAAAATTCTAAATTCACATCATGTTTTTATAAGTCGGTGTAATGAAGAGGACGATTCTTTACATGGAGTTCCCAGAACTTAAATATTATTAGAGGTAATGAAAATGAGAAAAAAAATCGACGTTTTTATAGTTTGGCAAACATAACTGAAGCTGTGAAAGGAATGCGGTCGAAATCATTCGATATTGCCACGTTTAACTATGAAAAAGTTAAAGAGCTAAGTATGTAGTGATAATAATTAGAAAATGGACTTTTTATTATTAACAATATGTCAATAATGATTAAACGTTAGTTCTTTAATGTGCTTGTTTAATTGGATTTTGTCTATTAACATTATTTTTTCAATTTCTGAATATCAAAAGTTGAACACTTCTTCAAATATGTTATGGGTTTCCTTCAAGCCATAACATATTTGAAGAAGTGTTCATCTTTTGATATTCAGAAATTGATATATATATATATATATATATATATATATATATATATATATATATATATATATATATATATTTATATATAACACTTAACACTCCCGTAGGAGTAGCGCCGCGCTTACGAGCTTTCTAGAT
Organism: Lochmaea crataegi; assembly: GCA_947563755.1. Classification (NCBI taxonomy): domain Eukaryota; kingdom Metazoa; phylum Arthropoda; class Insecta; order Coleoptera; family Chrysomelidae; genus Lochmaea; species Lochmaea crataegi. The sequence goes on from OX387430.1 coordinate 28,017,430, forward strand.
CCTTTCGTAAGGGTGGATCAGACCACATTTCCTTTTTCATATTTTTTCTACTATTTGTAGCCATTGCTTCCTGTCCTGAGTTTTCTCTTCCCAGTGTTTAATTCCCATTGTCTTGAGATCACCTACTACCTCCTGCAACCAATTTATCCTGGGTCTTCCCCATCTTCTCTTACTTTAAGGCTTCCACTCTACCATTGAGTATATTATTGCTTTCTTACCTGCTCTCCATATGTGTCCCAACCATTTTAATCTTTGCTCCTTAACTTTTTTTACTATGTTTTTTTTTATCTCTTGACATAGTTCCATGTTTGTTCTTCTTCTATATTCTTCACCTATTTTTTTGGTCCTAATATTGTTCTTAGTATTTTTCGTTCCTGTATTCTCATATCCTCTTGTTGTTTTTTATTCATAGTTAATGTTTCTGCCCCATACATCATCACCGGTCTAATTATTTTGTTATATATTCTTATTTTCGTGCGCTTGCTAATTATTTTATTTTTTAATTATTTTTTGTTGCAACGATTCTTTCCCTTTCTTTCTGTCCCCATCACTACTTATTGTTATTCCCAAATATTTAACTCTATCCACTTCTTCAAATTCATCTCATATCAATTTTTACGTTTGTATGTTCACAATTCTTTTTGAGTCTTAATAATTTAGTTTTATGTGTATTTATCACAAGTCCAACATTTCTTCTATTACCATTCTGTTTTTAGTCACTAGTGCTACGTCGTCTGCATACGCTATTATTTCTCCTCCTGTGGTTCTCAAATTTCCTTTACATATTTTTTTCAATGTATATTCTAGTGCCAAATTGAATAGTGTTGCCGACAGAGCGTCTCCTTGCTTGACTCCTTTATTCTCCGTTTTCCCTCTTTGAGTTATTACTTCTGCTAAGCTCTGGTCTAGTATCATTTTTATTAATCTTATTAGTTTATTATTCACTCCCATTTCATTCAACGCTTTCAGTAATTGATTCATATAAATTGAGTCAAATGCTCTTTGGAAGTCAATGAATTGTATTTCGATGTCTATGTTATATCCGTTGGACTTTCCCAGTATGTTTCAGTATGTGTATCGCATCTGTAATTGACATTCCCTTTGTAAGTCCGTACTGATATTCTCCACCTCTGTAACCTGCGTCATGCAGTCTTCTTTTTATAATTGTTGTTGTTATCTTATATGCTGCATTCAGTAGTGTAATTCCTCTGAAGTTTTCACATGCTTGTTGGTCTCCCTTCTTGTGTATTGTTACTATTTGACCCACCTTCCATTCCTCCGGCATCTCTTCTTTTTCCCATATTTTATATATCAATTGGTATGATTTTTCTAACAGTTTTGTCCCTCCGTACTTGATAAGTTCCATGTTAATTCTGTCGCTTCCTGGCGCTTTTCCGTTCTTACTCTTGTTAATTATCTCTCTTATTTTTTCAATAGTTGGTTTCTCAATTACCTTTTGTTTGTTTTTTTCTTCTATATCAACCTTTTCTCTTACTTCTGTTTCTGTTAGTAATTCCGTAAAATATTCCATCCATGTCTCTTTATATTCCGTATCTTCATTCACTATTCTTCCTTCTTTGTTTTTTATTCCTGTTTTTTTGGTTTTGTTTGTTCGGGTCTGTGCATTTATTTTTTGATATCCTTTCTATTTCACTAATTCTCTTTTCAATTGTTGTTCTCTTAGTTTCATTATTTTCTTTGTTTCTTTTCTTAGTTTTTCATAAGCTTCTATTTCTTCATTTCTTTTAGTCTTTATCCATTTTAACCATGCTTCTTTCTTCTTTTCTATCATTTCTTTGCATTTTTCGTCGAGCCATTCCTTCTGTTCTCTTTTTACCACCAATCCTATTTTTTTGCAGCTGTATTCATACATTTTCCTATCCTTTTCCATCCTGCTTGAATTCCACTAATTTCTTCTGTATCATTAATGAATTGTTCTTCTATACTATCTCTGTACTCGTTTTGTGTTTCTGTCTGTTCTAAGTAACCACCTGACTTCCTATTGGCAAGCGCGTGTTCTTCCCTCTCACTTCGACAATTGACTGACATTGATTATCCAGTGGCGTTTATAATGTCAGTATTTACCTTCGAATTTTCAGTTTTACTTGGTATCTTATTATTTCGTATCCATATTGAATTCAAGTACGATTTTTAACATTATTTGTTTTTAACAAATACCGTGTTTTGGAAAATACTTTACCTCTAAAGCAAAGCATAAATCAGTTTCTATATATATATAATTATTATATAATAATAATTATTATTTTTAATACTTTATAAAATAGGTACCGTACGCTATTGGTACGTTCATGACAGATATCAGCCATGTTTCCTCGCCCCTTACCGATGCCGCGTAGCTTCAGATAGACTTGCCAAACTATATCTATAATATTGGTTGCGTCGTTGAGTAAACGAAATCCTAGAAGTGTGAGAATACAAATACCCAAAACGAACATTAAAATCCAGTATCATAATATATATTTTCCGCACGTATTTTAGTTCAGGAAGTTCCACTTTTCCGCACGCTCCTACTTTACCGCTCGCCGAGCGAAAAAGTTACTTTTTATCATTTGATTCTGTATTAAAGAGAGTTAAATTATGCCTCGAATAAATACCTAAAACTTCAAATTGGGTTCAGTGGTATAGCCGAAATAAAAAGTGTGAAACCTGAAAAATTTCTTGGTTCATAGCAAATTTACGTTCTACGACTTTCCAATACCACATACTTTGAAACAGATACTCCTATTAAAAAACCGATAGGATAAAAGTTGTGGAGAATAAAATTCCATGCTGTACCTCAATTTTCGGATTTAATAATTTTGAAAGACTAAATTTAGCATAAATTCAAAATCGATATTTTCGACATCGAGGAAAATTGTTGAACATTTCTTGCCTACTTTCCGGAAGTTCTACTTGTTTTTCAAACCTCAGTTGGTCTATCATACCTACCCTGAATTCGGAGATAGACCTGCTGAAGATGTTGGACGGCGGCTGCATTTGTACGGGATAGAAAGTCTAGATTATTTAAAGTGAACTTTATGCGGGATTTTGAGAAAATATCGTGGAGGATTTTGTCCTAGGAGGACTTATTGGAATTGGAGTAAGAAAGAGCTGACATGCTGGAATGAGGTCCTAATAATCAGCATCTAAATTGTGAAAAACCTTGATAGCCTTCTGTCAATTTTCCTTGATGATAGAATGCAAAGTAGGCTGTATCACACTCTTTGATTTCACTTAGTAACAAAAGGTTCCGTTTGACAGCAGAGGAGAAGGTGAAGAGCCTGGGAGAGTAGAACATGTTTTAAAAGGTCTCTTCTCCAGGTTTCATGTCTAAAATGTTTCAGGAATTTAGTGCTTTGGCGGTTAGTAGGATCGATAGATCGTCGCAAAGATCTCTATGACTTAAATGGCACTGTTGACAGTGGGGTGTCGGTATCCTCAACAGCTTGTCTCTCTTCAAACCCATGTTGTACTAATTTCTCACGTAGCAAAGAGATGAGCTGTTCTTTGTTGTTGTTGTTATTGGTGTCATCGCTTTAGTGAACACCACTTTTGCCTAAGAGTGCTTACTTTCACGGCGAAGGCGCTTAGCTTAGCTGATTTGGTACTTTCTAATGATGACTGGGGAAACCATCAAAAACGATTATTGTATTGAGAGTATTGTAGTATTGCTTGATGTAGCCGACATAAATATTTCTAGAAAATCGTAAATCCATATTTACAGTATTCGCCAGCTAACTTGATGTCCTAAATGCTTTCTAGGGAGCTATTGACGCCGCCCATCCGATAACTGTAAACAGTGCCGTGCAAGTTCTGAGGATACGCTTTCTGTTACAAATTAACACAACTTGTGCAATTAATAAAGTAAAGTCCGTCCGGAAATATATGATCCTAACTTAATAAATAATATTTAATTCTTTGTTATGATTATTGGTATATTGATTTCAACAGAAACGGATCTGCTATATACCTGAATTCTGAGTACATAAACAATAACTGTGTGACGCTACGCTACTGAAAATCTTAACACCTGATAAGGTTCGATGCAATTGGCGTTTGTCAAAATTTTACCACTAATAGCTGCCGAGTAGGCAGGGCACTATTACTCTGTCTCTCTTAGTTGGTAATTTCTGGGACATCAAGTTAGCTGGCGAATACTGTAGTATTTTAATATGACTAAAATTAACAATTGAGGTAATCATACCGATAGCGTAAAATTTTATTCTCTACACTATCTGTTTCGAAGTCAGTTTTCATCGAAATTTTTTCGGATTCTAACTTTTGATTTCGTCTATACAACTGAATTGAGCTGGATGTTAAGTGCTTGTGCAGATGAACGACTTGGTGGCGCCATCTAGTGATACTGTGAAGTCGCATATACAGGCCAAGAGTGGCAACCACTTGTAGTTCGTGTGGACGTGCTAGCTTCAGAGTAACGCGATTTCCATGATTACATTCCATTTAAATTCACCAGTGTCGTTATGAACTCAGGCGAGCCAGTACTCCTGAAGGTTCTCATAAGACAACGTTTGCGTAGGAAACTCAATAACAACTGCACGATAAATTGAAAGACGTCTATGCTAAACTTTTAAGTTATTTTAGAATGTCAAGGACTAAGTTTAATCAACTTTCGAGTTTTCTTTGATGCCAAATAATAGATGAGTTGTCAAGTACCAATAGGAGAATAAGTATACCATCCGAAGAAAACCTGTAATCTTTCGAGCTGCTGTTCCAAATTACTGGTCGTTCTCCTACTTCGATGATTAATCACTATGCATCAAATGCCGTATTACTTAATACTGAACCACGACAATCAAAATAAAATGATATATGCCAACGTTTTTAGATGTCACCGACAAAAGTGGCCCATGCGAACGGATCCAGTGTGTGAGTATCTCCACTTTGTCGTGGAAACTCTCATCTTCTTGCTACAGTAGCTCGCCACAAACGCTCATCTGGACATTATCATCATTTCCTCATAAGTTAAATACCAGGCGTTTGCACGATACAGAGTGGCGTTAATCAGTGGCGCCACAAATTCGTTCGCCTGGACGGTCACGGTTTATCCGACGCTTAATTTAACCCTCTCCAATATGAAATAAAATGACATTTTCCGTACAAGCAGAAACTGAAAAAAATACAACAGTTCAACAGTTTTTTGGCTCTGGTTCACCTCCTGGTATGGTGAAATCTCAAATGACAGGTTTTAGGACCAGCTCAAGGTATTAAAATAATTTCTAGGTGACACAATTGACCGAACCTGGCTTGCTTTTTTTAATCTTGGCTTCTCTTACCGCTTCCATTGTGATGATTGGGCTTTGTCACCATATACCCATGGTTCGTAACCAGTTACGATCCTTTTGGACACATATGGATCGTCTTTGACGTAATTCAACAGATCATGGGCGGGTGATGTTCATGCGATGTTAAAAATTTTGTAATTTCAGAATAAACTTCGCTGATATCCGAAAAAATTGAATGACATGAACCAACCGATAATAACTAAATGCAAAAATCGAAAGTAATAATGAATGTCCCTTTCAATACTCGTGGTGTGGTATTTTAATGTAAACACGTCAATAGTTAGGGATCCTAATCAGCGCTTTTTCCTAAATGTGTCATGTTACCCATGCCTCATTAACGTTTTCGATTTGATGATTGAAAATTAAGCGTTTTCGTGTAATATAAAATATGGTTACAATCCAATCGCCACTGTCGAAATACGTCCAAGCATCAGTGCCGTAGTGACACACAAGTAACATACACAGTGAGTTTTAAGTATGGAGCGTCTCAATGATCTCGGAAACGACTTGCAAGAGATTTCAAAATTTTGGATTGTGAGGCGTTTGTAATACGGCCGATCTTATACTAGTATTTTTACATTGTTCTCAGATCTTCCGTTTTCTGTACCTCCTGTATATTTTTTTCATTTTTAAAATCCTTCAAAAATACTGAATATATTTCATACGATAATCTTTATACCTTAATGGCATAATTTGGAAGTTACCTAAAGGGTGTACCAATCTTACGACAAAGTTCGGTATATGGTTTATTTTAAGAGATATCAAAAAATGTTATTTATAAAATTAGTAGATGTCTTTAAAGTCCATATTTTTGAATCATCTCGAACTATACAAAGTGTTGAATAACTCTGTTACAAACCAAACATATGATTTTTTAAATGGGAACCCCTGTATATTATACTGAATTCGGATTGCTCACATTTTTTTAAGCTTTTGATATAAGGTTTTGCAACGTTTTACAGAGTCCTTCGAAAGGTATGGACACTTTTATGTGAAAATCGTTGGTAAATCAACGCTCTGTATCTTACTGTACGTTAAAGAAAGAAAAATTATTTTGCCTAAGAGTTTCATAATATAATGCAGTATCTCCGTATCCGATAACATTTTAGTATACAGGGTGGACGGAAACTCGAACCTTTCATTTTATTTCTTCTTTCAAATGGGGCACCCTGTATTTAATAGCACAAATAGTATCTTCGGTTTACTATAAATATTACAAAATAACTCTGTTTTTATAAACATTGGGTATGGGGAATGCTTAACAAAAATAAGTTACATAACCGAAGATTATATTTGTGCTATAAAATACACGGTGTTCCATTTGAAACAAGAAAGAAAATGAAAGGTTCGAGTTTCCGTCCACCCTGTATACTGAGGAGAACATAATTAAAATTTTATCGAATACGGAGATATATGGAGATATTGCATCATATTACGAAACTCTGTTAGGCAAAATAATTTTTTTTTCTCGTACAGTAAGCTACCGAGCGTTGATTTACCTACGATTTTCACATAAACCTTTTAAAGGACTCTGCATATCGTAGTAAAACCTTATATCAAAAGCTTCAAAAAAATGTGAGCAAACCGAATTCAGTATAATATACAAAGGTTCCCATTTAAAAAAGCATATGTTTGGTTTGTAACGGAGTTATTCAACACTCTGTATAGTTCGAGATAATTTCAAAATATTGACCTTAAAGACATCTAATAATTTTCGTAAGATTGGTACACCCTGTATATAAATAATATATGAATATGGCTATGATTGAATAAACTCGTTTAATATGAATAATCTTCAATAATGTACCTATATCCAAACAGAAATCCCTTAATAAGGTGTACCGTCAGTATATTGGTTGAAAAGTTTAACGAATATAGCTTTATCCAAATCATGGATATTTGTGTCGTGTTAAAAGAAGGTCAACATATAGAGCCGTATCACACAGCAAAGACTTATGCCGAAAATTTTCTCAGAGCATGCTAGGTATAGATATTGTCATCAATGTCAATTCAAAATCGCTCACCCTATCAATAATGTATTCCTTATGGAAGCGTCAAAAGGTGTCCCATATGTGAGAATGGGTTATTCTGTGCTATAACTAACAAGATCAAAATTTGTATAAGTAAAAGTATGTACACACCACTGGGTGTGGTATTCACGGATTCAACGAGGATTGTTACATGACCAATATCTACAATTATGCCGCTTCCGTTAATAACAAAAGTGGCATAATCGCAAAAATAACATTATTTAAAAAATTTGGATCGTTTGGATCGTAATAATGTCCCAAATCATGTCTGCAAGCTCTTCACGTCTTTCAAAATCGTCATCTTATAACTTTTGAACAAACCTGGAATTTATTATCACGTAAAATTTTCATTACGGATTTCTTGGATCCTCCCATGATACAAACATCTGAAGATTTGCCTTCAGTTGATGCAGTTTTTCTGCGTCCCTATTTGGATGAATCTTTTATTACACCAATTTCGTTAAACTTTTTTACTACTTACCTTAGTAGATCTGGTTATGGGATTTCGGTTAGGATAATATAAATTATTGAAATTTCTTGTTGACTTCTATGCATATCACCATATCCTAATGTCATTAAAATCTCAATTCGTTTCCTTTTTCAGATAAATCATCCATTGTGACTTTCAATAAATACCAGCATTAATAGCTTATTAAAACGTGAATTTGAATTTACTTATAACTTCATTATATTTCCAGTAAAATGGTAGATCTGACAACAATGTGAATTCTACCATGATATCGGCCGTATTATACCACATCCTCAAAAACCAATATTTTGAATGCGTTTCCGAGGTAATTGAAATGTATTCTTTATATTCGTATTATGGTACAAGTTCAATTCAAATGTGGTTAAAAACTATTGAAAATTCAGATTTTTTCTACCGAAATAACAAAACTGGCTTCGGTTTCTTTAATCGGTCAATATTTTTTTTAGTTTGAATTGTTTTTATTCACTCCTATGGTTATTTTGTCGTATTCATTTAAAGTATTTTTATGCAAAATGCGGTCAGAGAAACCTTTTCCGTTTATCATATCTCAATATATAGAGGAGAAATGTTTTAAGATCAGTACATTTGACAATAATGAATTGAACTTAATCTAATTCGAATGAAATATTTAAACGTTCTAGATTTAAATTCCAAGCAAACATAAAAAACTGAATTTTGCTTAAAGTTACAGCTAAAAACTATTTAAATAACCAATTTCATATAAAAACATTTCAAATTACTCTGTAAACACCCTGTATATACACCTGCCAGCTCTGAAACTCAATATCATCATCAACAAAGAAAAATTGGCCTTAGGCGCTACAGGCACGGCCCCAACAGCACCTGGGGCGCTTTCAGTGCCGGGACGCCTGCGGCGCTAGACAATCGACGCCGTCGCCGCACAGTGACACCCTCCGGCAATTCTGCCCGTTTTTTATTAGAGATGAATCATTATATCAAAACGGTTATTCAGTAACTGAAAATTACAAACGTGTATTATATATTTTTTAAGGGTGAACTTTCACTGAGACCTGAAAGATCTATTGTGCCCATTTATTATACTCAGTTTTTGGGAAAAGTCAAAGATACTTACTTGTAGTTCCTTTAGTCCTATTCCATTCGGGAAGTTTTATAACATCCACAGGCTTCAGTTAAGGCTAGTTATCATCTTCTGTCCAAGTGTCCAAGGATTCTATTTCTTTTTGCAATCCAAAAAATTTACATCTTTCCTTCTCCACATTAAGTTTTTTGAAGTGTCTATGCAGACGACTGGGTACTCTTAGGACACCTGTCAAAAATTCTGGTGCATTCTTCTCTGGAATATGTATTCTTTTGAACACATTTGGTCGTAGTTTCCCAGGAGTTGGCAGGTTATTTGGTTGTCATAGAGTCGCTATAGATAGATAGATTGATTTGACTACATTACATGTTTTACAATGTTTGTAGCAAGTCAATGGTAAAAAATGTATAACATTTAACATATAGAAGCACATAATATTACTTAAAATATAAACAATAAAAATATATTTTAAAAACTGGAAGGTGTAGCTACTTGACGTTAAATTGGAACTACAATATAAACAAACAACAACAAAAAATTTAAAAAGCAGGAATTTCCAATGATCAGAAATACATTTTAGAAATTCTGACATATTCCAATGTACTCGTCAACAGAGTAAAAACAAAATCGAAGTAAATATGTTTTTGAATTCATATAAAATTTAAAGGGTGTTAAAATAAATAAGGTAAGCAGAGGCATTATCCGTACATGAACAAATAACGCCCTACAGTGTTCACGGAAACTGACATGACTTAAAATCCTAATTGCTTTGAATTATAAAGATATATTTGGCCGACGACGAATTTCCCCAAAGCACAATTCCATGGTTAATATGGGAATGTAAGCCGTTTAAAGTTTGAAAGCTAACAACTCGCTTGAGTAGTCGAAGTAAAAAAAATGAGCTTGATTATTTGTTCCTTAAATAGTCTACGTGACAATGCCACGGCAGAGATCTATCCAAAAAAAGTCCCAGCAATTTCACACTTTCAGCGTTTTGGTCAGAAGAAGAAAAGTAGAGATTTCGTGTCTTCTCCGAATTCAATTTAAGTTTATTGGACAAAAACCATAGTTCAGATTTGTCTTCAACATCTTCCTAAATTAACTTAAAGTTTTCACAGTTCTTATCGGAATAAATAAAAGTGGTGTAATCAGCAAACAAAACAGATTTATGAGGATACATGAATTTGTGTGTGTAAGTCATTTATATGAGTAAGGCCCAATAACTGACCCTTGAGGAACGCCTTAAGCAACCGGTTTAAAATCAGATGAAGAATAAATGATACAGCCTGATAACGATTACTTAGATACGACTCAATAAGCTGGAGTGGCACACCTCTAATGCCATAGAAGTTAAGTTTACGAAGCAATATACTGTAAGAAACTCAGTCAAACTCATTAGAAAGATCGCATAGTGTGATAGCAGTATGCTTTCCCTCAACTACATCACTAACAATATTTAGAACAGCTTGAGTAGTAGAAAAAATCTTGTTTGTAATCGTATATTGTATATCTTTCCAATAGTCCAGTATTCTTGTTTTTTTTTCGGATTTATCCACATCTTTCAATATTATATTGATGCTGATACCACAAAAGGATTCCAGTTCCCAAAAGGGTATTTCAGCTCTTCTCTTCACAAGTTCACTCAAATTGTATAGTAACAAATGTTTAAAAGAACACATCCCAAATATTTGGAAATTGTGCCTGAAATAAAAGAAAAAAAAAGTATGAAAATTAAATTGTGGAATTAATTAGAAAAAAAAGTATTTGCTTCATCTGAAGCAGCTTATTTTGTGAAAAATTACACATTAATATTATCATTATTGGGAAATGAGGGATTGAAAGCGTCTCCTATTTTCGACAATGCTCTTAAATATCGCACGATTCGGTTATTAATTGTATCATCTTCCTAGATACGTTATCAACCGATGAAAACGTTGAAACAGTGAAGACAATTATCTAACTACTATTTGAGAAGTTGCTGAGGATGTTGGCCTATAGATTGGCTCATGCAATGTAATTTTTCTTTGATATTTTGGGCATGAAACTTTTGCCAATCTGTTCCGAAATTGTGAAAGTTTTTTACCAAAAGTACCGTTGCACAATTGTTCAATTACGTTAACAGCGATCCAAAATTTCCTCAAATGGATCAAAACTAGTAATGAAATATGGATATATGGTTATGATGTCGAAACCAAAGCCAAATCGTTCCAGTAGAAGCAGCCAGAAGAGCCAAATTCGAACAAATCGAAAGTTCTGCTCACTGTTTTTTTTCGATCACATTGGCTTTTACATCACGATAATGCACCTGCTCACACATCGTTCTAGTTTGTCATTTTTTTTACCAAAAAGGGATACCTCATTTGATTATATCAACGTGGGATTATTTTCAAGGTGACAAAATAAATATTTTTCAACAAACCTCGTAACTAAACGGTGTGTCCGAACTGCGTACCGTTTAATCCCACTGACCGAATTGCCTACCAAATTTTAATCTACCTATCTCGGGATTAACGGAGCGTCCGAACTGCGTACCATTTAATCACTTATCCCAGCGGGGTATCTTAGCGGGGGGTACAACTTCACCATCGCCGGAATCCGGGAACACCGCCACAAACAGCACAGGGGAGGTAATAGTTCATTTAAAGAGCGTTTTGAAAATGTGAGCCTTTATTATAAAAAAACAATAATTTCACAAGAGTCATAATTATAAGAAAATTTTATAATACTACCATACTACCAAATTTATAGCTAACGCATTTTACAAAATTATATCTACAGGGTGTCCCACGACGATTAAGACAAGTAATATATCAGAATTGGGCAGTAGTAGATAATTTTAATTTTGGGGGTGTAAATTATAGCAAATGTTGCATCTTTTCTTGTTATTGTGTTACCCAATGAGGTATTTGTTTTTGGTCACGTGACGTCCCCTTCTGTGTTCCTCCCGATAAAACAATTCCAACTAACTAGCACACTTGGGGTCTAAAGTGATTAATTCAAGAGCTACAGGTACTTAAAGGATTGTAACTTGAAAAATTCATAATTGAATCCCCTGTAATTTTCGGCAATCTTACATTCGTACGTAATGATTAAGACAAACCAATATTATAATTTTTAATAATTCAAATTAACTGTCACAAAAAAACTTACAATATTAAAGGAGATGTTCAAATTGATGCCCATCTTCGTAAATGCATTTCTCAAATCTTGATAATAGATTTCGGCTACATGCTGCCCTAATCATTTCCGGTGTCAAATCGTCTAAATCTGTAGACGAAGTTATAAACGGTACCTTTAAGATATCCCCAAAGGAAGAAATCTAACGGTGTCAGGTCTGGCGATCTTGGAGGCCAGTAAATAGTACCGTTTCGTCCAATCCAGCGTTCTGGAAATATCATTTCCAGATAATTTCTCACTCTACGATCAAAATGTCGAGGTGCACCAGGTCGAGGTTTCTACTTTGGCTTTCCCACTGGGAAAAGAACCATTGCGTAATTCTTGTTCCACATATCTAAATGTATCTTTACCAGGTATTCGGCGATTGGGATAACGAGCTCTGTATAAATCTCTAGCTCCTCTACAATTTCTTTCACATTCACCATAAATAAGAAGCATATCAACATATTCACTAGCCGTATAAAGAAAAGGCATGTTGACTTACCGTTTCACAACTTAAAAATAACTATTCTGACAGTTATTGGCACTTTTGTCATTATCATGGCAAACTTGACAATAGGTAGTCTTTTTTATAAGATTTGCTATGCTACTTTTTAATCGATATTTAATAGGTAAACAAGTTTTTGTGGAAAAAACACAATTCTATGTAATTTTACTCCATGATATACAGGTCGTTTCATTATTTACTTTGTATTATTAAAAATTATAATATTGGTTTGTCTTAATCATTACGTAAGATTGCCGAAAATTACAGGGGATTCTATTATGATCTTTTTAAATTACAATCCTTTAAGTACCTGTAGCTCTCGAATTAATCACTTTAGACCCCAAGTGTGCTAGTTAGTGGGAATTTTTTTATCAGGAGGAACACAGAAAGGCACAAATATACAGGTTGTCCCATTAATAATTTTGAATGCGACGTCACGTGACCAAAAACAAATACCTCATTGGGTAACACAATAACAAGAAAAGATGCTCTAATTTACACCCCCAAAATTATAATTATCTACTACTGCCCAATTCTGATATATTACTTGTCTTAATCGTCGTGGGATACCCTGTAGGTATTTTATTACTTTTGTACTGCACAATTTTTGAATTAATAAATTCTTGTTCATTTAAAACATCCTTAGGAATTAGGTTAGGTTAGGTTTTCCTCGAGAAAACTGAATTTAGCGTATACACCTTCACATTGCACTTTTTGTTTGTACACAACCACACTGTTTCACCAAACTTTTTCAGTTCGCGATGCTTTCGAAACTTAAAAGGTTCGTAGATTATTAATGGATTTCCTCGCTCACTTAACATTTGTTTGAACTCCATTTTAATTGTCAAGCTTCAAGAAGCTTCTGGAGAGACTGACATTTTATTCGATCCTTTTTGCAATAATTGCTATTGGTGGATGAAAATCAAAGCTAAGCTAATTGGGTAATTCCAAGTGTCGCATTCCGCTAATCCTTTGCAACAGACCTCCCGCAATTTACCTACCTGCCAAGTTTAAACCACCTTGATATCTTCCGGTACGCAATTCGGTGACCTAGATAATCTTGGTACACTAAAATGAGTTGGATTTGCAAAGTATCTCTGTTTCAACTGAGTTTACTGTTTCAACTAGGTACTTCTCCATATGAAACTTTCTCATACTTTTCGAATTTCGATGTTTATGGATACGTGCTGAGCCCATCTCTATTTTAATCGTTTCAGCTTAGTTTAGAGGTTTCAGTATCCTTTCTTATTCTCTTCGTTCTCATTATTAGGCCGTTCTTATATACAGAACGGTTGTGAAAACGCTTTAGGGTATATTCAAGAACTTTTGTACAGGCCAGAATGTTAAGGTTGACATCCTGAGGGAACTTTTTTATTTTCAGCTTTACTAAAACATGCTTAAAATACTTGAAATTTAAGTGAAGAACATATTAAACATTCCATCTAGTTTTTTATTTTCAATAACAAAAGATCATCTTTTATAACCCAAAAAAATTGATTTTAAAAAATGAGCAAAGCCTGACATGAGGAAGTAAATAGACTATTCCAGAACACGTGACTTTGACGGGTCGGCCATATTGTGCTGGACCAACCAAATCGATTAGTTAGCGTTGAACCATGTCTGTTTTCGCATCTGCTTAAGTAGTTTTAAAATTTAGTTTTCTGGTGTTATTTCCATAAAATTGTAGCAAATATGTCTCGAAGTATTTATTACAAGATATTACGTTTTGACTTGATGATTTGAGGACCAAAACCCACAGCAGGTGGTAATTAATCCGATAACAATAGCACAGTAACGTACTATCGTACTCGTTTCTTCGAAAAGCGAAAAGATAATGCCTAATAGTATGATTATCTTACAACTGAAATATTTGGATGGTAAAATAATATTTGAGACTAATTTATTTAATTATTCTATTATTTATTTGTGCTTCGGAAGATATATTTCCGAATTTTTATTTTTCAAGTTAAAAGTATTTTTCACGATAAATAGTTGATCACCTTATTTATAAATATTTTAATCTAATTGTGTAAATATAAAAAGAGCTCTCATTGCCTGTTTTCCTTTGTCTGACCTGTACTGCACCTACCTACTCTATTTCCAATGCCCTTTTTATATTTACAAAATGGGATTAAAATATTTATAGATATAATAGAAAGTAAGGATTTCGGGATAATTATTTTTCATATTGTCTCAGAATTTTAGTTTCACTCCGAAAGTAATCTTGTGTTTAAAACTAAGGATGTGGCGGCCTAGTGCAAATAATAGTACCTAGTTTGTACAAGTGCGCAAAGCGTCACTTTTCTCACCAGCGCAGAAGTTTGTGGCACGAGCCCTAAGGCGAGTTCCGCAAATCTAGCGAGTGGGAAAGTGCTTTGCGTACAAGTTGTACACAATATTTTTTCTAAAACCACATTTATCAATGAATGAAAAACATTTACTTGATTACAGTTACCTGTAAATAATTGTAATATTAGTAAAGCGTGATCTATCTAGACGTCAAAAAATAATAGTTCAATACTATTAAACGCTTTACAAAATTGGAAAAATAAATTTCCAAAGAGCAGACCGTCCACTAAGAAGCAACAACTACTTCTCGGGCTATATGCCCCGACAGACATTGAATTACACTTCTAAAGTAAACGGGGTTGGTATATCTGTTAAGATAGAACCAACCATTCTGGTTTGCGATTAGAAGGAATAACATCACTTTTAGACCGGTTTCGGCGTTGTTGCGCCCCATCAGCACAAGGTAGATGCTCTCAGAGCTTCTGGACGAATAGCAACTATTATTTTTTGAATGAAAAACAGAAATTTATATAGATATTTTATTTAATCTTCGAACAGAAAGAACTTACAAAATGAAAATTAAATATAGAAAAATCAGTTAAATGTATAGTTAATAGTGAAATTTGAACACATTTGAATTGTTATGCCTAGTGTAGCTTTTTTGGATAATAAGTTTTCATTAATTGTAATGTTAGTGTTTGTCAGCGAAGATGTTGATGCTTGTTTTTCATTATGAGTAATATATGAAGTGGAAGCCCCAGGTATATTAGATTTTACGAATTTTTTTGGAGATCGAATCGTCAATATATCCTTCAGCCACTGTATTTGAGTGCCATCCACCATTTCGCTTCAATGTTAATAAGTCTCCGCCTGAATTTGCTAAAGTGGTAGCTGAAGATCGTCGAAAACAATGACCAAAATAATGCTCAATAGGTTAATTAGGTTAATAGGTTAGGTAGAAAAGCGTGTTTGCAAAGTGGTTGTAGCAAAAGTGCATTTATTGCCGGATGCGAAGCGAATTAAGAAAAATGTGTTTGAATCATTGAAACATCGAGGTTATAGTAGGTATAGCCGATGCAGCAAAATAAACTTTTTTACCCACAGATATCGAAGAATAAATATATATTATTCAACGCTTTACAATTAAGTTTTGAAATAGTTATTTGTGTATTTAGAGCGTAAAGTAACAGATTGCCGCTTGAGAAAGAATGTTGCCACGCGACGAGGCTCGAAAAACACACATCATTTTTTCTACAGTCGCCCTTTCAATAATTAAAACAGTTTTTTATATTATCTTAGGTTACAATAGGAGTGCTAGAATAATCGTCATTTTCGCTATTCATCATGATTAACCTTAAAAAGATCTACTGACTAGGGATGTTAAAAAATAATCGATTTTTATATAAATCGATTATTATTTTCTTATAATCGATTTTTAGTTATTGACTATTTTTCTTAATTTTTACAACGTTTGACCATTTTTGATAATTATTGACCATTTTGACTGTTTTTCAAAATTAGTGACCATTTTTCCAAATTTTTGATAATTTTGACCATTTTTCAAAATGATGACAATTTTTAACCATTTTTGACAGTTTTTGACAATAATTGTCCATTTTAAAGTTTTTAACAATAATTGATAATTTTTAACCATTTTTTATAGTTTTTGACAATTTTTCAAAATTTTAGACCATTTTTCAGAATTATTGACGATTTTGGATAATTATTGACAATATTTCAAAATTATTGACAATTTTTCAAAATCTAACAATTTTTGACCATTATCAACTATTTTTCAAAAATTTGTCAATTTTTAACAATAATTGTCCATTTTTGACAGTTTTTGATAGTTTTTGACATTTATTTGCCATTTTTGACAATTTTTCAAAATTTTTAACAATTTTTCAAAATTATTGACCATTTTTGATAGTTTTTGACAATTATCGACCATTTTTCAATATTTTTGACCAATTTTGACAATAATTGTCCATTTTTGACGGTTTTTAACAATTTTCGATGGTTTTCGACAATTTTTGACCATTTTTCAAATTTTTTACAATGGTTCAAAAATTAAACAATTATCGACCATTTTCGAATTATTGACAATTATCGACCATTTTTCGAGATTTTATAAATTATTGACAATTATTGATAATTTTTTACAATTTTTTACAATTTTTTACAATTTTTTACAATTTTTTACAATTTTTTACAATTTTTTACAATTTTTTACAATTTTTTACAATTTTTTACAATTTTTTACAATTTTTTACAATTTTTTACAATTTTTTACAATTTTTTACAATTTTTTACAATTTTTTACAATTTTTTACAATTTTTTACAATTTTTTACAATTTTTTACAATTTTTTACAATTTTTTACAATTTTTTACAATTTTTTACAATTTTTTACAATTTTTTACAATTTTTTACAATTTTTTACAATTTTTTACAATTTTTTACAATTTTTTACAATTTTTTACAATTTTTTACAATTTTTTACAATTTTTTACAATTTTTGACAATTTTTGACAATTTTTGACAATTTTTGACAATTTTTGACAATTTTTGACAATTTTTGACAATTTTTGACACGTTTCGATGCCGCTACAGGTAACTTTTCTGCTATCGATCTAACACTTAATCACACGTGGAGAGTTTTAGATGATTTATACGGTAGCGACCACTACCCAATATTAATAACCAAAACAAATACCACTACAACAAATACAAGTATCCCTCTTCAGAAATGGAAGCTTAAAAAGGCTAACTGGGAACTGTATGAAGATAAAATTAAAGAAGGAATCCAAAATATTTCAGTAACGGACGATGTTGATGTAACTTTATCAAAATTGAACAAATTATTGACAAGTGCTGCTAGAGTTGCAATTGGTAAAACAAAACACATTAAAAACGATAAAACAGTACCTTGGTGGAACGAGGTATAAAACAAAGCAAAAAAGCTCTGAATACTTACAAACGTCATAAAACCAATGAAAACCTAATAGACCTAAAGAAAAAAAGGGCTTACGCTAAGCTAATAACAACAAAAACCAAAAAAGAGACGTGCAGAAATATGTACAATAAATATCAATTCAAATGCAAATGGAGCAAGGTTAGAAGAATTGCGGGAGTTAAAAGCAGCCACGGAATCAAATACTTAGAACGGGACGGAAACTTAATAACAGACCACCAAGATATCGCAGAAGAGGTAGCAGAAGTTTATAGCCATATGTCGAGTAATGAAAATTACGATACAAAATTTTTAAAGCACAAGAAAAAGGAAGAAGAAAATACAATAACCATACAAAATAATAACGAGGATATTAATACTCCCATCACCAAAGCCGAATTGATTGAAGCACTTTCAGCCTTAAAAAATACGACTCCTGAACCGGATGATATACCTACAGACTTTCTTCAGCATTTACCGAACGAAGCAGTAAACTTCTTATTAAAATTCTACAATATAATCTGGAACAGGCATAAATTTCCTAGTATTTGGAAGAAAGCTATTATAATCTCAATATTAAAATGCAACAAATCGCCAAAAGATGCAAAGTCCTACCGCACAATCTCACTAACATGTACAATGTGTAAACTACGGGAAAAAATAATAAATAATAGGCTTATGTGGACATTAGAAGCTAAGAATTTTCTCATCACAGAGCAAAGCGGATTCCGTCCCTTCAGATCCACTACAGATAACATTGTACATTTAGTGAGCCAAATCAACGAAGCATTTTGCAATAAACAAAAATGTATTGCTGTTTACTTTGACATCAACAAAGCTTTCAACTTAGCATGGCGTCATAAAATACTGACCGCATTACAATCATGGGGATTTCTGGGAAACGTTTTAGCGTTCGTACAAAACTTTCTTAGGGATAGGAAATTTTCTGTACATACAAATGGACGCATATCCTCTGTTAGAATTCAAGGATCTGTCATAAGCCCTACACTTTTCCTGATAGCCATAAACGATGTCTTTTTTTTTTCGGGCCGAGATGGGAAACTCGAATGGGTCCAGGACCCAAACAGTGTTGGACTCATCCCCAAGGAGATGCCTACCAACCAAACCCACCTCAAACTCGCCGTTACCCCCGCCTCGGAATCACTACCCTAGCATACTTCGAGACGGGCGGCGGTCCCTCGCACACTCTCCGCTCACATTGTCGTCTTCTCCCTAACTTCCACTCCTACCTCATGCCATATCGAGTCGTTCTCTCCCCCTGACCATGCTCTCTACTACGCCACTTACCTCCATCCATTCCTCCTCCCCTCTCAACATTATCTCCACCATATTCTCCCAATACACCGCCTCCCCTAGTTTCCTCTCCAACTTCTTCAGCACTTCCTCGTTCCCCCAGCATCTGAACACATGCCCCACATCATCCTCCACTCCACACCTCTCGCACACTCCAGTCTCTCTTTTTCCAATCTTGTGGAGGTACCCTACTCTCGACCCATGTCCAGTGAATACCTGTGTCAAGAAGTAGTTCACCTCCCCGAATTTCCGATCCATCCAATCTCTCCTATTCCCAATCGCTCCTTTTAGCGCGCCCTCATACTCCTCCCACCTTCTCTCCATTTCCTCCTCCATCCATTCCTGTACTTCCTCTCTGGTCGCACCCCTCCAGCGTTTATTTCTGGCTCTAGCCAGCACGTCCAATGGGTAGGTCCTTGCCAGCACCGCTGCTGCCAGTCCACCCACTGTCCTGTACCCCTGCACTACCCTTAGCAATATACCTCTCTGCACCCGCAGGAGTGGCCTAATCCTCGCATTCACTCCCGCTCTTCCACCCCACACCTCCGCACCGTACAGCATACTCTGCTCTACCGTCCTACCAATGATCCTCCTCTTCCACTCTCCCGGCCCCTTCACATTACTCATCAATCTTCCCAGCCATGCTGCCCTCACTTTCCCCTTCTCTGCCGCCTTCAACATGTGTGTTCGGAAGGATAACTGACTATCCAACCACACCCCTAGGTATTTCACACACTCCTCCATGCAAATTCTCCATCCCTTCACCATCACCCCCACTTACCTCGTCTTGTTCCGTCCCTTCACTAGCAACCCCACCGTCTTAGCTTCCGCCACTTCTAGTCCGCACCGCTCTATCTTCTCCACAATCTTCCTACACATTCTCTCCGCCTTTCTTTCTATTTCCGCCTCTCCTTTTGCCGTACATACCAGACACACATCGTCCGCATACACCGTAATCTCACATCCCTCTTCACATACTATCCCACAAACCTCATCAAACACACACTTCCATAGCGTCGGTCCAAGAACCGAGCCCTGGGGCACTCCAGCCTCCGTATCATACCTCCTCCCTCTAGTGTCTATTATTACACGTCCCGACAGGTAGTCTTCCACTAGGTTAACCAAACCCTTAGCCTCAGCAACGCGCTCAAACTGCCCGTTTGCTGACACTGTTGAACGCGTTCCCGACGTCGAAGAACACGAGTAGGGCCAATTTCTTGTTCTTCCAGCTGCCCTCCCTAGCCCTTTCCACCAAGCCCATCACCCTGCTCAGCGCCGAGATGCATGATTTTCCCTTCGCAAACCCGTGCCGGTTCCCCTAAAACCCCCATTCCTACCAACTTCCTCCTCAATCCTATCCTTTATTATCCCCTCCATCAATTCACCCATACCACACAGCAGACTGATGGGCCTGTAGTTCCCCGCCCGCTTCCTCTCTCTACCCGCCTTCTTGAGTAGTATCACCCTCTTCCTCCCTTAGCACCCCGTTGAAAAGCTCGCAGAAGTACTCCCCATTGTCATCCAATAGCCTCTTCATCATATCTCCTCAGGCTATCTATCCCTGGGGCTTTCCTTACTTTAATGTTCCTTCCCCCCTCCTGTACTTCCCACTTCTCTACCGGCCTTATCCCCCTCATTTTCCCTACCCCCCTAGTGTCCTGGACTTCTCGAATCCTGCCTCCAACTCCTCCTTCTCCCCCTGTGAACAATTTGCGTATAATCTCCTTCTCCCAATCTTCCTCTAGCACTTCGTTCCTATTTCCACCCATCCTCTTCACCGCTATCTCATATGCCTTTCCCCATGGATTGTTTTCCAGGTCTTTCAGTAACTCTTCCCACTTCATTCTTTTTTCCCTCTCCACCCTACGCTCCAGTTCCTTCTTCTCTTTGTATCCCCCTTTTCCCTCTATCCTTCCTCTTGCCCTCAGCATCCGTCTTCTTTCTTTCTTACACTCCCTCCACAGCTCCTCTATTTCCTCATTCCACCAGTAATTAGCCCTCCGATCACGCCTATTGCCCCTCTTTCCCTCTCTTTTACAGCCCTGTATCACATTGTACAATTCATCCACATCATGTCCAAGTCCCCTTTCTATCTCCACTCTTACTTTCTTCCTCATACACTCTGCCTCGGCCTTCGTCCACCTCCATCCCCACTCTCCCGATAAATCCTTTCTCCCCTTCCTTATATCCGTCTCCACATACCTATGTAAGCTCAAGCTTTCCTCATCCTCCAGCACCTTCCAACTACTCACTTTTTCCCCCAGTCATGCTGTTATATCAATGAATGACGAACCCCCGTCACCCCTCACGAAGGTCCATCATTCAGCACCGCCAGCCCGTTGGATTTCAACACTTCCTCCAGGATCTTCCCTCTCTCCTATCCGTTTTCTTCCCCCCCCATGCAGTATTTTTAGCATTGAAGTCCCCTGTCACCATTCTCCTAATTATCCTGCTTTTCCCTTTTGACACCCTCAGATCGTCCTCCAATCCTGTGATGCTCCTCTCATATTCTTCCAGGCTGACATTTGGGCTTATATACACACTGTATACCACCATGTCTCCCATTCGCAATACCACCCATCCGTTTCCTTTCCTCACTTCATCCGCCCTCAGTCCATCTCCCACCAATCTTATTCCTGCCTCTCCTGTATCATCCATAATCCATCCCTGCTTTCCCACATATCTAGCATTTACCTCAGATCCACACACCACATCCACTTCCCTCCTAAAAATCACTTGATCCAATATATCATGCGCTATCCTGCATTTCCCTAAATTTATCTGCAGCACAGTCCATCCATCCCCTACATTCCCTCTTCCCGCGCACTGCACTCCCCTTCCTCCCATTGCTCCAGACTCGTCTCCTCTGAGGGGTCCAGAGGGTCCCTCCCATTTTTTCCTTCCTGTTTTCCATTGTCCTCATCTACTCCCTTCCTTCCCCTACTACATTCTATCTCCCCTGGCTTGTGTCCCCTTTCCCCACATACCCTACAAAGGAAGGCCTGCCGACAGTCTCTCGCCATGTGATCCGCGCTCTTACAAAGCCAGCACTTACTCCTCTCTTTGACTACCTTCACCTCACACCCTGCTACTTTATAGCCCTTTATCCCACATCCAAAGCATCTGTTATCCTCTCTACCCTCTATAATATTTACCCTGTTCCACCCCAATCTAATCTCCTTTTTTTTAATAAGGCTACCGCTTTTTCCCATTTCGCCCTCACCACCGCCATTTCCATCCCGTTCCTCTTCCTTATCACTTTAATCACCCTTGTCCCTTTCCCAATCAAATTCTCTATTTTCTCCCTCACCTTTTCATCTTCCATCCACGGTTCTATCCCTACCATTTTAATGGTTTTTGTTCCCCTCCCCGCTTCCACCACCCTAACTCCTGTCACCCTTTCCACCTCCCCCAGAATTCCCCTCACCTCAAACCCCTTCTTTGCCTCTATAACCACCTCCCTATTTCTTGAGACTCTGAGTCTATCCACCCACTTCCCTGTCATCTCCCTCAACCCCTTCTTAATCCTCTCGATCCCCTCCTGATCGACTTCTCCGATATCCTTCAGGATTATCGCCCCATTTCTACCCTCCTTTTCCCCAACTGTATAGATTGTTACCTCCGCCACCTCTCCGTCACCTCTCACCCACGCCACCATCTTCTTCAGCACCTCTACCTCTACCTGCTTAAGCCTGTGGAGTCCAATGCTGTCCCCGCTCCCCACTTGCCCAAACAGTCGACTCATCAGCTCAAACACCTTTTTCTCATCCCTACAATCTCCCTCCATCCGACAGATCAACTCCTCCGTCTTTACCCTTACCCCATTCCTTTCCGTAGTGTGTACCTCCTTGACCCACTCCATTTCCTTTCCCTTTCCTCCTAGCATCGGGTACCTATCCCTAAACATCCTCTGTATTCCCTTCTCCATTCCACTGTCTTCCTTGGTCACCCATACCACCTTTACCTTTTCCTCCCCTAATATTGGATTTCCCACCTTCACCTCTATTCCCTCCCCCTTTTTACCATCCCAGTCCCTATCTCTAACCTCCTTCCATCCTTCCCAGTCTCTTTGCCCCACCTCCCATCGTGTTTGCATTATCTCCTTTCTATCGTCCTCCCTCCTCAACCTCTCCAATTCCTTGACCCGCCCCTCTGCCGCTGCCTTCTCTTCCTCCAGCCTTTCCACCTTCTCCTCCAGTCGCCTTACCATATCCTTCAATCTCTCTACACTCTCCCTCTCTTCTTCCTTCCCATTCTCCACTTCCTTCTTTCCTTTCTCCTTCAGTTTCCTCTTCTGTTCCTTGTCCTCCAGCGGCGATACTCTTTCTCTTCACTCCAGTATCACTCCACCCTCTCGTCTCCCCCGCCTTATCAGGCGTTCGTTTTACCTTCGTCGATTTACCAAAAATTCCTTTCCCTTGTCCTCTTTCATCCACAACCTCCTGTTCTATTTTGCTTTCTTCCTTTTCCATATTCCATCCCACGAGTAGCTAGGGAATTGAATGTCCACCACTACAGAGCCCCGCTTGTGGTGGTAAGGCTGGTTACTTCGGGAGGTCACCAGGTATCCCGGAGGCACCGTTTCTGACTGACTTCCGCGCAGCCATTCATCCATTGCCACGGTAGCTAACAACGTAGATTACGGATTGTTTTATCGAGGTTTACTCCTCTAGATCCCTGGGGATCTAGCCACTTAGTCGCCTTTTACGACAGGTGGGCTATCCCCTGGGGGTATTCTTCTGAGTGGTCCCGCCCTCAGACGGGGGCGGGCCAAGCTTTATGCTGATGATATGATTATGTTTTTTAAAGGAAAAAATGTCAACACAATGACTCAACTGCTCCAACAGGTCTGGTCCAGAATTAGCGGGTTTAGTTTTTCAGCTGAAAAAACTAAATATATATTTTTTTCCAAAAAACCTTCCCGTACAGTACTGTCCTTAAACCTGAACGGAGAGAACATAAAGCAGTGCCATGAAATAAGATACCTAGGTTTAATATTCGATGAGACATTAAGCTGGAAACTTCACATTAGACAACTAGTTATAGCATGTCAACAGGGATTAAACCTCTTAAAATGTCTAGCAAACAAGCGATGTGGTGCAGATGGAAATATTCTACTTTTATTAAACAAAGTAATGGTACGCTCAAAAATAGACTACGGTTGCATAGCATATTATTCGTAACAACGATCTCCGTATAGTATCGGGTGCTTTTCGGGCAACCCCTATAGATAGACCGTCACTCACTCAAAGAAGACAAGTAATCGGCATGTCCTATGCAGCAAAAAGACGTTCCACCATTCCTGATTTTGTATACTCCCTATCTTCTCGCAAAAACACTAAAACCCACCTGAGAGTACAAAACATTATAAACAAGTTACAAATTACCTTTCCTCAAGTTTTCCAAAACAAATTCTGGAGTGGGATGCGCAGTTGTTGTACCAGAAAAAGTGGAAACATTTAAATTACCGTCAGAATCGTCAGTTATGACAGGTGAACTTTATGCCCTGCATGAGGCTCTTACTTATACAACTAGTAATGAATCAAAGAATGTTATTATAGTAACCAACTCTGCCAACTCATTAGACCTGCTATCCAAAATATATGTTCAACATCCAATAGTCAAGTTAATTAAAAATCAAATGCACCAATTAGTCGATAAAAATATCACTTTTCTATGGGTTCCATCACATATAGGCATAATAGGAAATGAAACAGCTGATAAACATGCCCGGAGAGCAGCATCTGATTCAAACATCGAATCAATATTTAAACCATTTGCGAATGATTTAAAAATTCATTATAAACAAAAGTTCATTAAAAAATGGACCTCAGATTGGAAGCCGAAGCCTTCGAAATTAAAAGAAGTTGAACCGAATTATGCACCATGGAATAATAGCCCCTCTAGTCGATTATCTCAAATAATCCTAATAAGAATTAGAACAGGCCACACTAGACTTACCCACGGACATGTGATCTACAAGGATCTACCACCAGAATGTGACTTATGTGAAGAACCGATAACCATTAAGCACATAATAGCGGAGTGTCCTATTTATAGTGCAGAACGAACACTGTTCAACATACCTAATAATCTAAATGAAGTGTTTCGTTCGTGTACAACAGAAAATATTTTTAGTTATTTTAAGTGTTTAAAATTTCTGCATCAATTGTAAATGTTAATTAAGGTGTTGATAACAACACTGGCCGCTTATAGCCTACATGGCTGATGCGGTTCCTCTTTAAATAAAAAAAAACTAACCATTTCAGCTAATTTATAATATGTTTCACACTAACTTATTCGAGCCCACCCAATGAACATACATACTGATATGAAAAATAACACTACACATTGTACATAACCGACACGAGTTACTTCTAACGTAAAAGCTTCAGTAATTATGGAATATTAAAAGAAAACTATTTAAATGATTCAAATTAAAATAAACCAAACTCAAAGAAGCAATTCAAAATCTATAATGTACCTCGTACATACATACAATGGATAAAGTCTAAAATTCAATTGGGCATAGATATGCAACAGGGATCCAACCCACAAATATCAAATATTTTAGGTATTGTAGCCTTTGGATGAAAGAAACATTGATTTACATTATGCAAAAATGATCCAACCAAAAACAGGTGTTTAAAGCAGTAAAAACTTGCTTAGATCCAACCCACATCTGTGTTTAGCTACTTTCACATTTTGCAAAAAGGATCCAGTTGACTGGATCTTGTTTGCTTAATCAGCTGATGAGATAGTAGGATCCAACCCACACCACTTGTGGCTTGGATCTTTATTGCATTAATATTATCTATGTTGTAGAGGAATGGATTTTTGTTGTTGTATTACTGCAGCTGTTGCTGTTGGCTTATTGTAAACAAACACCACGCTGAGTTGATTTTTAAATGAATAGGTTTTATTAAATATTTACAGTTTAGTAGTTTACTATGGGTTCTAGGGGTAGAATATTGTGTGAAATAGCCCTAAGAAATATACCAAAGGATGATGACATTGGACTTGAAAGCAAAATTGCGAAGAAACTAAAGGTAAGCAATTTTGGTTATGTTTGAAATCTACTCTAAATTATATTGTTTGTGTGAGATAAAACAACAAAATAAAAAGTTTAAAATTGTTCAACACAAATCTTTTAGTTTAATAAATGATCAGTTAAGTTGGTTAGTAAACTATATTAAGTTATTTTTTCTAAAGTTCAAAATGTATAGGACATTTTGATATTTTAAGTTGCTGCATTGGTAAACTGTTTTTTTTTCACTAGCCATGGCCTAGTTTTTGAAGCTGCTTTATTATTTTAAGTACCTAACTAACAATATGTGGTATAGTCTACTTACGGACAAAGTAAAGTAGGCCTAGATGCGTATAGCCTATGATAACAGGGTCGCTAACTCTTTGTGAGGTCATCAAAATTAATGTTATGTTATACCCTACCAGCTAGCCAGGGGTTTCATCGATTTTTAGCTTGCTGCGGCTGTCGGGAAACAGAAGGCGTCAATAGTCAGAAGAACGAAAGCGTCGACCGTCAGGAAAACAAACGCGCCGATCGTCAGGAAACCGAAGTCGTCGTTCATCATGAAAATGAAGACGTCGAAGGTACCCAACCGCTTCATGTTGATCGTCAAAATAATGAGGACGTAGAATATACCCAACCTCTTCATGCTGATCGTCAAAATAATGAGGACGTAAAATGTACCCAACCTCCTCATGTTGATCGTCAGAAGAATGAAGACGTTGATTGTCAGGGGAACGAAGACGTAGATCGTCAGAAAAATGAAGACGTTGAATGGACCAACCCTCCTCAGAACTGTCAGAATAATAAAGACATGGAATGCACAAATCTCAGTTTAAATCAATCATTTCTTGAAAATAATTACCAATACTCAATGGTATTGGATCTTAGTGATGTTGGCCTTTCGTTAAGTGATAGTGGGTTCATCAACGACATTGCACAAAAAAAACCTCAAGCAGCAGAAAATATGTTTAAAGACATTACGAATGAAAACTATATTATGCCTATGTATTTATTAAATAACATACATGAAATAAACACTGACAACGATATGAAAGCAAGTTCCAATTACGATCAAACTAACAATTTTGAAACAATGTTTAATGATGGCGCAGTAGCCAATGAAGTAATAATTCAAAGTGAAGACAGTTCACAGCCTTTTGAGGGGATAGCTGCTGACGTACCTATTCAGTTAGATGACATTGAAAACGAGGTAGGCCTAGTTTTAAATCAAAATGAAGAACAAGAGAATGTAAGCCAAATGGAGGATGATACCACTGAAAACAGAGGTAGGGCTAAAAAAGGAAGAAGACTGAAGCACCCTGGTCAAACAAGAAGCCTAAGGAAAAAAAAAATAAAAATTCCAATAAGTTTTATGTTTCAGCCAGAGATAAAGAAATTGATCCAAAAGAATTTAAAGAGTATATTTGCCTTTGTAAAAACAAATGTCACGAAAAGGTTAGTGTTGATATTAGACCGATGGAATTCGATAAGTTTTGGGAATTAGGGAGCTATTATGCTCAAACTGCTTATATTGGTGCCGTAGTGACTGAAACTCCAATTAAACGACATTATACAAAAGATGAAACCACAAAAAAAAACATTTTCTCGAATCTACACAATTGGAAAAACTGTTGTTTGCCGAGAAATGTTTGTCAACAAATTTGGAATTTCCCCGCTCTTGCAAAAATCAGATCAAACAGTTTAGTGAACAAACGTGGTAAGGCTGGAGGTAAAAACAATATATCCAATCACAAACTGCAAGGCGTGATTGATCAAATAAAAAAAATTCCTGAGTTCAAGTCCCACTATTTACGAGAAAAGACGGACCGAGAGTTTTTGCCTCCACATATGACTATCCCAGACGTGTATGACTTGTATAAAATTGAAACACCAGAAGACCCTGTCAGTCTCTCAAAATATAAAGAAATCTTTTATTCGTGATAAATTTAACATTAAAATTAACAATGAAACTGATGAGGAAATAAAAAACCAAATAATTCTTCAAAGAGAGATTCATCTTGAAAGTCAGGAAACTAGCAGGCAAAGGCTGAATGACGACAAAAAACTAGCCGAAGAAAACGAAAACATAGAAACCATTACATTTGAATTAGAAAAAACTCTGCCTTTACCAAAAATACCAACAAATATTGTTTACCATAAACGGCAGCTGTGTGTCTACAACCTAGGGATTCATTCTGCAAAGAAAGATCAAGGTTATTGTTTTATATGGGCAGAAAATGAGGCTGGACGTGGAGCACAAGAGATAGGATCCTGCTTAAAAAAGTTTTTTACAAAACATCTAGACGACAAAGTAACTCATGTAAATTTGTGGGAAGATTCATGCGGAGGACAGAACCGCAACATAAAAGTGGTTTTAATGCTCAATCACTTATTGCACACTTTTCCAAACTTGAACAACATTTCACCGAAGTTTCTTGTTTCTGGACATAGTTTCCTTCCAAACGACACCGACTTTGTTTTCATTGAGTCCGCTCTAAAAAAGCAGGTAAGACTGTATACAGTCGATGATTACATTTCAGTAATGGACACCTGCAAGAAAAAAAAACCCTAATAACTGAGAGGATGAAAAAAGAAGAATTTTTCTCAACAAAACGGTTTGAAAATGGTGTAACAAATAGAAAAAAAGATGTTGTTGGTGAAAAAAGCAATTGGTTGAAAACTCGAGAAATCACCATATGCAAACAATCACCTTTTGCTTTGAATTTTAAAACAAGTTTACGACCATTGACACCATACATTCACCGAACGAATATTCAAAAAAAAAATTAAAGGACGCCCAACTGGAGCGGATCAGCTATTTTGTGGACCTCTGGAAATGTTGTGGCCTAGAGGAAAGCCACTCAGCAAGCCCAAACTTGAAGATATAAAATCTCTCATGAGTCTCATTCCAGCAGATGTTATACAATTCTACATGAACCTTAACTCAAATCCTAATGTGGTGGACGATATTGACGGGTTCAATGTTGCAACTATAGATTTTGGCGTTGAATTTGATGAAGTAATGATAGTTGATGTACTTTTATGATTACTTTTAATACATTCCTTAGCTTACATTTACAATAAATACATTTAATTATTGCATAATAATGTAGCTATTATTCAAATAACCTTCATAATTGTATTCATACAGTAATAAAAGGTTGTATTTATAATAATTTGTCAGTTTATTATTAAAGCCTAAACATGCCCTATCTATAATAACACAATTTGCAACAAGGATCCAATCCACAAAGTCTGTATTGCATAACATAATATACAAAACGCATTAAGCAAAAAGGATCCAACCAACAAAATTATCAATAAAACTGAGAATATACATACTATTTTCTCAAAACTACCATAGATAAACAGTATAGAGCCACTTCTATAACACCAGTACAAACTTAAAACATTATTATTAGACAGGAATTAATAACAAAGTAGTAAAGTTAACCTAGTTTTTCTCAGTTTGACTGTGCTGTGGGTTGGATCCCTGTTGCATATCTAGGCTCAATTGTGTAAAGAAAACTCAAACAAATCACCTGGTATTAAATATAAGATCCACCTTTAAACGGGAATGTTTGTGGTTTTTATGTATTATCTTGAATTTCTTCATGTAAAATTAAATTTGTCCAAAAGCATTACGAAATTTTATTCGTATTATGGTAGAATCTAAAATAGAAAAACTTTTCAATACAGTTATTAGATCTATGACACCTATGAAAGTATTTATCATCTGATGTATGTCAGGTTTGAACATAGAATTGTCAGCTAGAACAGGAAAATTACCAACCTAAATTGAATATGTCAAATAATTTAAAAATCTAATTAATATGATGATTTCTTTTAAAAAAGATTAAATCTATCAAAGGATATAATAAAATCTATTTTTCTACTCCTGTTTTATAATATACTTACTAAAAGACTAAAATCTGTATCATAATGATATTCATTATGATACAAATTTTCATTATGATACAGATTTTTAAGCCAATAGGAATGCGACATTCGCACAATATTTAATATAGCCATGGATACCTGGTTGACATTTCTGAAATTAATTATATTAGGTGACACTTAATTTGACAGCTGTCAAATAATTTTGATTTTCAAAAGTAACTATATATGATAATTATTAATTAAATAATTCTTATTAATCGGAGTATAAAAAATATTGTATGCAACTTTCATGTAATGGCCATTAATACACTCGCATATTATATACGAAACTCGCCTGCGGCTCGTTTCGTATCCTACAACATGCTCGTGTCTTAATGGCTATCATTACATGATCGTTGCATAGAATACTATTAATGAACAACTATAAGTTAATTTGATAGGTCAATGACAATCAAACAAAGAATTTACTTTTAGAAATAGTAGGAAGTTTATTGCTAAGGAAGAAAAAAGAAATGGGTTTGTTAGGTACTTGTTGATAGAGAAAGCGTCGTCCCTTTTCGAAAATGAATTTTCTACAAGAAGCACGTTATTTCGTTCAGTGAAAAAAGTTTGTAAATTTGATAAAATATCTATGTAATTAATAGTGAAAATAGTTTAACTAACCTTGTAACACGGTTCATGAAGAAAATAAACACCGAGGGATTTTCGTAAGTAAATAAATTTCAATAAACCATATATTAAATTTCATCAAGAGGCATTCTGCAATGGAGTTTTCTTGCTTTTCGTTTTGGAGGTTACTTCACAAAGGCACAGAGCGGTCTAAAACAGGAAAGAAGTGATTATTCATTTTTCAACATTAATAGAAGATAAAAGGTATTTAATAAACTTCAATTTAAAATAAAAAAACTAACCTGTGAGTGTATATAAAAGGAACTTAGATATTTTGCAAATTCAGATACAACTGTATCGTCCATTTTGCTTCTCGTTTTGGCTTATTTAAACCGTTATCACTGTAAATACACTAATGTATAAAAAGTTGCATAATTGCATGTATTAAAAATAATGTTCATTGAATGAATGTGATTGTTGAGTGAAAGACCATCTTAGTTAAGTTTATTTTCCTATTTGATGTGAGAAATAACGTTTATCTTGATAATTTATCTTCACAAAATTAATTTTCATAAAATAAATTTAAAATTGTTTCATCCCAAGTATTATTTCGAAGTAATTCTTTTTATCAGTTGGTACAACTATATTGAACACCTGTTACACATCACTGGGGCACTTTCAGGGTGAGTACACAGGACCGTATTCAGGAAAGTATTTAAATCCAAATCAGATGTTAAAAACTTTATTAAAAACTTTATTAAAAATTTTATTTAAATAACATTGAATTTTGGCGCCCATAAAAAAAGAACAGTAATTAGATTTCTTACACATTAAACCCATGAACCCAAACCCTGAGAAGCTGAGTTTTCATAAAAAAGGTGAGTACACTGTGTAGAGTTATTAAAATTGCAAAATTTGAAATTATTCCGGGTAAAACAAAAATCATAAAATCAAACAATAAAAATATTAAAAAAAATTATAAAACACAAAATAAAATATCATATCAATACATATTCGAGCATACTACAGTTTTAATTGAATAATATGAAGAATTATTAGCAATTTTCGAAATAAATTTAATTTAAAATTCATTTAGGCATCTTAATTCTAAAATGCGTAAGACAATGTGCATTTTCAAACAAATAGGAGGAAATTATTTCATATACTTTTTCCATAGTAGTTCTGCTAAGAATACTAAAAAAGCGATACAATTTCCAACCAGATATATGATCATAACTCCAAGTAAATGGGAGAAAGTTAAAAATGCCGCTTTTTCCGGTCTCACTTTAATTTTCAATTTTTTAACAGTAAAATCAAATCCGAATTGTTGCATTTTCAATAAGCTCTTATTAAACATAGAAATGTAGGCTGAATTTTTTTGAAAAATATAAACATCGACTCCCGGAATTAATGATTCGTCAACAATAACATATTGAATATTTCCCTTTTTGGATTTATAGGTATTAATAAAAAATTGGGCTGCTCTTTTGCGAATTGCGAAAGCAAACTCTTCTCTGTATGCATAATTAAAATACATTGCATCGGTTCGATTCACCAGAATAAATTGATTATTTAAGCCCAAAGAATCTGGTATAAATCTGTTTTTGACAAAATAAGTATTAATAAAAATTTTCAAGTTACTTTTTCTTAATTCTTCCAAAGTTTTAATCGGTTTTTCTGATTTATTTTTCACCAGCATGCTTGTTAGAGAACAATTAAAATGTGTGGTAACCACTACCATACCAAATATCCACAAAATTAAAAGGTATTTGATTTTGTTACTGATTTTTTCGAAGTTAGGAATTGGCGAATTTGTTAAAATCATGAAACATTTCAAAATTAAGCTCATTAAAACCGTTTGTTTTTGTTGTTTTTGTCCAAAATACGCAATTAACAATAAAGCAATTATAATAACAATATTCAAAATAATGACTTCGCTGCTGAATATTTTCAAAAAATGTTTATACAATGGTCGTGGCTTCGGTTTGGGCACTACAACTACTTTGTGTTCGATTCCATATGGATAAGATGATGTTGTATTTTTCCAGTCACCCTAGAAGAAAAAAAGGTCAAGATCAAACAATTAAACTCAATTTCGAGTGCACAGATTGTGGTAGCGGTTCACAAAACTCAACTTGAAAAGAATATATAGATAGATACTTGGAAAAAGTTTTCCTCGTACCCCTGTAGAAAGTACACACTTTGCTCCCTCATATCAGGAAGGAAACTCATACTTCCAACCCTAGCGAGGAATAGTATATTCTGTAACAAGGTTAGAATGAAAATTCGATGCGAGTGAAAAGTTCCGAGCGCGAGCCGAAGGCGAGCGTGAGGAACCACGAGCATCACGAATTTTCATTCTAACCGAGTAGCAGACTATACTTTCTCCACGATCAAAGATTTTAAATATATATTTTTAAGTGGAAATGAACAAAAGTTAATTTATATTGCAGAACTGAATCACAATTAAACACTCAATAATCCAAGAAACATTCTACTTTGTATTAATTGTTATATTTGTACAGTTCTCGAAATAAAAAACTGGTGCATTATTGGGGGTATTTTCAACAATTGTGAGGTTATGTTAGGTTACGGTTACGTGACAGCAATAATTTTGACACTTTTGACACTAAAATGAAAATCAACTGCGTCAAGGCTAATGTTATTATTGCTAACCAGTGTGAGAATTTTATTCCATCACAAGAGAGAGAATGTAAATACATTTAAATTGCATGGGGGTAGAGGTGTTGCAGAATATTTCTTCAATCTCAAGAGAGAGAATTCCAGCATTCTGTAATCAAATTGGATTTCAGAATTGGCGAATTCGGTGATGATCGGGGAGAAAAGTACTTCTCCCCCTTCTTATTTTAACTATGTTGTAAATTATGAAACTTGTAAATCTGTTATATTTTGTTATTTTTTTTTATTTTGAGTTAGTCGCATCAACCATGTGGGTTATTAACGACTCGGTACGCTTACAGTTTATGAATTAATTGTATTTCGTTCAGGTACTTAACTAGAGAGTTTACTTTACAGTCATTTCCTAATAAAATTTTAAGGTTCTGGGGTAGATTATTGTTCTGTCTCTGTGGTTTAAACTTAGGGCAGAAAATGTTTCACTGTTATGTCACATCTGCACAGATCACACTCAGGTGGTTCCGTTTTCTAGAACAGGTGCTGATGGGTTAATCTGGTGTGGCCTATTCTTAATCTTGTTAGTAAAACTTAGTGAGGGCGTTTTGGAGGTATCATTTTCCACGGTTTCACTTCGGTTTTTATTTCGCATAACTTCGCTTTGGATTCTCGCCACTGACTCTGCCACGCGCTAAGCACTTTTTCCTTGACAGGGATTTTTAGGTCATTGACCGTCATTTCTTGCACTGTTGTAGCACTTTCACTTTCGGTGGCCTCTTTTGCTTGCTGGTCTGCCTCTTCGTTTCCCCTGATTCCGATGTGGGATGGGATCCACATAAATTGTACCTCTTTATCAGTTGTGTGTAGCTCATCTAGTGCTGCTTTTATGTACTGAGATATGGGATGTCTCTCATAAATTTTTTTGATGGACTCAAGTGAACTGAGGGAATCTGTTATTATTAGGAATTTGGAGAAGTTTAAACTTTTGGCATGAGTTACAGCTTGAAATATTGCGTACATTTCTCCCGTGTATACAGTGCTGTGGGGTGAAAGTTTGAAAGTTAATTTTGTGTCAGGGGTAATAACTGCAGCTCCGACGCCATTTGGAGTTTTGGAGGCATCTGTATATATTTGGTAATATTCTTGGTACTGATTTAGTAGTGTGTGGGAAGGTCGTTTTATGTTGCAAGAAGGAGTTTCATTTTTTTTGTGAATGATCAGGGATTTATCTATGCAAGGATGATTGAGTAGCCATGGTGGTGATATGACACTATTGCTGAATGTTGGAGGATTTTCGATGTGGAAGTCTGATGAGTATTTCCGTACTCTCTCATAGAAAGGAGGGTCTGATCTTTTTTGTTTCTGAAATAGGTTGGGATATTTACTAGTATGTACATTTTCGTAGGCTGGATGTTCAACTTTTCCTAGGATAGAAGTAGAATATGTTAAAGTTTGCATCTGTCTTCTAAGTAATAGTGATGGTTCGCTTAGTTCCGCATACAAGCTTTCAATTGGCAAGGTTCGGAACGCACCTGATATAATTCTTAGAGCATTGTTGTGAATGGTGTCCAGGTTCTTTAATATGTAATTTTTGGTAGAGGCATACACAATGGACCCGTAATCTATTTTCGTTCTTATAAGGTTTTTGTACAAAAGATGTAATGTCTTCTGGTCTGAGCCCCAGCTTCTGTTGGCAAGCACTTTTAAAATATTTATGCCATTTTGACAGGAGAGTACTAGAATTCTTATGTGTTCAGTTTAGTTTGGTATCAAAAATCATGCCTAAAATTTTTGCATGATTGACAAATTGTAGTTGTTGATCGTGGAGACTGAGATGAGGAGTTTGGTAGAGAGCAGTTTTAGAAAAAAGTAGGCATTTCGTTTTTGAGGGAGAAAAGCGGAACCCTGACTCTTTCGACCAGAGTTCAAAATTTATGAGTTGATTTTGCAATAGTTCCTGCATTGTTTCGATGTTTCGGCCCTTAATATATATAACTAAGTCATCGGCAAAAACTCTGGTTTTTATTGTTTTGACTATATTTTTAGAGATGCCATTGATTGCTACCAGGAATAGGGTAGGGCTAATTACTGATCCTTGAGTAGTACCGTTTTGCTGTATTTCTTCGTTTGATGTTATACCATTTACTCTGACTCTGAACGTTCTTCTGTTGAGGAAGTTTTTTATAAATGCTAGCATGTTGCCGTCTATGTCCCACTGTTTTAATATGTTTAGTATATTGTATCTGCAAGCAGTATCGAAGGCTTTGTTTATGTCAAAAAATATGGCTAGGCATTTCTGTTTATTCGCGAAGGCCCCATGTATATCACTTTCTAGGTCAATTATGTTATCGATGGTGCCTCTCTGTTTTCTAAAGCCGCTTTGTTCTGGAATTAATAATTTCCGGTGTTCTAGTTCCCATAATAATCGGTTGTTTACCACTTTTTCCATAAGTTTACACAAAGTGAATGTTAGTGCAATGGGTCTGTATGATTCTGCGAGTGTTTTCTTTTTTCCTGGTTTTAAAATTGGTATTAAAGCTGCTTGGGTCCACTGTTCCGGAAATACGTGCGTTTGCCAAATTTGGTTGAGTATTTTAAGCAATATTTTCCCACCTGAGTCCTTAAGGCGTTGCAGAAAGGAAATTTGTATGTTATCGGGGCCTGGGCTAGAATCTTTGAAACTATTCAATGCTTCATCTACTTCGGCTAAAGAAAGTGGTTGGTTGAAACCTGATTGATTGGTTTGTTCTATTAAAATTTCTTCTGTAGCTGTTCTATTTCTTAAAAAGTCTTCGTCATAATTTGCGTTACTAGAGTATTGTTTATAAGTGTTCGCCATTATAGCTGCAATTTCGTTTGGATTTGAAGCTATTGTGCCATTTTGTTCAATAGTGTTTATTTTCTGTTATATTTTGGCACCCGATATGGATCTGATTTTTTTCCAAACTTTAGAAATATTTTCCGAGTTGTTTATACTTTGTACGTAGTTTACCCAGGAGGATTTTCGATTTTTTTTAAAGACAAGTTCTTTATCAGTTTTGTGCCTTTTGTATCGATTAAAGGCATTTTTGCTTGCTTTTAGAGCTTCGTGACATTCTTTACTCCACCACGGGACTGGCGTGTGATGTTTAGTGTTGCTTGTTAATCCTACTGCCTGTTTTGCAGCTGAGAGTATAAGGTTGTTGAGTTTAGATATGGAATGATCTATGATTTCCTCGTGGCTAAAATTGGCTAATGTTGTTTCTGTGATGTTCCCAATTGGCTTCATGAAGTTTCCATTTCTGTACTGGTTTTGTTTCAGAGCGAGTATATCTGTTGTCTAATATACGTATTGGGAAGTGATCACTATCGTATAAGTAAGGTACGACTTCCCATGTTAAGTGGGGCAGAAGAGAGGGATTTGAGAGCGTGAGGACGATGGCGAAGATTGTGCCATTGTATGAGTTGAATCTGGTTTTCATCCCGTCATTTGGAAGTCCCTCATAGCTTCTTCTATCGCGTTTCCTCTTGTATCCTTTTTTTCGGATCCCCATATGAAATTATGTCCGTTGAAGTCTCCGGTAATCAGCCGAGGATTTGGTATTTGGGATGGTATGTATATATTGCAAATGTCTATTTTTGTGGGAAGATCTACGGTAACTGCAACAGCTTCGAGATTTGTATGGAGAGGAATTTCATTTGCTTGAAAATTTGTACTTACATAATCGCTGCTCCTCCCCAACTTTTTGCCCCAATTCGGTTTTTTTGTAGAACCAGTTAATTTTTTTTAGTTTCTGCATTTTGTTATTTTTGAATTGCGTTTCTTCTAGGCATAAAACGCTTGGATCGTATTTGGTTATGAGAGTTTTTTAACATTTCTAAGTGAAGGTAGTATCCGTTTAGATTCCATTGTAATAAAGCCATTTTTGAAAATGTCTGAGGAGTCACTTATTGGCTCCTGCTCTATAGTGCCTTCTGCAGTGTATCTTTCTAGACGTTTTCTGATTTTAGTAAATTGAGTTTTCAATGACTTTCCTTGGAGCTTTGGATAAATCATCTTTATGTTTTCAACTCAGCCTTCAAAGTCCGTCGTGTAGTTTAGGATTAGGTTTATAGGATCTGGATTCCCTTTTATATTTGATAATAAATCTGCTAACTGTTCAAAATTTACAACGAAATATTCCTGATTGATTTTTATGAGTTCTTTAATAGGTAGTTGTAGTTGTTCCAGTGTATTTTTTCAGTTTTATGTTGCTTTGGTGGCTCAGGTGTTTTGAAAAGTGGTATATTGGGTTCGGTTTCTAGGATTGGGCTTGAAGTTTGGAATAGTATTCTTTTATTGCTATTTTGTAAACTCTCCATAGGGGTTTCCATGCTATTTCTCATTGAAGTTGAAATAATTTGCGATAAAGTAGATACCGTTTCGGTGATGTTACTGTTTGAAGTGGAAGTTTGCGAGGCTGAGATTTCTTGTTTGTTTGACTGTGCCTGGGTTGAATTTTCACTTGCTTTGTTTTGAGTTATATGAATTGTCTCATGGGTAGGGGTAGTGTTTGTTTCAGGGAAGTTCAGAGAATGGCGGCTATGCTCAGCTTGAGGAAGGCTTTCAACATTGGGGCATTTTGAAGCTAAATGACCAGTTTGCTTACATTTGTAGCAAACCTGACCATCCAATAGGAGGAATATGCGGTAAGACGTGTCGTGGTCTTGAACTAGTATGCTTTCTGGTATTTCGAGGTTGTTGAGAGGAGATATGAAAACTTGGCAACGAAAGCTGTGTATGTGACTGAATTCTGGTTTTGTGGTTCCGATTCTTAAGGATAAGATAGGAGACATAATGGTTACGCCTAAGTTTTCCAAAGCTGCAGATATTACTTGATTTGAGATTGATGGACAAACATTTGAAAGGACAAGTCTTTCAGTAGGGGTAATTAACCTACGTGTTGAAATTTGCGTGCCATCGATGGCGAATTCACCTCTACAACTATTGAAGAAAAAGTCTACAATTTGTTTGGATAAAAAATATACACATATTCTGTTGTTGGATATTCGGGAGGCGAAGATGATATTTTTTGGGTTGACAATGTCGCCAATTTGATATAGGTAGTCTTCTAACCTGGGGCCATTTAGCAAATTGAATATAATGGATTTCTCCTTTGAAGGGGGCAAAGGTTCGGTATTTTTAGTTAAAGCAGTAGAGTATGATATTTGGTTGAGAGATGAAGAAATGTTTCCACTTTGTGACGTGCTAGATAATTCCATTGTTGTAGATCATTTGTTGTCCTGTGTGCGGCCCTGTCTTTTTAACGACAGGATAAAAAGAAATCTACTAATCTTTGGTTTTTAAATGATATTGAATTTTAAGGTGTGGAGTTTTAACTGCATTTTGTAGTTTTTCTCTGTTTTTTGATAATGGATTTGTGACTTACGTGTATTATTCTAATTCACTAGCGGTTTCACAAGTTTTAAGGTTTTTCACTAACGGTAATTATAACTTTTTTGCTGATTTTTCGGAGCTGATCGAACACAGTTGTTTGACCGTGCTTGGCAGGTCCGGACTTTTATATTCAAAGTGTTCCTGTAATTTTAACAGCATCTTGTATATCCTTTATTCTGGTAAAAATTTAATATGAATGTCACTTCAACGTTAGGATTGCAAATAAAAATTTTAACTTCAGGATTGTTATATACGTTTTTTGACTTCTAATATATAAAATTCTCGTGTCACGGTGTTTGTAATTAAACTCCTCTGAAATGGCTCTACCGATTCTGATGAAATTTTGTGTGCATATCGGGTACGTCTGCGAATCGGTCAACATCTATTTTTCATCCCCCTAACTGTTGAGGGTGGTCCACCCCTTAATTTTTTGTTTTATTTTTTATACAAAATTTTTTGTTTCTATTTTTTTTGTGATACAGCATTCAAAAATATATACAACCCTGAATTTTCACCCTTCTACGATCAACCCCTATTTTTTATTTGTTAATTATAAACTTTAATTTTTTATTTTTATATTGTCATGACTTGTCATTTCATATTACTCTTAATTTTCACCCTTATACGATCAACCCATATTTTTCCATCGCGATTTTTATTTTTTATTTTATTTTATCCACAGATCCGCAATAGGGTTGCAAGATGGCAATCGAATATAATAATTGTAGTACGATGAATTCTTACTCAGAGTTTATAATTTCAATTTCCTTTAATTATGATTTTTTTTCTCAATTCAATTTGATCTTCGTGGAGGTACTTAGAACCAGGAGACGGTTATAGGATACTTTTTATTAGGAAAATTGCACGGGAAAAATTATTTAAAAAAAATTTACTTTGGACCAAAAATGGCAGTAAATTAAAATTTAAAATTTATGGAAGTTTGAAAGAAACAAAAGCTACTCTGACACTCTAATCAGTGGGCACAAAACGACCGCTTGCATAATATCTTATTGAAGGACAGGACAACGTCGTTTGGGTCTTCTAGATGTTATGACAGGACAACGTCTGTCGGGTCTTCTAGCAATAATATAAAACTAACATAGTACGCTGTGGCTCACTAACAGTAAACATTGCAATTGACTTTTATAGTGAAAAGTTTGTTAGGTTTATTAAACTATTGACTTTTCGAGAAATGGAGAGCGATTCAAGTAATTTTCAATTTATAAATTTGCCACCTAATATTGGGGAACAAGCCAACATAGCCTCATTAACCTTATTACCACAAATATCTGAAGACAGGTATGGAAAACAATATTGTTGCGGGGTTACCAACTCGAAGCCGGCCCTGTCTCTCGACTGTAAATTTTGGTGGCTGCGCCGGAATTCGAGAATATTTTGGGATAAGGTTTTGTTTGTGCATAGGACGAGCGCGGAAGGCACGAGAATTTTCGAGAGTCGGGAAGGACTATATACACAGTTAGTTAGTTCGGAATTAGTGAAACAAAGACAAGAGTTAGTTCACAGACAGTTTACAGAAGTTCTTAGTAATCGGACAGTGAATTAAATAGTGAAAATAAATAGTGTAATATTCCAGTGGTGAAAATTTATTAGAACTATTATACCGAGTGTAAATAAATTAGTAGACATTAGGGAGAGTGTGTATATAAATTAAGTTTATTACAGTGTGTGTTTCTTTAGATGAATAAAAAGTAATTAACCATAGTAGCGTGCATAATTTCATCCCACAAATAAAAACTATTCAAATAAATAACGAAAACATTACATTGGTGTCAGGTGTGGGGTAATATAAATAAATAATTACGGTAAAAATGGCTAAGAGACTAAGTGAGCTGAAAGTGATGGAACTTGAAGCAGAATGGGAAAATCGCGAGTTGGAAACGTCTGGAAAGAAGAGTGAATTAGTTGAAAAATTGAAAATAGCACTGGAAAGCGACGGCTTGGATCCGGATACACTTTCATTCAACGACAAGGCTTCCTCCTCAATCTCGTCAATTTCCGCTACGGACGAGAATAATTCTGCTAATATTTCCTCTATGGACGATAACATTTTTACTATGAAAAACGATATTTCTGCTAACATTTCTGCTATGAAGAATGATATTTCTGCCGATATCCTATCAATGAAAAACGACATTGCCGCTGAAGACGAAAATAAAATTTCGCCTTTAAAATCAGATATTGAGAAAATGGAGAATAAGATAACAACCATGGACGAGGAAATGGAGAATACGATAACAACAATAGACGAGAAAATCCAGGAGTTAGAAAGGAAAATGGCAGATTTAAGAACAAAAGGCACTTCAACAGAAGAAAAAAAGATAGAACAAATAAAACCATGCAAGCCAGAAGCACACCCCAAGACAGAAGATATTGGCAGTTTTGCCCGAGTCAAGGCCCCAACGTTCAATGGAAAGATGTCGTGGACCAATTATGCTAAACAGTTTGAAGCAGCCGCTAGAGCGAATAATTGGTCCGATAAGGAGAAGACAGTGAACTTAACCATCGCGCTTCGGGGAGATGCCTCAGATGTGCTTCAGACGATACCCCTTGAAGAAACGGATGACTTCGAGCAGCTGAAAGAGATTAGACATGCGATATGGTCACGAACATCTAGAACACATGTACCAATCTCAAATGAAGAACCGAAGGCAGAAACGAGATGAAACCCTTCAAGAGTATGAAGTGGATATCGCCCGACTAGTTCGATTTGCTTACCATCAGCACCGGAGAACATGATGGAATGTCTGGGCATCCAGGCCTTCATTGATGACTTGCGTGACCCTGATATGCAGAGGACGCTTCGTTTGGCGCATCCCAAAACATTGGTCGCTGCATTAACTTCTGCTTTTGAATATGAAGCAGCCACGAAGGCTTCGGGGTACAACAAAGTAAGGAGCATTCAAGAAGAAGGTGTCGAAGATATATTTGACCAGATCGTCAACTTGATAAAAAGGATGGTAGACAAGAAGCCGAAGAAGATCAGATGCTGGAATTGTGGCGAGCTAGAGCATGTACGCAGTTCGTGTAAGCGCCCTAGGATTCCAGCAAACCAAGTACTGATAGCTTCTCTCAGATTCCGTAACGACAGTGTATACGTGGATGGCGAAGTGAATGGTAAGAAATATACTCTGCTGGTAGACACTGAAGCAACTAGAACCATTATACGGCCGGAGATAATAAAATCTTAGAAGAAGCTTCTGCGAACGAGGCTGCGACTCCGGACCGCAGCAGGTGAGAGTGCCAATGATCACGGAGAGACTCAAATCCAATTGGGAATTGGTGGGCAAAAGTTCACGCATACGGTAATCGTAGCTGACATCGAAGAAGACGTGATTCTTGGAATGGACGTAATCAATCTACATGGTTTTCACGCAGCACGGTGTTGGCAGCTGTACAGGAAGATACTGTTCTTCCTGCTTATAGCGGAACCATGATAGTAGCGCGGCTACAGGGAATCATGGAGGAAGGTACACCGGTTATGATGAAGCCATGGAACCACGACGAAGAGGTTGGTAGAGGAGTACTGATTGGAAAAGGATTGGTTACGTCAGCGAAGGAGATCCCAGTACGTGTCATAAACGTGAACGATCATCCAATTACCATCAAGAAGTCAATCAGAATTGGATCCTGCGTACCAGTGACATCCATAGTTCGTCAAACAACGACAACTGACAATTCTAATAACAGATTTGAACAGATGTTGTCAATAGCTGGCCAATCCTTAAATCGAGCTGAGAAAAGGAAAATGAAAGAATTTCTCTTGCAGTATCGAGACCTTTTCGTACCAAAAGGTGGGAAGACTGGCAGGACATCAGCCGTCAAACACAAAATCGATACTGGTGACGCCAAGCCAATTAGACAATCAGCTCGAAGACTACCACAAGCGAAGACAGAGGAAGCTGAAAGAATAATTCAAGAGATGGAAGAAGAGAAAGTAATAGAACCATCCACTAACCCTTGGGTATCTCCAGTAGTGCTCGTCAAGAAAAAGGATGGAACTACCAGATTCTGCGTAGACTATCCCACAAATAAAAACTATCTAAATAAATAACAAAAACATTACAACATATACAATATAAGCAATGGGCTGAAGACAACAAAATAAATCATAATTCAGAAAAAGGTATAATAAGTGGGTAGGAGGAAAAATTATATGTATTACACAGGAGTGAAGTGCCTTTTTCTACCTTGAATAATTACTGCCCTTCGCTTCCTCCCCAGTAATACAAATAGCTATTTCTGAGAGCTTACGGGAAATAATCCTTTTCCGCAGGCAATTTAGTTAAGAAACTTCTACTTTTCCTTACGCTAAATACTAATACTACATTACCGAATGCAAAGTATTAACTATTGCATTTTATAATTATTATTTTTAGTTTTATTGAGATTTTATTAAATATTGCGGTATTAACTATTAATAATTACATGAATAACCAGAAGGTAACGTATGAAGTTGTTTGTTTGTATATAATTATTTTATGTCTAATTTAATCATATTTATTCCATTTTACGCCCGTTCGTGGAAAATATATCCTCCTAAAGTGTCTTCTACGTACTCGAACAATGTGTGCGAGAAAGTATCACTCTCCGTTAG
Organism: Lochmaea crataegi; assembly: GCA_947563755.1. Taxonomy (NCBI): domain Eukaryota; kingdom Metazoa; phylum Arthropoda; class Insecta; order Coleoptera; family Chrysomelidae; genus Lochmaea; species Lochmaea crataegi. The sequence continues at coordinate 28,060,737 of OX387430.1, forward strand.
GAAAATAACTATAGTTTGATAGTACAGTCATTGAAGCTTTTCGCCTCCAAAGTCTTGAAACCAAACCAATTGACTTAAGTTCGGTAGATAATTGGAGAATGTGTCAGCGAACATTCGTCACCAGTAAAAGCAAGATCTTATGAATATAATTTTAATGTAAATTGAAAGAAAAGGAAAGTAATTGTAGTTTTACAAAATATATGGAACTTGGTTTATGATATTAATAGATTAATTTTAGAGGTGGCGTGTTGGATTGTTTACAAAAATAACAAAACTTCTCACTCCATGACAGACACTGAACACTGCTTCATTCGTTCATGACAGGATAATAAAATATAAAGGTTTATGATTTTAAGTGCTCTTAGTTATGGGTAAAATATAACCAAGTGCTAAGATAAAATATCGTTTTCCGTAGTTTAGTTGTAAACAACAATTGTGAGAATTGCTTCTTTGATATGTTTTCTAAATTGTCGTTTCAAGCATTTTTCAGTTCAGTCTTAGTTTAGTTCTCACACAAAAAATTTCAAGCTCACTGAGACGATTTTGAAATATAGATAAATTCAAGTTTAAAGATAAACTCTGTGTCTATTATTTATCCCATTTCCTAATAATACTAACCTGGAAAGCTCTAACCATGATTAAATCAGCCTTGTTTGAATTTAAATAATCAATAGCACTTAGTTCGTTTATAATTTCATTTTTGTTTGCGATTATGACGGAAGCATTTAACTGTTTCGAAATCAACGATAAAACAGCAACATCTTCACCAGCCCATTTTTTAAATTTATTGATAAACGCGTAAGGTCTTCGTTCTAAAAATAATACTCTTAATGGGAATCCATACATCTTCCTTGTTTTATCTTTAAAAAGCTTTTGACAATGTTTTCCAAAACTTTTTATTCTTATTATTGAATTATCTTTGAAAGGATTATACGTATACACTTTAAATTTATTAAAAACGAAAACTACAATGAACTTGGATATGTTTTTAGACCAAATATAAGGAAGTGATCGTTTTAAAAAATCTGCTTCGGTGACATTTTCAGTTAAAATAAAAGAAATTTCCATATCGGATTGATATAAAGAACTGTTCGCAATCATATTACTCGTTTCATATATATCCTTATAATTATCCATAAAAATATAGACCCTATGTATTTTGAATTTTTGGTAAATGTTGAAATCACCAATATGCGGCAATGTTAAACATGTGTTTTGAGAAATGAACCAGTTGATAACGGGTCTAATATTTTGTTGCGTACGTAGATTCACAAGACAAGTAGGTACAAAAACTGTTTCACATTCTTCTATTTTCTTAAAAAATTTACCCAATTCCACATCCACTAAAGTCGGTTTAGTCGCCAGTGATATTTGTAACAACAAATTAAGCAATATCATTTTTTGGAAAAACATGTCTTCTTCGATTGATGGAAATCAATTGAACTCATTCCAATGTTATACTAATTTCTAATACTGGAAATTACAACAAACATCACTTACTAGCCGATTAAACAAATTAAATAAGTTGATTGATTAGTTTTACTGTTACACAATAACTTAAAGTGAGCATTATATTGAAAATTATCAATAAATTGTTTTACCCTTTAGGTTCTTCATACACGGGTTACCCATTACGATAATTGAAAGATCAAATCATTTTTTGTTATCGAACCAACGCAGAAAATTTAGTAATTTATTTAAAAATCCAAATCCTGAAATAACGAAGGGATTTAAAATCAATTTAAAAAACTTAAGTTCTAATACACTGTTACATACAGTGTCTTCCAGTGTAAGCTAATACATTCCAATTGCTTATAACTGGAGTTGGTGAAGTGCGATTTTTACTGAAAGTCTTACAATTTTGCCCCCCAAATTGCTTTGAGTTGAATTAGGTTTGACTTAAAGCACTGACGTTCTTGTAATCTCGTACCTTTTTTTGTGACTATAATTATCTTAGACGGCTGATAAGCGTTGACTTTATAATAATGAAGGAATGATAAATTCATAATTTACTTTTTTACAACTGCTATATTGCTCATACTGTGAGAAATATTGTTTCTCACGGCACTTTGCCCACGCCACATACATTTATATGGAAAATCAAATAAAATCAACAAAAACTTAGTGGGCTATACTGTCATCTTTAAATACCTACTTACTTGTCACAAAACTGTCAGATTATATTAGAAGTATTTAAATTCTAAAATGACGATCCGGGTTTGACCATACAAAATTGTACAAATTTCACCATCAACAATATTTTAATTAAAATTATTCAACAGTTTAGAGATAGGATACTTTAGTGTTATATTTATTTTACTAACCATAAAAATAAATATTAAGTTACTTTACTTGTATTCTTTAAATTTGTGAAGTTGTATAAAGAGTATAGTGTGCAACATGTGGGGAAAGTACTTTTCTCACTCGTGTGTTTGCGGCACTCGTCCTTCGGGCTCGTGCCCACAAACTTTCACACTCGTGAGAAAAGTTGAACTTTCCCCACTTGTTGCACAATATACTATTTCCGTCGACCTTGCGTTTTTGAGCTATATTAAGGTCTATTCATACACACCAGTCACGTCACCGCTTAGTCACCGTTCCGAATCAAAACCGTCCCCGGCCAGTCTCAGTCATAATAGCGGATATATTTACATATACCAGTCAGGTTATTTTGACTGTATTCAGTTTTTTTTTTCTATCAAGTGCGTCGAGTGCCTTTAAGTGTACTTAAAGCCACCAGGCATGGAAAAAAAGAGAAACAGAAGGAGAGTTTTTCACGTTATTTAAAGAGTTGATCGATGATGGAACAAAGTTTTTTCAGTATTTTAGAATGACCGAGATCTGTTTTAACATTTCGCATAGTAAACTAGAAATGCATTTAAAAAAACAAAATACTCACTGGAGAAAATCAATAACATCCAAGGAACGTCTAGCAGTTTGTTTGAGGTAAGTAAATAAAAACAATAGAATTTACAAAAATACGTAACTTTTATTAATCTCTATTTTTAAATTATTAGTTCAGTTGAGTAAGATCATCTGTATCAGGTTGAAACTGCTGAAAGTAAAATTGTGCTTAGTTTTCTTGTTCTTTTTGGATATTATTATCCGAATTTTGTATTTCGGTTGGAGAAAATTGACTCGACATTGCAGACGAGGAAGTTGAAGTTGAAAAAAATTGAGAATTTCGCGTCCTGTAGTTCCTTGTTGTCCCATAATTGTTTCATATTCGTATTTCTGAACAGTGTTAAATATCAGCTTTGACTAAATGTGAGTGGTACGGAGAAAATGTTTTTAAAGTTGCAGCAATGCTAGCTAAGAAAGTATCAACTGGGTGTTGAGGTTGTACTGTTTCATTTTTTGAAATTATATATTCCATCAATTTGCTTGCAGCTGTTGGTTCATTATCTGGTTTTATAATTTTTCTTCTTGGAGTATGATTTGGTGGACGCATCATTGGACGTGAATCATCTTCTCCTTTTTGAATGGCTCTTGAAATATGATTTAGTAGACGCATCGTTGTACGGGAATCATTTTCTCCTTATTGGGTGGTTCTTAGAGTATGATTTGAGCGCATCTTTGGACGTGAATCATTTTCTCCTTCTTGGATGCGAGGAAGAGAATCATCAGTTACTTCTTGGACGTGATGATGAGAATGATCAGTTTCTTCAATTGTATGAGGTGTGTCTTCCTCACTTTCCACACTACTAATTGATTCCCTTTCCTCAAATAAACATTTTTTTTTAAAACTTAACAGTTCTGAGTATATATACGTTTTTATTTTTTTTCGCTCTGACCACTCCTTGTAGCGTTTCTTTTAAGGGACTTCCTACAAGTATCTCTTATGTTGTTTCATCTCGATTTACATGCCGCTCCTACAACATAATAAAATATCATTAGTTTAATTTTTATACTGTTTTAGGTACCTAGCAACAGGTGAATCACTGCGAATTATTTCATTCAGTGACCGCTTGGGGCATAGCACAGTGTACCAAATTGTAATGGAGACTTGTAAAATAATTGGTGACGTCCTATTGAAGGAAATGATGCCAAACCCTACTGAAGAAATGTGGAAATCCATTTCCGATTATATATATATAATATATATTTATATATATACAATTTGTAACTTTCCTAACTGCATAGGAGCTCTGGATGGTAAACATATTACCATCCAAGCACCCCCAAACAGCGGGTCTTTATTCTACAACTACAAAAAACATTTTTCTATAGTTTTATTGGCACTTGTTGATGCTCACCACAATTTTATTGCTGTGGATATTGGTGCCTATGGAATAGTGATGGTGGCATACTTGGAAAAACTAATCTTGGCAAGGGACTTGAACGGGGCACTCTATGAATACCAGGAAAAATAACGTTACCAAATACATTGGTTGAGCTTCCAAAAAAGTTATTTAATGAGATCATACCCGGGTCAAAATTTGGTTAATTCAAAGCGAATTTTTAATTGCCGCCTATCTCGTGTAAGAAGAGTTGTGGAGAACGCATTTGGCATTTTATCACAAAAATTCAGGCGGATTCAGGCTACACCTCAAAATGTCGACCATATAGTGCTTGCACTTGTGTACTTCACAACTTTATAAAACAATATGATCGTAGCACGTACAACTACGAAACAGAATCATCTGTTCCTTCTCATAGAATCACAAATATGGGAAATTTGCCCTTTCAAGGTGGGAGTGCATCACGGCAAGCTTTTCAAATAAGGGAATAGTTTACAAACTCTTTCAGTTCAGAAGCTGGCAGTTTACCATGGCAACATGAAAACATGTGAAAAATCTATTTAAATTATATAAATGTAGGTCAAGTACTATATTTACTGTTTGTATTTTGTTTTTATATTCATAAATTGTTTTTTACTTACCATATAAATTTAATTCTTCTCCAATTTTCTTCCATATCCCATTTTTAAACCCACTATCCATATATTTAACTTTTCTTCATCGGTCATTTTTTCCCATAATATAACGAAACAATGAAATACGAGTGAATTAAAAAGCGTCAGTCAAAACCAAAAATATCGTTGGAAAGAAAGTGTCTGTTGACGGTTCGGTGACGGCAGCGAGACTGACGGTATTGATTCGTGACTGCGCCGGCTTAGTGTAAACAGCGGCACTTAACTTTCAAGAAAAGATATTTTTGTGACTGATACTTCTTGGAACTGACTGAACGGAAACGTGACGTGACTGGTGTGTATGAATAGACCTTTCATGTACACAAAATCATACATGAATGACCCCAATTCATGAACGATTCTGGAATAGGCAACCAAACAATAATATTTGAAAAAAGCCGTAAAACTGACTTCTAGTGTAGAATATTTCTAGTTTTTGACTTACCTATACTTTTTATTATATTATTCCACAAAACTATATAGCCCAGTCATTTTAGTCAGTTTACTTCGGAATGAAAGACAGTAAGCTGTAAACTCGTATAAAGTTTTATTTTTTTCATTCTAACGATTGTCTCAAAAGTCTTATGAAATCTCGAGTCCGCGTCCTATGATATTAAAGGTCTAAGGTCAAAAAAATTAGTTTTTTGCGAACATCTCTCTTATGTGCTCTATACCACTTGCAAGTATTATGAATATTATTGTGAAGAATAAAATTCTCTACAACTTTTGTTTCATTTTTTTAAACACCAAACTGTTTTTGCGATAGAAGGCGGAGAGTGCGCTGCACAATGCAAAATCAACCGCTAGTTCCGATAAATAATACGCCGTATTAAGTCTACAAATCATTGAAAAATGTATAATTATAAATAATTTGCATTTTTCATCAATGATTACATTATATTTAGTAATTTGTCATTGATATAATAATACTGTTACTCCTTATGACTTCTTAAACTTTCTTTATTTATTCGACTTTTCTCATAATTCAATACAAATAACGTCTTACTATCAGAACACAGAACTCAAACTCTCAAAACTGAACTGACTAATGTCAATTGTCCCGCTGTTTATACTTTTCACCTGTCACCTGTTCCAGACAGTTCTCGACTTTTCGATGACATTTCTAGACTTTTCGATGACAGTTCTATATGATTCCAGACGTAAGTCTTCTTCTTTTTCTTTAGGGACCTCTACATATCCTCAGTACAGGTCCGACGTAACATTACTCCCTCTTTTCTAGTTATTCGTCCCGAATAATCTGACTGCTGGTATCTGGGCTTTCAACCTCTCGACACGGATCACCATGGGCGCACTCCTCGCTGACAATTGGATGCGGTAGACTAGGTCGTTGATTTTCTTGAGAACGGTGTAGAGGCCTTCCCAGTTTCGTTGCAGTTTTTGGCACAAACCTTTTCTGCGCTTGGGATTGAAGAGCCATACGGGGTCACCTGTCGAGAAACTTGTGTTTGTAGTATGCACGATGAGTCTAGCCTTCACCTTATGCAGAGCTTTAAACGTTCACGAGCAGAATTGTGGACATAGTTGGTGTACGTTCTTCTGTTTCTTCAACAGGAGGAAATATTCCGGTGAGAAGATCATGGGGAAGCTTCATTTCTCTGCCAGTGACTAGCATAGATGGACTATAACCGGTTGATTCGTGTTCAGAACTTCTATAGGCTAGCAGAAATAGAGGAACTAAAGCAACCCAGTCTTTTTGGTTTTCAGAGACGAAAATTGAAAGATATTGGCAAATAATTCGATCACGTCACATCAACTTCTGCCATAGTTCGGATTCAAAACTTCGTCCTTGATCAGAATGTAATTCCGTGTCTCGCAATAACGATCGATACAAAAGCTTCTACTACTGTCGTCGCTTCTTGATTAGAAAGAGGTGCTATTTCGGGCTATTCGAAAAAATAATCCATTATAACCATCAGGTATTGGTTTCCTCTTTCTGTCAAAGGAATTGGACCGAGAATATCAAAGGCAAGTCTTTCAAAAGGTTCTCAGGAAAGATACTGTGCCATTTTTCCTCGGCTTGTTGTTTTAGGAGCTTTTCTACTATTGCACAGATCACATTTCTTGCACCAATCTTCTACGCCCCTTCGACAGTTGACCCAATAAAATCTTTCCCGAACTCGTGCCAGTGCTCTTTCAATACCAAAATGTCCTACTATGAAGTTCTTCCAACACACTTCTTATGAGTGATCTTGGCAGTACCAATTGGTGAACTAAACGTAATCCATCGGAGCTTTCCCATCTTCGATACAATAGGCCGTAATGACGATACAGTGAATCCCACCGAGCCCAGTACTGTTTTACGCTTCCACTATATCTGGCTACCTCTTGCCAAGTAGGTCTGACTCCATTTTTAAGCCATTCTCTTGTAACTTTCAAGTATCCTTGTCTTTCTTTTGACTTTTTCTAAGGATTTCAAGGTGATTCTGATTATCCTCACTTTCTGGCTTGATTGTGGTTATCTGGAGACCAACTTCTTCCACTGAGTTCTCCTTTTCTTCAAGTATTTCAAAGTATCGGCATTATCGTTCTAAGCAGGGTCGCCTGGAAAGTATATCGGCATTGCTACGGAGACTTCCTTTTCGGTGCACTATTACAAAGTTCTCTATATCCACCTAGCAAGTTTACCTTCAGGCTTTTTAAAATTAATTAACAACTGCAAAGCCCTATGGTCACTTCTTATACCAAATTTCAAGTATAAAGAAAAGTATGGAAGTGTTCAAGGGCTTTGATAATAGCCAAAAGTTCTGGTGACGCAATAATATTTATCAGCCTTTCCCATGGTTTTACTAAAGTGTGCAATCAGTTTTTCTTCGCCTTCTTGCTCTTGTGATAGCACGGCGCCTATACCGTGTTGGGATGCATCACAATCCAAAATAAATGTTCCTTTCTCCCGTGGGAAGGCTAAAATCGGTGCTGTGATTAATTGTTTTTTCAACTCTACGAAATCATTTTGACAATCCGGCGTCCAGTCAAATTCGATGTTGTTTTCAGTTAGTCGATGAAGAGGTTTAGCAATTAGACCAAAGTCCTTTTGACGAATTTTCGATAATATGAACAAAGTCTTGTAATCAGTGATAGGAATTACGCGAAAGTGAACTCATTGTTTGCTATCACCAGTAATTCTCTTCGTTTCTGACAGTTTCTGATTGCGGTTGGAACAGACATATAGTCAGAAACTTTTGACGGAAGGTCTGACGGCCAAATTCCATAGAGATACTACAGATAGAGGCAACAATCCAGCTGGGAACCCGTCAGCGTATAAGAGAGAGATAGAAAATCAGAGGTTCAGGCTGTCTTTCTCTAATGGCACGCATGCTATAGACGAGAGACAAAGACAGAAAACCTCTGACGTTTGTCTTTTTCTCTCTCACCGGAGTTCAGACAGACATTCACACTTACACAGCGGCCTATGGCTTGTTGCCTCTATCTGTAGTATCTCTATGCCAAATTCACTTTGAGTAGTTTGTTTGTTCAGACTACCAATGTCACATCATCAGTCGTGTGCATTTTAACGAAAATGGCTGCTTTCAATTAATATCGTGAACCCAATATCTAGATTTGCGTTTTTCCATTTCATACCAATATGCAGCAATCATATTTTCATTATCCGAATCTTCCGTTAATAGACTGTTATTGATGTTTCCTTTCGACCGTGCATTTTTAATCTATATTAATTTAATGTACACAAAATTATTCAAATGACCCCTATTATCGAACTCGAAATCGAACTCGAAAGAAATACAGCACTTGCGCCAATAATACCTAGAACGTGTTACGGTTCACCCTGAAATATAAGCAATACATTAGATAGTCAATAAACAACTGTGGCTTAGATGCATAAAGGATTCAATTGTTACCTCAATATAATATCATATTAGAAACTATTTACATTATGAATGGTTTCATTATTGTTGACCCTGGATAACTGGTTCTTATGTTAACCTTGGGTCGCTTAGTCTTCAACAAAAGCCAAAGGTGTCTTGATTCTTCAAGCATTCAGCTAACCACTGACCTTGACCCCTTCTTCAAAAGGTAGAAGACCTCTGTCGACCTGTCAAGGCCGTGGAGAGTATAACGAGTTATTTTTTTTTGGCACCGAATCGATGTTCACTTTTATTTTTCCGTCATATTTTATTTTTACCGCTGTTTTATATAACTCGTTACTTACTTTCCGACCCCTTTCCGTTAGTTGTATTGAGATTTTGTTTTTTTTCCGCTTAAATGTATTTTATTATTAATCCGGGGGTACGCAAATTCGAATTCCATCGTATAAAATTTATCCGTTCCGATGTTCAAAATTTCCAACTAATAGTATATATAAATTTTAATTAATTCCGAAGGACGGACAGTATTACAAAAATTTTTTGTTCAACCTAAATAAATTTTACGACCGTTAATGAGATTATAAATAGGGAAGCGAGCATTGCTTCAAGATCTTGTTCTTCGCTCAATAACATATCTCCGTTCGAGAACTATTCTGCGCTCTGCAACTTACGGTCTCAAAAAGAGAATATTATCCGGTCTTGTGCTAAAATCCGGGAGTGAAAACCGGAAGAAAAGACAATTGTGTGTGCTGCTAGCTGTCCCTACCGTCCGATACCGACGCCTTATTTTGAAAGGTAAAGATTTTGTTTTATAATTCGCCGTATTTTTCGAAAATTCGTACCTCCGAGAAAGTAGAAATATTTTGTTAAATTTTGCTTTGGATTTGTTTTCTGTTTTCATGTAATCCCAGAAGTATACTTTTGCGGAAGCTTTCTTCAAATTCTAAATATATATTATACTTACTCCATTTCAGATCACACTTTTTGTAAAAAGGCAAGCCAAGCGTTGTCATTTGTCATTGTCGTCAATAGAGAATTTTTACACAAAGCTGCCTACTGAGTAGTTCGATTGTCCCTTTCAACCATCGAGTAAGACACCCAGCTGTGAGGCCTTCCGACCTCAGACTAGCCCACCAGTAGAGGTGAAATAATAATATTTTACCCACCCACTCTACGCGAACGAGAAGTCGGGAATATTTTTCACCACCCTCATGTCACCTTCTTGTAGGGTATAGTTGCCCTATATCCACCCTCCTTTAACCTTATTGGGAAAAAGCAGGTAACAAACGGTTCTATCGCCAGTTGGAACGAACCTATATTCTTTCCATGAGTTTGTTTTTGAATTTGTTATTATTATTATTATTGGGTATTAAAAGGGATTTATTGTCTTTATTTCTAATTTCTCGATTTTTAATAGCCCTTATTAATACACTTGTTGGTAAAATAAATAATAATAATTTATTTCATTATTTATTAACCAGTTTTTAAAATATTTCATAAAATTGCGTATTTTCATAACTCTTTACTTTATTCAAAATGGATACGTCCTACAAGGCGGACATCGAGTTTTTCGTTTTCCACCACTGCCAGTATAATGCCGTAGAGATGGATAAATTAAGATACCGAAATAACATCGGTTCACCCTGCTACACCCGCTGTTATTTTATTAGAATGTAGAATGAAACCGTTGCACAAGCAAGAATTGGTTTTATTAGTGTTTATCAGGAAACCGGTTATTGATTTAAATTGAACCAGTCGAGATTTAATGAGATAGCTTACTCGCTATCTAACACCGGTATCATTGGATAATCACTATGAATTTTATACATGCTCTATACCTTGTTTAGTGGATAGGCCAGAAATCTTGTCACCTGTTCGCCAGGGCTACTGCAGAAAGGACACGCCAATGCCTTCTTGATCCGTTTTCCTGATCAGCGATGCCGAGGCGACTTTGACAAGATTGGTCTGCAGAAACCTTATATTCTTCTTCACCGGGGTGAAGATCTCCTATTGCTATGAGAACTTTATCTGTTGCCGTCAAAAAGAGGTTTTACAGAGTGGTGCTATTGTTCTTCGAATAGAATTTGAAACCAGTAAAAATGTGGGTAATGATGTATCAGCATACTGTTTGATTATACATGAAAAATAATTTTATTAAACGATGAAATAAAACAATAAATTTGTTTAAATCTCCATTTAATTTTGAACTGATGTTCAATTTGAAATTAGTGATGCGTTTCGCTACACAGTAGCTTAATCAAACTAGTGAAGATATAATGAAAAACTTTTAATTTATATAGTGTCTTAATACGGAATTCTAAGATATTGACAAAAGTATTATAATATGTTTAAATGGAAATAAAGTACAAAAAGTGCCTAAATACGGAATTCAACGAATATTAACGAAGGGATTGAAAAAGTTCACCAGGAAATTCATTCACAACCATCACAACTGAATTTTCTTCTAGGTAAAAAGGTTTAATAAGGGAGAATGATTGATATCTATTTGGTCGTTAAGAAGAGTACCTGAATATTTGTTTTTATTAATCTCAAGGGCTTCTAAAAGATTTAATTTTAAGGATTTGGGTTTTACAAGCAAAATTTCAAAATTTGAGTCGAAGGTGTGTTGGTTTGTTAATAGATGATTTGAATAGTTGGAATCTAATTTGTTGTTGTCATAGCAGAAATTTTCATTGATAATATAGAAAAAATAACTCATAAACACCCCCTTAGTAAAAAATTTATGTACTGGCACCGATATGTAGATGACATTTTAGCGAGCTTCACTGGCACAACTAGACAATTAGACAGCTTCATTACTTATATTAACTCAATTAATAGCAATATCAAATTTACCGCAGAACTTGAAGAAAATAAGTCTATAAACTTTTTAGACCTTACAATTTCAAATATAAACAATAAACATGATTTTTCTATATTTCGCAAACCATCACATACAGTCATTACAATTCATAATAGTTCGGTCCACCCATTCAGTCATAAATTAGCAGCCTTCGATAGTATGATACACAGACTTTTAACAGTCCCATTAAACACTTATAATTTCAACAAAGAACTAAATATCATAAAACAAATAGCAGTTAATAATAATTACGATCCAAACTTAATTGACAACATCATAAGTAAAAAGATAAAGGAACGCACTTTAGAACAAGTATTTCCTTCAGATAAAAAGAAAAATAATCAATTTAAAAGCTTAACATACTTTGGAACACCATCTTTAAAAATCAAATTATTTTCAGAATGTTTAAACATGAATATTTGGTTTAAAACTATTGAATTTAGTAAAGCGTTGTCTGCAGGTATTGTTTTGTTTAAGTTTGTAACATTCACTTGTATTTTCATGTTGTCAAATAAGACAGTTATATAGTTGTCATTTTTACATTAAAAGATCATTCCAGTACCAGTTTTTCATTTTCATATAATCACAATAATTCAAAAGGTTATGGGCCCAGATTACGTGAAATTGTAAAGGAAGATTAACTGCAGTAAATATCGTTATTTATTTTGTGCAAGAATTATTTGTGAACTCAAAAAAAAGAAAATTGGAAAGCAATTTATTTTTGAAGTTTTGAAGCCGATAATTATTAAAAGACAAAATAAATGGAAGGCGATCGCGTTAATATTGAAAAGCTGGAAAGCGGCAGCAACTGGCTAACATGGAAGTTTCAAATGCGTCAGATTTTAGAAGCTAACGATCTTTTTGACTACGTCGATGGAACAAACGTTAAACCGACATCTGAATGTACAAATTATGCGAAGGAAATTGTGACTTGGAAGAAGGCGGATGCTATGGCCAGACGAGCAATTTCCACGACTTGTATGAAACAGGCATTACTGCAGATTATGAATTGTGAAACAGCTCAAGAGATGTGGGAGACGCTCAAAAGTACGTATGAGCAAACATCAAAGGCAAATATTTTATTTTTACAACAAAAATATTATGGCTACACAAAACAACCGGAAGATGACATTGCGACATTTTTATCAAAATTAATGGAAATAGTGCAGCAATTACGTGATCAAAAAGAAATTATTTCTGAGTCCATGGTAATTTCGAAGATTTTAATGTCACTACCGTCCGAGTTTAATCATTTCCATAGTGCATGGGAATCTGCAAACGCAGATAGTCAAACTTTGGCAAATTTGCGGGCTCGTTTGATGGCAGAAGAACTTCGTTTGAAGTCGCAGGGTCAAGTTCAAGAAGTAGAGGCGCTAATGGCTAAGAGAATCTTCTCGAAGAAACAAATCAATAATTACAAAAAAGGAAATTCATCGAATAATAACAAAGCGACAGATAAAAATGACAAACCGAAAGGCAAATGCTTCAAATGTGGAAAAAAGGGCCACTGGAAAAGGGAATGCTCGGAAAAGAAGACTAACTTCAACGGGAGAAAAGAAGAAAATTCAAATGATGCTTTTATTTGTTACAAAACAACAAATAGAGACCAAGATACTTGGATTTTGGACTCAGGTGCAACTGATCACATGAGTCATCGCCGAGAATGGTTCGAAAACTATACGGAAATAGCTGAACCAATTACAGTTGGTAATGGTGACAAGATAATGGCTCTGGGCAAAGGCGATATCAACATTTTTGCTTTTAATGGAGATGAATGGATTCGCAAACGAGTCATGGGAGTCTTGTTCGTGCCGGAGCTGAAGAAAAATTTGTTTTCATCGGGAAAGGTGACAGATCGCGGGCATCAATTAAACATGAACAACGAAGGTTGCAAATTGCTGAAAGATGGAAACATTGTTGCAGTGGGAGTTCGCAGAAAAGGTTTGTTCCAAATGTTGTTCAGAACAATACAACCATCAAAGATTGAAACTACAGCGAGTGTAGCAATCAAAAACGCTACACTTCGTTCATGGCACGAACGTCTAGGACATCAGAATTTGACACATGTGAAGAAGTTTCTACTAAGTCGGGGTATAGATTTCATTGATGAGGAATTTGCATGTGAAGCTTGTGTCTATGGAAAGCATCATCGAAGCAGTTTCAAGAGTCGCGAATAAAAGTCAAAGATGTGTGGCGAAATCATTCATACTGATGTGTGTGGTCCGTTTCAGACGAATTCAATTGGTGGATCCAGATATTTTTTGTTGCTCAAAGATGATTATTCTCATTTTCGTTTCGTATATTTCATGAAACAAAAATCAGAAGTAGCGAGTATTATCGAAAAATGTGTTAAACTGATTCAGAAGAAGCATGGTCACAGTGTTCGCAATATCAGATCTGACAACGGCACAGAGTTTGTCAATGAAAAGCTGAAAGTTTTCTTTGAAGCAGCTGGAATTCATCATCAACGAACTGTGCGATATACACCAGAGCAGAATGGTTGTGCAGAAAGGGAAATACGAACTATCGTTGAATCAGCAAGGACAATGCTTGAGGCAAAGAAGATTGATAGGAAATTCTGGGCGGAAGCAGTAAATACAGCAGTTCATGTGCTAAATCAAACTGGAACAAGCACAGTTGACAACAAATCACCGTATAAATTATGGCATAACAAGGAGGCGAAGCTAGACCATTTACGGATTTTTGGTTCGGAAGTATTTATTCACATTCCAAAAGAAAAACGTCAGAAGCTCGACGCGAAGGCAGAAAAATGTATGTTTGTTGGTTATGACAATAATTCAAAGGGATATCGAGTTTGGAATTCGAAAACTAGTAAAATCGAGATCTCACGAGACGTCGTTTTTTTGTTAGAAAATTCAATGGGAACACTCTATATTTGTGTTGAAGAAAATGCTAGTGTAGTCAGTAAGAATGAAAATAACGAAAACGAAGATAATTATGGTATTGACAAAGGTGCAGAAAATGAAAATGACGAAGATAAGGACACAAATGAATGTGCGTCACTAGATCAACAGAAAAATCGTGGTATGACCTGCGATCTTGATAGCAGAAATATTGTCAATAGGCGTCTACGTGATCGTAACACATTAACACATCTGGTAACTGGTGAGCATTCTGCAATGTTGGCAGTCAGTGATGAGCCAAGAACGTATGAGCAGGCAATTCCGTCGATTGATTACAAGCAGTGGGAGCGAGCAATGGATGAAGAGTACGATTCACTTATGAAAAATCATACTTGGATTTTGGTCGATGCGCCAGTTGATCAAAAAGTGATTGACAATCGCTGGGTCTACAAGGTCAAAGAAAATCCGGATGGGAGTGTTAATCGGTATAAGGCACGATTGGTAGTACGAGGCTTTACACAAGAGTACGGAATCGATTACCAGGAAACATTTAGTCCAGTGGTGAAGTTTACATCAATCAGAGCGATCCTAGCATTGGCTGCGGCAAAGCATATGACACTAAAACAGTTTGATGTGAAAACGGCTTTTCTAAATGGCGATTTAGAAGAAAATGTTTATATGAGCCAGCCAATTGGATATAATGACAACAGTGGCCGAGTGTGTAAACTATACAAAAGTTTATATGGTTTGAAGCAGGCTTCGCGCTGTTGAAATAAGAAGCTTACTTCTTTCCTTAACAGTTTTGGTTTCAAAGAGAGTGGATCCGATCCATGCGTTTTTGTTAGCAACGGAAAAGATGGAATGTTAATTTTGGCAATTTACGTTGACGATGGATTGATTGCAGCAGAAAAACAAGAAGCCATTAAGCCGGTCATTAGACACTTACAGAGAGAATTTGAGATCAAAATTTTTGAGCTGAAATGTTTTTTGGGACTCGAAATTGATCAGCTTTTGGATGGATCGATTCATGTTCATCAACAAGGATATGCAAGAAAGGTTCTTGATCGTTTTGATATGACATATTGTAAGACAGTGACAACTCCATTAGCTAGTTCACAAAACCTCGGAGATTTTGAAGCTGATAAAAAAATCGATTTTCCTTATCGAGAGGCAGTCGGGAGCTTGATGTATCTGGCCGTTGCAACCAGACCAGATATTAGTTTCGCAGTTGGAAGTGTCAGTCGATATTTGGAAAAACCAGCTACTGCACATGTGAATGCAGTAAAACACATTATGAAATATATCAAAGGTACAATGAACAAAGGAATACGTTTTGTAAGCGGAAATAATTTAGACTTTTGCGGGTATAGTGATGCCGACTATGCTGGAGACACGCAAACACGAAGATCAACATCAGGTTATGTTTTCATGCTTGGAGGAAGTGTAATTAGCTGGGGATCAGAACGACAAAAATCCGTCGCACTATCCACAACAGAATCCGAGTATGTGGCAGCGTCACAAGCTATAAAAGAACTTGTCTGGTTGAAGAATCTCTTATGTGATCTTCGACAAGTTAAATTGGATGTACCAGTTTTATTTATGGATAATCAAAGCGCAATACGACTTGTGAAGAATCCAGAGTTTCATAAGAGAACTAAGCATATTGACGTACGTTACCATTTTATCCGAGAGAAATTTGAATTTGAATTTTTTGAATTACAATATGTTCAAACAGATGACCAGGCAGCCGATATCATGACAAAGGCATTATCAAAATTGAAACATCAACATTTTTGTCAAATGTTGAATGTATTGTCAAAGTGAATGTTGACATTGACTTGTAACAAAAAGTGGGAGTATTGAATTTAGTAAAGCGTTGTCTGCAGGTATTGTTTTGTTTAAGTTTGTAACATTCACTTGTATTTTCATGTTGTCAAATAAGACAGTTATATAGTTGTCATTTTTACATTAAAAGATCATTCCAGTACCAGTTTTTCATTTTCATATAATCACAATAATTCAAAAAAAACCGATTACAATTTATCCAAATTCATTAAAAATGACAAATCTAAATCCTCAAAATTAAACAAATCAGGTGTTTATAAATTAAAATTTGGTAACGACAGCTGTGACAAAATTTATATAGATAGAAGTTTTAGGAGTTTCAAAACTAGAATTTCAGAACACAAACGTAGCCAACAACAAATTAGATTCCAACTATTCAAATCATTTATTAACAAACCAACCAACCAAATCTTTTAGAAGCCCTTGAGATTAATAAAAACAAATATTCAGGTAATCTTCTTAACGACCAAATAGATATCAATCATTCTCCCTTATTAAACCTTTTTACCTAGAAGAAAATTCAGTTGTGATGGTTGTGAATAAACTTATAGGTAAACTTTTTCAATATCTTTGGTAATATTCGTTGAATTCCGTATTTAGGCACTTTTTGTACTTTATTTCCATTTAAACATATTATAATACTTTTGTCAATATCTTAGAATTCCGTATTAAGACACTATATAAATTAAAAGTTTCTCATTATATCTTCACTAGTTTGATAAAGCTACTATGTAGCGAAACGCGTCACTAATTTTAAATTGAAGAAATAAAATGGATATTTAAACAAATCGTTTAGTATTGATCTTCATCAAGTAAAATCCTCATCTATTCAAGAATTTTACTACAATCCCTTGACAAAAATTGTTAGACAAGTTTAATGCGCATGCGTTTATGTGTTAAAAATCAGCCACCACATAAAGTTTCTTTCAGTACACTGGTTTACGTTAAAGGAAAAGAGAAAGCTGACTATATAAAAAAATATTCAATGGCTCCAGTTTACGAATTTGAAGACCACCCCCCCAGTTCATTCATCTGAACCGAAATGTTTTTACCATAGTAATATTAATTCTAGTTGTGCGTTATCGAATGTATTTTTTTTAAATAAAAACTATAATGAAAGAATAAATAAAAACAAAATAATGTATCGACTTTCAAATAACATTCAGACAGTCACCTGTAAGTATTGCGCATGCGTTTTCTTGTATATAAGTTTAATTACAGAACAACAGAACTGGTTCTGTTTAGTTTCACAATGCAGTGTACCAAGTGCAGTTTTCTAGAGCCTACCATTTCCGTAGACATCAGTTATATTGTGGTCAACGTTCAACTACCTGCGACAGTAAGATTTGTGATGGTCATTCTTTTATTCCTAAGAAAAGACTTAGACCTATGGGTATAGAAGTGTTGGAAACTGGCGTTACCAAGTTACATCACGCGTTCAAAACCAGAATAGGTTCTCCATTCCAGATAAAAAGACAAATTATACGGATTTTCTCAATGAGGTTCAACCTAAAGTTCTGAATAAAATTCACGAATACCTGCAACGACATTATTCGTTAAAAATAAATTTCGAAATATTCATTATATACAATATATACATAATACCAGATAAGTAGATTTCAGACATAAAGTTCATGAATACTGCTAACAAAGTTGTGACTTCATCAACAGATTTGAAACATGTATATGAAAAATTTGAAGATGAAATTATGAACCAGGCTCCAGAGTTTCAAGAAAAAGACAGTGGGTGGGCACTTCAAGAAATAATGTTTTTAGATGTGAACATGAACCGGTTTAATGCAATTTCCGCTTCTTCTTGCGTCAAGTTACCAATAGTGATAATGAGAAAACATGTTGTTTTAAATATTCGGAATAATGATAATGCGTGTTTCGCTTGGTCTGTGAATGCAGCAATATTTCAACCTGAAGGAGATCCCACGAAGCCAGAATCCTACCCCCATTTTGATACCTTGCTAGATTTTACAGGAGTAGAGTTTCCGGTTACCCTGAAAGACATTATAAAATTCGAGAAATTGAATAATATATCTGTGAATGTTTATGGTTTGGACTCAGAATATGCAGATGGGAAGAAAAAATATGAAATTGTTGGGCCTCTTCATTTTACCTCAGACCGGAAACCAGCCTATGTTAATCTCTTATTGATAACTGATAGGGATGGAAACACTCATTACACTCTCATCAAGGATTTATCTAGATTATTGGGGAGTCAAAAAACAACGCACGATGGAAGACTTCACTTTTGTGAGGGATGTCTACAAAGTACTCACGTATACACTAAACTACCAACTTCTGAAATTAAAATTAACAAGTGTGGAGAGTGGTTACCAGAAAACACATTAAAATTCATCAACTTTGAAAAACAGCAACAAGTGCCATTCGTTATGTACGCGGATTTTGAAAGTTTATTAAAGCCGATAGATCACACTGGACCCCATGATGGTAAATCCTTCACAGTTAAAGTGTGTGAACATGAGCCTTACTCGTTTGCTTTCTATTTAAAGTGTACATATGACCATAGTTTATCCAAATTTGAAATTTATGAAGGTGCCGATGCAGCCCAAGTTTCATACAAAAATTGGATTCAACAGTTCAAGATTTGTACAATAACCATCTTAAACAAGTTATACCAATGCTACCATTAACACCTGAGGAAAAACATATATATGACTCTGCTACCTTTTGTCACATTTGTGAGAAACCGTTTGATGTCTTTGATAAAAAGGTTATAGATCATTGCCATGTTACCGGAAACTTTAATAATGCAGCCCATAACTCTTGCAATTTAAATTGTAAACTTCCAAAATATATTCCTGTCTTTCTAGATAATTTGAAAAATTATGATTGCCATTTGTTGGTCAAAGAACTAGTCACCAAAGGTGAAAACATTACTGTCTTACCCCAAACAAAGGAGAAGTATATATGCTTCTCAAAATCTATTTTGGTGGAAAAGTTTAGTGATCCCAAGATACGAGATGTGTATATGACATTAAAATTTGACGACTCCTTTAGTTTTCTAGCTAGTTCATCACACAAACTGGCTTCTACGTTAAATCCTGAACAGTTTTATAAGGTACGAAAGTTTTTCCCAAAACATTTTAATTCAATGAGACAAGAAGGCGTATTCCTATGTGACATCATTTGGTGAACTACGCGAGCGGCAATATACCGCATTTGCAGCGATACTTGCTAATCTTGGAGCACTACAGTATACACAGTCTGAATTAATACTACTATCTGGTGTCACACACCTGCTAGCTTCCATTTCTTTCCTGCTAATCAAATTAATAATAATTTAATAACATTTATCGCTGTGAATTCTCTACTCTTCAATACCTAATAATTGAATTTTCATTCTGCTTCCTATATACCACCTTACCCCACTCCTATTATATAAAAGTTTAACTGCAGTCATTACCCTTGCTCATTTTGAATTGCCATTAAACAACATTCATAGTAATTTAATAACATTTATCGCTGTATATTCTCTCTAATGAAATTGACTTTTTTTTCTGCCCCTGTATACGCTACCCTACTTCCCCTCCTATTATATGTCGGAGCACACTTACTTTCGCTGTATTGAATTTTAATGCATCATTCATATACTGACCTTTTCAATGATATGTCATTCGTACTTAGCAACTTTGGTCTGTCATTAGAAAACTTTCTACTCAGCACTTTTGCACTGTCATTTTATATCTACTGAGGCATCTTCTGAGCGGTAGCTGTGGGTTGAATTGTACGTAGTTTTTTGTTGTGTGTATTCCAATGTGTTTGCCAGTTTTGTATCATCATTTGTCGAGCTGCTGATTTTAAATCTTGATGGAGTTGAATTTGCTTCACTGGCGATTCGGAGGAACAAGTTTGTTTCGCTGCTTGGTCTGCACATTCGTTGCCAGTAATTCCTACATGGGAAGGGATCCAGATGATATTCACAGAGATTCATCTAGTATGATGGTGGTGGCAGGTGTCAAGGATATCTTGTACTAAGGGATGTTGTGAGTAGTTGTTTCTGATGGAGTATATTGATGAACGGGAGTCTGTACATTTGGCATGTTTACTGTTATCCTGTACTGGAGTCCTCAAAGGCTGCTGTATTCTATATAGTTCCGCTGTGTGCATACTGCATAAGTTAGGAAGTTTGTATGTTGCTATTGTTTTATCTCTTGTAGTAACAGCACATCCGGTACCATTATCTTCTTTTGAGGCTCCAGTGTAAAGGATTTTGTCGAACTTCTGATGGTTTAGTAGTTCTCTGAATTTTTGTCTGAAGACTATGTTAAGCGCTTCGTATTTGTTGTAGTTGCTTAGGCTTGTGTTCAATAGCGGCGCTTTTCTGGTCCATGGAGGAGTTTTAGGAAGTTTTATGTGAGTTGTAACTGTAAGGTTAGTGTTTCTGAAAATAGGGTATAACATTTGTGGACATGAGAGCGGTGTTCTGGATCTGATTTCAGGAGCTGTTTATATAGAATTGAATATTTAAAGAGTATTCCATAATGTTTACTTATATATCAAACGGTATCCGTAAGTTGATTGTTCTTAATTATAACTTTTACATCATATTTGGAAAATTATTAACAAATGGAAGTATTGCCGCAAAATGTATGACCACTAGTTATCTCACTATATCTAAACTCTCTTCGGCATACATAAGTTAATTGCTTTTTTTCACATTTTTATCAATTTTTAACCTTCGCTTATCAACCCTTAGTATCACTTGGGTTTGTATGTCATATTGTTTACGGATGATGAAGTACATGGCATCCATAATTGTTCTAGTTTCGTGAAAATTCTTAGATTATCAATGTTCACTATATAGTCGATTATCCAGCTTTGGTCTTAGGGAATAGCCCTATTATACTTTTTACTTAATTAAAGTTACCTGTAAATAACTGTCATATTTCAGTAAAGCGTGATCAATAGACGTCAAAGAGTAATAGTTTAATACTATTATGACGCTTTACAAAATTTGAAAAATAATTTTCAAAGAACAGACCGTTCACTAAGAAGCAGCAACTACTCCTAGGGCTATATGCCCCGACAGACATTGAATTACACTTCTAAAGTAAACGGAACTGGTTAATGTATTGGTTGGTATCAATGTAGTCTGCAGTCCAGGATTATGCTTTCAGGGCTTCTGGACGAATGGCATCTATCTTGTACTGATGAGACGCCCGCCCCTTTTTACACATTTTTTGTTTTTTTCGCCTCATTCCATATCCTTTATATGGTCTTAAGGGACTATATAGTCCTTTACCACCAGCAGCTGGCTCCATTTCAAGATTATGTCGCTGCTGCTCAGTTAATTGCTCTCTTTTAGCTTTAGCGTCGTTCACGGCTTTTGCGATACCAGCAGCACCACCACTGGCAGCAGCCAAAGCCCCAATCAAAGGGATTAAAAATGGTAAAAATCCTCCAATTTTAGGAGGTTTAATAACGCGCTTCTTAGACTTACGTTTTCGTCGGAGGCCAATTCCAAGTTTAAGTTTTCCTTTCATAACTGTTGCTGTCAACCATGCGGCTACTTTTTCACCTAATTTGGCGTCCTTGGATTTGACGCGATCCCAAGCTCAGTTCTCTAAAATTGTATCAGCCACGTGGCATTCACTTTGACCGTTGCTCTGAGAATATGCTATATCGTGTTGTAGTGCTTCTTCGTCTAAAGGATTTATTGGTTTATCCCCTCGAGCTAATCTCTTTGTTAGCTTTGTTCCAGGACCTAAATACTGATACCCCTCAGGGGCGAGTAGTTAACAGGGGAGCTTATTTATCAATGTATTAACAAGTGCTCTACCTTTAGTCCTACGACGTTTAAGTGGCACTGCTTTATTTTTCATACTTACACTTATATATGTGTGCTTTTCTCTATATACTAGCAGTCTTCAACATGAAGCTTGTGAAACAACAAGTTTCCTTACCAGTTGAAAACTAAGACATTACAAATAATGAAATTAATCACGGTGTCTCAAGTGGAGGTACTTCTAAACGAACACTTATAGTAGGACCTAGCGGAAGAGGTAAAATCAATGTGATGCTATCTTTGTTGGAACATTCTAATGGAATGAAATATGAAAATGTATATTTATATTCTAAATCACTGCAGCAACCAAAATATCAATATCTGTAAATATTACTAGAACCGATACGAGAGATCGGCTACCAAGAATTTAGTAAAAGTGAAGATTTTTCGCTCCCCGAAAATATTAAACATAATTCCATAGTTATATTTGACGATGTGGCGTCTTGTGACCAAAATATTATTTACTCGTAAAATGATTTTTGTTTCGGTCGACATAAAGAGACCGATTGTTTTTATTGATGTCAGACATATTCAGCGATTCCAGAACAACTAATTCGGGATAATGCTAATCTGTTAATTGTGTTCCCCCCAAGATTTTACTAATCTGAAACAATTTTTAACGACCATGCAAATATCGACAAATATCGAATTTGAAGACATGGGATCGTTTTGTTGGAAAGATAAGTTTGGATTTTTAGGTATTGATAAGGACTGTGCATTATCCTCTGGAAAATATCGAAAAGGTTTTGATGTATATGCTACAGTCAATATATGAAATTAGGCATTATATATACTGTCTAGCCGGTATATATATTGCCTGAACTTACTCCGCTATATATGAAATACGGCACAAATTATAAACTGACTAGGCATTATATAAAACGCGCATAAAAAGTTAGTCAGTTTGTTTTGTTCATTGTTTTTAACCACTAGGAGATTTTATAGTAGTAGTTTTTATCGGGAAGGGCAAGGAAAATCATTGAAGAAGCTATACGTGTTAAAAAATGGTTTCTTCAATGATTGTCCTTGCCCTTCTCGATAAATGAATCAATGATCTGTTTTAACCAAGACAGAACTTCTAAATAGTGGGGCATAGAAATAATTATTTTATTTGCCATAAATTAATAATATTTAGGTATAGTACAAAATTCTATTACGGTCTTGTTTGTAGATGTAAATATTGAATAGTTTCACAAACTGCCTAAAAATAAGTAAGCAGTATAATACGGCCGACGCTGTTTATATGATGACTAGTCGATTTATGAAATAAATATTTTTTATGCATATATATATATATATATATATATATATATATATGCATAAAAAATATTTATATATTTATATATATATATATATATATATATATATATATATATTGGTATTGGTACACGATACCTTATTGTCTCCGGTACATGGAAAAGGCGACATCGAAAAAAAGGTTATATTTGGGATGCTAAGATGTTGACGAATCCAGATTCCTTGAGAGGGGAAATAAGTTTTAGTTTTTAAGGGATCATATATACCCATATATACGAAACACATAAGGTACTATGTCACCTCCAAAAACTATATATCTTGTTATCTTTGTCTCCTCCGACAGCGTTGCCACATTATCGGAGGTGATAAAGACACCTCTTTATAGCCATGCCCGATATTCAATATAAATATTCATGTATATTGTATGCGGACATTTGGTTCTATATTTTTAAAAAAGGTTGGAAGATTTTTCCTCTTCGGCAACAAATATAGTATGTAAATTTTTAATTTAAACATAAAATCAGTTAAACAGTTTATTATTTTTAAGGATACAAGTGTGTAAAATAATCCACTTATATAAATATACCAGTTATGTTTAGAATATATAATAAAAACTTGTACCTACTCCGAAAAAAATAATATCGAAAATCGAAACGGAATTAACATATAAAATATTTATTTTAGTACTTAATAAGTGTGTAAAGTAGCCTCTTCGACGAATGAGAATATTGTCATTTGACAATCACATGAGTCAAAAAAGTCATTTACACACGAATTGCATACAATATTTTTTCTACTGCCGTACTTATTGTCCTCATATAAGTATACAAACAATAATAACAAACTTTTCATTTAGTTAAATTAAATTCGGTTTTATAATATAGGTACTAAATCAACCTCAGAAATTAAATTATAACATATACTTTTGTTATGCATCCTGCATCTAGAGCCATCTCATTTGCCAGTATATAAAGTATCCTATGTAATAATTCAGCTTACAAAATATTTTTGTGTCTATTCTGAAGTCAAAAATCTATCATATTTCTTTGTACAAAATTTCTTTGTAACTTGGACAAATCTATTTACATCCCAAAAACATGTTCATGTATACAAGTCTCAAACATCATTGTGAAGAGTTAATTTCATAATTACAGCCTAGATTCCATGTATCTCTCTTTTATTATAGCGATAATGAATTAAAACTTTACAAATTTAATAATCCGTACTCAACGGAAGCTCTCAGAAGGAACGATTTTTTCCCGTTTTCGTAACATTTTTCAACAAAAAGCAAATGTTTTCCTAAAAAGTTATGCGCACATTAACGCCACTGGTGTTGAATATATGGTGCCCTTTGAATGATATCTGATACCCAATAACCTCTAATTGAAACATCTTTATGTATAAATGTCTAAAAGCATTACTCTAAGTGAACTTTAGAATTTCAGCTTTGATATCTTGTATCTCTGCGAGAAGTACAGGAGAGTGCAAAGAAAATTACTCTACTCTGACTGCATATAATAAACAAATCAGGAAGGCAAAAGGGATTCCCGGAGGAAATTCTGTGGAGAGGTAGAAACTACCTCAAAAACGACTCGACTCTAGAAAATCCTTGCCAAAGATCCTGTTAATCCCATAGGCAATATTTGAAAACCTAATGGGTCATACACGGACACTGGATTCCGTGGAGACAGGAACGATGCTATCAGTTAGACCTCCAACTCCCCTAGCTCGTGCGAGGAAAGATGATTGGAGTGCAGCTAATGCAGTAATAACCCAGAGCAAATTGGACTGAGCTATTGACTCGGTTGAGACATACAAAGCTGCTGGACCAGATGGTATAATGTCATCGCATCTGCATCAGGAGAATATACATTTACCTCCAGTACGTTGCAAACTCTTCAGAGCATGGATACATTGCAACTGCTTGGAAAAGAGCCCGAATCGTCTTTATTCCCAAACCAGGAAAGGATTATTTTTAGGCCAAGTCATTCAGGCCAATAACACTGTTCTTTCAATGTTGAAGATGATTGAGAAACTTATTGATAGGCATGTTAGGGAAAACTTTCTCATAAAAAATTGAGGCTATCCTAGGAAATCAAGAAATAGCACTAGGGGCATTTCTCGACATAGAAGCTGCTGTTGCAAGGTGTGGAGCAGACGACACCACATGTCGGTGGATAGAAAATAGGCTTTATAACAGGACAGCAATGACAACCTTATTTGGAGATTCCAAGGTTTCGATAATGAAGGGATGCCCACAGGGAGGAGTCATATTACCTTTACTGTGGGACCTCGTCATAGCTGGAGAAATTGAACAGAAAGGGGTATGCAGATGATCGGACAATACTTGTAATAGGGGAACACCCTAACGTTATATCGTAGCTGATGCAACAAGCTCTGGATACGGTGGAGAAATGGTGTCGGAAGGAATACCCGAGAGTGATTCCTGCAAAAACTGCGCACATTCCTTTCACAAGAAAAAGAAAGTTTGAGAGACTAAAACTGCCAAGCCCTTTCAACGTTTCGTTTTGTCTAAGCCGGGAGGTCAAGTATCTGGGTATAATTCTGGATGCAAAGCAAACCTGGAATTCACACCTACTTGACAAAACCAAAAAGTCATTAGGGCGCCTGTAAAAAACGGGAGATAGGTGACACATGCGGACTAAATCCACGGATCGTACACTGGCTATACACAACTGTGGTGAGACCCTTGGTCACCTATGGAGCCTTAGTTTGGTGGCCAAAGACAGATCAAAGGGAAGCCAAACTGGAGCTATCAAAACTTCACAGGCGAAAAGAAGCCCAACTGCGTTAATGGAAGCTATTCTCAATCTTCCCGGCAATGTTAAGGTGGAAGCGAGAATGGCTGCATACAGACTGGAATGCAATGGGAATTGGCACGAAGGAAGCAACGCCCACAAACTCGCTTCCCGAAATGAGAAGTGATAACATGTTGGCCACAATTAACGTCAACCAACCATACCATATCAAGCTAATCTGGGATGGGTTGGAGCATGCAGTCAAGAAGGAACGTTGGCGTGGTACACAGACGCATCTAAAACTGACAAAGAAGCAGGAACTGGAGTCCACGGCGCTAGAACCAGGTGCAATGACCATGCATCGTTAGGGAAGTTTGCAGCCATATTACAGGCGGAAATCTACGCTATCGATACGTGTTTGCAGATTAACATCGAAAGGGGATATAGAGGCCTTATACTCTAGATAGTCAGGCAGCACTGAAATCTTTAGCATATCCCCATATCAGAGTGGTCTGGGACTGCCTTCAAGGGCACAAGACTATTGTAGGCAATGAAACGGCAGGTACTCTAGCAAAGCTAGGATCTGAAAACTGCATTCACTGTTCCTGAACCAGTTTTGGAACATCGAAAATTGCAACGGTGGATTCAAACATCAGACGTACGGGAGCAACGTGCCAAAGCAGGAACACAGCAAACCCTTTATTAAAAAAAACCTGGGAGCCGCTGACTTACGAAATATTAAACCTCAGCAGGGGCCAGATAAGGAGAGTGACGGAGTTACTCACCGGTCACTGTACCCTAAGGAAGCACATGCATACAATTGGCATATATGGGGATATACTTATCTGTCAGTTGTGCATGGAAGAGGAGGAAACAGCCTCACACATCTTCGGGTGTGAAGCAATGTCTCATTGGAGACATATACTCCTAGGACTAGAGCACCAAAAGGAGGATTTCTTGAAGATGGGCATAGTGAAAAGAATGTTTCCTGATAAGGGCTACTGGTCTCATATAAACGGTACAACCAAGAGCACAAAAAGGCTAAGGCTCCGAGGTCTCTCAGCCCCTGACTGGTGATGCCGAGCTAATAAATTCTGTATGTCTCCTAATTTTACAAAAGTGAATAATAATTACCCGTTTTGTGACCTTTTTCAATACTGTTACCACCCCAGGATAATATTCTATCTAATAAAAGAAAAATTTCCAAAATCGGAGTTGTAACCTATTACAAACTAACAAAAAAAGTTTTCGCCTTTAACATTATCTCAGTTCTTGTTAAAATCATTATTGCACAAAATATTAAACTTATACACTGCCACTACCACGTCTTTACGTCTCAAGCCGCAGATATGGTTTTAAATGCTAGAAAACATCCTTGTCACCTCTTCTCCAATGTTGCCATTCAGTGGAGGCGAGAAAGTTACTTATGTTATGCAAACATGGGAGTTTATATGATGGGAGGCGACAACGTACTTCGCCTAAACGTTAAGTGCAGCACTAGCGCCAGTGATATACACCGGAACTAAAAACTTTTTGTGGAGGTATTGAGGGCACTTTATGACCTCCGACAAAATTTTCGTTTTTGAGACCCTAGATAGCATCTGAGTACAAAACAAATGAAAACTTTGAAAAACGTTGTCGGCTCCAAAATCGGAGGCGACAACGTACCCTTTATTATATATATATGTACAAAGAGTCATTCTCACCTCCAAAATAGATAAGCGGTGTTCTTATCCACCTCCGAAATTTCGTTGTGAATTCCATTTTCGGAGGTGACAACGTTTCGCCATACTTTTCATATTTTCTTAATATTTGGGTACTTTAGATATTATATCCAAAAATTTATCTGGAGGTCATTTTACCCCCGGATATCAGCAAAACGATGTTATAGTTCGAGTATATATCACTGGCGCTAGGGTCGCTTTAAATTGGATAATCACAATACGATAATGCCTCCGTCATTCGGATTGTATATTATCACCTCCGAAATAGCGGCAACGTCGCTTGTTACTAATTTGGTCTATATGTTCATATTTTTTACTAAAAGTTAAAGAATACCCTATTGTAAAAATTCATACAACCAGAATTTTTGTTTAATTTCTCGTTATTTATTACTGGTCACATAATAACGTAGGAACGGAAGTGGAAAAGATAATTTTTTCATATATAAATGGTAGTTTTGTGGTATTTAATTGATTCGAGTTGGATGTAGCAAGTTCTTTGCCATCATTTTAGCTTTAAAATATGTATTTTCAAGTTATAAAAATTGCGAAGATATAATTTTTTGGTTGCTTCAAAAATCAAGCCATCACAGTATAAAAAGTTACAAATTTTGGTTATTTTTGGAATTTAACTCTTATAACATATTTATAAACGGTACAAGACAAATATTGGTAATCAATTCTACCACTCGATCTGGGGTGGAAAACAGGTCAATTGAACCTACTCACCTTTGTACAAAAGTTCACACAAAAAAATTACAATAAGGTGCTAAAGTGAAATTTAAATTAATTTATTTAACGTTGCGCTTAAGCCGCTGAATGTATTTTCATGACATTTTATTATAGCGTCTAAAATTACAATGAGTAATACAACCTGGATATAAGTAATAATTTATCCTCCTTTTGTAATCTTTTGAAGGGGGTCACCACCCTTTGGACGCCCCAACTTTTTGTAGCATTGAGTGTAATCGAAAATATAGCGTCAACATCAATTTTAAAACTTTTTTGTTTGTTAGTTTTTGTTTGTAAAATGTTTGGTTTTGACGATATAGCCATTTGTTTGAATAATAACTTGAAAATATTAAATCTCAATTCTAGGTCTCCAAAAATATGAATAACTTCAAAATACAGTACTTTTCAATTGCCGTGATCCTTCCTGTATACTATACATTCTACATAGCTTTACTTGTGAGGTGGTTCTATCGTCTAAACCAAACGATTTTTGAACAAACACTAGGAGAAAAAAGTTTAAAAACGTATGTTCCTTTCTGGTGGCGTTCTATTTTTGGTTACACTTAATGCTACAAAAAAATTGGGGATCAAAAGGGTAGTGACCCCCTTGAAATACCTACAAAAAGAGAAAATAAATAATTGCTTATACCGATGTTTTATTACTCATTGTAATTAACATGACAAATTTCATGAAAAAATATTAATTGGCTTAAGAGCAATGTTAAAAACATTATTTCCATTTTTTAACTGTAACACCTTATAACTCTTCTTGTTTGGAGTTTTGTATGAAGGTAGATAAGGTTCAATCGACCTATTTTTGAGTGGTATGATATATGACCATTCTATTTGTTACACTCTCTATATAATAACAATTTTAGTTAAAAACTGGGAGATATGAAATGGCTAATATAATTGGTAATGTATGTTATAAACTAACAAACTAAGTCATATTACTGAAATCTAGGTAAAAACACAGCAGAATTTGTCGATAATTAATTTCTTACCAAAATTTTTCAAGAATGGCATAAATAAAAAAATCTGATAGTATATTTGTGTTCCGTATTTTCAGCCACATTCTGTATATCGGACACGCGCTAAATCATTTCCGCTAAATATTGTATTATTTTAGGTATTTAAAAAAAACAAGCATTACCTACCACCAACAGGGCCGTCATTTTAGGTTAGGTTAGATGAAATTAGTATATTACTCAACAAGCGTATAATGATGGCTATTACCCACAAAGATGAAAATGCAGCGCGCAGTCGAGTGTTTTAACATCTGAGTGGGCAATAGCCATTTTGCGTGTTGAATACTACACTTTATCCACAACTATATGTTTGTTCAATAAATACAAAAGATATTTCAAATGAACAATATATATAGTGACAAGTAAAATGTCAAATTTTACGCAACGATTGAGTGATATTCATCAATCGAACTGTCATTATTATTCAAATATTTACCTTTTGTCTTGTTAAGTGGGAGATTTTCTATATCGCTAGCCGATAATTTTGAAACTTCTGGCTGTGTACCTGACATATCTAAATCTGATTATAGTTATTAACGTTACAAGGCCGATATGTAGCAAATAACGGATGAGGTTGAATATTGTAATACGAGGCGCAGCCGAGGATTATAACAACCGAATCCGTTATTTGCGAATCGGCCGTGTGTCGTTCAAGACTTTTCGTAATCTCGCTGAAAGATTACTTTTGATTTCGAGGAAAGAACAAACCACGTACCTCGTAATTCTACATAAAAATCCCAACATCGTGTCAGCTTAATAATATCACAACAATATTATAAACTTCAGTTTTTTGTGTTCGCGAGTTCACTTTAACAACGACCATGGATGAAATTGAGGAAAAAAATCAAATTTCTTTAGTAATATTGGGAGAATCATGTGCAGAAGTGATTTCTTAACGGACGCAAGCTGTTAACATTAACTTTTCAATTGTCATCTGAATACCGATAAATCAAAATAACAGTATGGGATTACGAAGATTATTATACATTACTTTAACAAAACTAGATATAAGAATGTTACACACTAAATAACTCGGGAACCAATTAACAGTATACCCACTAACTAATACACTGACAAGTGAATTTATAAATTGTCGAATTTGACATAACAATTGAGTAACATAATTCCATCGAACTGTCGTTATTATTCAATTCTATATAGTAATACATGATGGCATTACCTGATTAAAAATCGTCTATTCATATATACATCCACTAAATGCAGCTATGATTGTTTTCCTATGTTTCGTAAGACCACAGAACCTTTTTTATTTAAATATTATTTTTATATAATTTAACATTTCAAGATGTTTTATGTCTGTTTTCACTAATTAACCGCGTTACTTGTCCGAACAGATGTTTTATCGATAATGCAATTCCAGATTTTTCGATAAAAACAACAGAATAAGTATACAGGCTGTTTTACGTCGAGCTTACACTATCTGTATATTGGAGACTACTCACACGACTCCTACAAAAATTGGCATAGATGGAGAACAAATTATGGCGAGTTTATGGAAATTTTTTTGACATACATGTCACTTCCGGTTATACCAAAAGTGAACGACAACTTTGTTATTTTAAATGTAACACCCTGTATATTATTAACTTTGCGGATTCTACATGAAATTTCAATGTCACTTTGGGTAGAATACCCTATATCTAAAATTTATACTTATCGACATATAAATTTTATTAATAAAAAATTGAAAGGTGCAGACCTTCATATTGAAAATTCTGTGTGAACATCCCCAATACCAAATAAAAAGCATTTTGTCGGGTACATTAGTAGGACGATCAAAGTAATTGGTTAAGAGTGGAAAACCTCTTTTATTTATTTTAGGTTGGACAAAAATAGAAATTCAGCTTATAAAAAAAGAATTAAGAAAAATTCATATCCATCTGTGAAAATAATGTATTTTACAAAAAATTGGACAACAATAGACAATAAAATAAAATACATGGAGATATACAGGGTGCGATGAAAAGATTGGTAATACATTATACCATTTAATCTGGCGTAAAAAATAGATTGATTGAACCTTACTTACCTATGTACAAAAGTTATAAGGTGTTGAAGTTATAAATTCAATAAATTTTTTTAATGTTCCTACTCTTAAAACCGCTGAAATTTTTTTATGAAATGGGATTATCGCGTGCTAGATTACAATAGGTGATAAAACCTGGGAGGAAGCAATAATTTTGTCTCGTTTTTTGTAGGTTTTTGACACCCAAACTGTTTTTGTAGCATAAAATGTGATAAAAAAAAGCAGAAGTAATGTCAAGAAAATGTATTTAAACTTTTAACTTCAAGAACTTATAACTTTTGTTGTTAGCACACCTGTACAAAGTAAGGTTCAATCGACCTATTTTTGACCCTAGATTAAGTGGTATGATTTATGTCCAATCATTTTATTACACCATGTATATTCCAAAAAAGAGCCTATTGACAAATGTTATTTAAATTTAAGTCCTCAAAAATTTTGATAACCACATGTAAAGTCACGGTCGTTACATTTAACATTTCTCTGGGGATCTGTTCTCGATACCATAGTAATAAAATTTGAATGGTTCTCATTGGTCCATCTTTTGCGTTTGAATGCTCGACGGTAGCACATGCAGAATTGTTTGTATTCGACCATATAACAACCACTTGGAATCACCCCGATTGATCCCACATTACAGTTTTGTGGCTTATAGGTGTTCAAATCATGGGAAACGCGCTTAATATCTTCACATCTACGGAAGTTGTCACAAATATATCTAACGATATATCTGTGGGATTTTTTGCCAGGGAATATAGCTGGATCAACGGATATCACATGGTATCTAGGTGGAGCATTCTGCTGAAATTCCTTTAAAAAATTAAAATCACTTGTATCTGCATAAGCAAACTGATCACTACAATTGTAAACCTCTTCCTGGTGGTGAAAGCAAATACATGTTTATAATGAAATCTGAAAAGAAAAAAAAATTACTAAATTTACTAAAAACAAATTGCAATATTTATATTTTGGGGTTTTAATTAGTCGAATTCTATTAAATAATAATGAAGTTCAAGCATACCTACATAATATTAACCCTGGCTTTCAATATCGATTTTCAAAATTATGACACAAAATAGCTACCCAATATCTCATATTCTCTAGAAAGGTGGAATTGAAACACGTCTAATTTCAATAGAACTATTTGTAATTACAAAATTCAAGCTTTTCCAGTTTGTTGCCTGAGAATATTACAAATACGATATTGTGTTGATAATTCTAATTACAGAATAATGATTTTATGAATTATTTATGGATGTTAACACAAATATTAAGGGTGAAAAAAAGATAGAATACATTAAAAAAATATATTAATTGAAGCTTACCTATAACTCTGCTTCTAAACGAAACTAATGGAATTGAGCACTAAGTTGTAGTTGCAGCTCATATACACCCGTACCTCGAATATTAAAGTATTAACACTGAAAAGTGACAACAATGCTGGAGGCAAGTTAAACGCACGGATGCCTTTATATATATGGCAACAAGGAGGCGGTTTTGTATTTTCAATATGCATAATATGTATCGTTATATATATACTTTTTTCTTTTTTAAATCATACCCCTCTTTTGAGAAACGATGTTTAAACTTCCCCCTAATTGTAAATATACCCTCATGATGAAATTTCAATTAAGGGGTAACATGGAGGTCAGGTCGCCTTATGTATGTATATATATATATATATATATATATATATATTGGTACACGATACCTTATTGCCTCCGGTACATGGAAAAGGCGAGCTGGCCTCCGGGTCTTCCCATTGGTCTACATCGAAGAAAAGGTTATATTTGGGATGCTAAGATGTTGACGAATCCAGATTCCTTGAGAGGGGAAATATACGAAACACATAAGTACTATGTCACCTCAAAAAACTATATATCTTGTTATCTTTGTCTCCTCCGACAGCGTTGCCACATTGTCGGAGGTGATAATAATAATAATAATAATGTTTATTTACGAAATATAAAATATAAAAGTACAGTACAGTGTATAGATAAAAAGATGTAAACAAACAAACAAAATCACTGAAGTTGTAAGGAGCTGGACGCTTCTTACAGCTTGTACGTGATGTGCACATAGTTCTCCAACCGTCGACGTTGTGGCGACACTATTCTATGTTACAATAATTTTTTTTTTATTATATTGCAATAAATTTATAAACTTGCGATTGTAATAGAAAACTTATTCTAGGTGACAAAAAAATAATAATAAGAAATATATAATTAATAAAATTCATGCTATAATGAAACAGAAATAGAAATTGATAGAAACATTATCAGTAATTATTTTCGATAAGGTTGTGAATAGCGAGTCTATTTGTTTTGGTAATATATTCATGCAGTTTTAAAGTTAGTATTTTTACAGAAGATTCACATTTAATTTCCTGGGGTATAGCATTATATAGCTTAGGTCCAAGAAACAAAAAGCTTCTTTGTCCAGCTGTTTTTTTCATTGCTGGATTCAGGTAAGTATGTTTGTTTCTTGTCGTATAATTGTGAGTTTGAATTTGCAGATTTGATTTAAGTTTATGTTGTTTTAATACTGCTTTTTTTAAATATAATTGTCTAACGTCTAATATTTTCGTTTCATTATATAGAAGTTCACTGCTGTATCTTCTAGTTTTTCCAAGAAGGATTTTGAGGAATCTTTTTTGCGAAACCTGGAGAATGTTACAGTAAGTCTTCGCCAGTCCACCCCAGCTGACCAGGCCGTAAATTAGGTGAGATTCAACTAAACTTCTATAAACCATTAGTTTTTGTTTATAGTGTAGGTGATATGAGATATGTTTGAATTTATACAATATACATCTCAATTTTTTAACTAAATAGTTAATATGATTATCCCACCTAAGATGTGGGTCTATCATAATTCCTAAATATTTTATTTGTTTTGCAGGTTTAATATTGGTATTTTTTTGGACATTAATGGTGTAGTTCGGAAGATCGGGTTCTAAGGATGCAAAAGGAAGGTAAACAGTTTTTTTATAATTGATTGAAAGAAGTCTATAATCAAACCACTGCTTTATACAATTTAAATCATTTTCAATTTTTATCTTTAGATCGTACCAATTCTGATCAGTGTATATGAGAACTGTATCGTCTGCAAAACTGATGATTTTACTGCTACTTTCAATCATAAATAAGTTATTTAAATAGATATTAAATAAAACAGGGCCTAGAACCGTACCTTGTGGTACACCACAGGTTATTGTCTCTTCTTTACTGCATTTATTACCCACCCTTACTTTTTGAGATCGGTTTGTTAGATAACTTTTGAAAAATGCATGTGCTGTACCTCTAACTCCAATGTCTTCTAGTGTTTCCAAAAGAAGGCAGTGGTCCACTGTGTCGAATGCCTTTGCTAAGTCTAGGAAGATCGCAATTGTAGGTAAACCCTCATCAATATTTTTATACAAAGTATTTATTACTTCCAGTAGAGCATCGTCAGTGGACTTGCGCTTTTGGAAACCTAATTGAGACCTTGACATTAGCTGGTATTTGTCTAGGAATGTGTTGAGCCGTGCATTAACCACTTTTTCTAGTATTTTGGATAAACAAGTTATTAATGATATTGGTCTGTAGTTTGTCATCTCATCTTTTTCTCCACTTTTATGAATAGGTTTTACAATCGACGTCTTGAAAGCTGAAGGAAATTGTCCTATTTCTAATGACTTATTTATTATAATCATTAGCGGATATGCAATAAAATCCGAAATATGTTTGAGCGTTTCAGCCTTTATTTCATCCCAACCCGGTGCTTTTTTATTTTTCAGTTCACTAATTATATTTTTTATTTCTGTAATACTGGTGGGTGCGAAAAAGATGGAATGACAATTCACAATTTTCTTTTCATTATAATTTATTGGTTTTTGTATGGTATTTGCTAGATTTCGTCCTGTATTTACAAAAAAAGTATTAAACATTTCAGAAATTTTCTCAGCTTTATTTATTGTTTTTCCATTGTTGTCCTTAATATTTGTAATTTCCGAGTTTCCTGATTTTTTAGATATTGAGTTTACCACATTCCATATTTTTTTTGACGAATTTTGCTCCTCTTCTATAAGTTTATTATAATAATTATTTTTAGCAGTGATGATTAATTTATTTAGTAGCTTTTTGTAATCGGTATATTCTTTTTTTAGCGTATTATTCAGAGGATTTATTTTTGATTTTTTATACATTTCATTTTTTTTGTTAACGGATTTTATGAGGGATGGTGTGATCCAATTTTTTCTTTTTCTTAAGTTATTCTTAATCTTTGTATAAGTTGTTGCCTGCCTAATATTATCTTGGATAGTACTAACCAATTTATCAGTTGCGAAGTCCCAATTTGAATTAAGAATAATATCATTCCAGTAAGTATGTTGAAATCTATGAATAAGTTTATTCTTATCTATCTGGGCAAAATATTTAGATTTAGAGTTTATAACATCATCTTTTTCAGAGAGAATTAGCTGTAGCATTACTGTATAATGATCAGTTACAGATGTGTTGATTGTTAGAGGAATTAAATTATCATAAAAATTATCACTCTTGGAATGTATAAAAATATGATCTATACATGTTTTTGAATTTTTTTGAACCCTTGTTGGAACATTAATGGCTGATTGATAACCACATTCGTTTAAGACGTCTAAGTAATTTCTCTTGTTATCATTTTCAGTTAATAGATCAATATTAATATCACCAACAAAAAGTTTAAAATCACAATTTTCAGTTTGTATATCTAAAACGTCATTTAACTCCTCAACAAACGAGTCGACTTTGTTTTCAGGAGCTGGTGATCTATAGAAACCATTTATAATAAACGTTTTATTTTCAAAATTGGCTTTTATTTTAATAAGTGAACTACCACTTAAATCAAATAAGCTATGCGACTGATACAGTTCAGATTTTATGTATACAACGACTCCATCACTCTGGTTGAATTCTCCGTAGTTATATAAAGTTCGGTAACCATCAATATTATACAGTGATAAGTCTGGAATAAAACGAATTTCTGTTAGGATAATACATTCAATTTTTGTTTCTAACTCTTCTATAAAGATTCGAAATTCATCAAAGTTACAAGCGATGCTGCGAATATTAGTGTGGATTATTTTAAAATTAATATTGTTGTCGTTTATTTTAAGGACCTTCTTGGTTTCCTCTGATGATTGTAAAGGGAATGTTTCTATCTTTTCTATTTCAAAATCACGTATATAATCATCCATTTAGGTATATAAGTATTTACAGTTCAATGTAATTGTTAAAATATGGATATAATTATAATATTTGAGGTGTTAGTGGTTTATTTAATACAATTTACTAAGACTATAAATTAAAACTAGAAATTCATTAAAAATCTGAAATTAATTTACCCAAGTAAATATTAAAAACGTTGACTTTAAAAAAATACTTCAACTAGATACCTAATAATAACGATAAAAATCAAAAACTTGATGATCAAATTGATTGTTCTTCAAAAACTAGTAGTTGATTTAAAATTGTTACTTTTAGATATTAGGAATTAGTACGTGTGGTTAGCTTATAGAATTTAATTAAATTCAGTTATAAATGTATTGAATGTATGTGAAAAATTTTTTTATGCACTATTTAGTCTTGCTGATTGTCTTTGAGCGAGTTTTGGCTCTGTCGGTGTTTTCTTGTTTGCTGGTGATTGTTCTTCTTTCTCCTCGTTATCTGGTGTTTTTCTTTTTTGTACCTTTGAAAGAATTTCTGTTTTGCCTTCTTCTCGGACTTTTGGAAAACTGTTGTTTGATGATGCTGCACCCATACAATTCTTCTCTTTAGTAGAGTTTGTTTCTAAGTCCTTATAAGAGAATGCTTCTCCTTCAACAAACAAAGTGTTTTTGTATATATGAGCTTTTTTATTTTGGTTTTTAGCTTGTTTTAAGTGTTGTACTAATAATTTGTTCTCTTTTCTTTCTTCCTGGGATAAGTCTTCCGCAATTATAATACCTGATCCTTTCAGTTTTTTGCTGTTTTTCAAAATTTCTTTTTTGGTCAATGCTGTCAGAAGTTTCACAACTATTGGTTTATTCGACTGTGATTTTCCAATTGTATAAATATCGTTTATTTCAGTGTTTTTGAGGTTCAATTGAAGTTTCGAATTCAACAAATTTATTGTAAAGTTTAATAGTTCGCCTGCCTGGTAATTGCTATTAAAAACAATAATGTTATTTGAACAAATTTTCTTTTCCAGATATCTGATTTTGTTCTTCAGATCTTTTACTTCCTCTTCTACTTTAGTAGTTCTAATTTGTTCAGAGGTTATTAGTTTATTTATATTTTGAATTTCTCCATTTAACTTGCTTGTTATTATTTCAGTTTGTTTTTTATTCTGCCGTTCAATTATACTAGTTAACTGTTGAATGGCTTCTTCTGATAAACACATTATGAATGGAAATTTTGATCATCACCCGGACTAAAATGGTTTTTTTTCATTCACTTTGTTTCGTTTTGTTTAGAGTTGTCTTTTCAAGAATTATGTAGTTTTTATATAGAAATTTAGTAACTTACTGC
The DNA here is from genome assembly GCA_947563755.1 of Lochmaea crataegi. Lineage (NCBI taxonomy): Eukaryota > Metazoa > Arthropoda > Insecta > Coleoptera > Chrysomelidae > Lochmaea > Lochmaea crataegi. The sequence continues at coordinate 28,098,952 of OX387430.1, forward strand.
CTTATTAATACACTGTCCAATTCAAAATTTTTCGGTCACTTTATACCACTTTTTCAATAACTTTTATATAGATCGTTTTAAAAACGTGCTTTCTTGTTGACGAACGAGAACGAGCCATAATAAAGCCAAAGTGCTTTCAAATACTGAATGTTAAAAGGTAAAAATTTTTCCAAAGATGTTATGGGTTTCTTTCAATACTGCAGCGCCGTGAGAAATTCATGTTACCGCGTACTCCGAACGAACTAATTAAAGACACCTCTTTATAGCAATGACCGATATTCAATATAAATATTCATGTGTATTGTATGCGGTCATTTGGTTCTATATTTTTAAAAAAAGGTTGGAAGGTTTTTCCTCTTCGGCAACAAATATAGTATGTAAATTTTTAATTTAAACATAAAATCACTTAAACAGTTTATTATTTTTATGGATACAAGTGTGTAAAATAATCCACTTATATTAATATACCAGTTATGTTTAGAAAATATAATAAAAACTTGTACCTACTCCGAAAAAAATAATATCGAAAATTGAAACGGTATTAACATATAAAATATTTATTTTAGTACTTAAGTGTGTAAAGTAGCCTCTTCGACGAATGAGAATATTGTCATGTGACAATCACATGAGTCAAAAAAGTCATTTACACACGAATTGCATACAATATTTTTTCTACTGCCGTACTTATTGTTCTCATTTAAGTATACAAACAATAATAACAAACTTTTCATTTAGTTAAATTAAATTCGGTTTTATAATATAGGTACTAAATCAACCTCAGAAATTAAACTGTGACATATACTTTTGTTATGCATCCTGCATCTAAAGCCATCTCATTTGCCAGTATATAAAGTATCCTATGTGATAATTCAGCTTACAAAATATTTTTGTGTCTATTCTGAAGTCAAAAATCTATCATATTTCTTTGTACAAAATTTCTTTGTAACTTGGACAAATCCATTTACACCCCAAAAACATGTTCATGTATACAAGTCTCAAAGCATTATTGTAGAGAGTAAATTTCAAAATTACAGCCTAGATCCCATATATCTCTCTTTTATTATAGCGACATTGAATTAAAACTTCACAAATTTAATAATCCGTACTCCACGGAAGCTCTCAGAAGGAACGATTTTTTCCCGTTTTCGTAACATTTTTCAACAAAAAGAAAATGTTTTCCTAAAAAGTTATGCGCACATTAACGCCACTGGTGTTGAATATATGGTGCCCTTTGAATGATATCTGATACCCAATAACCTCTAATTGAAACATCTTTATGTATACATGTCTAAAAGAATTACTCCAAGTGAACTTTAGAATTTCAGCTTTGATATCTTGTATCTCTGCGAGAAGTACAGGAGAGTGCAAAGAAAATTACTCTACTCTGACTGCATATAATAAACAAATCAGGAAGGCAAAGAGGGATTCCCGGAGGAACTTCTGTGGAGAGGTAGAAACAATCTCAAAAACGACTCGACTCTAGAAAATCCATGCCAAAGATCCTGTTAATCCCATATGCAATATTTGAAAACCTAATGGGTCATACACGGACACTGGATTCCGTGGAAACAGGAACGATGCTATCAGTTAGACCTCCAACTCCCCTAGCTCGTGCGAGGAAAGATGATTGGAGTGCAGCTAATGCAGTAATAACTCAGAGCAAATTGGACTGGACTATTGATTCGGTTGAGACATACAAAGCTGCTGGACCAGATGGTATAATCTCAGCGCATCTGCATCAGGAGAATTCCCAAACCAGGAAAGAATTATTTCTAGGCCAAGTCATTCAGGCCAATAACTCTGTTCTTTCCATGTTGAAGATGATTGGGAAACTTATTGATAGGCATGTTTTGGAAAACTTGCTCATAAAAAATTGAGGCTATTCTAGGAAATCAAGATATAGCTCTCGGAGCATTTCTCGACATAGAAGCTGCTGTTGCAAGGCATGGATTAGACGACACCACATGTCGGTGGATAGAAAATAGGCTTTATAACAGGACAGCAATGACAACCTTATTTGGAGATTCTAAGGTTTCGATAATGAAGGGATGCCCACAGGGAGGAGTCATATTACCTTTGCTGTGGGACCTCGTCATAGCTGGAGAAATTGAACAGAAAGGGGCTATACCCCAAGGGGTACGCAGATGATCGGACAATACTTGTAATAGGGAAACACCCTACCGTTATATCGTAGCTGATGCAACAAGCTCTGGATACGGTGGAGAAATGGTGTCGGATGGAATACCCAAGGGTGAATCCTGCAAAAACTGCGCACATTCCCTTCACAAGAAAAAGAAAGCTTGAGAGACTAAAACTGCCAAGCCTTTTCAACGTTTCGTTTTGTCTAAGCCAGGAGGTTCTGGATGCAAAGATAACCTGGAATTCTCACCTTCTTGACAAAACCAAAAAGTCATTAGGGCGGCTGTAAAAAACAGGAGATAGGAGACACATGCGGACTAAATCCACGGATCGTACACTGGCTGTACACAACTGTGGTGAGACCTTTGGTCACCTATGGAGCCTTAGCTATCAAAACTTCACAGGCTTGTCTGTGCATAACAGGTGCGAAAAGAAGCCCAGCTGCGTTAATGGAAGCCATTCTCAATCTTCCCAGCAATGTTAAGGTGGAAGCGAGAATGGCTGCATACAGACTGGAATGCAATGGGAATTGACACGAAGGAAGTAACGCCCACAGTCATTCCAGAATCACAGATATTATCACAAATTCGCTTCCCGAAATGAGAAGTGATAACATGTTGGCCACAATTAACGTCAACCAACCATACCATATCAAGCTAATCTGGGATGGGTTGGAGCATGCAGTCAAGAAGGAACGTTGGCGAGGTACACAGACGGATCTAAAACTGACAAAGAAGCAGGAACTGGAGTCCACGGCGCTAGAGCCAGGTGCAATGACCATGCATCGTTAGGGAAGTTTGCAGCTATATTCCAGGCGGAAATCTACGCTATCGACACGTGTTTTCAGATTAACATCGAAAGGGGATATAGAGGCCTTATACTCTTAGTCAGGCAGTTTTTGGAATATCAAAAACTGCAACTCGGTGGATTCAAACATCAGACGTACGGGAGCAACGAGCCAAAGCAGGAACAAAGCAAACCCTTTATTAAAAAAAACCTGGGAGCCGCTGACTAACGAAATATTAAACCTCAGCAGGGGCCAGATAAGGAGAGTGACGGAGTTACTCACCGGTCACTGTACCCTAAGGAAGCACATGCATACAATTGGCATATATACGGATATACCTATCTGTCGGTTGTTCATGGAAAAGAAGGAAACAGCCTCACATATCTTCGGGTGTGAAGCAATGTCTCATTGGAGAAATATACTCCTAGGACTAGAGCACCAAAAGGAGGATTTCTTGAAGATGGACATAGTGAATAGAATGTTTCCTGATAAGGGCTACTGGTCTCATATAAACGGTACAACCAAGAGCACAAAAAGGCTGAGACTCCGAGGTCTCTCAGCCCCTGACTGGTGATGCCGAACTAATCAATCCCGTATGTCTCTTAATTTCACAAAAGTGAATAATAATTACCCGTTTTTGTGACCTTTTTCAATACTGTTATCACTCCAGGATAATATTCTATCTGATAAAAGAAGAATTTCCAAAATCGGAGTGGTAGTGGCTAGTAGTGGTAGTACCTATTACAAACTAACAAAAAAGTTTTCGCCTTTAACATTATCTCAGTTCTTGTTAAAATCATTATTGCACAAAATATTAAACTTATACACTGCCACTACCACGTCTTTCCGTCTCAAGCCGCAGATATGGTTTTAAATGCTAGAAAACATCCTTGTCACCTCTTCTCCAATGTTGCCATTCAGAGGAGGCGAGAAAGTAACCTATGTTATGCAAACATGGGAGTTTATATGATGGAGGGCGACAACGTACTTCGCCTAAACGTTAAGTGCTGCACTAGCGCCAGTGATATACACCGGAACTAAAAACTTTTTGTGGAGGTATTGAGGGCACTTTATGACCTCCGACAAAATTTTCGTTTTTGAGACCCTAGATAGCATCTGAGTACAAAACAAATGAAAACTTTGAAAAACGTTGTCGCCTCCAAAATCGGAGGCGACAACGTTATATATGAGGTCACAACGTTTTCTCAGTATCTACTTTGGGGGCGACAACGTACCCTTTATCAATATATATATATATATATATATATAAAACCAGAAATATTGGGGAAACAGCAAGTTTATAAAAGTGAACTCTTCTTACTAATTAAACAAGCTTTCGGAAACTTTTATTTCCATTATCAAGTTACAGTAAATTGAGGATTGATATAAAATGGTAAATATATATTAAATGCTAAAATTGGTATTTGAATTTTTTAAAAAATATTGAAATATTGTCATTATGACAGATAAACAATTTCATTTTTTTCTTCTAATAAGTTATAAAAATTATGTCAAAAAATGGAGAGTGTAGGTTATGATAATGTCAAATTATTATAAAAGTTTTTTAAAAAATTAATATTTGATTAAGAATTGAAATTTGAAATGTTATTATTGTGATCCATTGATAGTAAGTAGTGATAAATATCACTGAGATTCTTATGGTCACTCTTCTTGTTAATAGTACAAGGTTCTTGTGATATGTGAGCCATTTCTAAGAAAAGTCTTTTTTTAGTATTTGTTTGTATGTCTAAAATATTAACAGATTCAAAATCCATAACGTGGTCTTTATCAATTACATGTTCTGCTAATGCACATCTGTCAGGATGTAATCTACAATCACTTTTATGTAAACTTAAACGACTTTTTAATTTTTGACTAGTGTGGCCAATGTATTTATTATTACAGTTTTTACATGGTATACAATATATTACATTTGATAGATTGAGAATCGGAGTTTTGTCTTTCAATTTTGTAAAAATAGATTTTATCGTGACATGTTTTATTGGCAATTTTAATGTTATTTATTGGTTTGAAAATCCTACTCAACTTTGGTGTTATTTCTTTAATATATGGAAAAGATATATATTTATTTATATGTACTGTATTATGGGATGTATTATTATTGTCTGCAATGTCTACAGTTGGAAAATAATTATACAATATGTTTTTGATTAAATTATTAGGGTATCCATTTTCTAAAAATAATTTATGAAGAATTTTTAGGTTCTTTTCATGGAAATTGGGATCTGAAATTTTGGTTATTCTGTTCTTCATTTGTCTAATCAAGTTAATTTTTATTGAATATTTATGATAAGACCAATAGTTCATTAATCTTCCAGAGCTTATTGGTTTAATGTACCAATCAATAGATAATGTATTATCAGTATTTCTTATAAATTTCGTGTCTAAAAATGGCACACTTTGTTCAATGTCTTCTTTTTCCATAGTGTATTGAATATATGGATTATAGCTATTGAAAATGAGAAGAACCTCATCTAAGTTAGTTTTTGGTATTGACATAATAATGTCATCAACATATTTTTTTATAAAAATTATTTCAAATGGTAATAATGGTATAATAGAATCCAACATATTATCCATTACATAACAAGCTATAATTGGAGAAATTGCAGCTCCCATTGGAGTACCAAAGGTTTGTTTGTATATTTGGGAATTAAAAGTAAAATAGGTATTTTCAAAGAGTAATGTAACAATTTCTAGAAAATATTTTTTTGATATTTTACAATGTTGACTGATTTCATTCCATTTTTTATCAATTGCTACTAGAGCAATTTCTAAATAGACATTACTAAATAAAGATATAACATCTAAACTGCAAATTACATGATTATCAGGTAGTTGAAATTTGTTAAATTGATTAAAAACATCGAATGAATCTTTGATGTAATATTTTGTATTAAAGTCGTAAGCTTTTGTTAAAATTTCAGTGATATATGAACTTAATAAATTAGTTGGGGTACCTATACAAGCAGCTATAGGTCTAATTGATAATATTGGTTTATGAATTTTTGGAAGACCATAAAATTTAGCAGGTATGCCATTATAACAAGTAAGTTTGTCTTTCGTAATTTTATCTATTTGTTTGGTATTAAAAAGTTTTTTAATTATATTATTGCATTTATTTTGAATTGTTGTTGTAGGATCTTTGTTTAATCTGATGTAAGAAGAATTATTCAGAATTTCTGAAGATAGTTCAACATAGTTTTCTTTCAACATTATAACAGTGGAGTTACCTTTATCACTATTAGTAACAACTATATTAGAATGTGTTTTTAGAAATTTCTTTGTTTTATAGTATAAATTACGAAAGAATGAAATATTTAATTTATGGTTTATTTGATTAGTTATGATATTAGTTGATTTTGCTTAAGTTGTCATCTGATGTTTGTGATGTAATATATTCAACATCTGCTAGTAAATGTTTTATTTGAATATCTTTTCCTAGAACTGGCTCTATACTAAATTTAGGTCCCAAGGATAAAAAACATAAAATGTCATGTGGAATTTCGATGTTGGTGAGATTTTTTATCCATTTAGGGTTTGTATTTAATTTCATTTCAAATTCTTGTTCTTTAAGTCTATTTAATTTATTGATGTTATTATTTTTTATAGAATAAAAAATCTTATTGTAGGTTTTTGTTTGACGAAATGCAAAATTATTAAAAATATATTCTGATGTTAAATGTATTATTTCCATTTTTAAAAAATTCAAATTATGTTCAAGGTTTACAATTGTTTTTTGATTATTAGATATTTCAATATTAATGATTTTACTTCCTAACCTTAATATGAAATTGGTATTCTTCTTGATGTAGACATTTTGACGATATAAAAGGTCTATCAATGGAACAGTAGAATCAGTAATATGTTTCGGTGTGATTCCTTCTCGTCTACATCTTAGTAAAAAACATCTTCTATTGTATTCCTTCGCTAATTTCATCTTAGTTTTTGACCAATCTTTTAATGATTTAACAGCACATTTACCATCATTGTTTTCGATGTTCTTGTAAAACCCCATTATCTATAATTATATATAGGATAGTCTTTGCCGACTAATTAGGTATAAAACCAGAAATATTGGGGAAACGGCAAGTTTATAAAAGTGAACTCTTCTTACTAATTAAACAAGCTTTCGGAAACTTTTATTTCCATTATCAAGTTACAGTAAATTGAGGATTGATATAAAATGGTAAATATATATTAAATGCTAAAATTGGTATTTGAATTTTTTAAAAAATATTGAAATATTGTCATTATGACAGATAAACAATTTCATTTTTTTCTTCTAATAAGTTATAAAAATTATGTCAAAAAATGGAGAGTGTAGGTTATGATAATGTCAAATTATTATAAAAGTTTTTTAAAAAATTAATATTTGATTAAGAATTGAAATTTGAAATGTTATTATTGTGATCCATTGATAGTAAGTAGTGATAAATATCACTGAGATTCTTATGGTCACTCTTCTTGTTAATAGTACAAGGTTCTTGTGATATGTGAGCCATTTCTAAGAAAAGTCTTTTTTTAGTATTTGTTTGTATGTCTAAAATATTAACAGATTCAAAATCCATAACGTGGTCTTTATCAATTACATGTTCTGCTAATGCACATCTGTCAGGATGTAATCTACAATCACTTTTATGTAAACTTAAACGACTTTTTAATTTTTGACTAGTGTGGCCAATGTATTTATTATTACAGTTTTTACATGGTATACAATATATTACATTTGATAGATTGAGAATCGGAGTTTTGTCTTTCAATTTTGTAAAAATAGATTTTATCGTGAAACATGTTTTATTGGCAATTTTAATGTTATTTATTGGTTTGAAAATCCTACTCAACTTTGGTGTTATTTCTTTAATATATGGAAAAGATATATATTTATTTATATGTACTGTATTATGGGATGTATTATTATTGTCTGCAATGTCTACAGTTGGAAAATAATTATACAATATGTTTTTGATTAAATTATTAGGGTATCCATTTTCTAAAAATAATTTATGAAGAATTTTTAGGTTCTTTTCATGGAAATTGGGATCTGAAATTTTGGTTATTCTGTTCTTCATTTGTCTAATCAAGTTAATTTTTATTGAATATTTATGATAAGACCAATAGTTCATTAATCTTCCAGAGCTTATTGGTAAATGTGCTGTTAAATCATTAAAAGATTGGTCAAAAACTAAGATGAAATTAGCGAAGGAATACAATAGAAGATGTTTTTTACTAAGATGTAGACGAGAAGGAATCACACCGAAACATATTACTGATTCTACTGTTCCATTGATAGACCTTTTATATCGTCAAAATGTCTACATCAAGAAGAATACCAATTTCATATTAAGGTTAGGAAGTAAAATCATTAATATTGAAATATCTAATAATCAAAAAACAATTGTAAACCTTGAACATAATTTGAATTTTTTAAAAATGGAAATAATACATTTAACATCAGAATATATTTTTAATAATTTTGCATTTCGTCAAACAAAAACCTACAATAAGATTTTTTATTCTATAAAAAATAATAACATCAATAAATTAAATAGACTTAAAGAACAAGAATTTGAAATGAAATTAAATACAAACCCTAAATGGATAAAAAATCTCACCAACATCGAAATTCCACATGACATTTTATGTTTTTTATCCTTGGGACCTAAATTTAGTATAGAGCCAGTTCTAGGAAAAGATATTCAAATAAAACATTTACTAGCAGATGTTGAATATATTACATCACAAACATCAGATGACAACTTAAGCAAAATCAACTAATATCATAACTAATCAAATAAACCATAAATTAAATATTTCATTCTTTCGTAATTTATACTATAAAACAAAGAAATTTCTAAAAACACATTCTAATATAGTTGTTACTAATAGTGATAAAGGTAACTCCACTGTTATAATGTTGAAAGAAAACTATGTTGAACTATCTTCAGAAATTCTGAATAATTCTTCTTACATCAGATTAAACAAAGATCCTACAACAACAATTCAAAATAAATGCAATAATATAATTAAAAAACTTTTTAATACCAAACAAATAGATAAAATTACGAAAGACAAACTTACTTGTTATAATGGCATACCTGCTAAATTTTATGGTCTTCCAAAAATTCATAAACCAATATTATCAATTAGACCTATAGTTGCTTGTATAGGTACCCCAACTAATTTATTAAGTTCATATATCACTGAAATTTTAACAAAAGCTTACGACTTTAATACAAAATATTACATCAAAGATTCATTCGATGTTTTTAATCAATTTAACAAATTTCAACTACCTGATAATCATGTAATTTGCAGTTTAGATGTTATATCTTTATTTAGTAATGTCTATTTAGAAATTGCTCTAGTAGCAATTGATAAAAAATGGAATGAAATCAGTCAACATTGTAAAATATCAAAAAAATATTTTCTAGAAATTGTTACATTACTCTTTGAAAATACCTATTTTACTTTTAATTCCCAAATATACAAACAAACCTTTGGTACTCCAATGGGAGCTGCAATTTCTCCAATTATAGCTTGTTATGTAATGGATAATATGTTGGATTCTATTATACCATTATTACCATTTGAAATAATTTTTATAAAAAAATATGTTGATGACATTATTATGTCAATACCAAAAACTAACTTAGATGAGGTTCTTCTCATTTTCAATAGCTATAATCCATATATTCAATACACTATGGAAAAAGAAGACATTGAACAAAGTGTGCCATTTTTAGACACGAAATTTATAAGAAATACTGATAATACATTATCTATTGATTGGTACATTAAACCAATAAGCTCTGGAAGATTAATGAACTATTGGTCTTATCATAAATATTCAATAAAAATTAACTTGATTAGACAAATGAAGAACAGAATAACCAAAATTTCAGATCCCAATTTCCATGAAAAGAACCTAAAAATTCTTCATAAATTATTTTTAGAAAATGGATACCCTAATAATTTAATCAAAAACATATTGTATAATTATTTTCCAACTGTAGACATTGCAGACAATAATAATACATCCCATAATACAGTACATATAAATAAATATATATCTTTTCCATATATTAAAGAAATAACACCAAAGTTGAGTAGGATTTTCAAACCAATAAATAACATTAAAATTGCCAATAAAACATGTTTCACGATAAAATCTATTTTTACAAAATTGAAAGACAAAACTCCGATTCTCAATCTATCAAATGTAATATATTGTATACCATGTAAAAACTGTAATAATAAATACATTGGCCACACTAGTCAAAAATTAAAAAGTCGTTTAAGTTTACATAAAAGTGATTGTAGATTACATCCTGACAGATGTGCATTAGCAGAACATGTAATTGATAAAGACCACGTTATGGATTTTGAATCTGTTAATATTTTAGACATACAAACAAATACTAAAAAAAGACTTTTCTTAGAAATGGCTCACATATCACAAGAACCTTGTACTATTAACAAGAAGAGTGACCATAAGAATCTCAGTGATATTTATCACTACTTACTATCAATGGATCACAATAATAACATTTCAAATTTCAATTCTTAATCAAATATTAATTTTTTAAGAAACTTTTATAATAATTTGACATTATCATAACCTACACTCTCCATTTTTTGACATAATTTTTATAACTTATTAGAAGAAAAAAATGAAATTGTTTATCTGTCATAATGACAATATTTCAATATTTTTTAAAAAATTCAAATACCAATTTTAGCATTTAATATATATTTACCATTTTATATCAATCCTCAATTTACTGTAACTTGATAATGGAAATAAAAGTTTCCGAAAGCTTGTTTAATTAGTAAGAAGAGTTCACTTTTATAAACTTGCCGTTTCCCCAATATTTCTGGTTTTATACCTAATTAGTCGGCAAAGACTATCCTATATATATATATATATATATATATATATATATATATATATATATATATAATATAACCTAACCTTAAAAATGCGAAATCTGTTAGTCACAATGAAGGAACGATTAGGGAAACAGCTGATAAAATCACGTCAAGATATTAAAAAGGAATAACTTCTCAAACAGCAGAGGCATGAGTCTCAAAGTAAATTGGAAAAATTATACCAACCCCTTAAAGAATTTGTTTCAACTTTGGGAAAACCTATTAAACAAGAAATATCACCGACAAAAAGTAACATTACCATTAAAGGATCACCCACAAATTATTACGATCAACTAGCATTTTTAGAGTCATATAATGAGCCTAAATTCCATAGCACTTTCCTAGAGCCGCGCAAATTTTTAACAAATGAAACAACTTATGAATCTCGAAATGATACAGGGGAGATTTTAGATAGAACCAGACAAGATCAATTTATCGATGACAGCATACGTGATTTTTATCGTACAATCACCGACCCCAACGTTTTGAGAGAGAATTTTGAACAGTTTGACACACCGCTTCCCAGAGAGTTTATTGAGGGTATGATACGAGACACGGAAGGGGTATGTGATCATATTTTGGGTATTGATGACACTGAACTAGACTTTAAAGGCAACGATATTGTTGTAAAGCATATAACATATTTTGGTACACCGGGGTTGTACGAACTGCTTTTTAAAAAAAAACCCTATTGTTTATACTGAACAAATGCTATTCGTCGTGAACATAATCCTGATTTACCCATCAGAACATTTCCTAACGATATTAAAGATAAATATAAATTTATCATTAAACCTGAACTAAAACCAAATTCTGGTAGACCGAGGGCTGGTACAGCCCTACGATCTCTATTAACTAGTGTACTGACACGTAAAATGTCAAAACGGGGAGGGAAGTTGACTGGTGGATTACAATAACAAACCCATTGATTATAAATATTTTGATGATTTTAATGAAATAGTTGATAGGTTACGATTACTTGTAGATTCTCAAGCTGTAGGGAATACAGGTCATCATAATGAAATTATATCCAACATTGAAGAATTACGAGAGGTTGGTATAATTGCATAAATACTTTGATTACTTCATGAATTGTTTAGTCGTTAACATGCCGTTAGATCATTTCAACCAACATTACCTTTCCACCTCAGAATGTGTAGACATTTTTTCTACTGCTGAACCGATACTTAAAACACCCTTTTACATTTGCACGCCAAAAGAATATTTAAGTACATGCTTCATTCGATTAATAGGGGTAAAAAAGCCAAAAAAATCCCTAGTATGATTTAGAGAATGGAGGGACTGATTTCGTTTTTCCTCTTGAAGGTTATATCGAAAGCTGTAAGCACTACTCGGGTAACAGTGATATTTTGATAAACTGCAAGGTTTACAAATATAGTGAGTTATCTAACATCAAAATAAAAAAGGATGATAAAATTGAATTTAAGGTAGATTCAGTAAATAACATGTGTGCTGATTTTACCCTGCTGTGTCCGCTGCAATTATTATAATAAATAGTAACCTATTGATAAAAATGAGTCATTATAGATTAGTATGCCAATCAATAACTTCAACCATCACTTTATTCGCTCTCAAGTGTTAAAACCCTCAGACGAAATTGTATCAGCACCACTCCTCAGTGATAATTTTTATATTGGGATCCCTATAAATTCCATACCAAATTGTTTATCAAAATAAATGGTAGTCAAGGAAAAGACAAGTTTTACTACGTCTTAGACTGTGATACAAACACTTTTACGATAATTGAATAGATGAGGCTTTTACTTGATGAAGATCCATACTACTGATGAAATAAAACAAATTAATTTGTTTAAATCTTCATTATTTATTTTGAACTGACGTTCAAATTAAAATTAGTGACGCGTTTCGCTACACAGTAGCTTTTTCAAACTAGTGAAGCTACAATGAAAAACTTTTAATTTATATAGTGCCTTAATACGGAATTCTAAGATATTGACAAAAGTATTAAAAATGGGGATAAGTACAAAAAGTGCCTAAATACGGAATTCTAAGATATTGACAAAAGTATTATAATATATTTAAATAGGTATAAGTACAAAAAGTGTCTAAATACGGGATTCTAAGAAAGTTACAAAGGTATTGAAAAAAGGTACCTGGGAAATTGATCAACAACTATCACATTTTCTAGGTAAAAAGGTTTAATAAGGGAGAATGATTGATATCTATTTGGTCGTTAAGCAGATTACCGGAATATTTGTTTTTGTTAATCTCGAGGGCTTCTAAAAGATTTAATTTAAAGGATTTGGGTTCTACATGCAAAATTTCAAAATTTGAGTCGAAAGTGTGTTGGTTTGTTAATAGATGATTTGAATAGTTGGAATCTAATTTGTTATTGTCATAGCTGCGTTTGTGTTCTGAAATTCTAGTTTTAAAGTTCCTAAAAGTTCTACCGATATACATTTTGTCACAGTTGTCGTTACCACATTTTAATTTATAAACACCTGACTTGTTTAATTTTGAGGATTTAGATTTGTTATTTTTAATGAATTTAGATAAATTGTAGTCAGTTTTAAAGCAAATATTCATATTTAAAGATTCTAAAAATGATTTGATTTTTAAGGATGGTGTTCCAAAGTATGTTAAGCTTTTAAATTGATTATTTTTATTTTTATCTGAAGGATATACTTGTTCTAAAGTGCGTTTCTTTATCTTTTTATTTATGATATTGTCAATTAAGTTTGGATCGTAATTATTATTAACTGCTATTTGTTTAATGATATTTAGTTCTTTGTTGAAATTATTATTGTTTAATGGGACTGTTAAAAGTCTGTGAATCATACTATTGAAAGCTGCTAATTTATGACTAAATGGGTGGACAGAACTATTATGAATTGTAATGTCTGTATGTGATGGTTTGCGAAATATAGAAAAATCATGTTTATTGTTTATATTTGAAATTGTAAGGTCTAAAAAGTTTATAGACTTATTTTCTTCATGTTCTACGGTAAATTTTATATTGCTATGAATTGAGTTAATATAAGTAATGAAGCTATCTAGTTGTCTAGTAGTGCCAGTGAAGCTCGCTAAAATGTCATCTACATAACGGTGCCAGTATATAAATTTTTTACTAAGGGGGTGTTTATGAATTATTTTTTCTATATTATCCATGAAACTCCTCCTCACAATCCTCACTAATTTTAATTTGAACGTCAGTTCAAAATAAATAATGAAGATTTAAACAAATTAATTTGTTTTATTTCATCACTTTTACGATACCAGTATCAGGAAAAGTTGAACATTTCAAATGCACTTCTGATGGAGTATATATTCGCTATAAAGAGCAATTATATAACCAATCCAGTATGATAAGTAAAGTTGTTGAAAAAGGCGATTTTTTTCAATTTGTTTTAAACCCTCGTTATAAACAATTTTACAGTGAACTTTTAACTCAGTGTGCTCTAAAAAAATATGAGTAATATGAAGCGAGATGTAGTTAATAAATTGCATAGTCCAGCTCCTAAAAATTACAAGAGATGGCATGTGATTGTCAAAGGTTTGCATGATCTTCTTCAGGCTGACTTGGCGATTATGAATAATTATAAAAGCGTTAACAAAGGTTTTGGGTATATACTTGTTATTATCAATGTTTTTAGTAAATTCGTCTGGGCTGAACCTGTGCAGCGAAAAAATGCTAAGGACATTACAGATGCTATGCAAAAAGTACCTACTCTCCCAAATGAGCCCAACTAAAAGTTTACAGACTGATATGGGTAAAGAATTTTATAACAAAGAGTTCCAACAGCTGATGCAACAGTATGGAATAAATCATTATAGCACATTTTCAAACCTTAAAGCTAGCATCGTATAAAGAGTAATTCGAACACTCAAGACTTTGTTGTGGAAAGAATTTAGTGTGCAAGGGTCATGTAAATGGTTGGAGTTGCTACCAAAAATTGTTAAAAAATACAATAATACCAGACATTCAACAACGGGTGCCATTCCCAGTAAGGTTAACGAGAAAAATGCCAAATATATTATTGCTTGCAACCACATGAAAACAGTCGACCCCCACAAAGCTAGATATAAAAAAGGCGATTTTGTACGCATAAGTGAATATCGTGAATAATTTTCCAAAGGCTATACACCCAACTGATCAACTGAAATTTTCAAAATCTATAAAGTCAAACTGACCAATTCCACCACATATATTTTACAACATGAGAGTAATCAACCTATTCAATGAGCTTTTAAACTTTTAAAAGTGAAACACCCAGACGTTTATCTCGTTGAAAAAGTATTGAAAAAAAAGGAAATAAGGTTTTGGTGAAATGGCTGGGATTAGATCACTCCCACAACTCTTGGATTAATAAAAATAATGTATTGTAAACTAATTTTTTAAATAAAACATAATAATCACTGTATATCTTTTATTATAAACTTTACATCTATGTATTACATCTAAAATAGGATTGATAAATTTGGCGGCTTGTTGAATTCGTTGCTTAAAGAGTAACTGATCGAGATATCTAGCTTGCCAATCATTTTTCTTGTTGCATGATATGCATATCGCCAGGCATATAAAACATGTATTTTGTTAAAGTTTTCATTAAAGCTGACTTTTTTCATCTTGCAACAATTCGAGTTATTTATAAATTACTTCAAGACCTAGGTTGTATGTAATTGGGTTAATGTTTTTGATTGGCTGTAGAACTTCTAGTGCTGTTTTCGGAGCATCTTGTGATTTAGTAAAAGCCAGTTGTAAAATTTTCATAGTTCCTAAAAACTGCAGCTTTTTTGATGTTTCAAAGGTGTTCTTTATTAGTGGTAATATCTTCCACAGCTCGGATATACTTGCATATCCCAAACAAATACTAGCGTGTCCAGTTAAAATTTTTAGCACTTTATTCTGCTCAAACTTTTGAAATTGAAGCCAAAAGTAGCCCGCATCTATGGGGTCTAGGGTTTCCGATGCAGTGAAAAAATTGTCAATCAAATCCTTGAAACACAATAATTCCTCCCATTCCTTATCGTGAAAAACTATATAATTATTCCTGTTCCCTAAAATGATTACACAAGGAATGCACTCTGCTGATAAACACACTGTAACAAACTTTGATTTTGACTGATTCAAGTAAAACCGATATTCCCCCAAAAACACCTCATTGGGAACAGTATTTGGACACATTTTCCCACAACTAATAAGACAAAACTATACTCGTTATGGAAAAAAGGAAGGATTGTTTTTCATTCTCCCCCCTCTCGAGGGGGTTCAAGGGATGGGACTGGAGGGAACGGTGGTAGGTGCCTGAGAGGTGTGTACTGACCCAGCATTCGCCTATTGCTACGAGAAAACCTCTGAAAAAACTCATAGCAGGTCAGGCGGACCTGGGATTTGAACCCCGGTCCTTCCGAATGCAAGCCGAGAGCGTAACCACTCGACCACTTGCTCGGTACTCGGTATGGTATCTTCATGACTTTTTATAAATATGTGAAAGTTGTGGGGGGAGGGGATGCTAGTATTGGAAGGAATATCTATAAATAGTTATAGCAAAATTAATTTGACTCATATCATCAATATGTGTTCAGAAGATTTGTCTGATTTATTATCATTGTATGACTACCGCATGCAATCATTTAAAAATTGGACTGGTATAGTTTCTCCTATAGATTTAGCGCTAGCAGGGGTTTTTATGTTGATAATAGTGATATAACTCGTTGTTTTAATTGCCATGAAGTGATTCATGAATGGGAAATCAACGACTCCGTTAATGAAGAACATTTAAAGTTTAGCCCAGACTGCAAGTTTGCTACGATGATGAAAACATCAATCAAAAAAGAAAACAGCAGCAAAACAATGAAAAAAAACTATGGAATACTCTACAAATATTTAATAAAACTCCAATAAATTTGTTTTTGCTTGCTTATATTGTAATAAATGATTTTGTGGCGAGAAACTGAATAGCTGAATGCTTTCATTTGCACATACCCTAGCTAATATTGTTCGCGCATCGTGTTCTAGTTCCATTTGTAAAAAAGACCTATTTTTATATTTTATATTATTTAGTTGATTATTGTGTTTTATGTAACAACAAATATTATATTACATAAAAGTCAGTCCGACCCTGTTATTGCAATGTTTCTACTAATTTATAAGGTTACACTAAATACAGTTACAAACGAGTCTGCTTCTCTGAGATATTTTGATTGATGCTTGATTCAAGAGTTGCAGGCCGATAGCATAAGGAAACGCTTAAAGATTATTTCACAAAAGAAATGGATATATTTAGTATCTTAATTTAATGGATTTGTTACTGTTTACAAATAGTGAATTATAAACTTTTATTATCCTAAATACCGAGTCAACATAATATTGTAAAATATACTTTAAATGAATGCATAGGGTAAATATACCACAATTAGTTAGGAAATATGATAATTTATTTTATCTCGTGAATGAAATTAATTTTATGCGAAAGTTACGTGTATCTATGATGACTAATTGACACGTAACGTTGATTAGATCTAATATAATAAACTCTTTATTTATTCATAAATTAGTTTCACGGGATACATATTTGAACAAGTTTTCAATACGTCTGCTTTCGAGATGGATAAGCTTTTGATTTACGGGTTTCCTGTCATCCTTGCATTACCATTTCAATTAATTTTCATAGTTATGTGAAAGTTACATGTTTATATAAATTTGCGTTTTTTTTTCCAAATATATGCGGGTACTACTCATTTCTTCTATATACTGAAACGAGATTTACTATATTATTTATAATTATACACACGTTTGTCTCACATAAATTTAGATTTTCATTTCAAATACTTTGAATCTTCTGTTTTTCAATTACTACAAAAATCAATCAATCGTTACAAACATTCAATTTCTTTTGTATAATGAAACAATATTTGCTTCTCATATATTATTTATAATTTTACACACGTTGGTTACCTGACATAACTTTAGATTTTTATTACAAATACTTTTCCCATCAAATCATCAATCGTTACACACATTCCTTTTCTTCTGTATAATGAAACGTGATTTTTAGCAGCAAGATGTGACATGTGACTTACGATGAATGAAGACGTGTCTCAATTATTATTAAATGGAGAAATTTTTAAATTGGTATAAATGATAACTTGTTTAATCTCTTATATGACATATATTTTAATTCACACATTTATATTATGTCCTATCTACAAAGTTACATTCCTATTATTATTTTGCATCCAGGCAGTGTTGAATAATGGCAAGGACTAAATATTGTTATATCAATCAACCCCTCTCCTAATAATCCACCAGAGTCACCCATTTGCACATCACTATTTTTTACGATTTATACTTCTAATTATTCACGGATACAGCTCACATTTAACAGACTATACAAATCACAGTAAATTAAAAATTCATAGATAGTATCATGTTTGAAATATCTATAGCCGATTCCAATGTTTTTATTATTTACGTCTTTGATACACCAATATGCAGCATTTGCAGCGATACTTGCTAATCTTGGAGCACTATAGTATACACAGTCTGAATTGCAACTAATCTCTCATGTCACACACCTGCTAGCTTCCATTTCTTTCCTGATAATCAAATTGATAATAATTTAATAACATTTATCGCTGTGTATTCTCTACTCTTGAATACCTAATAATTGAATTTTCATTCTGCTCCCTATATACCACCTTACCCCACTCCTATTATATAAAAGTTTAACTGCAGTCATTACCCTTGCTCATTTCAAACTGACATAGAAGAACATTCATAGTAATTTTATAAAATTTATCGTTGTGTAATCTCTCTGATGAAATTGACATTTTATTCTGCCAAGTATAATATATTTTCAATATAAGTAGATAGACTAAGACAGTTCCGCGATAAGTATGGGGAAAACAGTGTGTTAGAGAGAGAGAGTCATGGAGGCAATGTGTGTGAGAGAGAGCGCCGTGCGCATTTTTAGTCTGCTTCGCGCATCATGGGGCGTCCGCCATTTTTAGTCCGCGCCGTGCGCATCGTTCGCCATTTTTGGTCTGCTTCGCGCATCATGAGGCGTCTGCCATTCGGCCGCCATTTTTAGTCCGCTCGCGAATTTAATTTTAACGCCGTGCGCATCGTTCGCTATTTTTAGTCTGCTTCGCGCATCATGAGGCGAATTTAATTTTAAAAAAATTTTGACTTGAGTGCGGATCAAACCGCCAACCTACGCGTCAATAGCAATTGATTTAACACAGTAGACCATGAGCTCTCATGTTTATTCTATGCGAAGAAAGGTATTACATACGGTCGCGCGCGCACCGTACGCTAGGCGCCGTAAGTTGTGACGTAATCGAGACTGATCCGTTGCGATGATAACAGGCGCGCGCTAATATACCGGGGGGCTTAAAAGTAACTTATGTTGAAATATTACTAACGAATTTCGTAATATACCGGGGGGCTTAAAAGTAAAATACTATATAATATTTGAACTGAAGTGGCACGTCACGTGCTACGTCAAACGCAACGTGTCACGTCACGTGTGATCGTTACGTACTACGCCAAACGTCACGTGCTACGTCAAACGCCACGTGTCACGTCAAACGTCACGTGTCACGTCAAACGTCACGTGTCACGTCAAACGTCACGTGTCACGTCAAACGTCACGTGTCACGTCAAACGTCACGTGTCACGTCAAACGTCACGTGTCACGTCAAACGTCACGTGTAACGGCGAACGTTACGTGTCACGTCAAACGTCACGTGTAGCGGCGAACGTTACGTACTACGCCAAACGTCACGTGTCACAAGCTACGTCAAACGTGTGGGCTCATTTGTAATATGGCTTCAGAAGTGTACAGTCATCGAATTGCTTTTTATGAGGATAAAAGTGAGGTTATAAGGCAAATAGAGAATCTCAGTTTATCTGGTGGGGAAGAAGAAGTACGACAGGCGTGGAGCAGTCTTAGTATAAACTGGTTACCTAAAGAGCTAGCATGCAGACAATTACCACAAATTACTTATCCGCTAAGACGTATTCAACCATGTTCAATAGAACAGAAGAAGATATAAAAAATGAAATCAATAATGTTTTTGCTATGTCATGTGTAATATTAGTATTTGTCTTTGTTTTAATTTTAAAAATTATTTTAAAAATTGTGAAACGAAAATTTGAATCTTCATATAATATAAAAGTTGATGAATATACAGAGTGTTTCAATAAAAAACCCATGTTACTTTAAAAAAACTTTATTTATAATGGTAATACAGTATTTGAAAACCAGTGACTGAGGCGTTGTACATTTCTTTCGATACACGAATATAGTCCAGAGGCTTGGCAGGGATTTGGATCATGAACAAAGTTTCCTGTTGCACACGGCGTGCCATCAAATTTGCAAACATCAATAATGTGTGGAAAAACACCAAATACGTGAGATTTGTTCAGCAGAAATTCCGCTTTTTCTTGCCCTCGAATGTAAATATAGTCTGCAGCATACAATAGCTTGCTTTCCAATATTTCGTTTACTTTGGAATATTCTACATCTCCTGAAGAGTATCGAATGCCATGTACCTTCCTTTCCAAGTATGATGTAGTCTTTTTATCATCGCTACTTAATGTGGAGAACGGTTGCGGCGGCAAAAATATGTAATGCGAACTTTTGAAGCCGATTTCTATGGTGAGTTCTTTGGCAACGAAAATCCCATCTACGACAAAGCATTGAATGTCTACAAATGCTACTCTCATGTTGACGTCTGCTCGAATACTAACTCTGATCTGCAACTAGTTTAGGCTTTTAACAATTTCGGTGAGGGGGAAGTATTCCATGACGCAATCGTGAATTATGATGCAATAGACTTTGGTATTTTCGGGAAAGCCTATGTTTGCTTCAATGTCGAGTTTCACATCGACTGTGGACGCCTTCATGCTTTCCTCCTGCTTCGAACAATCGATAACAAACAATGCACGACGTTTGAAAGAAGAATAATCCAGCAGGGGGCGCTTCTGTGTGGAGTTTGCGTAGTTGGGATAGAATTCAGTATAGTTAAAATATGCCTCATTGTAGTCAGTTTTACCAAAGTCCAATTGCATTCTTTCATTAGGCCAATATTCACCGTTAAGTGACAGTCTTATACTTTGCACGTCGGCATTGTCAAATAAAGTCGGGTCAGCTGTACCCACGTTACGTTTATCGGTTTGAAAGAAAACAATAACAAAACGAGGTCTTTCAACTGAAGTGGATGTTTTAACAGCCCAAACTTCACGTCTTGCGCCCTTAGTAATTGCAGGCAATTCGTGTAACTCCCACTTGCTAAATGGAATAACTATAGGTTGATCTTTTTGAATGGATTTCATGAGATTCAATTTTATATCGTCATTAGGAAAGATATGTACTTTTAGTTCAATGGTTGTAATGTTAATTTTAGCAGTTGTACTAGTGAGCGTACCAGAGACATTCTTTTCCGTGATATATATGCAATCATTATCGTTTCGTGCTCGAACTAATCGTATCGTTTGACGTCCACATGTAATCATGGGATAATCGTTGAAAATGTTGAAAATATGTTTGAGAGGTATTTGAAGGTTGAAGGACTTGTCGCTGACATTCAGAATGGGATCTTTCGGGTAATTCCAGCCTGCTATAGCCATATGATTGGAATCTTCTTGGTTATAACAAGCCATGGCACGTACGGCACTTATTATTCCAGGATCCCGAACTGTTTCCATTTCCCTGGCACTTTCACTGTACGTACATGAATCGAATAGGAAGGCTCCAACATTATTCGCTAATTTTACGTCACCAGCTCCATGTGTTTCAAGCGACCCTTTAATGCACAACAAAGTATCGCTCATTGCAAAAAACGAATCAACTTGATTGATGCTAAACTCCACAATGTCACTGCAATTGAATGATTTTATGAATGGAGCATAGGTTCTGTATTCGGCCTTTCGAATTGAATCGTCAAACATCGGCTTACGATATATATCAAACATTGAAGGCATGTTGTCGTTTTGACGAAGCCGTTTTCCATACATGGTTGTCATTTTTCAATTTAAACCCCAGCGATTGCAGAACCAATTTGTTTGCGAACGTGAGCTGTTTCAGCTTTGGTGACTGCTTAGCTAATGAAGTTGGAAGCTCTGCAGTCTGTCTTTTATGATTGATTATTAGTCCCATCTGCTTCGCACTCTAAGCTCCAACACCAAAGTACTAAGTTCTCCACGAAAGTTTACAGGCTGACCGTCTTGGTCTACGGCTATGACAGTGATATTGGTTATTTCACGTTGCGGTATAACAGGTAAGTATAGCAAATTATGAGGAATTTCGTCAATGGAATATCCTGGATCTACTTGTATGACAAATTCATAGATAGTATGAGCAGGTCTGTTTGCATCGAAGGCTCCAGTGGAAATGTTACAATCGAAGCGGATACTGGATACTTTAATGATTTTGACGGGGAGATCTGAAGAGTGCATTTTGTTGGCGTCGAGTATTTTCGGTGAAAATCCCAATATTCTTCCAAGACTATCAGCTTCCATGAAGGAAATTTTGTATTTACTGCAAATTTCACATTTCAACGTATTGTGATTGGGTTTTAGTGAAAATACCGGTCTAGTTGAATTGCTAGCACCCAACTTATCACTGATAATCGCTTCAAGATCAGCAATTTCATAACATCCAGTGGGAAAATTAAAACTTTGCAACTTGTTATTGGCATCGTAGTAGTAAAACATGCAATTTTCAATGTTTGGTATACTGTGATAGGAATGAAAAGATCGTAGAGCTATTTCATAATCATTCTTAGGATCGAGCACAATAGGCGTAGGAGGTTGGAAAGTGAACACGTGATTAGTGCTGTTTACTCTCAACAGCTGTGACATGATGACTAATGAAATTCGGGAGATGTATGAATTTAAATAACACACGACATGTTCAATTATTTATTTTTACAAAGAAAACATGTGGCTTGAGAACTCGGAGGCCCGTCACAATGCGTCGTCCAATCAGGTCGGTTGTAATGGATGAAACAAGGCAGTCGTATTTGTAGTTCAAAATTTGCTCGATATTCATTGGGAAGTTTATGCCACATATCAAGCCATTCACAAGGCCTTACACACTCTATTAGATGCTCAATGGGAAAGTGCTTTAGTTCTTCGGCAGTGAAACTACTCAATGTTTTTCCATGGTAGATATGTTGTAGTAATAGTTCCGTCATTGTTGTAGAAATTTCAAACACAAATGACCGCAATTGATTTGATCGAAGTTTTGATATTGGGTATTGTTGTAGAAAATTCTCGCACTCTTTCCAAAATATTTAACAACTTCTTTCGGCGGCTTCAAGTTGCCAAATGAATCGAAATACTCTACATTGTTGTTTATCTTTCTGTAAGCTACCCAATGACTTCCGCTATTCTTAGAGGTATCCAAATTAACCACTGCGCATTCTTGTTTTCGGGGACCGGCTTTGGGGAGAGTGTCTCGCATGAAAACTCCTCGAAAATGTGGTATTTTACGCAATTTTGCGTAATGCGTTATGTCAAAGTCGGATAGTGCGTGATTGGGTAGCTTTATTAGTTTTTTTGCTTTTTTAAATACAATCCAAAACCGCCTTTTGGGTACTTTTTCAGATACAGACCAGATCCTACACGTTCCATAGCCTTATTATGACGTACATCTTCTTCCAATTTCTTTTGCGCATGCTTTGCGTCAATGACAGTTTTAGCAATCCCAGCAGCACCACCTGACAAAGCTCCAAGTGCCGAAAGGCCAGCAAACAAAGGGATGAGTGGTAGGAAACCTCCGGATTTCGCTACAGGTATTACTCGAGGAACCTCGACTTCTTTTTCCCCACCAAATTCTTTAAAAAGTGCTTTGGCTGCTCGTAAGGCAAACGTTGCAGTGTCTTTCAAAGATGCCCCTTTTTTCATGGACTTTCCCACTTTTAGAATGACATCTCGATGGAAAGAACGACGTTTGCGGCGACAACCCATCCCCAGCTTTCTTTTCACCTTCATTCCGCCTGTCACAAGTAATGCGGCAGTTTTCTCTGCCAAAGAAGCGTCTTTTGATTTGACGCGAGCCCAAGCTTTATCTTCAAGTATCTGATCGGCTTTGTGTCGTTCTTCGAGAGACTTATTCTTCCAGTAAGAAATATCGTGTTGTTTACAAGCAGCGTCCAAGGGGTTAATGCCTGGATCTCCACGATCAAGACGTTTTTCCAATTTTGTACCGGCTAACCAAAAAAAAAACAATTAATTTTTTACAAAAGGGGTGGGGGGGAGTACTTACGTCCACAGTACTGATAGCTAGGTAAGTGAAGTTCAATAGGTAGTTTATTGATGAGAGAATTTAAGAGACCTTCTCCTTCAAACACCAACATTAAGACTGATACGCGTAAGTGGCGCGACACCTATATTTATAGAGTAGCACTAAGAAAAAACGACACACACTATGAAGATAATTCAACAAGAGCAGACGATACCCATTGAAAATCTAGATTTCACCTCAACGCCATCGATCGGCAAACATGGTAAATTGTTACCAAATTCTTTCCGTGCCATTATATGCGGTCCCAGCGGGTGTGGAAAGACGAATGCCATGCTGGCGCTCCTATTCAATCCGAATGGCGCGAAATTCAAAAACGTTTATGTTTATTCAAAATCGTTATTCCAACCAAAGTACCAATTGCTGCAAGAAGTTATAGCACAAGTCAAGGACGTTGGCTATTTTCCATTTAAAGACAACGAGGAAATAATAAGTCCAGATAAAGCTCGGCCTAATTCTGTCTTTTTATTCGATGACGTTGCATGTGATGGTCAACAGAAAATTCGTGAATACTACTCCATGTGCAGACATAAAGATATCGATGCTGCATATCTTTGTCAAACATACTCAAAAATACCGAAACAGCTTATACGCGATAATTGTAATGTAATTGTGTTATTCAAGCAAGATGAGGTGAACTTGAAACATATATTCGACGAACACGTATCTCCAGACATGACATTTGACACATTTAAAAATGTGTGTTCAACGTGCTGGTCTGACCGTTATGGTACTTTGGTCATTGTGAAGGATTTCACCTTCAACGATGGCAGGTATCGCAAAGGATTCGATAAATATATAAAATTGTAGCGCATGTCTTTAGTCTGCACCAATATGTCCGGCGATAAGGTAACTGCTGCTGCATTGCGCAAGAAAAAAGTGTCTGAACTTGCCAGATCGATTCGCAAAAAATACTTGGCGTTGAAATTAGGTAAATCAGAGCAAGATGAGTCTATTAATAAACTATTCAAGCCGATATCTAAACCACTTGAAGAAATTGTGCAATCCTCAAAGACATTACAAAAAACGATTACAAATTTGAATCCAAAAGAGGAAATAAAAAAGGAAGAACCTGATGATGTGTTTACACCTTTTCTCGAAACGGAACCGGTGGCCGAAACCGATGAATCCGGCAATATTACACGTTCTGAGTCTCCAGAAGAGATGCGTCCCGAAATTTCCCAGGAAGCTTTCGCAGACTATTTGGACCAATATCCTGCCATCAGTCATCAGTTCATTGAAGATTACTTCCAAAAAGATGATAAAATCGATAAAAATTATGGTCCGATATACAATGATGAAATCGGTTGGTTATTAGGCAAACGTCGAATTGCGTTTGATGGAAAAACCGGTAATATAAACATACTTCCTGAGAAAAACAAAGAAGGAAGATATGTTATTGGAACGCCAGGCTTGTATGAACTTCTATTTTACCGAGACCCCAGTTACAATGATCAAGATTTACAGAACTATAAAAATCTTTTGGCAAAAACTGAAGTTCACTTAGACACGTTAGATCGTCTCAAGGGCTCAAGTACTGAAAAATATCACTACATCATAAAACCTTTATTCAAAACAAAATCTCTAACGACAACGAATAGATCGTCCAAGGTATTGACTCGTCTAAAATCGATTCCTTCAGCAAAAGGAAAAGGTATCGATCGTTTAACATATAATGATAAACCTATGGAGTATATTTATTGGGACGATGCCAATGAATTGGTGGATCGTTTGAAATTGTTGATTGCTTCAAAAGAGGCAGGTAATACGTCACACGACAACGAAATAGTAGCAATTATCAATGAGCTCAAGGAGGCTGATATAATAGAATAATACAAGCTGAAACTTGTTCATTTCAATTATGCCTGTCGATAAATTCGGACATAGACATCAAACGCCTTATGCGCGTTTACCAGCGAAAATTACGTTTCCTCATACACCGGAAGGTAATATTGATATTGAAAATGTGAAAATTTGTAATGTTAAGGAACCGACAACAAATAGTGACGCTGCAACAAAAAAATATGTTGATGTTCAATTGAATGGCCTACGTACTATCAACTCACCATTAATTCAAACACATGGTGTGGTGCTGCAGCAACAAGACCATGATATAAAGGATTTAGCAGTAGGATTGAACGAAATAAGAAAAGAGCTTCATAAGACAAAAATCCCCATATTACAGGCGCACATTACCAACTTACAAAATAAAACTAACGAAATTGATGTATTTATTTCGCGAAATCCCCCTGTAGCAGGTAGGGATATGGCTACGAAGAAATACGTTGACGATTCAATTGCCACAGCCAAAGTATTTATTCGAAAAGAATTCACTGCTTCTATTAACATGTGTGTTGAAGGCATACGTGAGTTACAAAAAGAAATTACAGAAAATATCAGATCCGTCTCTGATATGGAAACTAACGTTTCGGGCATTGTAGACAATATTAAGGTTATGAATACGAATACCGTTAACCGCATTAACAGTCTGGAGCTGAAGCTAGCTGGTAGTACGTAATAATATGTATTCTAAAGAAAAAATTCAGCTTGTAAACGAGCTCCACAAACCGATACGGAAAAAATTCCCTCGGAGACGCACTATCATTAAGGGCCTTGACGATCTCTGGCATATGGATCTTGCGGAGATGAGAAATTTTGCTCCACAAAATAGGAATCATAAAATGATACTAGTCGTTATTGATTGTTTTTCAAAGTTTGTGTGGACACGCCCACTAAAGACGGAGACCGGAGAGGAAATCACTCGGGCATTCTTGGACATTCTCGCTCACACTAGACGAATGCCAAAAAATCTGCAATCTGATCAGGGAAAGGAATTTTACAACAGCAAATTTCAAAATTTAATGAAAAAATATGGCATAAATCATTATAGCGTATTTAGTACAATGAAAGCTTCTATGGCAGAGCGTGTTATAAGAACGCTAAAATCGAAACTCTACAAGTATTTCAGTTTAAATGGCACCCACAAATGGCTGGACATTCTACCTAAAATTACTCAAGACTACAACAATACAAAACATTCCACAACAAAATATAAGCCTTCTCAAGTCAACAAATCCAACGAAAAATCTATTTTGAATAACACCTATACTCATTTAAAGATAGCCGGTCCACGAAAATTTAAAGTTGGCGACATTGTGCGCATATCCAAGGCTAAACATGTCTTTGAAAAAGGATATACACCCAATTGGACTACAGAACTATTCAAAATCACCAAAGTTAAAATTACCAATCCTGCTACGTATTTACTTGAAGACATGCAAGGGACACCAATCAGCGGCTGCTTCTATGACGAAGAACTACAGAAAACATCGAATCCGGACGTTTACTTGGTGGAAAAAGTTCTTAGACGTAAAGGCAAGAAACTGTTCGTGAAATGGTTAGGCTTAGACAAAAAACATAACAGCTGGATTAATGGAGTTGATGTTTTATGACGTAAAAGGCCACACACACACACATGCTATAAATTGGAGGCGCTTCAGATCTCAAACTCAGTTAGCAACATGAGTTATCAAGGTGTCAGTAGTGGTGGTGACGACAGTAGTAGTAGTAGTAGTGATAATAACTATACTGTAGAGCTGGATAGAATTTTGAAAAACTATGAGTTTGCTGCAAAGTCTGAAAATGTCTACCTGCTTTCAACACAATATTCAATTTCCGGTTATGAAGTAAAATGCGGAATAAGTCCGGCAAGATCATTTACGCCTGCTGTTATTCTATCTCAGCAGCTGAAGTTCAGCAAAATATCTTTCAGCACTTACGAATGGCAGAACTTTATTTCAATAATGACGCAACAGATGAATTTATTTCATACCGGAGACGAGTTCAAACCTGATTCGATTCCATGTGGAGACTACTGCACCATTACCCCATTAAATTACGATGATTGTAAGGTAATTTTTGTTAGAAAACATGACGTTGAGTATTACATGGATGAAGAAGAAGTATCCCAAATTTTAGAAGTAAATAATTTGATTATACAACGTATATCGGTGTTGGAAAATTTGGATTTTTGTCAATATTATTATAATGTTTTGGATTTCTGTAAAAATATCACCCCCGAAAATTTAAGTTCTCTACAAATTTTATATGCATTTTGTTCCATAACACCAAACGATATGTTAAACAACGCTCTTAGAGAATTTGTATACTTTTATAAACTCAAAGTCATCAATGATTTGAATAAATAGTTATATAGATGTGTTTGTGTGTTTTCTTCCCCCAACCGACGACGAAAAAAAAACAACTATTCAAAATAATGTTTTTTATTTCAAAAGAAATACATTTAAAGCTACAAAAGCGAATTACAAAAAAAATTTATTTTAAAAAACTTTTTTATTAACTTTAGGAATTCCGTATGGATTATCATCACTAAAATCAGATGTATCAAATTGAGATAAATCTGTCTTCATCACCTCCTCATAAGCATCATTACATCGCAATTCGAGGATAAAACTATCTGTGTCCATATACATTATCTTACAACGATCTGGACCCATTTTTGGTAAAATGTAATTATAATGAAAATTGTACATAAAAATTTTAGATAAATCTAGTATTGCCTGTCCTATGTACAAGGGTTTATTAAAAATAATTTCTGACTTTTTTAGTTCGATAACAACTAAATTTTCCTCCAAAATTGTGCGGCTATGAAATCGAAAACTTGAAATTAAATTTTTAGCCCCATAACGGCCCCCGCATGATTTTACTAACTTAATTACGCGGTGTTTGCGTATATTTTCCATTGTTTTACCAAACACAGCGTTATTCATTAACTTGAAAAGTTTCTTTTCAAAGTCATTATTGGCTGCTGTCCTCAATCGCGTATTTAGCTCGATGTAGGGCTTCAGCCAAGCTGCCTGGCGAAACTTCAAAATTTTATGTATTTTAGATAGATAGATAGATAGATCTTTATTGTTCTTTCTTATGAGTATACATGAACAAGGGTGACAACATTTATAATATTATTGGCTAGTACAAAACATATATTTTGATAATAAATTATAATAAATTTTATAGCAAATTAGGTTTGGATAACATATCCCGACAAGAGTGAGGCGATATCATTCGTTTACAATGAAAGACCTGATTTTTAATATTTTCTTTATTATGTCATATATTTGATAGAGAATTTGTGGTTCAGCTTCATTATTTATTATTGATTCAATGTCAGTTACGGATTGATATATTTCAAGAAAGGGACGTCTGATTACTTCATACATTGGACAAACAAAAAATAAGTGTTGTAGGGATTCTAAAGCAAGGCAGTTACAAATAGTGCATACTTCATTGGTTTTTATTGTGTATGCATTGCTATTAACATACATGTATATTATATTACTATTGTGAGTGCGCATCTGTGAAATTAAGCGTTTAATATGTAGAGGAATGGAGAGATCTAAGTGATTTGTACAATGGAAAGGATGTTTGCCTTGTAGAATATGCTTATACATCGGGCAGTATGTACTTAAAAGTATTTTGTTCCAATCTTCTATATGATTATGTTGCTCAAATCTTTCTAAAATAATGCTGATTGTGTCCGAGTCAAAAGTATCAATATTAAGTTCCGAGGTTCCGATTTTATGTAGAATGTCATTTAATTGGCTGATCCAATTATATTTTGATACTATTTTATTCTGCTGGTTTAGTTGACATATTCTCTTTAGTGCTATCTTGGGAAATCTATTTAAAGGTAACTTTTTAATCTTTAATAAATATTCTAGAGCTTGTTTTATAATAAAATACCCAATTTTCACCAATTTTATTTCAGCTCTCAAAATGTAACTGGGCGTAGTTTTCTGTAAATAGAGAAAATTTTTCCAGAAGTGATTTTGAATTATTTCTCCTTCATTTATATACCGAAGTCCCCATATTCCACTGGCGTACGAGTAGGTTGGAACCACGATGCTGTAGTATAGGGCCTTAACACTTTTAATATCGGTCATGTGTGAAGATTTAATTACATTCTGAATTGCGTTTTGTGTTATTTTAGCTTTCTTTATCCGCGATTTTAAATTTTCTGAAAATGTACCATTAAATGAGAATATCACTCCTAAATAATTATAGTTATTTACTTGTTCAATTAGTGTGTTTTTGTACCAAAATTTAGGTTTATGTCCGATGTTAGCACTTTTTCTGAATATAACTACCTTTGTTTTATTCACATTAACTACCAGTTTGTTACTATCGCTATAATCCGCTAGAATTTTCATAGATTTGTTCAGCTGAATTTCTGAGTCTGCCAGTACAACAAAGTCATCAGCATATTTTAGTTAAAATTAAACCATTGGCCAACATTTGTTTCAAGTTTCTGTAGTGTACTGTATATTCTTTTTTATCTGTTAGAGTTGTCATTAATTTCGGCAATTTAGCTCCCCCAGGGGGTATGCTGTGTTCAGATGCAAATGGAAAGTCCTTGTGTTTGTCGTGCAGTTCTTGCGGATATGATAAATCAACCTGAAGAACGTACCCTTCTTCAGATTCGTCGGGTATTGACATTACGTCAAAATTTGTAAAATCTTCTACCCATTCAAACTTCTCGTATGGTAGTAGTTCACTCATAGCTTTGCCATATAAATTGTTTATGTCAAAATGCATGAGGTACGTCGAGGGTTTTGTGGGATCATATTCTGACATGTATTTATTGTTAGCTTTTGAAAATCGGTTGCTGCAAACAGAAATTCCTCCTCTTATGGCGTTTTCCAAAAACAGCACCATGTCCAGATCCTTAAGTATCTACAATTTTTTGCGAAACTACTCGAACACATCCGCAAGAAGTAAAATATCTGTTTTTAAATACAAGTCTGCATATTCCCCCAACGTTTTAATACCAAAATTTTGCCAAACTGCTTGGGCATGAGCATACTTTTTATCATCTATATTTTCATCGGTAAGTTTACTGTAAAAATGCTTAATTGGAGGTAGAGAAGTTTCATTTAGTTTGTCCAAACAATCAATATATTCATAACAAAAAACCCCTTTACCCGTCAATAAATTAAATTTGGCATTATCTAAATTTTGGAACTCTTGCTTTAAAATTTTCTTCTCCGACTGATCTAAAATTGATGCTAATTCGTCGAGAGAAGCTCCCAAGAATCGTA
Organism: Lochmaea crataegi; assembly: GCA_947563755.1. Taxonomy (NCBI): domain Eukaryota; kingdom Metazoa; phylum Arthropoda; class Insecta; order Coleoptera; family Chrysomelidae; genus Lochmaea; species Lochmaea crataegi. The sequence goes on from OX387430.1 coordinate 28,130,244, forward strand.
AAGAGTCTATAAACCGCAATTAAATATTATTTTCATCTGAATGTAGAGTGAAGGAGATGTATTTATCTTTGTTGATTGGAAGTACGCTCAATTGGCCTTTCTTACATAAATTTGGAATCAAAAAATGGCTGTCATATCCGCTTAAGTTATGGAATATGACGGGTATAACGAATAATTTTTTGAAATTTAAATTGCATGCTTGATGTGCAAATCCCCTGAAAAATGATCGTGATCTCTGACAATCACGTCTTTAATTGCAAATTGTTTATTACATATATGGCAAGCTTTTGCTGCTGCTGTACATTGGTCTTCAATAATAGGAACGATTGTTTTAATTTTTGAATGAACAAATTTGGCAACGTCTGACATTTTATTTGCGAACCAATCCATGCAATCCGCACCGCGATAGCTATCGAAATAAGAAAGACTATTGTCGTAAGAACACTTTACATAGTAGCCAGCACTGTATGGAACATGTTTCTGATATTTATTTGTTGCAGATTGGCAGCAACAAGGGTCAGTAAATTTTTCCAATTGACACTCAAAATCAGCATAAACGACAAACGGAGCCGTTTGTTGATATGTGAAATTTTTAAATTCTACATGGCTATATTTAGGTACACTCATTTTATATTTATTCAATTTACTGCACAATTTTTCATGTTCAGTTATTTTATCTTTTATTTGAAAATAATTCAGACATCTATCACAAATAAATTTTCTGCCATCATGTTTGTTTAACTGTGAGGAAACTAGTCTTGATAAATTTCTAATCCAGCAGTAATGAAATTCAATTTTTTCGTTATTATCATCTACAGGTGGTGCATCATAATCATTCAATTTTGGATGATATTTGTTTCGAATTAAAAGTAAATTTACATGTTTATTCAACTTATTTTTTGTCAATCTAGCTGGTACTACTACATAAAATGATTTCTTTTCCATTTCAATAAGTTCTAAAGCGTAAACGTTTACAGAAATGTCATTAAGTTTTTCAAATTTGGTTATTTTTGATAATTCCATTGGACAATCTAAATCCTCTGTTTTCAAAACTGTACTATAATATGGATAGGAGCCGGTCTGGTTCACATTCGCATGTGCAGGATAAAGGGCACTAACAATGGACCAGTAAAAGCAAAATTGATCGGTATTTTTAATATTTATACAACTGTTTTTCTTCAAAATTTGTTCTGGAAGTTTAATGTAAGACGAGCCGTTTCCAATTTCAAATTTATTTATATTTACTGCTAATGATATGATTTTAAATAATGCGCTACCCGACTCTTTTTCCGAAAATTCCGATAATTTATTCAATAGTTTATCTTTGATGTGGTCTTTAAACCACTCTAATACATCAGTGGATTTATCAATTACATCGTTTTTGGTATTGGAGTACTTTATGTCTGACATTTCATTTTCACCGGATTTTTTTAAAAATTCCCCACAGAATATCGTATTCACTTTCAATGCAGAGTGTTCTGTCAAAAGTTTCCTAATTTTATTTTGAAAAATAACTACACAATCTCCTAAAAATCGGTTCAAGTCTTTATGAAGTAAATTGACTATAGCCCCCGTCTTAATCCTACTCTTAAAACTCGATTCTACATTCACCCATTTAACTCTACTCTGTAATTTGGAATTTAAACCTGACCCTACATGTCTATTTAAAATTAATTTCCTAAAATGTTTAAAGTGTCCCACGCAAGTTTCTAATTTTCTCAAAGTTCCCATAGATAATTTATTAGGTAACTTTCTACGAATTGCCGCATTACATAATTTTATTTGTCTATGCATTCGTTTTAGCCAAATCTCAGCGTCCCTACTGGTAAATTTATCAAAAAGTATTTTTCTCAATTTTTTCATTGAAAGTAATAAACGGTCGGATTGTTCAATTAAAGTGTTAACAGACTTCATTGGAGCGGTAAATATATAAATCGAAAAAAATATCGCTTACCCTTTTTAATTTTTCTCAATTTCGAAAGATGTTAGCGGATTGGGCTTCCCAACGTCGATTTGTCCCCTGTATGTGATGCTGTATTTTAGGCTGCTGAACTCCGGTACGTGCGGCCGGTATGCTTCGGTCACCCTTTGGGGTAGGAATACCGCTTTATCTTCGAGTTGGAGCAGCACTGCCTCCCCAAATTTCGTCTTCACGATTTGTCCTGCTGTTATTTGGAATGGTGTATCCTTAGGTAGATCGGTCAGTTTCACAAGGGGTTTTTTTTCTATAAGAGACACATCATTAAGTTTAGTCAGGTCCATCTATAAAAAATGAAATCATATAAAATTTGACGAAAATTGAAAACGCGGAAACAATTACTGCTTAAGTTGTTAATTGGAAAAAAACTCACCTTTTTCGTTTTTTTTGATAAAAAATTGGTTCTCAGCAACTTGGCTCGTGAGCGCTTCTCAGCAAAAAAACTACAAAGAAAATGAAATCAAAATTAGCCTATAATTGAAGACGCGGAAACAATTACTGCTTAAAGTTAAAAACTCACCTTTGTTTTTTTTTTCGTCAAAAACACACTTTTGGTTGGCTTCTCAGCTAAACTTTTCGGCTTGCGTTGGCTTCTCAGCAAAACTCTCCGTTGAAATTTTCGGTTGGCGCGGCTTCTCAGCAAAAACTACTCTCTCCCGGCTTGCGTTTGCTTATTTATGTGTGTCTTCCCCACCGTATGCAAAAACACGTGTCGTGACTTTAAGATAGTGAGTTTTTGCAATGGGAATCGCGGTGTGATTTCCTGTTATATCTTCTTACCTTAAGATTATAAGTTTCCTTTTTGTGTTTGAATTTTAGATTGTAACTTCCTATTTACAACGGGTATTGTAGATAAAAACTTCTTATCTCAAGGCTGTAGCTTCGTGTGCGTTGTTTTTCCCATTTTTGCGTTAGATCGTAACTTCCTGTTACAATGGGTATTGTAGATAAAAATTTCTTATCTGCAACGTTAGTAGGAATTTCAGAAAAACAATTTATTTGCAAAGTTTATTTTAAAAAAATATACATTATTGATAAAAAGAAATTATTTTTGTTAATAAAGTCTTGAGATGATTTAAAAGGTCTCCATTAGGATATGGGATATCAAATAGGTTCCAATTAAAGCAACAAAAAGCGGAATTTCTGCTGAACAAATGTCACGTATTTGGTGTTTTTCCACACATTATTGACGTTTGCAAATTTGATGGCACGCCGTGTGCAACAGGAAACTTTGTTCATGATCCAAATCCCTGCCAAGCCTCTGGACTATATTCGTGTATCGAAAGAAATGTACAACGCCTCAGTCACTGGTTTTCAAATACTGTATTACCATTATAAATAAAGTTTTTTAAAAGTAACATGGGTTTTTTATTGAAACACTCTGTATATTCATCAACTTTTATATTATATGAAGATTCAAATTTTCGTTTCACAATTTTTAAAATAATTTTTAAAATTAAAACAAAGACAAATACTAATATTACACATGACATAGCAAAAACATTATTGATTTCATTTTTTATATCTTCTTCTGTTCTATTGAACATGGTTGAATACGTCTTAACGGATAAGTAATTTGTGGTAATTGTCTGCATGCTAGCTCTTTAGGTAACCAGTTTATACTAAGACTGCTCCACGCCTGTCGTACTTCTTCTTCCCCACCAGATAAACTGAGATTCTCTATTTGCCTTATAACCTCACTTTTATCCTCATAAAAAGCAATTCGATGACTGTACTCTTCTGAAGCCATATTACAAATGAGCCCACACGTTTGACGTAGCTTGTGACACGTGACGTTTGGCGTAGTACGTAACGTTCGCAGCTACACGTGACGTTTGACGTGACACGTAACGTTCGCCGTTACACGTGACGTTTGACGTGACACGTGACGTTTGACGTGACACGTGACGTTTGACGTGACACGTGACGTTTGACGTGACACGTGACGTTTGACGTGACACGTGACGTTTGAAGTGACACGTGACGTTTGACGTGACACGTGACGTTTGACGTGACACGTGACGTTTGACGTGACACGTGACGTTTGACGTGACACGTGACGTTTGACGTGACACGTGACGTTTGACGTGACACGTGGCGTTTGACGTAGCACGTGACGTTTGGCGTAGTACGTAACGTTCACACGTGACGTGACACGTTGCGTTTGACGTAGCACGCGACGTGCCACTTCAGTTCAAATATTATACAGTATGTTACTTTTTAGCCCCCCGGTATATTACGAAATTCGTTAGTAATATTTCAACATAAGTTACTTTTAAACCCCCCGGTATATTAGCGCGCGCCTGTTATCATCGCAACGGATCAGTCTCGATTACGTCACGACTTACGGCGCCTAGCGTACGGTGCGCGCGCGACCGTATTGCAGCATGTAATACCTTTCTTCGCATAGAATAAACATGAGAGCTCATGGTCTACTGTGTTAAATCAATTGCTATTGACGCGTAGGTTGGCGGTTCGATCCGCACTCGAGTCAAAATTTTTTTAAAATTAAATTCGCCTCATGATGCGCGAAGCAGACTAAAAATGGCGAACGATGCGCACGGCGTTAAAATTAAATTCGCGAGCGGACTAAAAATGGCGGCCGAATGGCAGACGCCTCATGATGCGCGAAGCAGACTAAAAATGGCGAACGATGCGCACGGCGCGGACTAAAAATGGCGGACGCCTCATGATGCGCGAAGCAGACTAAAAATGCGCACGGCGCTCTCTCTCACACAGATTGCCTCCATGACTCTCTCTCTCTCTAACACACTGTTTTCCCTATACTTATCGCGGAACTGTCTTAGTCTATCTACTAATATATTTTCAATGATATGTCGGAGCACACGTACTTTCGCTGCACTCTGTATAATTAAATTTTTATTTATATACTAATATTTCTCCGTGTTGTGATTAGCATACTAACTTCCGCTGCTCTCTGTATATTATTATCCTCCTATTATATAAAGATCAACTGCGGTCATTCGTACTTAGCAACTTTGGTCTGTCATTAGAAAACTTTCTACTCAGCACTTTTGCACTGTCATTTAATATCTACTTGCCTCCATTGACAAGAAAGGACAAAAGTATTATAAGAAGACTCAGAATAGGTCACACCCGGCTAACCCATGGTTATCTGATGTCTTCACAAATTCCTCTTACCTGTGAATTATGTGACAGTGCAAGACTTACAATAGAGCACATACTTTCAGATTGCAAACACTACAGTCAAATTCGTCGCATATACAAGCTCAGTACAACTATCAAAAACGTTCTCGGACTAGCTAACCATTTTATAGTGGTTTGCACCAGTCATAATTAAAGTGGTAGTTAATGTTAACTACTAGTTATATACAAATTGTATTTGCACAGACACTTTAATTCATAATTAAAGTTCTAACTAATAATTAAATTTAATCCGCCAGTGAAGTGTGGATTAAAGGGCTTCCTAACCTAACTATTTTTTGTGTTTGTTGTGATTAGTTGATGAGTGATCATAAGTGAGAGTTTGTTTTGAGAATTAGAAATGAATGCTGCAATAGAATTGGTAAATTTGGTTAATGATATGGAGATGATAGATGACGATGATTTAGATGCATTAGAATTAATAGAATTCGGACTTCCCAGACAGATATATGAAAGAGCGGATTACTTTAATCAAATGGACAATTCTACTTTTCGGAAAAGGTTTCGATTTTCAAAAGATGCAGTTCACCAACTTTTAGTAAGAATAGAAGATAGGTTGGAGTTTCCATATAATTTGTAAGGAAATTAAAAACATAAGTAACATAACGATTCTTACAATCTTACTTAACTTTTTTTCAGAAATAATAATTGTGTTTCCCCAATGAATCAAATACTCGCAACTCTTCGTCTTTATTCTACAGGTGGACATTTGGATGCAGTGGCAGATTTTGCTGGAATGCACTTGTCCACTGTATCAAGAATTGTTGTAAGAGTATCAGAAGCCATAGCAAATCTGAAGCCGATTTATATAAAAATGCCAAGAGATTTTGACGAGATCAGAAAAACACAACAAGATTTTTTTGATGTGGCAGCATTTCCTAGGGTAGTAGGAGCAATAGATGGCTCACATTTTAAAATTATATCCCCAGGTTCGTAAAAATTGTTTTTTAATTAATGCAAAAAATTAGCTTGCTATGTATAGTGTGTATATTATTAAATTTAAGGTATTTTAGAATACAATTTAATTTTCAAAGGTACCAACTTATTTCACATATTTTAGGAGGCCCTGATCCAGAAATTTTTCGAAATCGGAAAGGATATTTTTCAGTAAATGGACAGTTTATGTGTGAGGCAAATTTAAAAATTTTGAGTGTGGTAGCTAGGTGGCCTGGAAGTTGTCATGACTCGACTATCTTTAATAACAGTCGCCTAAAACGACAATTTGAAAATGGTGGATACCCTGGAAGTTTACTACTTGGTAGGCATTTTTTTATCCCTAGAAACTTTAGATTAGCCAGTTTATTGGTCAATACATAATAATTTTTGTGTCTTTCAGGAGATAATGGGTATGCCAACAGGCTGCATTTGTTAACTCCGTTGCTAAATCCGGCAATAGATGCAGAAAGATTTTACAATGAGCGACACATTAGGACAAGAAATGTAATCGAACGATTATTTGGTGTATTTAAGAGAATATTTCCAACATTAGCTTATGGATGCAGATTGAAAATAGAGACATTCCTCACACTTACAGTTGCAACCTCGGTGCTTCAGAATATTGCATTTTCAATGGGGGATGAAGAACCTCCACCTTTACCAGGTGAATTAAATGAGCACATTCTTAATGAGCTAATAAGAGATGGTTATATTCCCAACGTTGAAGTTGAAGGAGAAATAGCTGTAGCTACAAGAACAGCCTTAATAAGAGATTATTTTAGTAATATATAATTTTTAGCCTTAATAAATGATTATTTTGAGTAACATAATTTTTAGTTTAATTTCAATTTATATTTAATAGGTTGGAAAACTTCTAGATTAAAACTGGTAGTTGTTTATTATTTTTTTAAATACTGATATATTTGTATCGTAAATTCATGGATTTCCATCACATATCGTAATCTGAAACTTTACAATACTTATATTGCAATTAAATATTAAAATTTCTAACTGTATAATTTTTAATTACGGGATTTCTATTTAGCAGAAAAATAACGAGTTAGTTTCAGTATATAAAAATTTTAATATTACAAAACTAAAAATACATTCTTAAAAAAGATCAAAGCCTTTTTAAAGTGGCTAACTGAGCTTCTTTAATTTCGATGTCCAACTGCATTGTTTTTTTTTGAGCTCATGTTATTCTTGTTCCCAGAGTTCCCTTATCTGCCTTTGTTTCCTCTCACTTGCCCTTTTTTCTTCCAAATCCTCTTTACATGCAGTTAATGTACTTAACTGCATATCGAACACTGATTTTTCAATATCAGCCACCTCTTCGTACTTTAAAGCGACATTTTCACCTTTTGAAAAACATGAGTTCCTTTTATGTTTCATTTTTCTTAACAAATACTGGCCTTGGTGATAATGGACCATCAACCACTGGTTTTCCTGAAGATGATGGTGTAGAAAGGAAAACTTTTTCTGGCTGTTCCTCCTAAAAAAATAGTATTTCTTTTGTAATGGGGTTTTCGGTAAATTAAATAAACAGTGGTTAGCAAATTAAGAACTACTTGACTTACGACAAAAGTATTTTCAGCTTGACTATCATCGATTTCAAAAATAATATCATTTCGAGCTCCTTTATTAACACCTTCATACTCTTCCTCCGATTCCCCATCATCATCATGTTTGTTTTTGAAACCAAACACCGTTTTTCTATTTATTATGTCCAGAGTCAAATTAAAAACTGGATCATCTTTTATTTCGATAATTGGCTTTCCACCGCCGGTTTTATTTAATTCCTGTCTCTGCTTCGTGCTTCTTTCTTTTTATTATTATAAAATCTTTTTATCACTTCTACTGGCCTTGGTGTAGATGTGGAACTATTAAATTCACGTTCAACATTTTTCCACGCTTGCTCCTTACTCTTCCAGGTAACACCACCGGTCTCTCTATTTTCAATAATATCTTTATAATTTTTGATAATGTATAGTAAGTTAATTTTTTCTTCGTTAGTGAAATTAACGGACCTCTGGCGCTTTTCTGTATTCATTTTGGCTAAATACAATCGGCACTTCTTGATAAGACAATAATAATAATTATTAACATGAAAAATTGTCAACAAAACAACAACAGAACTTTCACCAAATTCGTGTATTGACAACTGACGTTATATTTGTAAGTTACAAACAAGGTAGACAACTCTTACTTCCAAAAAGTTTCTAAAATTTACTAAATTCAGTAATACCAACAGGGACACTGAAAAGTTAAGCCATAGTTACTTAACAATCAATATTATTCTAGTGGTGCAAACCATTTCAAATTTAACTATCGATTATCTCTAAGTAATAATTAGTTAACTATAACTTTTAATTATGATTGGTGCAAACCACCATTAGTGATTCAGTTCCTTTTAAAGACTGTCGACTGTTTAATTTAATTCAACTTTTAATCAATTGTATCACAGATCCCGTGTCAGTGGCCACTAGATGCCGAGACACGTTAATTTTAATAAAAAAATATATATTCAACGTCGGATGTTTTTTTGGGTTTGAATTAGTAGCTGCCATTGTTAAAAGGTTCAACTTTATTGATTTTTAGAACAATAAACTAATGGATGCCATTCTTTTTTTATTGATTTCGAAGCTGTGTAGTACATTACTAAAACTACATAGATATACTTATACGTATTCAGAGTTGGTAATCAAGACTAGCCAGCTTTGTAATATGTAATAACAACAATTAACTACAGTTTGCCTCTCTATACTAAGCTGTGTAGTACATTACTAAAAATACATAGATATACTTATACGTTGCATTTACTGTTTGGACCCTCACTTCAAGGAATAATATTACTACTTTAAGGAATAATAATATGAGTATATTACTCTTTTGAATGAAACTAACTGTTTTTAATTAATTCCTCTATTTAATGAAAAACCAATGAAAACTTTAAAATATTATTTTTAATTATTGCCATATTTGCATATCATCGTCAGAATATGTGAAGAGTTAGTTTCATTTAAAAAATAATACTTATACGTAATCAGGTTCAGAGTTGGTAATCAAGACTAGCCATCATTTTTTACGTCATATACATTTTACCTTGATGGTCTGACCAATTTGTTTATTATACTTATTAACGTCAAACAAATCACATGACAACCTAGGTAGTCATAGCTTTTAAAACTTACTGTACCTCGAATATTTTGGTACGTTTTGTACGTTAATTTAACTACAATAATCACGATGGTTTACAGTATAACTGAACGTGTGGACACAATTTTAATATTTGGCTCCCAGAACGAGAGTTATTTGCAGACAGCTAACGTGTTCAATGAAAGACATCCTGAAATGTAAGTCGGAGATTTAGTCGCAAGTGTACTCGATGAAGCAGCTCAAATTGAAGTCGTTGGACAATTTGGATAGATGCTACTTTATCAACTCGTCACGTCTCTGCAATAACAGGACTATCACATGAGTCTGTACGGAAAGTTTTGAAGCTCCATAAATTTCTTCCCTATGAAATGCAATGTCTTAAAGAATTGTCCGATGACGATCCAGACTGAAGAATTCAGTTTCGTGAAATTATGACTGAAAGAATTGAGAATGAACCTAGAGTTTTAAAAAATACTTGTTTTAGTGATGAGTGCACATTTTATCTAAATGGTAATGTAAATAAACAAAACTGTCGTTATTGGAATGATGAAAATCCACATCTGTTTAGAGAAAACCACACTCAATATCCTGAGAAACTAAATGTTTGGGCAGGGGTATTAGGAGATTCTGTGATTGCACCTTTGTTTATACCGGGAAATTTGAACGGTGAAATGTACCTCGATATGCTGGAGAACACTATTGAGCCCTTAATTGTTCATGAATTATAGAACCAATAGGACGACGATGGCGGATGGCTCTAGATGAAAATTTGTTGCACTTCCATCAAGACGGAGCACCTGCCCATTACGCAGTAGCAGTTAGGGACTGGTTAGACAATAATTATCCAAATAGATGGATTGGAAGTAGAGGTCCCATTGAGTGGTCACCTAGGTCACCAGACTTACCGCCTCCTGATTTTTTTCTGTGGGGTCACCATTAGTCAGTTGTTTATAAAATTAAACCAACCTCAATCGACGATTTACGATGAAGAATTAGTCAAGCATGTCGTAATATTACTAAAGCAACATTTGCTAACGTTCGTATGGAGTTTGAAAATAGGTTGTACTATTGTTTAGAAAACAATGGAAACCATTTTGAACATTTACTAGATTAATTAACATTTTTGTAGTTCGACATTTAACACTTTTTCATTTTGTTGTCAAATAACTTTTTCTGCTTTATTGATACACCCTGTATAATTATTATGACTTGACTGTTGGAAAGCAATTTCTACGGGCTTTCTAACGACGTATCACAAGTAGGGGGTTGCCATTTGAATTTTTGTAGGTGGGGCATAGGGGTTTGATGGGGGTGCGTTCTCTCTCATGTCATTTTAGTTCCCCCTCTCTTCCCTAGAAACGGTTTTGAATTTTTTTTTTTGGAATCTCTTTCCGTTCACAAGGTACAGCCCATTGTAAGTTTTAAAATTGACACCCTGTATATTAGAAGAAACCCCATTAGATTTGGATTTAAAGCATGGTATTTGAATACAAAACCTGGATATTTGCTGAATTTCAATATTTACCAAGGAAAAAATGTATTTGGCACAGAAAATGATGAACGTTATGGTAAATGTGTCTCCGTATTTGTTAAAATGTTAGACGAATTTTCAGACGAAAAAAAAACTGTACCGTATAACTTTTTTTTGATAATTTGTTTAGTGATATGGGCCTTTTTAAACACCTAAAAGAAACTGGTTGGGGAGTTACTGGAACATTTGGAGCGAATAAAATACCCAAAAGTTGTACCCTGCCCCCTAAAGAAGGATTTTCAAAAGAACATGAGAGGGGTGTTTTTTTCCTATATTGGAAAGAAATTCTGGTATATTATTTGTTCACTGGGTAGATAATCAGACCGTCACGGATGGATCAACTTCTTATGGAGTAAGCTTCGTTGGTTGAGCAAAACGCTATTCCAAGACAAGAAATGAATTTATTATCGTACCTAGACCTCATCATATCAGTCAGTATAAGAATGGCATGGGTGGCACTGACCTGATGGACCACATATCTAAATATAGAATAGGTATGTATACATATCAAAAAATGGTGCTTGTGTATATTCACGTGGTTGGTTGATGTGGAGTATGCCTGGATTATCTATAGAAAACCAGAAGCAAAGTTAACTCTAGTTGAATTCAAACGCGAAATACCGACGGCGTACCTAACTCATTACGGAGGACCTGGACGAAGGAGTTCCAAAAGTAGTGATATAGGTAATAGAGCATCCGACGATATTAGATATAGCGCATCGAGGCACTCATTAGTTCCTGTCCCAGACAATAAAAGACGACTTTGTGCAGGTGAAGGGTGTTCCATGTGAATTTTCAAATAAAGAGGAGGAAATTATTTTATATACTTTTTCCATAGTAGTTCTCCCAAGAATACTAAAAAGGCGATACCATTCCCAACCATATATATGATCATAACTCCAAGTAAATGGGAGAAAGTTAAAAATGCCGCTTTTTCCGGTCTAACTTTAATTTTTATCTTTTTATTGCTGAAATTGAATCCGAATTGTTGTATTCTTAAGAAGTTTTTATTAAACTGAGAAACATAGGGTGAATTTTTTTGAAAAACATAGACATTAATTCCTGGAATTAATGATTCCTCAACAATAACGAATTGATGATTTCCGTTCTCAAATTTATAGGTATGAATAATTTTTTGGGCAGCCTCTTTGCGAATTGCGTAAGCAAAATCCTTCCTGTCTGCGTAATAAAAAAACATTTCAGCGGCCTGATCTACGGGAATAAACTTATCCTTTAACCCTAAAGAATCTGGGATAAATTCATTTTCCACGTAATACTTATTAATAAAAATTTTCAAGTTACTTTTTCTTAATTCTTCTAGAGTTTTTATCGGTTTTTCCGATTTATATTTCACCAACATGCTTGTAAGAGAACAATTAAAATGTGTCGTAACCACTACCATACCAAATATCCACAAAATTAAAAGGTATTTGATTTTCTTACTGATTTTTTCGAAGTTAGGAATTGGCGAATTTGTTAAAATCATGAAACTATTTAAAATTAAGCTGTTTATAACCGTTTGTTTTTGTGGTTTCTGTTGTTTTTCTCCAACATACGCAATTACTAATATAATAACCATAATAACAATATTCAAAATAATAATTTCGCTGCTAAATATTTTGAAGAAATGTTTATACAATGGTCGTGGCTCCGGCTTGGGCACTAGAACTACTTTGTGATCGATTCCACTCGGATAAGATGATGTTGTATTTTCCCAGTAAAAGCACTAAAAAAACAAAAATATCAACATCAAACAATGATATAAGTACAAAAGTTGCGGTAACAGGTAATGAAGATCAACTAGTTAATACAGGCAAAGCATAAACCCAATTTTAACATGGTGCCCAGAAACTCTCCTGCCAAACACAAACTACAGTGATACTAGATATGATTTTATGTCTATCTACGCTGATTCCTACTAAGGAAGATAGCGCCTTTTGGAAATTACGCTGTTAAGTTAGTTCTTAAGCATATCTCAAGAGAATCGCTACCTAAAAACTTTAAACTTGGTACATTGTATAACCCTGCTTTGATAAATTGCTTAGTAGAAACCAGCAATTTTTATTGCCAGCTATTAACGTGGGAGGCGCTACGGGTAAATTTGGTAATAAAAGTTTTTGTGTATCAATTTTTTTACAAAATTGCTTCGAAGTTAGTTTTTGTTGTTCCGTAAAAAAGGTAAAATAATTCTAATATTTGACCAAAATGGCTAATTATCCTATGAAGAATATGCAGATATGCATTTAATCTAGGTTGATGTGCAATGTATGTTCAGTTGGTGCCTGGAAATTATATTTTGGACGAAATAGAATAGAACAGAATCCACTAGAAGACTCACGGCTATGTAACCTACAATTTCTGGAATTCATATGGAATATTATTCATAGATACAACCTCTATTCGTTTCACTTTCAAAAAGTTCAGGCGGTGCTAGAAGGTGATTTCCCTGCACGAATAATTTTTGCAAACTGGTTATTGGACAATAAGAAGCAAGATCCAAATTTTTTCCCCAAAAATTCTATTTTGCGATGACTCTACATTTAGTTGAAACGGAATTTTCAATTTACGTATTGCACATCATTATGCCTACATTGGTGTAAATACGCACGCCCTAGAAGTGTAGTGCTTTGGAGGGTTGGATGAGGGAAGTGATTCACCCCTAATCTCTCATACAAGTTTTCGGAGGTGGGGTTTTCCACCCGACACGGCGCGTCCCAATGGCTCGGTGTCTCCAGGGGGCGTGGTCAGTCAAGGGACTCGTGCTCTTCAAGCTGTAAGGGCCTCATGACCGACCAACCCTCGGGATAAGCAATAAATGAGGATCCAGTATGGGAACCCGAATAATTGCTCCCAGATCAAAATCAATACAAGAGTAAACCTCGATTAAAAAAAACCAGCAACATAGGGGTAGGCAGCTATGTTGTGGTGTAGTGTAGGCAACGGAAGCCACTGCGTCCGGAGGAGAAAAAGCCTAGAGGAGTAAACCTCGATAAAACAATCCGAAATCTACGTACGAAATCCCTAGCTACTCGCGGGATGGAATATGGATAAAAGAAAAACAGAAATAGAACAGGAGGTGATGGATGAAGGAAGGCAAGGAATTTTTGGTAGATCGAGCAACGTAAAACGAACGCCTGATAAGGCGGGGGAGACGAGCGGGTGGAGTGATACTTGAATGAAGAGAAAGGAGGTATCGCCTCTGGAAGACAAGGAACCGAAGAGGAAACTGAAGGAGAAAGGAGGGAAGGAAGTGGAGAATGGGAAGGAAGAAGAGAGGGGGAGTGTAGAGAGATTGGGGGATATGGTAAAGCGGCTGGAGGAGAGGGTGGAAAGGCTAGAAGAGCAGAAGGCAGCGGAAGAGGGGCGGGTCAAGGAATTGGACGATAGGAAGGAGATAATGCAAACACGATGGGAGGTGGGGCAAAGAGACTGGGAAGGATGGGAGATAGGGACTGGGATGGTGAAAAGGGGGAGTGAATAGAGCTGAATTTGGGAAATCCAATAATAGGAGATGAGAAGGTAAATGTGGTATGGGTGACCAATGAAGACAGTGGAATGGAAAGGGGATACAGAGGATGTTTATGGATAGGTTCCCAGTGCTAGGAGGAAAAGGAGAGGAAATGGAAAGGGTCAAGGAGGTACGCACTACGGAAAGGGTAAAGACGGAGGAGTTGATCTGTCGGATGGAGGGAGATTGTAGGGATGAGAAAAAGGTGTTCAAGATGATGAGTCGACTGTTTGGGGAAGTGGGGAGCGGGGACAGCTTTGGACTCCACAGGCTTAAGCAGGTAGAGGTGGAGGTGCTGAAGAAGATGGTGGCGTGGGTGAGAGGTCACGGAGAGGTGGCGGAGGTAACAATCTATACAGATGAGGAAGAGGAGGGTAGGAATGGAACGATAATTCTGAAGGATATCGGGGAAGTCGATCAGGAGGGGATCGAGAGGATAAAGAAGGGGCTGAGGGAGATGAAAGGGGAGTGGGTAGATACATTCAGAGTCTCAAGAAATAGGGAGGTGGTTATAGTGGCAAAGAGGGGGGTTGAGGTGAGTGGAATTCTGGGGTAGGTGGGAAAGGTGACATGAGCTAGGCTAGTGGAAGCGAGTAGGGGAACAAAAACCATAAAAATGGTAGGGATAGAACCGTGGATGGAAGATGAAAAGGCGAGGGGGAAAATAGAGAATTTGATTCGGAAAGGGAGAACGGTGACTAAAGTGGCAAGGGAGAGGAACGGGATGAAAATGGCGGTGGTGAGGGCGGAATGGGAAAATGCGGTAGCCTCATTGGGAAAAAAAGGATTGGGGTGGAACAGGGTAAGTATTATAGAGGGTAGAGAGGATGGCAGATGCTTTGGATGTGGTATAAAGGGGCATAAAGTAGCAGGGTGTAAGGTGAAGGGAGTCAAGGAGAGGAGTAAGTGCTGGCTATGTAAGTGCGAGGATCACATGGCCAGAGACTGTCGGCAGGCCTTCCTTTGTAGGATATGTGGGGAAAGGTAAAACAAGCCAGGGGAGATATAAATTAGTAGGGGAAGGAAGGGAGTAGATGAAGACGATGGAAAACAGGGGGGGAAAAATGGGAGGGATCCTTCCTCTCTCAGAGGGGACGAGTCTGGTCAAATGGGTGGAAGGGGAGAGAAGTGCGCGGGAAGAAGGAATGTGGGGGTTGGATGGGGGGTGTTGCAGATAAATTTAGGAAATGCAGGATAGCGCATGATATGATGTGATTTTTAGGAGAGAAGTGGATGTGATGTGATATGAAGAAAAGGCTTTTGGATGACAATGAGGAGTACTTCTGCGGACTATTCAGCAGGGTGCTAAGGAAGGAAGAGTTTCTAGAAGGATTGAAGGTGGCCAAGGTGATACTGCCGAGGAAGGCGGGTAAAGAGGGAAAGTGTGCGGGGGACTACAGGTCCATCAGCCTGCGGTGTGGTATGGGTAAATTGATGGAGGGGATAATGGAGGATAGGATTGAGGAACAAGTTGGTAGGGGGTTTTAGGGAAAATCATATATCTCGGCGCTGGGCAGTGTAATGGGCTTGGTGGAAAGGGCTAGGGAGGGCAGCTGGAGTAACAAGAAATTGGCCCTACTCGTGTTCTTCGACTTCGGGAACGCGTTCAACAGTGGCAGCAAACGGGCAGTGTTGAGCGCGTTGCTGAGGCTTGGAGAGGGGGAGGGTTTGGATAACCTGGTGGAGGACTACCAGACGGGACGTGTGATAGTAGACACTAGAGGGAGGAGGTATGAGACGGAGGCTGGAGAGCCCCAGGTCTCGGTTCTTGGACCTACGTTATGGAAGTGTGTGTTTGTTAAGGTTTGTTGTATAGAATGTGAAGAGGGATGTGAGATCACGGTGTATGCGGACGATGTGTGTCTGGTATGTACGGCAAAGGGAGAGGCGGAGATAGAGAGAATGTGTAGAAAGATTGTGGGGAAGATAGAGCGGTGCGGACTAGAAGTGTCGGGAGATAAGACGCTGGGGTTACTAGTGAAGGGACGGAGCAACACGAGGGAAGTGGTGAAGGGAAGGAGAATTCGTATGGAGAAGTCTGTGAAATACCTAGGGGTGTGGTTCGATAGTCAATTATCCTTCAGAACACACATGTTAAAGGCGGCAGAGAAGGGGAAAGTGAGGGTAGCATGGCTGGGAATATTGATGTGTAATGTGAAGGGACCGGGAGAGTGGAAGAGGAGGATAATTGGTAAGACGGTATAGCAGAGTATGCTGTACGGTGAGGAGGTGTGGGGTGAAAGAGCGGGAGTAGATGCGAGGGCTAGGCCACTCCTGCGGGTGCAGAGAGTGATATTGCTGAGGGTGGTGCAGAGGACAGTGGGTGGACTGGCTGCAGCGGTGCTGGCAAGGAACTACCCATTGAACGTGATGGCTAGAGCCAGAAATAAATGCTGCAGGGGTGCGACCAGAGAGGAAGTGCAGTAATCGATGGAGGAAGAAATGGAGAGAAGGTGGGAGGAGTATGAGGGCGCGCTAAAAGGAGCGATTGGGAATAGGAGAGATTGGATGGACCGGAAATTCGGGGAGGTCAACTTCCTCTTGACACAGGTGTTCACTGGACATGGGTCGAGAGTAGGGTACCTCCACAAAATTGGAAAAAGAGAGACTGGAGTTTGCGAGAGGTGTGAAGAGGAGTATGATGTGGGGCATGTGTTTAGATGCTGGAGGAACGAGGAAGTGCTGGAGAAGTTGGAGAGGAAACTAGCGGAGGCGGTGTATTGGGAGATTATGGTGGAATGGATGGAGGTGAGTGGCGTAGAAGGGAGCATGGTTAGGGGAAGAGAACGACTCGATATGGCATGAGAGGTAGGGGTGAAAGTTAGGGAGAAGACGACGGTGAGAGCGGAGAGTGTGCGAGGGATCGCCGCCCGTCTCGAGGTATGCTAGGGTAGTGATTCCGAGGCGGTGGTAACGGCGAGTTTGACGTGGGTTTGGTTAGTAGGCATACCCTTGGGGATGAGCCCAACACTTTTTGGGTCCTGGACCCATTCGAACATCAGTTTCCCATCTCGGCCCGAAAAAAAACATAGAGGTGTAGTGGCCCTCGTACAATCTAATTAAATTTAGGTCAGTCACGAAATACTTAGCGACATCAATTACTTAGTTAATACTTTTATAATATTGGATAGATATGTTCATCAACAATGATGTAAAAGTATTATTAAGCATAAATATATTTCATCCTCAATCACATTATAATTGGAGTTTTATCCACACTCATGAAGCAACCATACAGCACCTCCCAATTTCAATAATTTTTGACGTTACAGCTGCTGTCAGAGCGAAATGTCAAATAACTTTTTGATGGAATCTGATTCTAAATGACTGTGATTGTGGATAAAACGTATTTCATTCATGTTTGTAATATAATTACACAATTGAATATACAAGAGATAATTAAGAAGAGTTTCAATCAATCATCATCCAAAGCTTTTACAGAAGAAAGGAAGCACCAGCAAATATTTAGCATACATATCTGGATAGGTGTAATCGGCAATCAAGTACTGGGACCAGTAGAGTTACCTGTCCGTTTAACAGTATAGGATTTCCTTAACTTTTCGCATAATAATCTACCTCATTTAATGGACAACGTTCCTCTAATGTCACTGAAAATTTATTATTAATGCACGATGGTTGTCCCATAGTTCGCCCATATCTTGACACTACGTATGGAAACCGATGGGTTGGAAGAGGAGGGCTAGTCAATTGGCCTGCAAGATGGCGCGATTCCAATCCATTCGATTTTTGTTCCTTGGGCTACTTTAAATTATCAGTTTATGCTGATCAAATAGAAAATCTTATCCAGCTGTGGGATGCATGTTAGATATTACTTTCAGAAACAATTAGATCAAGTAGAATATACGTTATAAAATTCAATAATATTCTTGTTGTAAATAATCTTTATTTTTTCAGAAAATAAACGGACTTGTTAAAAAAATTTAAATTGATTTTTCTCGAAAACGATGCATAATAGCGAATCTTTGAATTTAATGTAAAATTTGTCAAAATACTGATTCCCCAAAAATGTCAACAAAGTCTACCCGTTGCCCCTCACACTAAACGCTTGTAATGGCAATAAACATCGCGGGTTTGTAGTACAAAGGACAAAGTTTGTAGGTAGCGGCTTTTTTAAATATGCTCCAAAAACTGACTTAACATCATCAACTTCAAAGGGCGCTAGTTTCCTTGTGAGTAAGTTCTAGATAAAGGTAAATTGGGTTAGATGAACATAAAACTGCATCTAGTATAATATGCAGTTTGCGTTTGGTAGGAATGCTTCTGGACTACCTAGAAGAAGCATATTCTGAAAGAAACATGTTGAACCATAACACACTAACGAAAATTTACCAGCGTTGGATAGGTATTCGAAAGAAATAGATAATAAATGATTGATTAATATACTCAAGGAACGTTGGATGAGTTTACCTTAATCTAGCTATATTAGCAGCAGACTGAAACTTGGAAATAAGAAAAAACTATAACAATGTGTGAGGTTTGAAAAACGGTAATGTACCACTTATTTCACGAAAAAAAGGATTGGATTTCCTTATACTGAAAATTATTTGTACAATTATTCAAAAAACATTTTAAAAAATGGGAGTAGACTACCAAGGATGTTCCTGCATTTATACTGGTGAAACTAAGCAAGATTTCCGAAAAAAACAAACAAAAAAATAATGGAAATATGGCTGAATATACAATTATATAGAATGTTCAAGGGAACAATGGCTAGGATATGCGCAGAAATCAATATACCAAAAGAAGACTGAAAACAGCAGAAACTACTAGGGATTTAATATTACATGTAAAATTCTGGCATCAATGTATAAAAAAGTATGGAAAAATGTTTGAAAAATATATATAAAATATATATATAATAAAATAACTGTGGCAATTGGAAAGGATATTCGAAGGAACGAAATTTAAATTCAAATGCAGAAAATAAAGGAGAATAGTTGTTGTTTGTAGGTTCAGTGGTCTGCAACAGTGTAGGTATACAAAATAAAAAATAACCTACTGACCTCAAAAATCCTAACCATAATTACATCAGCCCTGTTTGCAATCAAATAATCTCTGGCATACAATTCGTTGGAAATTTTAGGTTCGTTCACGATATAAGTTGAAGAATTCAACTGTTTGGAAATTAACGATAAAATAGTAACATCTTGACCAACCCATTTCTTATATTTATTGATAAACGAGTAAGGCTCTCGTTGTAAAAATAATACTTTCAATTGAGATCCATACATGTTTTTTGCTTTATCTTCAAAAAGATTTTGACAATTTTTTCCAAAACTTTTTATTCTTATTATTGAATTATCCTTGAAAGGATTATATGAATAAACATGAAACTTATTAAAAACAAAAACTACAATGAACTTGGATATATGCTTAGACCAAATGTAGGTAAGTAATGGTTCTAAAAAGACTGTGTCGTTGACTTTTCCACTTATAATAAAAAAAATCTCCATGTCGGGTAGATATAATGAGCTTTTTGCAATCATATTACTCATTTTATAAATTTCTTGATAGCTTTCCATAAAAATATAGACCCTATGTATTTTGAATTTTTGGTAAATATTGAAATCGCCAATAAACGGTAATGCTACACATGTGTTTTGAGAAAAGAACCAGTTGATAGCAGGTCTTATATTTTGTTGTGTATGTAGATTTACAAGACAAGTAGGAACAAAAATGGTGTCACATTTTGTTATTTTCTTAAAAAAATTACCCAATTCCACGTCCACCAAACTTGGTTTAGTTGCTTGAGAAAGTGGTTGTACCACCGAATTAAATAATATAATTTGTAGGATAAACATGTCCACTTCAGTTGATGAAGAACAATTGAACTTTTTCCAATCATATACTAAATTTTATAAGTACACCCAACGACAAACATCACTTACTAATGAAATTAAATGATTTTAAAAGCAGTTGATTGATTAGCCTAACTGATAATCCATAACAAAAGGAGAATATAATACCGGGTGTCCCAGAAGTTTCTGACCCATTTTAATTGCAAAAATCTAGGAACTCGGAAACGATAGGGAGATGCGGTTTTGGATAAAAAATTTCTTTTTTGCATGAAGTTTTTTCAGTATAAATGTTTAATTAGTGAAATCTTATATAGGGTGTTTTGAAAAAATGGTACTTTTTAAATGCAAATATCGTCTATTTTTTGAATGAAACACCCTATATATTTTTATTTTATCTGAACTCTTCCCCTTTCCGAAAATGTATAATTTGTTGAAGTTAAGATGAAAAATGAGTAAGTTATTGGGTTTTTAATGAGGATTGTTTTTTAGATAAAGATGTCTGATACATTTTTGCAACCTGAACAAAAAGTGATCAAAAGAATTGCGTAACATTTCCGAGGTAATTTCTCGAAATGTTCGGACAATGATGCCTCGCATTTGTTCTAGAGTCTCTGGAATAGGATTATAACTTCTATCTTTGTTAAAAAAACATATAAAAAAGTCTGGAACCGTCAAGTCTGGTGAGTGGGCAGGTCACTCAATTGACCCGGCTCTCCCAATCCACCTATCTCCAAATGTTTTTGCTAAAGAATTTCTATTCACAGGTGAAGAGTGTGGTGGCGCACCATCTTGCCGAGAGAAAACTGAATTTATGATGCCAGCTTGTTCAAGTTAAGGATATGAGTAATTTTGTAACATGTCTGTGTAGCCATTACCAGTAATTGTAGTTTCTTCAAAAAAGAACGGTCCGTATATTTTTTCTCTAGGAACGCCACACCAAACGTTCAACTTCGGTGAATCTCTTTCGTATTCTTCCATTACCCTTCAATTTTCAGACCCCCTTATGCGACTATTATGTTCATGACATTGCCCGTTTAAATGAAAGCCAATCTCATCTGACATTATGAGTAGAACATTGGGAACTCTAAATAAATCTAGTAATGTCTCCGAAAAAAGAATTCTGGTTTGAAAATCTCTTGCATACCTACATTTTTTGGTGCATCTGAATTTCATAAGGAGTTAACTTTAATATCTTCATACCACTCTGAACTTCGGATTTTGAAATTCCTATTGCGCATGATATTTTGCGGAGCCATATTCGATTATTATGTTTTTCTAAGGGGGAACCCAATCAAAATACAGTCCACTCAAAATAAAATAATTCCTTCCAAGCTCTCAAATCCTTGCCCATGGTCGAGCTTCGAACCGGATGTGAAGCTTTTTCAAAAAAAAATCTCAAAGATCCAATTATCAAACTTCCAGTTCCAGTAAAAAGTGTGTAATAAACCTCTGTGCGGTTAAAAATGTCATTAAAAATTCGTCTAAGTGTGTGTGCGGGATTTTCTCGTGAAATAAAAATGTGTGCTAAGTTCGCAGGAAAAACCTAGCAGTAGAAAAAAGAAAGGGGATTAGCAGAGTCTCAACTGTTCCTGTTGTATCCAAGAAATAGTCCCACTTCCACATCAAATAAGGTCAGACTAACTGTCTAATTTTGTTGAAAAAACAAAAAATATATCTCAATTTTATAGTCAATAATTTAATAAATTAAGTATATCTATGTACTTGACATATAAATCATTGAAAAAAATCTGAACAAACTTTCACTTTTCTCACCTTGTATCTTGAAAAACAAGCTTGTCAGAATTCTATTTTACAAAATGTTATGAATCTATTTAATCGCCTCTTAGAAATACCAGAATTATCTAATTGTTCTATACAAAATTTAAAACCAGTCATTGCGGAAGTTGTTTCTATAACACAAAATCTAGAAAATGTAAATGTAACTAAAGAGAAACTATTAGATTCGTTGCTCACAAAACTCATAGAACAAAAACTTGACTTTATCACTCGCCGATCGTTTGAAGAAAAATGTGATACGGAAGAATTACCCACCGTAAAAGAACTATTAGAATTTTTAAATAGAAAATGCACGGTTTTACAAAATATATCAATATCAAAACACAATGAATCAAATGTGAAAAAATCCACTCGTGAACTTCCACACACATCCAACTTACATTCACCGAACGAATCTTATAAAACTCAGCAAGTCTCATTTCACGCTGCACAACAAGTTAATACAAGTAATTATTCATCAAGACCCAAGAAATATTCGCAAAATTGTGTTTACTGTAATGAAAACAGTCACAAAATTTATTCATGTAAAGAATTTTCCATTTTATCCGTCGAACAACTTATGTCAAAAATAATCATTTGTGTTGGAATTGTCTAAATCCCAATCATTCTGTCAATGAGTGTCAATCAAGTAATACATGTTCCCTGCGTTATAAAAAACACAACACCTTGTTGCATTTATATCAAGCAAATATCTTAAGCAACCGAAATTCTTCAAATTTCGGATCTGCAAACAATTACTATCAAAATCACAAAATCTCGACAGTTCAAGTCGACAAAGACTCCACGCCATATCTCAATCAATTCCACCTAATGAATGCAATCAATCGGTATCAGTTTCAACGCTCGATATTCCATCGCAATCACAAAATAAACCACACCCTAGAAAAAACGTAACGTTTTGCGACCAATCTCAAGCCTCACAATCAAATGAATCAATCGATGATGGCACTTTATCTTCAATAATTAATTCAAATCCAAACCATTGGGCAAAACACCCTTCGAGTGAAAATTCATCACTTCAAATGTCTAAAAATTTTAACTCTCCCAATTATCGACCTGAAAATGACCCAAAATATTCATTTTGACAATCAAAGTCGTCACTGTCTACAATTGCAAAGAAGCAACCTTTTATATTACTAGCAACAGCCCAAGAAATAGTCAAAAATGAAGAGGGCAATCCAATTGTAATACAAATCTTGTTAGACAGTGGATCTCAAATGTCTTTCATTTCATTATCCTCATTCAAAAAATTAAAATGTCAATCTTACAATTACAATTACAATGTACAAGTATCGGGTATTTTAAATACTCCCAATGTCATTAATAAGATGTTAGATATCACTTTTACTTCTTAATATGACAAATCTAAAGAACTCCAAGTTTCTTGTGCAGTAGTAGAATCCATTACACACAGATTACCTCAAATAAATAATGACTCATTAAAAATCCATGAATTTTATAAACAATATTTAGCGGATAAAACCTTTAATTTGCCAACATCTATCGATATGCTAGTGGGCGCAGATCTCTATTATGATATATTGCAATTAGGGATCAAAAAATTGGGATATAGTCTCCCTGTTCTGGTCAATACATCTATGGGATGGATCGTGTCTGGGTCAATTCCTCAAAAAGCCTTTACTCTAACTTTGTATGAGCAGAAGAGAAAATTGAACTATGTAAAAAAATACTCATCACATAATAGCACTTAGCAGCTTCGGGAAATAACGAAGGACCACCTGCATTGCGCTGCAGGAGCTTGTTTTCTACCCGTACCAGAGGCAGAGAGATAACCTATTCGTGAAATAAATATATACATGAAATGAGGAAACAAATAAAAGTCAATAGTTAAAAAATAGAGTATTTACTATAGTACGTAAAAAATAGATTATTTACAGAGGGATATCTAATGAGTGAAAAATCCAATTGTTGGATGAAAAAACACTGCTAGATTGATGATAAGAACATTAATGTACGAAACAGACGATTCAATATTGAGAACACCGCCAGTACGAACATAATTAATGGTCGGTGGAAAAGTCAGGAAATTAGGCACTAAATAATGTTTGTAGGGAATTTACAACATTTACATTTAAAGCTAAAACCGCACTTAGCTTTCAAATCACAGTATTCACGTAACAGTTTTACACAAATATAGTTAAACAATTGACAGAAAATAGCAACAAGATAAACCGATATAAACTACATAAATCTGTGGCGAAAATAGATCTTAAAAATACTAGGAATCTTGAAATTAACTATAAAAAGTTCTCCGGCATTATTGAGCGCGCGGCAACCTTGCAATATAAAGGATTTCGGACTTCAAGACGAGCAGATCTAAAACTTGAAGCTTTTTCCTTTTGAAATGAATAAATTAATGTACTTACATTAAGTTCCAATAACAGATAGCACTATACTTTACAATTAGGCGGTACAATCCCCATTTTATAGAGGAGAAGAAACTGAATTTTGCTTTTACAAGCAGCGATGGATATGCGAAAAATGTTCCTTAACTTCGAAAAATACTTTTTAAAAAGCGAAAAACTACAAAATTGAGACGTTTATTTCATTATGGTTACAAACAATCTGTTTTAATTCACAATTTGTGTTAATTTATAAGATCTGGTATAAAAGCTTAGTAGACTAAAATTGATGTTAACGTTGACGGTTTACGTTTCGTAACTCCTCCGGCCTAAGAGAGAACTATGGAGTTTCTTCAGGGTTCGAAATCACTGGAAAATTCTTGGTTGCCTGGTTTTTTGTATTTTTCTGACTAGTTTGAACGTTACATTGGTGTCAGAAGTGGGATAAAAAAAAAAATAAATATACAGGAAGATGGCGAAGAAACTTTGTGAATTAAAAGTTTCAGAGCTTCGAAGAGAGTTGGAGGATTACGAACTGCACACAAGCGGGGTCAAGTCAG
The DNA here is from genome assembly GCA_947563755.1 of Lochmaea crataegi. Classification (NCBI taxonomy): domain Eukaryota; kingdom Metazoa; phylum Arthropoda; class Insecta; order Coleoptera; family Chrysomelidae; genus Lochmaea; species Lochmaea crataegi. The sequence goes on from OX387430.1 coordinate 28,155,078, forward strand.
TGTTAGTGGAACGACTAAAAGAAGCTATGATTAACAATGGATTGGACCCGGAAACGTTTGAATTCACCGACGAAGCGTCCGCCTCTATAACCTCTTCCATAAATAAAATTTCGACGGATATAAAAAACGAAATTTCATCCATGGAAAACAAATTGTCGGACGTGGAAAATAAAATTTTATCCATGGAAAATTAAATTTCGACGGATATAAAAAACGAAATTTCATCCATGGAAAGTAAACTTTCGGCGGACATGGAAAACAAAATGTCGGACATGGAAAATAAAATTTCGACGGATATAAAAAACGAAATTTCATCCATGGAAAGTAAACTTTCGGCGGACATGGAAAACAAAATGTCGGACATGGAGAATAAAATTTCGACGGACATGAAATATGAAATGACATCCATGAAGACTGATATTTCTGCCGTGGAAGAAAAGATTAAAAGAATGGAGCAAGAAATGAAACAAAAAATCAAAGAAATCGAAAGGAAGACTAGTAATAAACCGGATATTACAACTAGGCAAGCCCCGAATAACGACGAACTGGCAGAGAAAGTAGAGTTGAAACCGAAAATGGAAAACGATATTAACAGCCGAGTGAAACTGCCAACATTCGATGGTAAAACGTCATGGCCGAACTATCTTAAGCAATTCGAGGCGGCATCAAGGGCAAACAACTGGAGTGAGAAGGAAAAAGCGTTAAATTTAACTCTTGCCCTTAGAGGAGACGCCATGGATATCCTCCAGACCATTCCAGTGGAAGAGGCCGAAGATTTTGAACAACTCAAAAAGCGATTGAATATGAGATATGGCCTGGAACACCTGGAGCATCTGTACCAGTCGCAGCTGAAAAACCGCAAACAAAAACGCGACGAAACTCTGCAAGAATTCGAAGCAGACATTGCGAGGTTGGTGCGGTTTGCCTATCCATCGGCACCGGAGAATGTCATGGAATGTTTAGGGGTACAGACATTCATCGACGGAGTTCGTGACCATGAAATGCAGAGAACTCTACGCTTGGCTCGGCATAAGACACTGGTCGACGTACTCTCTGCAGCCTTGGAGTACGAAGCAGTTACACTGGCTTCCGGAGTATACGGCAAGGTGAGGGCTGTAGCAGACGAAGAAGTTGAGAACAAGCTCGACCAGATTGTCAACATGATGAAAGGCATCTCAAATGGAAAACTGAAAGCTGTGAGATGCTGGAATTGTGGAGAAATGGGACATGTACGCAGTTCGTGCAAGCGACCGAGAACTGCTACAAACGAAGATGCCCAGCAGGAAAACTAGGAAGGGTCGACCTTCAGAGGGCAGCTTCGACCCGAAGACCTTCCAAAGACCCTCTCATCCTAATAGCCTCTCTGAAATGTCGCGATGATAGTAAATACGTGGATGGTGAAGTTAATGGAAGGAAGTATACACTATTGGTGGACACTGGAGCAACGAGGACTATTATTCGCCCCGAGACTGTCAACACCCGGAAAAGACTTTTACCGACGAGACTGCGACTCAGGACTGCCACAGGTGAAAGCGCCAATGTCCATGGAGAACTACCGGTGCAATTGGGAATTGGCGCAGAGAAGTTCACTCACACTGTCGTTGTCGCTGATATCGAAGAGGACATAATACTCGGAATGGACGTTATGAACCTACATGGCTTCCAGCTAGATTTCAAGAACCGAGTGATTAGAGTAGGTTCTGAGGAGGTATTCCTTCACCCACACGAGGATAAGACTGTTCATGTAGCCGTACAGGAGGATACAGTTGTACCCGCAAGGAGTGAATTTTTCACTGTGGCAAGGCTACAAGGAACCGTCGAAGAAGGAACACCGGTCATGATGGAACCACGGAATCACGATGAAGAGGTTGGTCGAGGAATCCTGGTTGGAAAAGGGTTAGTCATGGCTGCCGAAGAAATACCTGTACGCATTATAAATGTAAATGACCATCCAATAACTATGAAGAAGGAGACCAAAATTGGAACTTGGAAATGGACCGCACGGGAGAAGAAAGGCTCCTATGAAGCAGTACAATGTCGGAAGCCCTTTTGAACGCATTGCCCTGGACGTTGCCGGACCGTTTCCACCGACAGCAAATGGCAGCAGGTACATTTTGGTGGTGATGGACTACTTCACAAAATGGGTAGAAGCGTATGTCATTCCAAACCAAGAAGCCGCAACGGTTGCCGACGTGCTTGTGAATGAGTTCATTTGCCGATATGGAGTGCCCCTGGAAATACACAGCGACCAGGGCAGAAACTTCGAAAGCCAGCTGTTCCAGGAAGTTTGTGAAAAGCTCGGCATGAAGAAAACGAGAACTACGGCTTTGCACCCACAGTCGGACGGGATGGTAGAGCGAATGAACAGAACTCTTGTCTAAAGTAGTATCTAACCATCAGCGAGATTGGGACCAATATCTCTCGCTATTCGCGATGGCCTACAGATCCGCCATCAATGAGTCCACCGGCCAAACACCAGCAAGAGTTCTGTTCGGACGCGAAATGAGATTACCCTGCGACCTTGAATTTGGATGCCGACCCGGAGAAGACATAGCTGGTGAAGATTACGTGACCCAGCTGAGAAAAAGAATGGACGACGTACACGAGATGGTTCGATCGAATCTCCAGATCGCTAGCGATAGGATGAAGAAAAGGTACGATACGCAAGCTACGGAAGGAGGTTTCCACGAAGGAGACAAAGTCTGGCTGCATAACCCAAGAAGACAAAAGGGATTTTTTTCTCCAAAGTTGCAGAAAGCTTGGGACGGTCCGTACCTCGTAAAGAAAAGAATCAACGATGTCATCTATCGTATAAGCAAAGATCCCAAATGGAAAGCCAAAGGTGGTACACCGTAACCGATTAGCGCCATTCGAGGGTGACCACGATGAGGAAGTAAACCAGCTTCAGGAAGTAGCCGATCCTGCTTTTGTAGAGTTCATGGGTGCTTATGGTGGTACCGGAAAAGCAAGATTCGGCGTCACCACTGAGAGACGACAAGACCTGCTTACCGTTCCGGAGGAATAATCACTGGCAATAAACATCCCTGCCAGCGTAACCGATGCGCACGGACTGGCATCTCAGTAGATATAAAATGGGGTAGCTTCGAAGCGAGTAACTGACCTACTTCCGCCATCTATAATGGGGATTCACGGAAATCAAGTAACTGACCTACTTTCACAATCTATGTGAATGGGGAACCAAAGAAGTAAGGTACGAATGACCGCAACTGACCTCTCTAATATGCAGTGACGGAAAATAAAAATTATACAGGGTAATGACATATAATAGGAGTGGGATATATACAGAGGGTTGCGAAAGTATGTATGTGTTCATTGGAAACATCAGTATACGAATGGTGCGTTAAAATTCAATATGCTCCGACATATAATAAGAGTGGGGTATATACAGGGTGCACCGAAAGTAACTACATTTAATAGGAGGGGGTATACAGAGCAGTAGTCAATTACACTATATGTAGTGAAGAGTAGTGAGTGAATTATTATTAATTTGAGTATAAATGGAAGCTAGTAGGTGTGTTACACCAGAGCTTATTTTTAATTGTGAATCATTTTTAGGCCTTGTCTGGATGCGAAATAATAATAGGAATGTAACTGTGTAGATAAAATCATATAAAAGATTAAACAAGTTATTATTTTAACCAATTTAAAAAGTTTTCCATTTAATAATAATTCGTTTTCATTGATCAGTATGCTGGAGCAATTGAAATGTTTTAATTCGCGGTGAATATAAAATTCTGATGCGAGACTAGTCTGCAAAGAAAGCAGGATACCATTTTTGGAATAACACGGCAGATTCGATGAGATTTAAATTTATGTATGTCGTTTCAGAAGAAATGGATTGTTTAAGGATGAATAAGTAGTACCCGCATGTATTTGGAAGAACACACTGGGAAAATGTAATCATTGAAATTGATGTGAGACTAATCTGCAAAGAAAGCAGGATACCATTTTTGGAATAACACAGAAGATGTCGATGAGATTTAAATTTATGTATGTCATTTCAGAAGAAATGGATTGTTTCAAGGATGAATAAGTACCTAGTACCAGCATGTATTTGGAAGAACACACTGGGAACATGTTCTCATTAAAATAAATTGGAATGGTAATGCGGGGGTGACAGAACCCATCTTGAAAATAACTTGTTTACATTGCAGTATTGTAGATATATAAGAGCTAAAATTCAACTTGAAAGTATAGTTTATTTTATCTCGTGAAATGAGAAGTCGTATTAAAGTAAATATATTGAGTGATTATAGAAAAACAAGTGAACAAACAAAATTTGAAAAGATGAATACAATTAAAAAAAGTATACCTATGATTATTAGAAGAGGACCTTCTGAGACAAAGTATCATATTAAAACAATAGATGATGACTGTTCATCACCAAATTCGATGATAATAATATCAGGAGAGAGTGAGGAATCTGAAGAAATCCAAAATCGGCCAGTGGATGATATAAAAAACCAGCCATTGAAAAATTCTGAATATGAAAATATTTCTATGGACGGAATTTTTGAAAATGAAATAGATCAACTCTCCCAACCAGAAGACTGGAATAGTGATTTAACAACTGCAGAAGAAGCGTTGGATGAAACTCAATCGAATGTGAAAACAATGATAACGAACCATAGTGATAACGTGACCAAGTTCTTCGAATCTAATAAAATATTTTTGAGTGAAAGTCAAGAACAGAAAATAAGTTTGAAATTGAAGATTGAAAAATATAAAAGAAAATATATAACAACAAAGCACCTCTTGGAAAAGTTAAATCATAATATAAAATTAGCGGAATCAATCAATCGTTTAAACCTATAAATTAAATACAAAATATATTTTATCGTTTGGAATTTTTGAAAATGAAATAGATCAACTCCTCGAACCAGAAGACTGGACAACTACTGAAAATGCGTTGGATGAAACTCAATTGAATGTGAAAACAATGATAAAAATGATAAATAAATTTGAAATTGTTTAAACCTATAAAGTATGTACCTATTTTCATTTCTCGAGATAAAATAAACTATCATATTATAACTAATTGTGGTTGATTTACCCTGTACATCCATTTAAAGTATATTTTTACAATATCGATATTTATAATTCGCTCTTTTTGAACAGTAACAAATCCATAAAATTAAGATATTGTATATATGTGAAAGAATCTTCAAGCGTTTCTTTTTATCAGCCTACAACTCTCGAATCCAATTCAATCGATATAACTTGTTTGTAACTGTATAATTAGTAGACACATTGCAATAACAGGGTCGGACTGACTTTTATGTAATATTGGAGAGGAAATTAAAGGCGATTCGAATGAAAATATTTTATTCGATGATCAAACTCAAAAGTGTAGTGAAATAAAATCCACAGTACTGGATATGTGACTAATGTCATACATTTTTATATTGAAAAATATAAAAAGGCACAATTGAATATATATTAAAATAAATTAGATATAAAGTTGCATTAATATTAAAATTGTAGTGAAATAAAATCCACAGTACAGGATGTGTTACCAAATTTCAAAATTTGAACAATACAAAAAGAAACAATTGATTTAAAACAAAGTTATGGCGCAATAATGTTAAAATGTTTGTTATTGCACAAAAAACAATAATCAACTATACAATATAAAAATAGTTCTTTTTCACAAATAGAACATCTAAAACATGATTCTGGTAGAGTTCCTGCGCTACCGGTGAAATGCTCGCTGACATGTTGGGATTCTATGCTTTCACCTCCACCATTATTCAAATCGAAAAAACAACAGGTACATAATCGATATTCACTTGTCGAATAATAGTATTGTAGGATACATATTGGTTTACCAAAACTGGCATTCATCCATTTCTGACTATCCACTGTTTCAATATGAAACGATTTGAAATCAATAGTGGAACCTGTATCATGTTCCTGTTCCGAAGTACAGGAACTGATAACAGAATCCACTTCACTTCCACTATCGTTATCGATTCTATTAACCTCTTGGTTTTCTAACAAAACCGCAAAATCGAAAGACTCGTTATCACTATCCATACTTTCTTCTTTTATTGCACTACAGTTTTGGGTTTGATACGTTTTGCAGCGTTTAAACGTATTATATATAAAATTTCAGACATGCGCAAACTAGAGTAGCTAGGGCATGCGCAAACTAAAGCACTATTCAGTGTCTCACCACAAAATCATTTATTATAATATAAGCTAGTAAAAACAAATTTATTGGTAGAGTTGTATTAAATATTTGTAGAGTATTCCAACGTCTTGAGTTATCCATCTTGTCGTTTTCTTTTTTGATTGATGTTTTCATCATCTTGGCAAACTTACAGTCTGGGCTAAATTTTAAATGTTCTTCATGAACGCAATATTCGGATAACCACTCATGAATTTCCACATGACAATTAAAACAACGAGTTATGTCACTATAACCAACATAAAAAAAACCCGCTAACGCCAAATCTATAGGAGAAACTTTACCAGTCCAATTTTTGAATGATTGCAAGCGGTAGTCATACAATGATAATAAATCGGAGAAATCTTCTAAACACATATTGATGGTGTGAGTCAAATTCATTTTGCTATAACTATTTATAGATTTCCCCATCCATTCCAATACTAGCATAATTTCTCCCACCACTTTCACATATCTATAAAAAGTCATGAAGAAACCATTCCGAGCATAATTTTGTCATGTTAGTTGTGGGGGAAATGTCTTCAAATATGGTTCAAAAGGAAGTGTTTTTGGGGGAGCGTCGATTTGACTTGAATCAGTCAAAGTCAAAGTTTGTTACAGTGTGTTTATCAGCAGAGTGCACTCCTTGTGTAATAATTTCAGGGAACAGGAATAATTATATAGTTTTTTACGAAAAGGAATGGGAGGAATTAATATGTTTCAAGGATTTGATTGACAATTTTTTCACTGCAGCGGAAACCCTAGACCCTATAGATGCGGGCTATTTTTGGCTTCAATTTCAAAAGTTTGAGCAGAATAAAGTGCTAAAAATTTTAACTGGACACGCTAGTATTTGTTTGGGGTATGCAAGTATATCCGAGCTGTGGAAGATATTACCACTAATAAAGAACACCTTTGAAACATTAAAAAACCAGCAGTTTTTAGGAACTATGAAAATTTTACAACTGACTGTTACTAAATCACAAGATGCTCCGAAAACAGCACTAGAAGTTCTACAACCAATCAAAAAAATCAATCCAATTACATACAACCTAGGTCTTGAAGTAATTTACAGATTTCCTGAATTACTACAAGATGAAAAAAGTCAGCTTTAACGAAAACTTTAACAAAATACATGTTCTATATGTCTGGCGATATGCATATCATGCGGCAAGAAAAAACGATTGGCAAGCTAGATATCTCGATCAGTTACGCTTCAAGCAACGAATTCAACAAGCCGCCAAATTTATCAATCCTATTTTACATGTAATACATAGATGTAAAGTTTATAATAAAAGATATGCAGTAATTATTATGTTTTATTTAAAAAGTTAGTTTACAATACATTATTTTTATTAATCCAAGAGTTGTGCGAGTTATCTAATCCCAGCCATTTCACCAAAACCTTATTTCCTTTTTTTCTCAATACTTTTTCAACGAGATAAACGTCGGGGTGTTTCACTTTTAAAAGTTCCTCAGTGTAAAAAGCTCCTTGAATCGGTTGATTACTCTCGTCTTGTAAAAGATATGTGGTGGGATTGGTCAGCTTGACTTTATCGATTGTGAAAATTTCGGTTGACCAGTTGGGTGTATAACCTTTGGAAAATGATTCACGATATTTACTTATGCGTACAAAATCACCTTTTTTAAATCTAGGTTTGCGGGGGTCGACTGTTTTCATGTGGTTGAAAGCAATAATATATTTGGCGTTTGTCTCATTCACCTCACTGGGAATAGCACCCGTTGTTGAATGCCTGGTATTATTGTATTTCTTAACAATTTTTGGTAGCAATTCCAACCATTTATATGACCCTTGCACATTAAATTCTTTCCACAATAAAGTTTTGAGTGTTCGAATAACTCTTTCTACAATGCTAGCTTTAAGGTTTGAAAATGTGCTGTAATGATTTATTCCATACTGTTGCATCAGCTGTTGGAACTCTTTGTTATAAAATTCTTTACCCATATCGGCTTGCAATTTTTATAGGCGGGCTCATTTGGGAGAGTACTTTTTGCATAGCCTCTGTAATGTCCTTGGCATTTTTTCGCTTTACAGGTTCAGCCCAAACGAATTTACTAAAAGTATTGATTATTACAAGTATATATCCAAAACCTTTGTTAACGCTTTTATAATTATTCAGAATCGCCAAATCAGCCTGAAGAAGATCATGCAAACCTTTGACAATCACATGTCGTCTCTTGTAATTTTTACGAGCCGGACTATGCAATTCATTAACTACATCTCGCTTCACATTACTCATATTTTTGTAGAGCACACTGAATTACAAATTCAACGTAAAATTGTTTATAACTAGGGTTTAACGCAAACTGTAAAGTATCGCCTTTTTCAACAGATTTATCAACTATACCAGATTGGTCAGATATTTTATTGTTATAGCGAATATATAGTCCATCAAAAGTGCATTTAAAATGTTCAACTTTTCCTGATACTGGTATCGTAAAAGTGCTTGTATTACAGTCTAAGACGTAAAAAAACTTGTCTGTTCCTTGACTACCATTGATTTTGAAAAAAATTTTGGTATGGAATTTATAGGGATCCCCAATATAAAAATTATCACTGAGCAGTGGTGCTGCTACAATTTCGTCAGAGGGTTTTAACGCTTGACTGCGAAGGAAGTGTTGATTGAACCTGTTAATCGGCATATTAAGATTGAATGGGCCATTTTTATCAAGGGGGTGCTATTTATTCAACTGTTGCAACGGGCAAAGTAGGGTAAAATCAGCACACATATAATTTACAGAACCTACTTTAAATTCAATTTTATCACCCTTTTTTATTTTCATGGTGTGTAACTCATGATATTTATAAACCTTGCCATTTATCAAAACATCACCGTCACTCGAGTAGTGCTTACAGCTTTCGATAGAACCTTCAACAGGAAAAACGAAAGCAGTCCCTCCATTCTCTAAAACATACAAGGGATTTTTTGTCTTTTTTACCCCTATTAATCGAATGATGCATGTACTAAAATATTCTTTTGGTGTGCAAATGTAAAAGGGTGTTTTAAGTATCGGTTCAGCGGTAGAAGGAACGTCTACACATTCTGAGGTGGAGAGGTAATGTTGGTTGAAATGATTTAACGGCATGTTCACGACTAAACAATTTTTAAAGTAATCAAAGTATTTATTCGATTATACCACCCTCTCGTAATTCTTCAATAATGGATATAATTTCATTGCGATGACCTGTATTCCCTGCTGCTTGAGAAGCTACAAGTAATCGTAACCTATCAACTATTTCATTAAAATCATCAAAATATTTATAATCAATGGGTTTGTTATTGTAATCCATCATAGTCAACTTCCCCCCAAGTTTTGACATTTTACGTGTCAGTACACCAGTTAATAGAGACCGAGGGGCCGTACCAGCCCTCGGTCTAATCGGATTTGGTTTTAGTTCAGGCTTAATGATGAATGTATATTTATCTTTAATATCATTGGGGAATGTTCTGATGGGTAAATCGGGGTTATGTTCTCGACGAATAGCATTTGTTCGTTTAATAATATCTACATAATTATCCACATCTCGTTTAGTATATACAATAGGGTTTTTTTTAAAAAGCAACTCGTACAACCCAGGTGTACCCAAATATGTTATATGCTTTACGATAATATCTTTATTTTTGAAGTCAAGTTCAGAGTCACCAATGTAAAACTTTTCTTCGTTGGGATTATGAAAAACGCCCAAAATATGATCATATACCCCTTCCGTATCTCGTATCATCCCCTCGATAAATTCTCTAGGAAGAGGTGTGTCAAACTGTTCAAAATACTCTCTCAAAACGTTTGGGTCGGTGATTGTACGATAAAAATCACTTATGCTGTCATCGATAAATTGGTCTTGTCTGGTTCTATCTGGAATATCTCCCGAATCATTTCGAGATTCATAAGTTGTTTCATCTGTTAAAAATCTCGTGTTGTCCTGGAAAGTACTGTGAAAATCTGGATCGTTATCGGACTCAAAAAATGCTAGTTGATCGTAACGAGTTGTGGGTGACTTTTTATTGGTAATGTCCCCTTTTGTCGGTGATATTTCTTGTTTAATAGGTTTCCCCAAAGTTGAAACAAATTCTTTAAGAGGCTGGTATGATTTTTCCAATTTACTTTGAGACTCATGCCTCTGCTGTTTGAGAAGTTTATATTTCTTTTTAATATCTTGACGTGATTTTATGAGCTGTTTCCCTAATCGTTCATTCATTGTGACTAATAGATTTCACATTTTTTAAGGTCTTATATATACATCAAACCCTTTTCGATATTTTCCAGAGGATAATGCACAGTCCTTATCAATAACTAAAAATCCAAACTTATCTTTCCAACAAAACGATCCCATGTCTTTAAATTGTTGAAAACTCATGTCGATATTTGCATGGTCATCAAAAATATGTTTCAGATTAGTAACATCTTGGGGGAATACAATTAACAGATTAGCATTATCCCGAATTAGTTGTTTTGGAATCGCTGAATATGTTTGACATAAATAAAAACAATCGGTCTCTTTATGTCGACCAAAACAAAAATAATTTTTGATGATATTTTGGTCACAAGACGCCACATCGTCAAATATAACTATGGAATTATGTTTAATATTTTCGGGGAGCGGAAAATCTTCACTTTTACTAAATTCTTGGTAACCGATCTCTCGTATGGGTTGTAGTAATAATCGCAGATATTGATATTTTGGTTGCTGCAGTGATTTCGAATATAAATAAACATTTTCATATTTTATACCATTAGGATGTTCCAACAAAGATAACATTACGTTGGTTTTACCACTTCCACTAGGCCCTACTATAAGTGTTCGTTTAGAATTACCTCCAAATAATACACCGTGATTATTTTCATTATTTGTAATGTCATAGTTTTTAACTGGTAAGGAAACTTGTTATTTTACAAGCTTCATGTTGAAGACTGTTAGTATATAAAGAGAAGCACACATATAGGTGTTAGTATGAAAAATAAAGCGGTGCCACTTGAACGTCGTAGGACTAGAGGTAGAGGACTTGTTAATACATTAATAAATAAGCTCCCCTTTGAACTACACGCCCCTGGGGGGTATCGGTATTTAGGTCCTGGAACGAAGCTAGCAAAGAGATTAGCTCGAGGGGATAAACCAATAAATCCTTTGGACGAAGCAGCGCTACAACACGATATAGCATATTCTCAGAGCAACGATCTAAGTGAACGCCACGTGGCTGATAAAATTTTAGAGAACAGAGCTTGGGATCGTGTCAAATCCAAGGACGCCAAATTAGGTGAAAAAGTAGCTGCCTGGCTGACAACAACAGTTATGAAAGGAAAACGCAAACTTGGAATGGGTCTAAGACGAAAACGTAAAACTAAGAAGCGTGTTATTAAACCACCAAAAATTGGAGGATTTTTACCATTTTTAATCCCTCTGATTGGGGCTTTAGCTGCTGCCGGTGGCGGTGCTGCTGGTATCGCAAAAGCCGTGAACGATGCTAAAGCTAATAGAGATCAATTAGCCGAGCAGCAACGACATAATCTTGAAATGGAGCAAGCTGCTAAAGGTGGTAAAGGGTTATATTTAAGACCATATAAAGGATATGGAATGAGGCAAAAAAAACAAAAAATATGTAAAAAGGGGCGGGGTTTTTATTTAAAACCATATTCAAGAAACTCCCGATAAAATTACCTCAGCACATAATGACAGACTTTGAACTTGAAAAATATATAACGTTATTGCAAATTCCTTATTTTCGTGGCATTTACATGCGTAACTCCTTACCTACAAAAATTAACAAATACGAGTCTGGTATTATCAACTTGGATACACTGCAAGGTGTTGGAACGCACTGGACAGCTTATACAAAGAAGAGTAAAAATGTTACATATTTTGATAGTTATGGTAATTTACCACCACCACTAGAAGTCGTAAAGTATTTTACAAGTAATGGAAAAGTAGGCATCCACTTCAATTACGAAACAGTACAAAGATTAGGTTACCAATGTGGACAGTATTGTCTTAGATTTTTATATAGTCAGTATAACTGAGTAGGCAACTCATTCCATAACCAACTGTCCAAGATGTCGTATACTTTTACGTTAAGTGGGGAGTCATCAATTCTAAGTGGTGACTTTAACCCACCCATTTACTTAGATGAAAATTCCGAGTATGAGATAGGATTAGCTAATTTTGATACATTCAATAGTATTCCAAACGTAACTCAAACCAATAACGTATTAGTGTGGGGTCAGAAAAGTCAATACAACTATATCATCCCTAAAGGCTCCTATGAACTGGATGATATTATAAAATTAATTGAAAAAGAAATGTTTAATATAGCGGGTACTACAACCCGCATTGTGCCAGATAGTCGAACAGGGTCTGTATCAATGAAAAGCACTGAAACTATAAATTTTACAGTTGATAATTCAATAGGGGATCTGTTGGGTTTCTCAAAAGTCTTTCTTGAACCGAATAAGGTAAATACCTCAACAAAAATGATAAATATTTTAAAAGTTATTACTATATGTATTGACTGCAACATTGCAGTCGGATCATTTTTGAATGGAGAACCAGTACACATTATACATCAGTTTTTTCCCCAAGTTCCCAGTGGGTATAAAATAGTGGAGCAACCTTTAACCATACTCTATTACCCTGTAAGCATTAAAACCATAAACAACATTACTGTTAGGGCTCTCGATCAAAGCGGTGACTTAATTGATTTTCAAAAAGAAACTATTACTGTTCGCTTACATCTTCGAAAAACTAATTGAAATGGTTTGGCAGTTTAATCGTATACACCCATATAAAAGCACATTTATTCACAAAACTATCAGTAGAGGGAAAACCACAGCATTGTTAACGTCTACAAATCGGAAATTTTTGCAGTCTTTGGGTTTCAAAGTGTTGGTATAATGGAAGTTTTACATGTTACGGGCGAACCTTTTAGCGACACTACCATTGAAGACTATCAATTCCATACATACCAACCGTATTCTTCTGCTAACCTCAACTATAATGATGAAATAAGAATTCCAATTCAAGATCTAGAAGCTCATACTCTCCCCAGTAATTCAGTTCTGTACATAGAAGGGAAATTGCTGACTGATAAAAATACTGTTCCAACAAAATTTAACTTTATTAATAACGCTATTGCGTTTTTATTTAGAGAAATCAGGTATGAGTTGAATGGTGTAATTATTGACGCTGTCCGACAAGTTGGTATAGCTACGACAATAAAAAATTATCTATCTTTAAACGAAAATGAGAGTAAGCTGATGAATAATGGGGGGTGGTATCCAAACAATGGAAAAATTCTAACAGATTCCAAGGGTAATTTTAATATATGTATTCCTTTAAAACTACTCATGGGTTTTTTTGAGGATTTCAAGAAAATTATAATTAATATGAGACAAGAGTTGATTATAATTCGAGACAAAGACGACATCGATGTTGTAGTTGCTTCTGATGAGTCTGAGAAACCAAAAATTGAGCTATTGAAAGTTTATTGGAATGTACCTCACATAACTCCAAGCATTAAAGAACAGCTGAGACTAAATAAAATTATTCATAGCAATATTGATCTACCAATTAAATTTAAGAGCTGGGAACTGATTGAATATCCTGCTCTTACAGATACTACTCGGCACACCTGGCCCGTCAAAACGACGACTAAAATTGAAACACCCCGACATATTGTGGTAGCATTCCAAAAGGGTAGAAAGGGCAAACTTTTGAAAGATATGAGTAAATTTGATCACTGTAACTTGACTAATTTACGTGTGTTTTTGAATTCTGAGCGTTATCCTTATCATGATTTACATCTAGATTTTGATAGTAATTGTTTTGCCACTTTGTATGAGATGTTTGCCAATTTTCAAGAAAGTTATTACCACATCCAAACTAATCAACCTATATTTAATCCAGAAGAATTTAAAACCAAAGCCCCCATCGCCCACATCGACTGTTCTCGTCAAAAGGAGGTTTTACAGAGTGGTTCTATTGTTCTTCGAATAGAATTTGAAACCAGTAAAAATGTGGGTAATGATGTATCAGCATATTGTTTGATTATACATGAAAAATAATTTTATTACAATCCCATTAAAAAAATTGTTAGACAAGTGTAATGCGCATGCGTTTATGTGTTAAAAGTCTGCAGCAGCATGAAGTTTCTTTCAGTACACTATGGGATTTCGTCAACGACTCGAGCAGTATATTATTAACTTGGCTAAACTCAAAGCTGATATTGAGTGGTATAAAAAGAAAAAGCAACTAGTTGAACACTTTAAAAATCTACAAATATGAGATTAGTGATGGATGTTCAGGGTTTTAGGATTGAAAACAATAAATTTATAGTGAGTGAATTTGCGGCATACAACGGAAATCAGGTTTGTCATTATGTGTTTAAACCACCATTTCCTTTACGAATGCTGTCCCCCGATTTGCACAGACAGGCTGTTTGGCTCATGAAAAAGCATCACTCTATTGACTGGAATGTTGGTTTCACACCAATACATTTGTTTGGTAATATAGTTGCTAATTTAACAAATGATGCTGACGTGGTTTACGTTAAAGGAAAGGAGAAGGCTGACTATATAAAAAAATATTCAATGGCTCCAGTTTACGAATTTGACGAACACCCTCCAGTTATTTCATCTGAACCGAAATGTTTTTACCATAGTAATATTAATTGTATTTGTGCGCTATCGAATGTATTTTTTTTATATGAAAACTTTATAATGAAAGAATAAAATAATATAATGACTTTCAATTCACCTTCAGACCTATTGCGCATGCGTTTTCTTGTATATAAATGTAATTACAGAATTGATTCTGTTTAGTTTCATCATGCATTGTATCAACTGCGGTAAGCAATTTTCTAGAGCTTACCATCTTCGTCGACATCAGTTATGTTGCGGTCAACGTTCAACTACTTGTGACAGTTGTGGAAAACAGTTTTCAAGGTTTACTAATCTTAAAAATCATCAACGTAAGAGTTGCGATGGTCCATCTTTTATTCCCAAGAAAAGACTTAGACCTATGGGTATGGAAGTGTTGGAACCCGGTGTTACCAAGTTACATCACGCATTCAAAACCAGAATAGCTTCCTATCGGTTCTCCATTCCAGATAAAAAGACAAATTATATGGATTTTCTCAATGAGGTTCAACCAAAAGTATTAAATAAAATTCAAGAATACCTTCAGCAACATTATTCATTAAAAATAAATTTTGAAATATTCAGTATATACATAATACCAGAGAAGGAGATTTCAGATATAAAGTCTATGAATACAGCCAACAAAGTTGTGACTACATCAACCGATTTGAAACATGTATATGAAGAATTTAAAGATGAAATTATGAACCAGGCTTCAGAGTTTCAAGAAAAAGATAGTGGGTGGGCACTTCAAGAAATAATGTTTTTAGATGTGAACATAAACCGTTTTAATGCAATTTCCGCTTCTTCTTATGTCAAGTTGCCAAGGGCGATAATTAGAAAACAGACTGTTTTAAATATCCGGAATAATGATAATGCATGTTTCGCTTGGTGTGTGAATGCAGCAATATTTCAACCCGAAGGAGATCCCACGAAGCCAGAATCTTACCCCCATTTTGATACCTTGCTAGATTTCACAGGAGTAGAGTTTCCGGTAACCCTGAAAGACATTATAAAATTCGAGAAATTGAATAATATATCTGTAAATGTTTATGGGTTGGAATCAGAATTTAAAGATGGAAAAAAAAGATATGAAGTTGTTGGCCCCCTTCATTTTACGTCAGAGCGGAAACCGACCCATATTAATCTCTTATTGATAACTGATAGAGATGGAAACACTCATTATACTCTCATCGAGGATTTATCTAAATTATTGAGAAGTCAAAAGACAACGCACAAAGAGAGAACTTTCTTTTGTGATGGATGTCTACAAAGTTTTTCAACAGAATCCAAATTACAACACCACCAAGAAAATGATTGTACTCACATATACACTAAGCTACCAACTATGTAAGAGCGAGCATCACATGGCGAGAGACTGTTGGCAGGCCTTCCTTTGTAGGGTATGTGGGGAAAGGGGACACAGGCCAGGGGAGATAGAATGTAGTGGGGGTAAGAAGGGAGTAGGTGAAGACGATGGAAAACAGGAAAGAAAAAATGGGAGGGACCCTCTGGACCCCTCAGAGGTGACGAGTCTGGACCAATGGGAGGAAGGGGAGGGCAGGGCGCGGGAAGAAGGAATGTAGGGGATGGATGGAGGGTGCTGCAGATAAATTTAGGGAAATGCAGGATAGCGCATGATATATTGGATCAAGTGATTTTTAGGAGGGAAGTGGATGTGGCGTGTGGATCTGAGGTGAATGCTAGATATGTGGGAAAACAAGGATGGATTATGGATGATACAGGAGAGGCAGGAATAAGAGTGGTGGGAGATGGACTGAGGGCGGATGAAGTGAGGAAAGGAAACGGATGGGTGGTAGTGCGAATGGGAGACATGGTGGTCTACAGTGTGTATATAAGCCCAAATGTCAGCCTGGAAGAATATGAGAGGAGCATCACAGGATTGGAGGACGATCTGAGGGTGTCAAAAGGGAAAAGGAGGATAATTAGGAGAATGGTGGAGAATGGTGACAGGGGACTTCAATGCTAAAAATACTGCATGGGGGGGGGAAGAAAACGGATAGGAGAGGGGAGATCCTGGAGGAAGTGTTGACATCCAACGGGCTAGCGGTGCTGAATGACGGACTACTGCCCACCTTCGTGAGGGGTGACGGGGGTTCGTCATTCATTGATATAACAGCATGTGATGAATGGCTGGGGGAAAAAGTGAGTAGTTGGAAGGTGCTGGAGGATGAGGAAAGCTTGAGCTTACATAGGTATGTGGAGACGGATATAAGGAAGGGGAGAGGGGATTTATCGGGAGAGTGGGGATGGAGTTGGACGAAGGCCGAGGCAGAGAGTATGAGGAAGAAAGTAAGATAGGAGATAGAAAGGGGACTTGGACATGATGTAGATGAATTGTACGATGTGATACAGGGCTGTAAAAGAGAGGGAAAAAGGGGCAATAGGCGTGAGCGAAGGGCTAATTACTGGTGGAATGAGGAAATAGAGGAGCTGTGGAGGAAGTGTAAGAAAGAACGAAGACGGATGCTGAGGGCAAGAGGTAGGATAGAGGGAAAAGGAGGATACAAAGAGAAGAAGAAGGAACTGGAGCGAAGGGTGGAGAGGGAAAAAAGAGGGAAGTGGGAAGAGTTACTGGGGGACCTGGAAAACAATCCATGGGGAAAGGCATATGAGATAGCGGTGAAGAGGATGGGTGGAAATAGGAGCGAGGTGCTAGAGGAAGATTGGGAGAAGGAGGTTATAGGCAGATTGTTCACAGGGGGAGAAGGAGTTGGAGGCAGGATTCGAGAAGTCCAGGATACTAGGGGGGTAGGAAAAATGAGGGGGATAAGGCCGGTGGAGAAGTGGGAAGTACAAGAGAGGGGAAGGAACATTAAAGTAAGGAAAGCCCCGGGGATAGATGGCCTGAGGGGTGATATGTTGAAGAGGATGTTGGATGACAATGGGGAGTACTTCTGCGAGCTTTTCAACAGGGTGCTAAGGGAGGAAGAGTTTCCAGAAGGATGGAAGGTGGCTAGGGTGATATTACTTAAGAAGGCGGGTAGAGAGGGGAAGAGGGCGGGGGACTACAGGCCCATCAGTCTGCTGTGAGGTATGGGTAAATTGATGGAGGGGATAATAAAGGATAGGATTGAAGAGGAAGTTGGTAGGAATGGGGGTTTTAGGGAAAACCAGCACGGGTTTGCGAAGGAAAAATCATGCATCTCGGCGCTGGGCAGGGTGATGGGCTTGGTTGAAAGGGCTAGGGAGGGCAGCTGGAGGAACAAGAAATTGGCCCTACTCGTGTTCTTCGACGTCGGAAACGCGTTCAACAGTGTCAGCAAACGGGCAGTGTTGAGCGCGTTGCTGAGGCTAAGAGTGGGGGAGGGTTTGGTTAACCTAGTGGAAGACTACCTGACGGGACGTATGATAGTAGACACTAGAGGGAGGTGGTATGATACGGAGGCTGGTGTGCCCCAGGGCTCGGTTCTTGGACCGACGCTATGGAAGTGTGTGTTTGATGAGGTTTGTGGGATAGTATGTGAAGAGGGATGTGAGATTACGGTGTATGCGGACGATGTGTGTCTGGTATGTACGGCAAAAGGAGAGGCGGAGATAGAAAGAAAGGCGGAGAGAATGTGTAGGAAGATTGTGGAGAAGATAGAGCGGTGCGGACTAGAAGTGACGGAAGATAAGACGGTGGGGTTACTAGTGAAGGGACGGAGCAAGACAAGGGAAGTGGGGGTGTTGGTGAAGGGAAGCAGAATTCGCATGGAGGAGTGTGTGAAATACCTAGGGGTGTGGTTGGATAGTCAGTTATCCTTCCGAACACACATGTTGAAGGCGGCAGAGAAGGGGAAAGTGAGGGCAGCATGGCTGGGGAGATTGATGAGTAATGTGAAGGGGCCGGGAGAGTGGAAGAGGAGGATCATTGGTAGGACGGTAGAGCAGAGTTTGCTGTACGGTGCGGAGGTGTGGGGTGAAAGAGCGGGAGTGAATGCGAGGGTTAGGCCACTCCTGCGGGAGCAGAGAGGTATATTGCTAAGGGTAGTGCAGGGGTACAGGACAGTGGGTGGACTGGCAGCAGCGGTGCTGGCAAGGAGCTACCCATTGGACGTGATGGCAAGAGCCAGGAATAAACGCTGGAGGGGTGCGACCAGAGAGGAAGTACAAGAATGGATGGAGGAGGAAATGGAGAGAAGGTGGGAGGAGTATGAGGGCGCGCTAAAAGGAGCGATTGGGAATAGGAGAGATTGGATGGATCGGAAATTCGGGGATGTCAACTACTTCTTGACACAGGTGTTCACTGGACATGGGTCGAGAGTAGGGTACCTCCACAAGATTGGAAAAAGAGAGACTGGAGTGTGCGAGAGGTGTGGAGTGGAGGATGATGTGGGGCATGTGTTCAGATGCTGGAGGAACGAGGAAGTGCTGAAGAAGTTGGAGACGAAACTAGGGGAGGCGGTGTATTGGGAGAATATGGTGGAGATAATGTTGAGGGGGGAGGAGGAATGGATGGAGGTAAGTGGCGTAGTAGAGAGCATGGTCAGGGGGAGAGAACGACTCGATATGGCATGAGAGGTAGGAGTGGAAGTTAGGGAGAAGACGACGATGTGAGCGGAGAGTGTGCGAGGGACCGCCGCCCGTCTCGAAGTATGCTAGGGTAGTGATTCCGAGGCGGGGGTAACGGCGAGTTTGAGGTGGGTTTGGTTGGTAGGCATCTCCTTGGGGATGAGTCCAACACTGTTTGGGTCCTGGACCCATTCGAACATGAGTTTCCCATCTCGGCCCGAAAAAAAAAAAAAAAAAAAAAGCTACCAACTTCTGAAATTAAAATAAACAAGTGTGGGGAGTGGTTACCAGAAAATACATTAAAATTCATTAACTTTGAAAAACAGCTGCAAGTTCCATTCGTTATATACGCGGACTTTGAAAGTTTATTAAAACCGATAGATCACACTGAACCCCATGCTGGTAAATCCTTCACAGTTAAAGTGTGTGAACATGAGCCTTACTCGTTTGCTTTTTATGTAAAGTGTACATATGACGATAGTTCATCCAAATTTGAAATTTATGAAGGTGCCGATGCAGCCCAAGTCTTCATACAAAAATTGGATTCAATAGTTCAAGATTTGTACAATAACCATCTTAAACATGTTATACCGATGCGATCATTAACACCTGAGGAACAAGATAGATATGACACTGCTACCGTTTGTCATATTTGTGAAAGACCATTTGATGTTTTTGATAAAAAAGTTATGGATCATTGTCATGTTACCGGAAAATTTAATAATGCAGCCCATAACTCTTGCAATTTGAATTATAAACTTCCGAAATATATTCCAGTCTTTCTACATAATTTAAAAAATTATGATTGTCATTTATTTATCAAAGAACGGACTACCAAAGGTGAAAACATCAGTGCCTTACCCCAAACAAAGGAGAAGTATATATGCTTCTCAAAATCTATTTTGGTGGAAAAGTTTAGTGATCCCAAGATACGAGATGTGTATATGACATTAAAATTTGTTGATTCCTTTAGTTTTCTAGCTAGTTCATTAGAAAAACTGGCTTCTACGTTGAATCCTGAACAGTGTAATGAGGTACGAAAGTTTTTCCCAAAACATTTTAATTTAATGAGACAAAAAGGCGTGTTTCCGTATTCATATGTGACATCTTTTGATAAACTACGCGAGCGACAATTACCATCTAAGGAACATTTTTTTGATACCTTAAAAGGTGTTGATATCTTTGATGAGGAATATGCACGAGCTCAACTAGTATGGAATACTTTCAACTGCACAACTATTAGTGATTATGCAAAGTTATATTTAAAAACTGATGTGTTGCTTCTTGCCGACGTCTTTGAGAATTTTCGCAAAGTTTGTCTTAAGGAATATAAGTTGGATCCAGCTCACTACCTTACCGCTCCTTCCCTGAGTTGGGATGCCATGTTGAGATGTACTCAGATTGAACTACAACTTTTAACCGATGTGGATATGCTTCACTTCTTCAAAAAAGGAATTCGAGGCGGAGTAGCTCAATGCAGCAAGAGGAAAGCTGTAGCAAACAATAGATACTTGGAAACCTTTGATGTGAACAAACCAGAGAGCTACATAATGTTTTTAGATGCTACAAACCTTTATGGGGCTGCAATGAAGGAATATCTACCATTTGGTGACTTTAGGTGGTTAACTGAATCTGAAATTGAATTATTCGATGTCGATACTATTGAAGATGATTCGCCTAAAGGATATGTTTTGGAAGTGGACTTGGAGTATCCTACCTACCTGTATGATGCACATAACGATCTTCCTTTCTGCCCGGAAAGTATCATCCCTCCAAAATCCAAATATTCAAAGCTGATACCGAACTTGAACGATAAAACCAAATACATAATACACTATCGTAACCTTAAACAGTGTTTGAAAAATGGTTTAAAATTGAAAAAGATTCACAGTGTTATCGAGTTTTCACAGTCTGCGTGGCTAAAGACATACATTGAACTTAACACCAGTCTACGCAACAAAGCTACAAATGCCTTTGAAAAAGATTTGTTTAAACTTTTAATCAATGCAATCTTTGGAAAAACGATGGAAAATGTTGAAAAAAGAAAACGTATAATTATATCAAGTCATTGGGAAAACACCAGAGGATCCCTGGGAGCGAAAACTTTAATTGCGAAACCAGAATTCAAATCTTGTTCTGTGCTTAACGATAATTTGGTGGCGGTTCAACTGAATAAAATTAAAGTAGTGTATGATAAACCGTTATATGTAGGATTTTCAGTTTTGGATATTTCAAAGACTATAATATATGAGTTTTATTATGATTATGTTAAACAACAGTATGGTGATTCTGTTAAGTTGTGTTATACGGATACTGATTCATTAGTGTTGGAAGTATTTACTGAAGATTTCTACAAAGACATGAAGGAAAATATTGAATATTTCGATACATCCAATTATCAGACAAATAATATCCATGACATTCCTAAAACAATATCTATTGTCGGTAAAATGAAAGACGAGTTTGCTGGTGTAGTTGTTGAGTCTTTCTTTGGAACTGGTGCTAAAGCATATTGTGTTAAATTATCGGAACGATTCAACAAGTCTGATATTTTAAAGAAGGCTAAAGGTATTTCTAAACATATAATTGAAACTCAACTACATCTTAATGACTATAAACAAATCGTTGAAACTGGTGGTATTGTATATAGAAAAATGTATGTTTTTCTTTCCAATATGCATATTATCCACACAGAATTAAAAAACAAGGTGGCTCTTTCTTCAAAGGATGATAAGAGGTATGTAATACCACATGACACAAATACTCTAGCATGGGGGCATTTTCTCCTAAATCCATCCTCCAATTCAGGCACATTAGATGATCTTCTCCAAGCATTAGAACAAGAAGAAGCAGTGGAGAATTTTTTCAGTGATGTGAATATAGAAGAATACTTAGATTCTACAGATTTTGATTTTTTAGATGTTTAACAAAAAATAAATGTTATTTATATACTTATTTCTTTTATTTCAACAAACGAAGGACAATTTTATAAAATATTGTACCACTTACAATAGTAGAACATGTAGCTATATAATATAATATATAAGTATGCGTATTTATGTGTGTGCTTGCGACCTGGTGAACTGCATACAACTGCAACCATTCAGATTCTTGGTAGTTTCCATTACCTTTGAAAAGACGCACTTTGTATGTAGTACTATTGGTAGGTATTTCAGCTTTTAGGGTTACTGCATTATTTGGTGTATACGATTCCATTCGTATCCATTTTTCAGGCCAACTATCATTTTTTGTACCATTACTATCAAAACATACAAACACTTCTCTAATATTATATGGATGCTGTATTAAAAGGTAGTTACCAATAATAGCTTGCAATATTATAAACGTTGGGGCCTGCATATCGACTAATACTAAATAAATGTTAATATATCCAATCTTTTATATATGATTTTTTGACGTTTCACATTTTTGTGTATTTCATTTCTATTATTATTGGTGGCACCCTTGTTTCTAGTCGGGCAGTGTTGGATAATAGCATGGATTAAATATTGTTGTATCAATCAACCCCTCTCCTACCAATTCACCAGAGTCATCCTCTTGTACATCACTATTTTTTACGATTTGCACTTTTAATTCGTGGATACAGTTCACATTTAACAGGCTATACAAATCACATGGAATTACAAATTCGTAGATAGTATCATGTTTGAAATATCTATAGCCGATTCCAATGTTCTTATTATTTACATCTTTGATACACCAATATACAGCATTTGCAGCGATACTTGCTAATCTTGGAGCACTGTAGTATAAACAGTCTGATTTAAAAATAAGCTCTGGTGTAACACACCTACTAGCTTCCATTTCTACTCTTATTATATGTCGGAGCATATTGAATTTTAACGTACCATTCGTATACTGATGTTTCCAATGAACACATACATACTTTCGCAACCCTCTATATATCCCACTCCTATTATATGTCATTACCCTGTATAATTTTTATTTTCCGTCACTGCATATTAGAGAGGTCAGTTGCGGTCATTCGTACCTTACTTCTTTGGTTCCCCATTCACATAGATTGTGAAAGTAGGTCAGTTACTTGATTTCCGTGAATCCCCATTATAGATGGCGGAAGTAGGTCAGTTACTCGCTTCGAAGCTACCCCATTTTATATCTACTCATCTCTGTTTATAAAGAAGAGTGACGCACGACCTTTGGTAAACCAGTTACCAGTACCAGGTAAAGCTCTGAAGCTGCAAAATGGCTTCCGCTACAATTTCCACCTAGTGACGAGGAACACCTTCGACGAAAGACCAACGTACGAGGATGTCTGGGAAGCATTACGAAGCCTGAGGGAGCATGTGCTTGAATTGAACGTGTACAGGCTAGCCATGCCCAAGATTGAATGTAGGCATTTAGATTGGCGAATAATCCGTAACATGGTAGAAGTAATCTTCCGAGACACCGGAGTGCAGGTACTGGTTTGCGGCCATGCTCGGGAGACACAGCCAACAGAGAAGACGGTCGCATGTTACTTCCATACAACTGGAAAATGCAACAAGGGGACCAGTTGCCGATACAGTCATCTCGTTCCAGTTTCCTAGCTAGTTCCAGGAGGAACTGTCTCTTAAGGAGGGGGCAATGTTACGCGAGCTACTGCAATAATATTCTCACTTAGTGCCCCCAGTGAAACCCCCGTATGAGACGACTATGGCTCCTCCGCCCAAACTTCGAGAAACATCCAGAACACCCGGATGCATCCGCCAAAATATCGAGAATATCCAATGCACCCGCGAGAACGCCGAGACACTTCTAGAATTACGGCGCACGAGTATAAATAGGCCACGAGCATCGTTGCAGGCAATTAGTCAATCAGTCAGTGTTGATGCCGAAGGAAAGTAATCGCTCCTCGATAAAGTGTTTATTGACTCTCATATAAATTATAATTAGTGTGTATAGTGTATTAGATAAATTATTAAATAAGGACTGAATTACATATAAATCTGTAAATATAAATTAATTGTAAATATAAATTAGAATAAACGTTACATTATTATTGCTGTCAATATTTTTACTGACTTCTACGATTCCAGAAAGTAAGTCCTTGGGATCAGCTATAGAATTAT
The DNA here is from genome assembly GCA_947563755.1 of Lochmaea crataegi. Taxonomy (NCBI): domain Eukaryota; kingdom Metazoa; phylum Arthropoda; class Insecta; order Coleoptera; family Chrysomelidae; genus Lochmaea; species Lochmaea crataegi. Next base: position 28,179,522 of record OX387430.1, read on the forward strand.
GAAAAGTGTTAAGTTTTGCAAAGCTAATAACTGTTTCAATTACTTCAAGTATATTGTATGTTATTTGAAAGCTAATAGAAAATTGTGAAGCGATTTGCTCTATTGCAAAAAAATTATAAGTTTCTACGTTATCAATTTTTAAACATTTAATTATGTTTTGTAAATAATTAATACGCGAGCTTAATATTAATTCGTTATGAGCTAAGATTTTAGAATTATTTTCAAAGTTTTCAATGGATGATTGGAGTAAAGTAATTTGATTTTCGATAAGAGATTTTAATTGGTTTTGATTGTTGGATAAAGATGTAATGGCTTAATCATGTCGTTTTGCATCATTTTGATCTAAATTTCCTGTTATGAATTTTATTGCAGATCCTAGTCCGTCAAATAATGATCTTCGTGATCGAGTTTTCCAAAATGGGTTTAATTGATTTAATTGGAGGGATATTTTACGTTCGATAAATTGAATCATGTGATAAGAATTTTTAAAATTTTCAGTAAAGTTATAAATTTTAGGAGACTTCGATAAGGAGGCATAAATATAATTAAATTGTTCTTTTGATAAAAGAAATTCTTTAGTTATGTTTGTAATATCGAATATTTGTATAAACCTCCAATAGTTTGATTTTATTTGTACGTTTCCTTTATGGAGGGGATAAAGTCCAGGATTATCATTTAGATTGTGAAATTTGGGTGTGTCTAGTCCTGCGACGGTGGTCCAGAAGAGGAACCTGGAGGTTTCTTTAGTTCTTTAATATGTATTATTTGTTTTTATAATGTTAGTTTTTTTCTTTTCAATAATTTTCTAGATATTTCAACTTTATTTCTATCTAATATTTTTGTTATGTTGTAAGGTCCTAAAAATCTTTTATCTTTTTTATTTCGATTTTTGGGGTTAAGTTTGAATACAGTTTGACCTATTTTAAATTCTGGGTTTATGTCACCTTGTGTGTTTGTTTTCTCTATTAATTTCTGTTTTCTTTTGTCTAAGTTTTTTTGCACTTCTTTGTATAGGTGTTTTAATTTTTCTTCATGGTTGGTTACGTAGTCGGTATAAAACGATTGAGTCAGAAATATTTCGTTAGAGTTTCTAGAATGAGTATGTCCAAAGGTAAGTTCTAATGGTGTAAAATTTGTGGAACTATATATTGAATTATTGTAACAAATTATTGCATAGTCCATTAAGTCATTTGCGTCTGGGTGAATTTCTCCTAAAAGTCGTAAGTGTTCTACTAGAGTAGAATGTAATCTTTCCGCTATTGAATTTGACTCGTGGTGCCCTGGTGTTGTAAAATGTACTTTCATTTTATTTCATGCTAAAAGATCTTTGACTGTTTCGTTATTAAATTATGTGCCTCTGTCTACTATTATTAATTGGGGAACACCAAAAGAAACAAAATATTTAATAAGTGCTTTACTAATCAGTATTGTAGATTTACCTGGAATAAATATAGCTTGAGCAAATTTAGTAAAACCTTCGGTTAAAGTTAGATAGTTGTTGCCGTCATAGATGAAGACATCCATATGAATAATTTCGAAGGGCTTACTAGCTGTTTCTGTTAACACTAAAGGAACATAGGGAGTTTGTTTGGCGTATTTATTGTTTTGACAAATGGTACAGCTATTAATATAATTCGTTACTGTAATTTTCATATTTTTCCAATAGTAAAGATTACGTAGTCGTTCTAAAGTTTCATTGATTCCTCTATGATTAGTTTTACCTTCATGATTTGTTCTTCTTTATCTTTAATTGCATTCTTTAATTTGGTGCATTTAATTAATTTTAGACCGTTTGCAGAGAAATGTTTTAAATAAACGTTATAAATTTTCATTATGGAAGTACATATAAAAAGTATTAATGTTATAAATGAAACTAACTGTTTCTAATTAATTCCACTATTTAATTAAAAAATTTATGAAAATTATTAAAGGGCTAATAATACCTAAGCTTTAATATTTGTAAAATCATATCTTCTTCTTTTTTCTATTCATATATATTAATTCAATCACAAGATAGGTCACTTACTATCAAGTAGGTATCACATAAAATGTAACTTCTGTCATTCTGACGATGATATGTCAATATCGAAATAATTATCAATATCCTTTAATAATTTTCATAAATTTTTTAATTAAATAGTGGAATTAATTAGAAACAGTTAGTTTAATTTATAACATTAATATGATTCCACAAAGTAAGGGTCCAAACAGTAAATTCACATATAAAAAGTATTGCTTAAATCAGTATATTCAGCAATAAAGTGAAAAATAAAGCTTTCATTGTCTATTTCAGGAATTTTGATTTTCTTTATTTTTTTATTTTCGATTGTTTCATGGGAAACATCTGTTTTTGAATATAAATTTGGATAAACAAAAATTGGGTGTACCTTATTATTTATCATTTCGTCGAGAATCGGTATACCGTTACTAGTATTTTCCGTTGCTGAATTATTTGTTTCAGAGTCGTCAGGGTCGTCACAGTTATTTTCTGTCCAAAAGGGTTCTGGTGTATTTAAACTATTACGTTCGCCATTTTCTTGTGTATTTGTGAGTTTCTGCATTTGAATGTCAGATAAAATATTAATTTTGGATGAGTTCGTATTACTAGTAGAAGGTTGAGGGTCTGTTGGAATAGTTTCGGACAGTTGCTGTAAGAAATCTGGAATGTCATCATGTGAATTTCCGGGGTTATTAATTATTGATTCAGTTTCTAATGCATTGATTGGAATTCGGGATAAGCAATCGGCATTAGAATTTAATTTACCTTTTTTATAAGATATTTTGTAATCAAACTCTTCTAGTTTCAAACGCCATCTAACTAATTTTGAGTTAGGTTCTTTGAGACTAAATAACCAAGAAAGGGGCTTATGATCTGTATAAATGTGAAATTGTCTTCCATATAAATATGGCCTGAAATGTTTATATGCCCATACAATGGCAAGCAATTCTTTTTCGATAACTGAATAATTTATTTCGGATTCGTTTAGGGTTCGTGAAGCAAATGCTATGGGTCTATCATTAGGTACATTTCCTTGAGATAATTCCGCACCGATTGCATATTTACTAGCATCTGATGTAAGTATAAATGTCTCAGAAAAATCCGGGTATTGTAAAATGGGGTCATTAGTTAGTATTTCCTTACAAATTTGGAATGAATTTATAAATTCTTCGTCATGTAAAATTCTTGAGTCCTTTTTCAAACATTTTGTCAAGGGTTTAGTAATCTTAGCAAAGTCTGGGATAAAACGTCTATAATAGCCTAAAAGTCCTAGGAAACGTTTTATTTCTGTTTGGGTTTAAGGAACTGGATAATTGTTTATAGCAGACATTTTGCCTGGGTTTGGCTTCACGCCATCGGGGGTAATTACATGTCCTAAATACATTATTGTCTTTTGCAAAAACTCAGATTTATCAAGTTGAACTTTTAAATTGTGCTGTCTAAGTCTATTAAATACGGATTTTAGTCTTTCTAGGTGTTCCACAATGGATGTACTGTATATTAAAATGTCGTCCAAATAAACTATGCAAGATTCGTCTGTCAGTCCTCGTAATACATTGTCCATGACACTTTGAAATGTCGATGGACCATTTTTAAGTCCGAAACTCATACGTTAGAAATGAAAATGTCCTTGGGGAGTGCTAAAAGCAGTTTTGTCAACGTCTTGTGGGTCTATTTCGATTTGGTGAAAACCACTAGCAAGGTCAAGTGTCGTAAAGTAATTTGCTCTACCTAATCTGTCTAGTATTTCGTCTATTCGTGGTATTGGGTATCGATTTTGAATGGTTTTTTCGTTTAATTTTCTGTAATCAATTACCAAACGCCATTTCTTTTTACCTGAAGCGTCTAGTTTCTTTGGTACAATCCAAATTGGTGAAGAGAAGGGAGAAGTGGAACATTCGATAATACCTTCGTCTAACATGTTTGTAATTTGTATATTTACTTCTTCCCTATGGATTTCGGGAAATCGATAAGATTTTGCATAAATTGGGCTATCATCTGTCAAATTTATTTTATGTTTTATTTGATTAGTGAAACTTAATGGTATTCCTTCGCAATAAAATATATCTCGATATTGGAAACAAATATTTTTAATAGCATTTTTCTCTTCATCATTACAATGGGAAAGTCTAAGATGTTTTAAATTTGCTTTAAGTTTATTATCTTGTGAAATTGATAATTGAGAATCGGAATCAATATCCATTTTTTCGAAAAAATTGACTTCAACTAAGTTTAAAATTTCAATTTTGAAAGGTTCATTAATATTTAATTTAACTGAATTTTCATTACTGTTAATAATTGTTGTTTTTGCAAAGTTATTAAAAATATTCACTAAAGCTTTTGGCATTTCAGGACCTTTTCCAAAATTTTCATATTCAAGTATACCTATGCCATTTGATTCAGTTACCGGAATTTTAACAACTTGTTTGCAACGACCTGGTATAATGATAGAATGATTTTTGATATCAGTGTGGTCATTATTTGAGTCCAAAATTAAAGGAATAACTGCGTTTGGAGTAATTATTTGTTTTTGATTAACACTTATATTGGCATTCAATTGTTTTAACAGATCCACACCAATTATACCATCAAATCTATTACTAAATTTATGAAATTCTTTTAAGTTAAAAATGTTAAATAAAGGAATGTAAGCGACCTCATCATGATAAGAGATGTTATGTGCTGTTTGAATATTAAATTGTTCTTTAAAAATGCAATTTTCATAAAACTTAATTCTGGATTGATAAGAGATTTTGAACTTAAAAAGTTTGCGTCAATTTCTAGAACTTTGATAAAAGCGTTGATTGAGTATTCATTCAACGATAAAAGGTAAATTTGCTTTTAGTGCATTCAAAAGTATTATGTCTGGTTGTGTGAGTGTGTGACTTGGGTAAAATCCTGAGTTGCAGTTTCTAGAAGTTCAGGGTCATCGTATGTATCTATTTCTTGATAATCTGTTACACTGTTGTTAACATATGTAGATAGATAATTATTATAATCGTGAGAGTATTGTATTTCTGGTTCATAAGAATAAGGATCAGTGTCATTTGAAACTTTCCTCTTGATTTGGATTTTGGGGCTCAATTTGACTCTTAGATTTAATAATATCATTCATATATTGATATTGGTTTGGATTACTAATGGTTTGATTATAAAGTTCGGTTGATATAAAGTTTGCTTTAGGCTGGAATCTAGTATTTCCTGAAGAAGTGTCCATTGGCTCTGATTTATAATTTTGGAGATTGTTGGGTCGATTATTTGGTTTTTGGTGATTCGGTTGACGATTTAGGTTTTGAAAAACGGGGGGACGTTGATTAGAAAAATTATTATTGGGAAGCCAATTGGAATTATTATTTGTCTGGAAATTCGGTCTAAATTGATTCGAATTCATAAAAGGTGGACGTGGTTGGGGGTTTTGTTGGAAAATTGGAGGAGGTAATTGTGGCATTGATTGATAAGATTGTACATTACTAAAATTTTGTGAAAATGCAGGAGTTGGTAGTCGATAATTGGGATTTTTAGGAGGTGTTACTCTTAAACTTGGTCTAAAAGTGTTGTTAGAGTTTAAGTTATTATTTCTATGCGTTGAATACATAAAATTTTCTTCTTCAATAACTAAACTCATTGCTTTTTCTAAATTATTTGGTAATCGTAATCGAACATTTGTTTGTAATGGTAAAGGTAAACCTTGTATATAAGTTTTTGAAGCTAAATTATCGTAATTTTCAAGATAAATTTTACGTTCATTATCACTAATATTACTGGATGAATTTAATTTAGAAAAAATTAAACTGCGTGCTTCTTGACACCGCATGCCAAAGTTATAGGAAGGTTCATTTTTAATGGGTCTTAAATTAATTAGATCTTGAACTAGGCAATCAATATTCCGTTGATCGCCAAAACTTAAGTTTAAAGAATCTTTAATTGCATTCCAAGTTCTTAACTCTGTTCGGGAACCAATTAACATTTGAGCTCGCCCTGTAAGTTTACCAATAATAGCTTTTAACAAAAATGTGTTCAAAGCTACATCAACTTCACTAGCGAATACTGAAATAAGACTTTCACAATTTCCTATGAATATAGTTAAAGTATGAGGGTTTCCGTCATAACATGGAATAGAGTCTAAATATGATTCAAGCAATGAATAGTTAAATGCTGGATTAGTCATATTTAAATTACCAATACAATTTTCTAAATCTAAAGAATTTTCTATCAAATTATCTGAAGAATCTGTATCGACTAAACTTAAACTATTTTCTAATAAACTTTCTAATTGATTTATCTCTTGATCACTCATAAAAATTTGTGAAATATATGTTCTTACCATCAGGGGAAAAAAAGGAATTTCGTGGAATAACTGAGCTTACTTACAATAGAATTACTGTAATCATCTTCTTACTTCTAACTTATTCTAATTCCAAACGATGCTGTTTTGTACCCAGGCTGTAATCTTCGTTTTTATTTCTTCCTCGAAGCTGGTGATCGGTTGTCTGGAACTATCGGAATCCAATCAATATTCACTCAAACGGATTTAACAGTTCACAATTCGATATACTCTGGAACTACCGAAAAATTAAAGTTCAAATTTTAGGTTAATCGTTGAAACGAAAAATCACCCGTACTATACGTTTAATTTCCAAAAATCCTACTGACTGCGCCAAAAATGTTCCTTAACTTCGAAAAATACTCTTTAAAAAGCGAAAAATTACAAAATTGAGACGTTTATTTCTTTAAGGCTACAAACAATCTGTCTTAATTCACAATTAGTGTTAATTTATAAGATCTGGTATAAAAGCTTAGTAGACTAAAATTAATGTTAACGTTGACGGTTTACGTTTCGTAACTTGCCTCTTCACTCTGACATCGTATTAGTATGACTGCCAGAACTTACCCTCACACCTGTAACGGTCGCACCGAAGTTTTTCACCGGTGGCGGACGGACCGTCTATTGTACGGATTTTAATGAGAAATTCGTACAAACTTGTCAACCTCAATCTCATCAAAAAGAGTTTGCAATCTCAGATTCGTACCACATCTCGTCGAACATTACTCAAAGTAATACATCTAACAAGTCTATCAGGGGTGAACCAAGAAAAGTACGTTCAGATCAAAAATTGTCTAGTCTTTATCTAACTTATCACTCAAAAGGAGATAAATCTAGTAATCTCACTGTATCTGGTCTCAATCAAGACTATCTATCTGAATTGGGTGAATCAAACGAAAAAGATTCACACCAAATCTTATCAAATATACATCATATATCTCAAGCTAAGTGTACTCAAACGCAGAAGAATTTAATAAGTCAAAGTCTCATCAATTTCTATCATTGTGCTCCACAATATCTCTAGATAATCTATTAGAACGATTCTGGACTCGGGAAGAGCTTCAGACATATCCTATCGCATCTGAAGATGAAATTCTAGCCGAAGAAACGTTTGTTTCAACCACAAAAATTCTACCGTCAGGTAGATATCAAGTAGATCTTTCCCTAATCGAACCTCAAGCCTATAAAAAATTAGGTGACTCATTTTTAAAAGCAAAACATAGATTTCTCTCTCTAGAAAAGAAACTTCAACGAGATCCAGCATTATTTGAAAATTATAAAAAATTCATAAATGAATATTTGTCTCTCAATCATTGTCTCTTATCAATGAAAATAATCAAAATAGATATTTTTTGCCTCATCTAGCTGTTATTCGTGAAAGCAGCATATCTACCAAATTAAGAGTTGTTTTTGATTTCTCATGTAAAACTACCTCGTCTGTGTCATTGTGTCTCTGGTGGCAGAGTGCAGACAGAATTGTTTGACATTTTGTGTCGTTTCAGATCGTTTAAATATGTTCTCACAGCTGATATTGAAAAAATGTATCGTCAAATTCAAATGAACCCAAATCACAATTTCTTAAAAGAAATCTTGTGGAGAAATTCTCCTTCTGAATCTTTGTCATGCATTGAATTAACTTGTGTTTCTTTTGGATTGAAAAATGCTCCCTTCCTAGCCTGCCATGTCTTGAAGGACATAGCACAGCGTAACAGTGATCAAACCTTGGCTTCTGATGCACTACTCTATCAAACATATGTAGATGACGTATTAGCAGGTTTAAATTCTATTTTGGATCTAGATCTCCTCTACACACAGCCCACTTCAATATTAAAATCTTCAGGGTTTAATTTTCATAAATTTTGTTCAAATACTCCTCATTTAAATCTTCCATCTCAATCTCAAATCAAAGATATGAATTTTGATGATATTCCTTGCATACTTCTAGGACTCAATTGGACTCCTATTTCAGATCATTTTCAAATCACAGCCCCATCAGATTTAAATTTGCCAAAAATCACAAAAAGAAATATCTTATCTACAATCTCTTCATGTTATGACCCTCTAGGATTAGTCAACCCAATTATAGTTCAAGGAAAATTAATTATGCAATCGCATTGGGTTCTCAGCAAAAATTATTGGGACAAGGAAATAGTCCATGAGCCTGTCTTACAAGAATGGAATCAAATCTGTCAAAATATCCAACGATTAAAAAATTTAAAAATTCCCAGATACCTATTTTTAAGCAAAGAAATAAAAAGTATAGAGCTCCATGCCTTCGCTGATTCAAGCGCAGTAGCTTATGGTGCAAATTTCTATTTCAGATCTATCTATACAGACAATTCTGTACATTGTTATTTAGTAGCTGCAAAATCTCGAGTAGCTCCCATCCGTCGGATCTTAACAATCCCAAAAGTGGAATTATACGCCATGGTTTTACTATCAAATTTAGTCACCCGAATTATTCAAGTATTTAAAAACAAAATCCAATTTTCATCTATTAATCTTTGGTCTGATTCACAAATCGCTTCATCATGGATTAAATGCCATCCTTCCAAGTGGTCGGTCTTTGTCTCAAATCGAGTATCTCAAATCCAAGAAATAAGAAAAAATCTCCAGTGGCGTCACATTAGATCTGCACATAACCCCGCAGATATCTTATCTCGAGGAAATTTAAATAAAAAAAATCAGGAATTTTGGTTCCATGGTCCAAAAATATTTTTTAATTCCACTATAAATGCTGATCAACTTGACACCTTTTCGTTTGTAAAGTCGTTATCCGAATCTAAGAAAATATCTTTGTCTGTCGTTCTTCAAGAAGAAGATTTTTGGTCAGCCATATTTAATAAGTTTTCATCTTTTCTGAAGCTACAAAGAGTAGTAGCGTACATTCTAAGATTCATCAACAATGTCAAATTTAAAGTAATTCACAAAAATAACCTACACTCAGAAAAATATCTTAGTAAATTCTCAGAAAATCTATCTCCTCAAGAATTGAGCAACGCTCATAATTTAATCATTAAGAATATACAATCTCAATATTTTTCAAATGAAATTCAAACTATGAAAAATCAAAAAATCTTGAAACACAAACAGTTACTGTCGTTAAAGCCATTCTTAGATCAAGATGGACTCTTAAGGGTGGGTGGTCGGTTATCTCATGCACCCATACCTTATTCTCAAAAACACCCATTGCTTCTACCAACTAAATGTCATATTGTCAACATTCTGTTAAATTTAGAGCACACTCGGTTAGCCCATTGTGGGCCACAAACCACATTATCAAACTTTAGGCTACGTTATTGGCCGTTGAATGGTTTGCGTGAAGTAAATCGCATTATTTCAAAATGTATCACTTGTCATCGGTTCAATGCTCAAGCAGCTGAGCAAATTATGGCAGATTTACCCTCGTACCGAACTTCCATTGCCAGGTTTTTCCAAAAAGTTGGAATTGATTTTGGAGGTCCATTTCTCATCAAGTCTTCAACTCTTCGAAAAGCACCTATCACAAAATGTTATTTATTTTTGTTTGTATGCATGGTAACTAAAGAAGTCCATCTCGAATTAGTATCTGATCTGTCCAAAGAAGCATTTTTAGCAACCCTAAAACGGTTTATAGCTCGTCGAGGATGTCCCTCAGTCATATACAGCGATAACGCAACAAATTTCCTAGGAGCCAAAAATGAGCTCAAAGAAGTTCATGATTTCCTGTCTATCCAAGCAAATCTCAATTCCATCAAAGATTATCTTTCAGCTACCGAATCTCAGTGGCAAAATATCCCACCACACGTGCTCCTCACTGGGGTGGCATTTGGGAAGCAGCCATTAAAAGTGCCAAGTACCATCTAGTCCGCCTTGTAGGCAATTCTACTTTAACCTTCGAACAATTGTCAACCATCTTCGCTCAAATCGAACCAATCTTGAATTCACGTCCATTATACCCCTTGTCTAATAACCCAACAGATCTGAATCCTCTGACACCAGGTCATTTTCTAATTGGGTTTCCATTAACGGCTCATCCGGAGCCAGATGTATCAGAAATCTCCACAAACAGATTATCATTTTGGCAACAATGTACTAAGGTCCAGCAAAGTTTCTGAAAGCAATGGAAAACAGCTTATCTACATCGCCTTCAGAATCGTCCTAAATGATTGAAAACAAAATCTAATATCAAGGAGGGTGATCTTGTCCTAATTATTGACCAAGAAACTCCGCCACTAAGCTGGCCAACAGCTCGCGTTATACAGATATTTGTCGGAAAAGACGAAAATGTCAGATCGGTAAAAGTAAAAACCAAAGATGGTTTCTACATTCGACCCATTGTAAAAATATCGCCTCTCCCATATGATCGAGACTAAAACTCAATTATTAAACATATCAACACCAACAGTCAAATAATAAATCATAACTTTTTTATCTTTCATTCCTTTTCAAAAATTCCTTTTGTATAACCTCGAGCATTAAGTCCTATCGTAACTATATATTAGTTCATAATCTTTACCAAAGATTTTTCTGTCAATTTCTGCCATTCAGCAGGTACTTTTTGTTGATTTCACATTTGGACCAGTCTCATTTTATCTCTTCTTGTTTTTTTTGTAAGTAAGTAAGTAAGTAGGAAATTACGTTCCATATTATAATATCAGTGTCTTATAATTTTTATGATAATTCAGTTCTGTCATACGCATTGACGTACCCAACTATTTCTCAACATTTATTTTGGTCTCACGCAGCAGAGTAACTAAAATCCTTTATAATGTTAACTATAGTAAAATTAATACCTATTTAGAGGTACCAGCCGTTTTAGTAACTTAACGTATGCGGCTTCTTGAACCATCTGAACCCGCATGAAAAAAATTAGGTTATGACCTTTGTCATGTCAAATGCTTGACATATTTCTTATTGCATTGGCGTAGTGACTTGAAATTTCATATTATCAGTGGCGGTTTGTAATAATACAAATTAATTTTATGAAATTCATAAAATACTAAAGATGTTGACATAATAAAAGAATATAAAAGAAGCGCACTAATTCTAAAAACATTGTTTTATTAACTAGATACATAGTTTTCTTAAAAAAATATGGCAATTCAGAGTTCGATTAAGTACAAATTCTAGATTTAAAAAAAATGACAACGTGATCTTCAAGGCAAAGTTTAATTAGCTTCTAAATCAGAATAACTTTCGGAAAGTGATAGTTAATCATCGGATTCATTGGATACAGAGATCACCATAGGTTCGATGTTTAGTAGGTCCAGTTTGTTTTCTACTTCCCATGCTTCAGAAATAATTTTCTCTGTATGATTTATGTAATTCTGCCAGTGTTGCTCCGGTACATTTTTTACAACGTCATTCCATACTTTTAAGACTTCGGTAGGTGACCTTGCAGTTTTCGTAATAGCTTGGTCATAATGCCTTTTAGTTTCTGACCATACTATTTCGATGGCATTAAAATGGCAATGATAGGGTGGTAGCCTGAGAAAACAAAAATGCCCAGCAGCGTATTTGTCTAAATGATAATTTTTTTCTGGCAAAACTTGCTTTTCAATTATATTCCAAACAGCATCCTTTAAAATGTGATCTGGAAGAGGAATATTCTTTTTTTTGAGCCATTCTAACATGCGTGTTTTACTCCAACTTCTTCTTGGGATTTCTTCATCCAGGCGACTGTGATACGTTGCGTTATCCATTATAATTAACGATGCTTCTTCCAAGTTTACAATTAGTTGCTGTTTAAACCAATTTTCAAAATTTTCGGTGTTCATGTTATCATGGTAATCGCCTGTTTTTTTATTGCATTTAAAAATAAGCGATGCATTTGCCACAAAACCTTTTTTATTACCGGCATGAACAATTACATATCGTGTCCCACTTCCAGTTATTTTTAAATCACTGTGTTTAGTACCATCTTGCCACATTCTTCTGTCCCCGCTTTTACTAAAAACCCATGTCTCATCCAGAAAAACAGGTGTAAAGAGCTTTTCGCTTTTAGCAGCATGGTATTTGTTCAAAAATAATATTCTTTTTAATCTGACTGCAGGCATTTCCAATAAATGTTTTCTTCCATCCTGTTTTTTGAAATGAAAACCCATTTTTTTAATTCCCAAATATAACGAACCTTTGGAAATCTTAGTTTCTGGAGACTCTTCTATAAATTGCCGTAAAATAGTTTCTACTGTGATTTTATCCTTTCGCGCATACATTTTATAAATTACTTCCCTCAAACAATGCAGGGTATTTTTTGTAATTCGGGTTTTGCTCCGGGAAACGCTTGCAGACATATTTCTTCTAAATTCGAAATCTGTAGCTCTGTTTGGTTTTTCAAGATTATATAATGTGCTTTCTGGAACTTTTGGTGCCTCATCGGACGCTTTTTGAATTGCCTTAAATCGAGATCCTAAATCGTTTTGAAAATAGTTTACTACATTAAGCATAAGTTTTTTGGATTCATCAGAATATCGCATTTTTATATCTTATTTTGCGTTATGACATTAACATGAAATCAAAATTTGACGTAACTTCAAAAACGTGACATCTAATAAATTAGTTACGACGTTCATTTTTGTTGGTAATTTTTTGTTTCAACCGATTTATTAATAATAAATAAGGATGGTCTTATTCTAAATGGGTATAAAATTTACATAACAACTATTGTGTAATTTGTGCCATTGGCGTACCAATTTTTGTTTTGATCTATCTGTCAAAATAAGACAAACAGTGTCGTAACCTTTATTTTAGCGTGTTAATTATTAATATTATTAATCGTTTTAAAATTTTATTCCTGTAAATGTGAATCACGGATATCTCTTGGCATAGTATATAAACATACTATGCTCTTGGTCACAATTACTCATAGCTTATTCTTGATGTAAAGTCTTTTCATTTGTCACTTAAATTGAAGGGCAAATTTGTTATTATTCTTTTAACTTGGTGATGTTAATTTCAATATATCATTTTTTTTTCTCTTCTTTGTTTGTAGCCGGGCAGTTCGTTCAGAATTCATGAGAATTCTTCGCGGTTGACAGTTTAATTCAAATAATTATTTTTAGTATTCAATTCAATTCTGAATATCATCTTAAGTCGACAATAACATCAAAAAGGTTTGAACTTCGTGCCAACGACACATAAAAAGTCAACGAATTGTCATTTTTTAGAATTAATTTAAAACGTCATATATGAGAAGTCTCATCGAATTTAGTGAAATATACGTTGTTCGATATATTTATTCAAGTGATTCCAATTGTTAAATCGGCAGAATCTAAAAGGGGTCCGGTGAAGTTTGCGACCCTCGGAATTTTGCAACGATTTTTTTTTATTAGAAAGCCCTATTTCTATAGAACATTTTAAAAGAAAAAAATTCTTGAATGAAGTACTTTTGAAAGAGAAAATCGCAATTGAAAGTACTATGACCAATGAGCGTTCCAATTTGTAACAACCAGTGTACGTCCACCTTCGTATGTAGACTCCGTTTCACGTAAGAAGAACCCACGTGAAGTTGTAGTCGTATGCGCGAACTTGTTGTCAAAACCACCGCCATATTGTAAAATTGACATTCGACTTCAAATCAGTAGCGTAACGTTTTCACATTTTCTGACTCGATAAATGTTGCAACGTTTTTAAGAATCTGTCGGCCTTGACTGTGGATAATTTTTCCTTAAACACCAACAAGTTTTTTAGGGGGCATGGTTTTAGATCAAATAAAACACACAACACTCACAAGTAAACTAGCTAAACGTGTTAAAATATTCAAAAATCAAAAATATTCTACAGTAAATGATTGCTTTAAATACAACCTCAAATGTCAATAATAAAATGGCTGTCGGCATGAAAATCGAGGCGACATAGATAAACAAGACCGATTTTGGTTATTGCGCAAGTCAGTTGGCCAACTTCAAGTGGCTTCTTCTTGTGTGAAACGGAGTCTACAACGAACATAGAATTTGATTTGAAACATCCAATGTATGTCTATGCTTGGACATATAATTGATTCTCATCCAAAGTCCATGGCCATTCAGACTCAAAACTGCCGTTAATTGGACGTATAATGGATGTCCAATTCCAAACAACCGATGCATGTCGATCTTTCTACTTACTGTGAATGAGACTTTATTCTCCCGTGTTCATTGAGTTTTCGAGGACTTGCTACGGCATGTCCAAGATTTCAACTCTCTGTACATTGTCCTGCGACATAGGAGGGTGGGTTGAGCTACCTATTGGGAGCGTTCCCAGGCTGCGGATAGGGGAGGCCAGGAACGACATGCAAATGAAAGAACTGGTCTATGGGTGAATAAGGAAGGATGGGGGCTATAAACGCCCAACATTGCCAACCGAATACCCAATCGCTGACAAGCTTGAGGCGCATACCGCAAACTACATAGCAGAGCAACTACCCCTTTATTAGGGTAAGGCCTGTGAGGGGCATGCCGAACTATGTGGATCGGGAGGCTTGGCTTGATTACCTGGCCTGTGTGGATGAGGTCCAGTATAATAACCTCCCAATTCCTAAAGTTAAGTGGTCGCTGAAGGGATGGATGGCCGTGGGTTATACGGCCACGAGACCACTAACCTCGGGGCACCTGGCGCACCCCGTTGCATTTAACCTTGTACCTGTATAAGGAGCTCTACAGGTACTGACCTCCTTTCTCCTATACTCGTGGGAACAAATATGGACCAAGAGAAACAAAAACCTATTACGGGGTCTATAGAGACTCCAAGTAAAAGGGATTTGGAACATCCGGCAGCAATGGAGACAGAAGTGTCTCCAACGCATCCAGATACTTCTGGAGCCCAAGAGCAAAACACGCCACCAGGAGAGGTTATAGCGAATCCTGTGGCAAGAAAAGCTCGTTCGGGAAAGTTTCAGGTGCCCAGCGTAATAAGCTGAAAAAAATGACTGCCGACTGCCGACTCCCTCAACATCAAAACAGGGTGTAAACCAGCAGACTAAGGGCGTCAAGCGAACTGTGTCAGGCAGGAGCACTCCCGAGAAAAAGAAAGATAAGAGGGCCAAACGTACCACTGGTACCGGTATTAAAACTGGTATTAAATTGTAACAGGAGATCCTGTTTCTCTGCTCAAGATAATTCGTTTTGCTTATATATTACCTATTTTAGTACCTCTCGAGCCATCTAACGGCAATGCCTAGGAACGCATTTAACTACATTTAAATATAATGTCGACGCACGTTAGATTCCTTACTTATGTTCTCATATCTTTTCTGAGAGGGCACTGTTAAAGATTTAAAACATCCGAAAATTGTCAGAAATGATGTGCGCAGAAAAGTTTGTTGGTAATTAGATACCATTCTGGAGACAAGCCTGACCGGCGTTCTCTTGATTGTCTAAAAAGAAAGACAATTATAATGTGAGTTGTGTCGAAGGAAATTCTAAGTAAGTCAATACCTTTTTATACATTACTAATGATTGTCGTGTATATATCTTTGAAATGTTTGTGGGATGACTCTGTCATTCAAAATTAATTGCTTTCGCCGACAGCACTTGTTGCTTGTAGAAGCTTCTAAAAATTCCTGTGTCTTTTTAGATTGCAACAACTCTCCATTCTACGTTCTCCATTCTACGTTCTCCATTCTACGTTCTACATTCTACACTCTACACTCTCCATTCTACGTTCTACATTCTACATTTTACATTCTACAATCAATCTGATTCAACTAGCAACTTGATTTGAAAATCAATTCAGTTCGATTCTCTACTTCCGACACTACGTTATGCTTGCTTTTACAAGTATGGATCATATTATGTCCAGTACTTTATTGACATAAAATTCGTTTCTTTTCTCCATTGGAAAATACGAAAACCATTTATAGATGCATAAGCCGATATATATTTCTTTGATTCATCATATTGTTGTAGAACCTTTAGCATTGAACTAATTTCCCTCGAAATCTTATTAATTTGTATACTTAATGTACGACAGCCAAGGGCCATATTTGTAAAATAGTAGGGACCAAAGTCGACTTTAAGTAGGATATTCTTCATTAGATTGTTAAGTTACTTTCCCGATTTTTATTTAATGATCATCTAAGTACCTATAAAAAACCATATACTCTGTTTTTCGTCATTTGATCAGGGTAAATTATATTATTTCATTTTACAAATGACGTGGCGCTCAAACAATTTATATGCCAGACAAATTTTTATTATCTAAGTGTTATACAACATTTAGGCGAAAATTCACGACCCATTGTTTTACCTAGAGCTTAGTCGAAGGCATACCGTAAGTAACACTAGAATTATCTTTTTATCGTTATATCTACCTGGGTAGTTACAAAATACAGCGTGGCCCTCGAAGGGATCAAGGCAGCTGAGGTCCCAAAAAATTTCCCAGAGACAGTTGTCTCTGAAGATTAGGCGGGGTCTATCAAAGATAACCTAACTGACATGATCGACGAGGTGCAGAAGGCGCTAGGTTTGAAGCCAGTCGATACATGGACGGCTATTATGGGCTAATCTGTGACAATGAGGAGTCCTTCATTATAACGAGGGACTATTTGTCACAAAAAACCAAGTGGAAGCTGATCAAGAGTGATGAACTTCGAAAGCAGCAACGAGTCCTCGCCCTACTTCCCGAGACTAAAAAACAGGATCTGAAAGTGGGGTTGAGGAGGGTCGAGAAACAGAATCCAGGGCTGAAGGTTGATCGCTGGATGATCCTCGGCTCCAAGTCATCCAACAGGGGACTTCATGTGAGTCTCCGGATTGACGAGGAGTCCATGAAAGGACTGGTGCGGTCTCAATGGCGACCGTAGGTACTATCTATTCCAGCGGGCCAGTTTTAAAACCCTGGAAAACTCGACCGAGGAGGAAACAGGAACTGATCGAGAACCTGTACCATCAACCTCTAAGGACCTTCAAGGTGCCAGAAGTTAACTTGCAGCACAAAAAGACAGCCACCGCAGTCCTACAACAAAGAGTGGTGGCTGAACACATAGACATCGTTCTGGTTCAAGAACCTTGGATAAACAAAGGTAAGATACTGGGGCTTAATATTAGGGGAATGGGACTGATAATGGGAACTGATCGTACTAAAATAAGAACTTGTATTTGCTATAGATCCGAATACAACTTGATGCCGATTATGGAACTATGCACGGGTGACATGGTGGCAGCAAAGAGTATACTCGAAAAAGATGGGGTAGTACTAGAGACAATAATAGTGCCTCTGTATCTTTCCATCGTTTCAGAAGAACCACTACCGGGGACTAACATGGAGAACCTGATGGAATACTCAAGGAGACATAATCTGGATGTCATTGTAGGGGCTGATACCAATGCACACCATAGCAGTTGGGGCAGCAAAGACAACAACACCAGAGGTAAGAAACTATTTGACTATCTATGTACTACTGAACTTGATATTGCGAATGTGAGTAATACGCCTACATTTGGAACATCGCGGGGGGAATCATTGATAGATGTTACTCTTTGCACTTTACGTGTCAGGGAGATGATTCACAAGTGGCATGTATCGGATGAACCATCTTTATCTGATCATGCCCAGATATACAATGAAATTAACGTAGAAAAATCGGTTATTAGAACATACAGGGATCCTAAGAGCACTGACTGGATATCTTATAAAGAGGACCTGCTTTCCAATATCCGTTCACACCTAGGCAGACCAAAAACTGCTGAGGATTTAGAGGGAGCAGCCGTAGTGCTGTAACAGTGTACTCTGACCTCTTATCATAACAACTGTCCGATAAAGAATAGTCGCTCTTCTAGACAAGCCATCTGGTGAAATGAAGAGCTGACATCGCTAAGGAAAGAAACAAGACGCTTTTTCAACAAAGCGAAAAAACGGGTAACTGGGAAGCGCATAAAGCTAAACTAGGTACATGCAATACAAAAATAAAAGAATCCAAGGAGAAGTCCTGGAGAGAATTCTGCGAGGACATGCAAGGTGTCCCTGACAGCGTCAAAATCAACAGGATTCTCAAAAGGGATACTTCTAACAAACTTGGTTCTATTCAGTTGCCGAGCGGAAAGTTTTCAAATACTGAGGCAGATGCTCTAGAGCAATTCCTCAGTGTGCACTTTCCAGGTTCGGTGAAGATAGAGTCAAGCTATGACAACAGACCGGTTGCCAAAACAAACGCAACCAAAGAGGACTGGGAACTCACGAATAAGATATTCAGACCCCATCTTATCAGATGGGCTGTAATTTCATTTGACCCCTACAAAACTCCAGGACCAGATGGCATATTCCCCAAGCTTCTGCAAGAGGGACCAGACATCATAATGGGTCCTTTATATCTGATACTTCGTAGCAGCTATGCTCTAGGGTATATACAAATTGCATGTAGAGAGTCAAAGGTGGTGTTTATTCCTAAACCAGGAAAAGAAACGTACACCCAAGCTAAATCCTACCGACCAATCAGTCTGACATCATTCATGGTGAAAACCATGAAAAAAGTCTTACAAATGATTTTTCAAGAAGGAGCGCTTAAGAGCATCCCTCTACATAGACTACAATGGGCTTATCAAGCAGGGAAATCAGGTGAAGCTGCCCTGCATAAATTGGTCTCAGGTCTCGAAAGGAGCCCGAATCATAAGGAAGTAGCCCTTGCAACATTTCTAGACATCGAAGGTGGTTTTGACAACACATCGATGTCATCAATTAACAGATCCCTTAAAAACAGAGGTATTCACAGTGCCACATGCAAATGGATAGGATCCATGCTTGAGCATAGAAGAATAACAGCACATATGCATGATAAAACATACACCGTTAGGACAACTAAGGGATGTCCTCAAGGTGGGGTACTTTCACCACTTTTGTGGAACCTAGTTGTGGATGACTTGATCTGTAGGTTGAATGATCAAGGCATATGGACGCAGGGCTTTGCGGACGACATAGTGATTGTCACCATAGGGAAATTCCCGGAGGTGGTTATGAATGTCCGACAGGAAGCACTGCGAATTTTGGAGGAATAGTGCCTTACAGAGGACCTTTCAGTTAATCCAAAAAAAAACTAGTTGCTTTTACGAATAGAAGAGTTCTCCCGCAGGGTAGAGTACTGTTGTTCGGAGAGGAACTAGAAATATCCAAAGAAGTCAAATATCTGGGAGTGACCCTTGATTCCAAACTGAATTGGAAGGCACACCTGGGAAAAATTACTATCAGGGCGACTAGGCTTTTCTGGCAATGTAGAAGAGTTATGGGCAAAACCTGGGGAATACGACCTGAGGTGGTTCACTGGCTCTACACAACTGTGATACGGCCAACGATTACCTATGGAACAATAGTCTGGTGGAGGAGGACAGAAATGTCCTCTGCAGTTAATATGTTAACTGCAATCCAAAGACAAGCCCTTCTTGGTATTACCGGGGCAATGAACAGCACGGGGACGACTTCAATAGAAGCCCTTATTGGACTTCCTCCTCTAGCACTTTTTATAAGGGCGGAGGCAAAGATGGCAATTTTTAGGCTGAAATCGGAGACTTATGGTCCCCGAACAATGTTCGAGAAGGACACACTGATACAACTGGGACATTACTGGACGAACCCATATTTCACATGAGTGACACCACAGAATATATTCACTAAGCGAGTGAATATCATCATCCCATCTAGAGAACAGGTGATGCACCCAGGTAATTCCGGAGAAATCATCTGGTTCACCGATGGCTCCAAAACAAACCATGGCACTGGGGCTGGTATAAAAGGACCTAGACAGAGAATGTTCTTTAGCCTTGGTCGATATACAACTGTGTTTCAAGCAGAGACGATTGCCGCTATAGCCTGTATTGATGAAAACATCAGAAGAGGATATACCGGACAAAATTTGAAATATTCACTGACAGCCAGGCTCTGCTTGAGGCTATCAGTAATCCAACAACTAGGTCTAGACTGGTGAAAAACTGCAAAGAAAACCTCAACAGGCTGGCAAGAGACAACAAAGTGTCTCTAATATGGGTGCCGGCACTTGAGGGGATTGCAGATAATGAAATGGCGGACCAGTTAGCTAAAGAAGGCTCTATGGAGACTTCATAGGCCCGGAACCGTTTTGTGGAATCACAGAAGATTGCATAAGAGGTGAAATCGGGAACTGACTAGATAGGGAACACCAATTTAAATGGAGGGTGACACAAGGACACCTTCATACAAAGAGTTTACTGAACAAGGTAGACAAAGAACTCTCAACCAGGCTACTGAAACTGGGTAAGAGACATTTTAAGACATTTACCGACCTGGTGACTGGACACTGCACCTTGAGGAAACATCTGTACAATATGGGCAAAGTTATTGAACCTATGTGCAGAAAATGTGCTCACATACTCTGCTTCTGCGAGGACTTACAAAAACTTAGACGAAGGCACTTTGGAGAGGAATTTATACAACCATCACAACTACTGAAAATCCCTCCAGTCAAACTGGGGGCCTTTATAGAAGTCTCGAAGCTTCTGGAATGGAAGTAGATAACATGGGAAATGGTACAAAGATTCAGTTCAAGTGCCTGGGCTGATGAGCACAACCCAAATATATTAATGAATGAATGAGACTTTATTCTGCATATTTTAAAGCAAATGTCGAATATTTTTTACTTCAGCGCTTAGCGTACGGCCGCCATCTTGAATTTTTTGAAATGGTGTCCTAGGTCGAGTGATGTATCACAAAGAAGCTTATTTTTTCTCTTTCCAAAAATAATGTATCACTTTACTCGGAAATTATAATAGAAATTTAACAAATATATTAAAATTGTTATTTTCAACAAAACTAGATGCTACAGAAATTTATGAACTAAACGTTCATTTCAGTTACAAATACTTCATCACAATAAGTGCTCAAAATGCTGGCCATTTGTTTGTTGACAATGATACTGTTGCGAGGTCACCAACTCAAAGCCGGCCCTGCCACTCGACTACAAATTTTGGAGAATGCGCCTACGAGAAAATTCCAGAAAGATCGTTTTGCTTACGCATATGACGAGCGTGGAAAATTCAAGAATTTTCCAGAATTGATAAAGACTATATATACGCGGGTTTTTGAGTGAGTGGACAGTTAGTAAAAAGATAGTTAACGGACAGTAAAGAGTTAGTTCACAGACAGTTTACAGAAGTTCTTAGTAATCGGACAGTGAATGAAATAGTGTAATATTCAAGTGGTACAAATAAATTAGAACTATTATACCGAGTGTGAATAAATTAGTATACGTTAAGTAAAGTGTGTATATAAATTAAGTTCAATACTATGTGTGTTTCTGTAAATAAATCAGTAGTAATAAGCCATAGCAGTGTGTATAATTTTATCCCATACGTAAAAACTATTTAAATAGATAAGAAAATCATTACAATACAATCTCTCTTCGAAGCTAAGAATATAATCGTTGATCATTGGTGGAGTAATTCCCTGCATTTCGAGAAGTATGCGATCCTTTAAATCGTTGTTGGTCTGTTAACATGAACGCGGTCTTCAAAGTAGCCCCAGAGAAAAAAATCAAGTGGAGGCAAGTCGGGGGATCTTGCCTGCCACTCAATTACACCTTTTCGACCAATCCATTTCTGAGGGAAAATTTTATTTAAAGTTTGCCTAACGACTCTTTGATAATGTGGAGGTACGCCATCTTGTTGAAAGTTCACGTCCAGATTAGCAAATAATCGATTTATTTCAGGTACACTTTCAATTTAGAGTAAATCAAGATATTTAGCACCGGTAAGCGTACCTTCAATAAAAAAAGGACCGATGAAATGGTTTTTTACCAAACACGCCCACACATTAACTTTTTGTGGACGCTGTGAACAAACCTCCTCAAACCAGTGCGCGTGTCCATATAAGCTCTATTGGGTTCAGCTCACAATGGTAAGGGGGTAAGCGATGTACAATAATACCTCTACCTTTTGCCATCTCATCGATTATAAATTTTTTAAACTTTGCCTTACGCTGTGTAACAATTTGCAAAAGTTCTTTTTTCACCATTGTATCATCGAAATTTAAGGCTTTACACTGCAGCCACTCAATTATCGCCACTTTTTTCCATGAACTTGTGGGAAGCTTCTCTATTGATCGAGAATGATAGCTGGCGTTATCCATTACAATAACTGAATTCTGGGGAATGTATTCGATCATTTGTTGGAAATATTCCTCAAAAACATCAGTCGTCATTTCTTCGTGGTAGTATTTGCTTGAATTAGATTGAAATTCCAATAATCATTGATCCAAAAATCCGTTTTCTCTGCCTATATTAGTTATAATAAGCCTGCGTCCCTTTCCAGAGGGAAGTCTTAATCCTGTTGACCAACCCTCCATGACAGCTTGTCGGGAATTCAGTATATTTTTATCTTGCCAGACTTTCGATACGGTGTGTCCTTTTTTTAGCCAGGTTTCATCCAAATAGAAAATATTCTTACTTTCGTTGCGATATTTTCGGATTGACCGTAAGTATTCTCGTCTCCAGCAAACAATATCCGGCCTATCAATAAGAAAAGATTTTCTGTTCTGTTTTTCCCACCGAAAGTTCATTCCATGAAAAATTCTCCATACTCTAGGTCTTGATAGTTGTGGCAGGTTTTCGTCATTCTGGGCGGCTTGCACAATCTTGTCCAATGTCGGTATTTTTCATGCGAAATACATACCATGCACTATTCTACGAACACTGTTTTTAACATCGTCGTCAATTTCTAATGGTTTCTTCCCCGGGTTAGGTTCCGGCATTTTCTCTCACGTAAAAATCTATAAATCGTTGATTCTCCTACCCCTATAATATTGGTACAGTTCGTAATTATGTCGCGAACGGAACTTGTGGGGTTTTGGTGTACAAGAGCATCATGAACGTTCAGGATTAATGTTTTTTCCCGCAAAGAATATGAATTTGCTAGCTCGTTGAATAGGAATTGGAGAAAAACTTGAACTTGAACCCATCTTAATTAGACGAATAGACGTTACTTGCTAGTTGCCGAATACTAACTACTTCAAATTTTATTCTATACAGGTACTTAGACTCAAATATTAACAGGAAATTGGGTTGTAACTGTATAGGTTACGGGGCAGGTAGTTCCGTCGCGCTTATGGTTTACAACTATTTTATGGTCCGAACACCCGATCCGTGCTACCAACTCTATTGGGAAAGACTTTAGCTTAGCGTTTTAGATTCTGAAATTCTTTTATTAATCATTGAGCATTTATGAATAGCATGCTTTCCTGCACAAAAATAACATTTTAAATCCGAAGTATGAGATACTGAACTTTTTGAAATAAAAACTTTGTTACTGCATGGGTACTCTATTATTACCAAATTTAATATTTTGATGTTTTTCGGTATTATCGGTTTTATGTACTAAACCTCTCGCTTAAATATGCAAGCATATCATGCATTGTCGGCAAAGCACCTTTAAATTGATACGATTCTCACCCTCTTCTAGTGTAAATATCGAATATTTTTGTCAAAATAAAAATATCTAACCGATCCCAGTGATTAATTTCCTTGCCAAGATCTTCTAAGGAACATAAATGATACTTTACAGTATCAAACAAATTGCGTAGTTCTTTGTAAAATTCTTTATTAATTGAAGGCGCATCAAAAATACTTTTAATATGGTTTTGAATCATTAAAACTTTGTTTTCATATTTGTCAGTTAAAAGTTTTCACGCTGAATGTAAGACGCGAGTTATGGCCATTGACCCTTATAACTATCTATGTTATAATAATTGAACCCAACACCCGGATATGAGTAAAAGGAGAAATGCTTATTTTGCTATTTGACAATTTACACAATATTTCTTTATATGTTTTTTATTACATTTTATCAGTCTGATTTTTATATTCATTGTCGTAACATTAAAATTATATTTGAATCCACGAATAGCTTGTTTTTGTTTGTGCTTAAAGTAATAAATTGTTTTTTAAAAATAAAGTTTTTCAATAAAGAAACTTAAGTGGCGCAGTCAGTAGGATTTTCGTCAGGAAATCTATCGTAGAAAAACCGTGAGTTTCAACTCTTTGGACGAAAACTAGAATCAACTTCAAGTTCCAGTTCCCAAGGAATCAAGGAAGCCAAGGACGGATAATAGAAAAGGTCTAGCAATAAAAAGAGCACATATGTGGTAAGTGGTGAGAATTTTTTTTATGTCAGACTCCTCTTCTAACGACGAATCCTTAAGCGAAATCGACAATTGTGAAGAGTTAGATTTAATTAATAATTTTAACCATTTAACTATAATGGCACCACCAGTTTTAGACATTAAAAATTTGTCAATTATCCCAAATTTTGATGGGAACATTAATAAATTGCAACGTTTCATAAATGCTTCTGAATCAATTTTACGTCACTATTTAGATAGTGAAAACATCGGTAGTTTTCAAAATACATTACTTCTTAATGGCATATTAAATAAATTAGAAGGTAAAGCCGAGGAAATAGTCGCTATAACTGGCGCTAAAACTTGGAATGATATAAAAAATGCTTTAATTTTAAATTTTGGTGATCATAGAGACGAGAATTGTTTGAATCAAGATTTAGTTAATATAAGACAACGTAATGGTGAGTCTCCTTACGTATTTCAGGAAAGAATTGTAAGTTTGCTCAATTCAATTTGTAATTACATAGATTTACACTATGAAAATGCAGAACGTGAGTCAAAAAGAAATTTTTTCATTAAACAGGCGCTTAAGTCATTTTTAGCTGGTTTAAAGGAACCATTAGGGCCTATTATTCGTGCCATGAGACCCAATACATTAGAACAAGCGATTCAATTTATTAGAGAGGAGGATAATATTAAATACTATCAGAAAAATCAAAATTTTGGTAATGTTAATTTTAATAATGCTGTTCGGAAATATCCTAACCAACCCAATATCCCACGCCAATTTCAACATTTTCAACAAACACCCCAACGAAACTTTCAACAAACACCCCAACAGAATTTTCAACAAACACCTCAACAACATTTTCAACCAAGAATGTCTCAAATGACAAATAATTTTTCACCTCAATTTCCCAGAGGACCAATACAAATTCAACGTAACCCAAATCCACCAAATCCTAGATATCCAACAAATTCACAAGTTTTTGGTAAACCTCCAAATGTTTGGAAACCAAATCTACATAATGTTCAGCCTAGACCCGTACCTATGTCCGTTTCAACAAGAAACACCTCAATTCCGAAACACCAATAATTTCCGAAATTTCAACCAGAAACCTAATTTCCATTCTGAAGAGTTATTTAACGCAGAAACTTCTTCTGAACAAATAGAAAATGATAATTCAAACTTTGACGAAACAAATTACGACGAAAATTTTGAATATGTAAATGAAGACAATTCTGAAAATTTTCAGGAAACTCAAATTGCATACGAAATGACTTAATAGAACTTAATATTTCCACAGACAAAAAAGAATTACCTTACATTCAAATCTCCAATCCCCCTATTAAACTACTTATAGATACCGGTGCAACAAAATCTTTTCTGAAACCGGAACTGGCTGAAAAATTTTTTAAAAATAAAATTTTTAGAGAACCTTTTACTGTTTCATCAGCATTTCAGACATCAAGTCAACAAAATTGTGCAATTATTCCAATATTTTCTGAATTTAATAAAAATGATAATTTTAAGTTTCATCTTTTTAATTTTCATGAGATTTTTGATGGTCTTATAGGACTTGATAATATTAAATTATTAAAAGCACACTTAGATTTTGTTAACTCACAGTTAATTACCCCCGAAACTACTTTACCCATTCATTATCTAGAAAGTAATTCCACTATCTTCAAAAGAAAAATTGATCCTTTCACTTGTATTTTGGCAAAAGTACCTGTTTCTCAAACAGAAGGGGACATTCTCATTTCCAACCAAATAATAAAAAACTGTGAAATTCCATCTTCTTTATCACACGCAAATAATGGTACAGCTTTGGTAGAAATTCGTAACAATACAAATGACGAAATTATTTTTTCTTTATCTAAGCCATTACAAACTACACCCTTTGAATATAATTGCTTTATGACTTATTTCACATTGACATCCAACCAGACGAAACAAATGACCAATCTGACATTGCCGAACTTTTAAGAACAGATCATTTGAAATCTGAAGAAAGAGATCAAATTATAAAACT
Source organism: Lochmaea crataegi (assembly GCA_947563755.1). Taxonomy (NCBI): domain Eukaryota; kingdom Metazoa; phylum Arthropoda; class Insecta; order Coleoptera; family Chrysomelidae; genus Lochmaea; species Lochmaea crataegi. The sequence continues at coordinate 28,205,914 of OX387430.1, forward strand.
ATGTAGAAAGTATTCAAGAATATTTCACAGAGAAAAAGACCCACTTACTTTCACTAACTGTATTAAACATTCAATAAAAACTAAAGACGAATTGCCGGTGTACAATAAATCATACAGATATCCTTTCATCCATAAAGAAGAAGTTCAAAAACAAATAAAATCCATGTTAGATCAGAATATTATTCGACCTAGCAACTCGCCCTGGTCATCTAACATTTGGGTAGTGCCGAAAAAAGCCGATTCTTCTGGCAAAAAGAAATGGAGGATTGTAGTAGACTACCGAAAATTAAATGAAAAAACTATTGACGACCGCTATCCAATACCCAATATAGCGGATGTACTAGACAAATTAGGTAGATGTAATTATTTTACGATTTTAGATTTAGCTAGTGGATTTCATCAAATTGAGATGAGTCCCGAAGATATCCAAAAAACTGCTTTTAATGTCGAAAATGGACATTATGAGTATGGTCGAATGCCGATGGGATTAAAAAATAGTCCTGCGACATTTCAACGTGTTGTAGACAATATTATGAGGGGTTTACAAAACGAAATATGTTTAGTTTACTTAGACGACATAATAGTTTTCTCGACATCCCTACAAGAACATATTACAAATTTAGACAGAGTATTTGAAAGACTTAGAGACACAAATTTTAAAATTCAAATCGACAAATGCGAATTCCTGAAAAAGGAAGCTGCTTATCTTGGACACTTAGTAACACCTAACGGAATAAAACCAAATCCAGATAAAATTTATGCAATACAACGTTACCCAATACCTAAAACAACCAGAGATATAAAATCATTTTTAGGTCTACTTGGTTATTATAGACGATTTATAAAAGACTTTGCCCGACTGACAAAACCTTTGACATCCTGTTTAAAAAAGGAGCGAAAATCGAACATACTGCTGAATTTATTAGATGTTTTGAAACTTGTAAAAATTTACTTACTAACGAACCTATCTTACAATATCCGGACTTTTCTAAAGATTTTATTTTGACAACAGACGCTAGCGGTTTTGCCTTAGGGGCAGTATTATCGCAAATATCATCTGGAACAGAAAAGCCTGTGGCTTATGCTTCCAGTACTCTCAATGAGTCTGAACAAAATTATAGCACTATAGAACGTGAACTTTTAGCTATTGTATGGGCTACAAAATACTTTAGGCCATATTTGTTTGGGAGAAAATTCAAAATATATTCTGATCACAAACCTCTTAAGTGGTTAATGAATCTGAAAGAACCAAATTCTCGACTTGTAAGGTGGAGGCTTAAACTCGAAGAATTTGATTACGAAATTGAGTATAAAAAAGGCTCTGCGAATTCTAACGTAGACGCACTTTCTCGGGTTGAAATACATACAAACGAGCTAATTGACTTTTACACTGAAAACTTTGACGATTCTGTTCTCAAAAACCAACAGACGAAGACGAAGACCAAGATAACGAATCCATAATTGTAAACGTAGGCGAACCCCCAATAATAACAAACGATGACGATAACGACACCGTTCACACAAGTGAAGAGGACCCTATTTTAGGTATGAAAATTTCCGAAAAATGTCTTAACTCTTTTGACCATCAAATAATATTTAATTTTGTTTTACACTCTCCCACAAAACCAAAAATAGAACAGGTATTTTCTAACAAAAAACGGCTTCATTTGCAAATTTCAATTAAAGATTTTAAAAAGGACGTTATAAATGTTTTCAAAAATTATATTAATCCAAAATTTACGTATGGTGTGCATTTTCAACGTAACGATTACATCCCTCAGGTATTAGAAATATTACGGACAACTTTTAAAAATTCTGCTTATAAACTAATACAATGTAATGAAATATTAACAGACATAACCGACAAGGACGAACAACACGAAACTATTAGACTATTTCACGAGGATAAAAATAACCACCGTGGAATACTTGAAACCGAAACAAGAATAAAACGTACATATTTTTGGCCTAAAATGAAAAATGACATTACAGACTTTATTATTAAATGTGATATTTGCCAAACAAACAAATATGACAGAAACCCACCGAAGCAGAAGTTAATGATAAGTCCAACACTCTCAAAACCACTCGAAATCATATTTTGCGACACTCTTTCTGCCCAAGGACAAAAATTTTTAACAATAATCGATACATTCTCAAAATACGGCCAAGCATATCCATTGCCGGCATTAAACGGGGTAGAAATCACAAGAGCGTTTTTAACATTTATGTCTCACCACGGTGTCCCGACTTTAGTTGTAATGGACAATGGCACTGAACTCAAAAATTCAATTGTGCAAGAATTCCTAGATATCCATAAAGTAAAAACCCACTATGTTACCTCAAATAGTACACAGTCAAAAGGTGCAATTGAACGTTTTCACTCTACTATTATCGAGCATTTGCGCATTATTAGAGCAAAAAATGACGGTAAAATAAATATTCTCAATGACATGACCTATGCTATTTTAGGCTATAATAATTCGATACACTCTGTAACGAAACAAAAGCCAATCGATACACTAAATGGACATTTTGATTCAAAAGAATTATTTGATATAAACCTTGATCAAACCCTTATTAATAATTACGTTCAAGAACATCGACAAGTTACGAAGGAAATTTACAAAAAATAAAATGAGACATTGACTTCCCAAAAAGAGGCGACCATAACCTACCTACCACAATCAAAACCGACATGACCCATTACAGTACGAACCTGGCACTGACATATATAAAAAGAATACAACACAAATTAGGAACAAACTTAACCCAAAATTTTATAAAACAACAACCCTCTCTGACAAGGGGATAAAATTAAAAACAAATAAAAATAAACTTTTACATAAGCAAAATCTTAAAAGACCAAAAGCTAATCAGAAAAAATTGTTACAGGGCGCTACTAGTCCTTCCAGTCCTATTCCTTCCACTAGTAAAGGGTCAAGAGATCCTGATCACTAACTTAAATAATAATCCTGGCATCCTTCCGTATAAATTAGGCACAGCAAAATTAAAAGCAAGTGTTCACACCTTTCTTCATTATCACGATTTATCTCCTATAGGTAAATAAATTGAAACTTTAAAAAATGCATATAATAACGTATCATTAGCGATTCAATCAGGGCTTAGCCACCCTTATTTTCAAGAGCTCGATTATTTTGATCGTGCCCTTCTTTATCAAGTAAGATCGGCTGAGCAAAAATTCCACTCTCTAATGCCATTGTCTAGAGTAAAAAGAGGTCTCATTAATGGATTAGGTTCAGTAATTAAAAGTATCTCAGGTAATCTTGATGCAAATGACGCAACGTACTATGATCAAGCAATATATGACTTACAAAATAATGAAAAAGAAATCGTGCAAAAACTTAATCAGCAAATTTCACTTACAACTGACATTATTGGAAATTTTAATGATACAGTATCACTTATACAGAGCAATCAAGAAACAATATTTTCTGGAATACAGACAATACGTAATTCACTCAGTACATTTATATTTCAATTTAAAGATTACATGCAAACTCGAAATGTTTTAGATCAATTAAATGTAAACTTAAATATTATTGTACATCTCTTAAGTCAGATAGAAAATGCTGTAACTTTTGCTAGATTATGAGTTTTACACAATAGTATAGTAGATATAAATGAAATGGATTCTATAATTAATACAGTTTTAAAGTATCACTCTATAAATGAAATAATTTTTCCAAATATAAGCAATGACACGCATAGATATTATGAAATTTTAAAAATTGAAGCCTACTACTCTGATACAAAAATCGTTTTCGCTATTCACTTTCCTATTGTTTATCCTGAAACCTTTTCATATTATCATCTTTTTTCTATCCCTACAACAAACCACATAACTATCATACCTCGCAACACCTTTCTGACCATGAACGAAAATTATTACCAATATCACTCGTTGCCCTGCCTAGACCTAAAGCCAAACTATTATTGTCCCGATGGAAGTCTGTCTGTAGGAGCCGAAGAAGAAGATTGCATTTTCCAGTTACTTCAGCTTCAGTCAAATCCAAAAAACTGCCAAAGTATTCCTATCAAAATTTCGAAAAATGTAATCCAGGCAATTGATGAGTCACATTATATAGCCATTTTCGTTAACCAAACTAAAATTAAAACAATATGTACAAGTACCGATTTTTCCACTCTGAAGGGAAAATTTTTGATATCTGTTCCATATCAGTGTAAATTTCTGGTAGAAAAACAATAGTATATCAATCAACAACTGACTTCACGAGGCCAGCCGTTACTACTTCCCGAATTGAGAGTTACCTATAATGAAAAAGAAGAAGACGTTCCAGAGATCTCTTTGGAAACAGTTCCCTTAGATAAAATTCACAAACTTCTTAATAAACAAAGTGAAATCCAACCTATAGTGTTAAAACATTTACAAAAGACTTCTATTAATTATAGTAATAAAGTAATTTATATTTTAGTAGTAGTTAGTATTCTTTGGATAGTAGTTAGCCATATCGTGAAAAGAAAAATCAAGAGAAGTAATCCACCCACCGAAGAAGATGTACCGACAGAAGAAGTAAAATTAGAAGAGAAACCGGAGGCAAGTCCTAGGGCACTTTTCACTCCATGAAACATGCCAGAATCTTAGAAGGGAGGAGTTATGGCCATTGACCCTTATAACTATCTATGTTATAATAATTGAACCCAACACCCGGATATGAGTAAAAGGAGAAATGCTTATTTTGCTATTTGACAATTTACACAATATTTCTTTATATGTTTTTTATTACATTTTATCAGTCTGATTTTTATATTCATTGTCGTAACATTAAAATTATATTTGAATCCACGAATAGCTTGTTTTTGTTTGTACTTAAAGTAATAAATTGTTTTTTAAAAATAAAGTTTTTCAATAAAGAAACTTAAGTCGCGGTATAGCTTATAACACCGAAAAGAACATTGATAGGTAGGAACCGTCCGTAGCGCAGAGGGTTACGTAAGTGTTTTCTAACCGAGGGTTCCCGGGTTTGAGACCCGATGGTTTCGCTTTTTCAATGTTTAGAATATTTCGCTCATGTGAAGTGTAAATACATTCTAAAATATCCAAGTTTTTAATAATTTTTAAGGGTTCCTCTTCCAATGAGGTTTTTAAATGAATGAATTTTTGAATAGGGGTTAAAATTGGATTTTCCTCAATAAGAGCAACAAACAATTCTCTAAACTCTAACCATTTATTGTAATCTCCGTCAAAAATAGGAATATAAATTGTCGATACTTTAAAATGATTAAACGGGCTAGGATTAACAGAATTGTAACTACAGACCCACTTTTAACTGACTCATTGTCATTATTATTTACGACATTTGCTTCATAAAAATTATCACATGACTTTCTTGCTTCCGCTACAATAGAAAAATAGGCATTCTCACCTTCTAACCAGTCGGTTCCCTCGGGCTCTCCGACTACCGAGTAAGTGGTTACGCTCTCGGCTTGCATTCGGAAGCACCGGGGTTCAATTCCCAGGTCCGCCTGACCTGCTATGAGTTTTTTCAGATGTTTTCTCGTAACAATAGGCGAATGCTGGGTCAGTACACACATCTCAGGCACCTACCACCGTTCCCTCCACTCCCATCCCCTGAACCAAACAATCCTTATTCCGTCCAATGTTGGCTGAAGAGGCTCCGGAAAGCCTATAGCGGCCCGATCCCCTCGAGAGGGGGGAAAGTGAAAAACTATCCTTCCTCTCCGACTTCTGCAGCCAATTCTATTTCATTTTGGAGTTCATCAAAATCGTCATGTAGACAATCTAATTTTTCTAATCTAAGCTCAACATTTTTTACTAGTCCGTTAAATTGATAATATCAATGGAATTAAACAACGTTTGAAATCTCGTTAATTTTGATTTTAACTGTCCTCGTTGTTGCTTTTTTTTGTAGCAATACTATCGGATATTGTATGGATTGATTTGGCATACGGAATCGGCCAAAAAATAAAAATAAAATGAAAAGAAGAACTCTTATAAAAACTTGAAAACGAAAATTCGAGTACAGGTGGTAAAAAACTATATTTAGAAAATGCAATCTTCCACTCGCCAGCCAGTTTTTATCGGGTTTGCAGAACCAAAACTTCATCGGGCTCGAATAGGACCAATTTTATGTTGTGGTAGGTCACTACTTTGTGATGAAAATAAAGTGGACTGTCTGTAGTAATATTTAAAAATGCTTGCAATAATGCGTGCTCTCCATACGAGGAATTGTAGAGAAGTGGTAACAAGCCGGAACGAATGCGCAACCGCCGGCGGTGTCGCCGTTGGCGCTTGGAACCATCCATGGGCGTAACAGTGGGGTTTAACACTATTCTCCACTAAATCCATACAGTATCCGATGCTCTTATCTGCTTTAGTTTCCTATTGCGGTTTAACAACAGTCGTTCCAATAGTTTTCAGTCCTACGAGGGAAAATAAAAACACAATAAAAGGAAGAACTGATTTTCACTTGATCCTTCCCGAACCTTCCTGCGATTTATTCCCGGGCTTGGAACTGTTTTATTCTCTATTAGCAACCAAGGCACGTGGAAATATGAATGTCACAGAATTCAGTGGAAAAATTGAATATATTGATATGGTTTGAAAAATATTTAAAAAAAATTGTATGTGTTCAAAATATGGGAAGTAATATTGATTTATAATTTGTTTATTATTATAAGGTTTAATACTTACCTTTTTCTATATATTATTTTGAAAATTTTTATTCAGATTTAATTGGGCGCCATCAATGATTATTTAATTTTTTTTTATATGAGACTCTTATTTTTATTTAATATTAAGAAATTTATATTATTATATTTATCTAATCTCAGGGTACATTTTAATTGTGAGGTCAAATTACAAAATTTGAAGACCGACTCTGTTCTTTGGTCTTCGTGTTGAAAGTTGGCATTCTAGTATTTTATTTCAATGGTGTCACAGAAATGTAAACAAACAGCCACATTAAACTTGAATAAATTGTATCTTATTCAAACAAACAACTATTTTGTATTATGTTTTTATAATAAAATATTCAAAAACATTTAACTTATTTACATTCAATTTGCCTACCTAAATTTCATTCATTCATACAGGCGCACTATTAAAAAAAAATATACTCACAGAACTAAATTCAATTACGTGGATATGAGCTTACTTATCATAGGATATTTTACTCCATAAAAAAGAAGAAGTTTTATTCTGTTTGTTCCTTTAGATCGTGAAAGGTTAATTTAACGAATTGATTTTATCAAATGCTCTGTAAGTATTTTTTTATCTAATTATAACTAAGAAAAACAAATTAATAAGCAACAATTTATACTATATCATGAAAAATAACTTTAATCTTAATATGAACAGTACCTGAATGTCTATTGGGTTATATCTGTTCTATCTTCAAATTCGAAGGTTTCAATGGTGTTGGAAATGTGGAAAAGGCCTGCATAAAACTACAGACGGTCCAGTGTAGATCAAAACTTGTACATTCCTTTGTTAAAATGTGGATTTTACACAGTCCGTTCGTTGTGGATAGAATCTATTCTATGTCCAATTTCCTCTATAGTGGATTTTTTGTTATATCAAACAAAACGATGCCAGATATATTAGTTCGTGGTGAATTAGATGTGATGTTTCAAATATAGTTGCTCGCTTACCGGCACTTTGTAAGTATTCTTTTCTATTTCACTTTACTTATTTTAAATCACTGGATTCTTATATTAGATTTGTTTTAAAACATGATTATTCACTTTTTGAATATTTTATATTAATATTCATGAAGATTTTTCTTTATAAATTTCAAATTAAATTCTCCAGTCTTTTTTCTTTTGAGAAATTTTTGCTAGTTGTTGATTTTTTTCATTGTTTTCTAAACAAATTTCTTTTTTTATTTTTCAATCAATCAGATTCATTTTAAGAGTTTGTTACTAAATTGATATTTACAATCTTTGAAAATATTGTAGCTTTATTCAAATGAAATTATGTTATAGTTTCTATATGGTATTTGTTTCATTTCTATGTTGTTAATTTTATAATTGCAGTGGTCAAAATTTTTATATTTCTATTTTTATACCCTTAAGTTTTAAGTTGGTATTTTACACAATTTGTTTGAAATTGGTGCTCCTGTTTTTATCTGTCAATTCATAACTTAAATTATTTGATTATACGGGGTTTTTCAAAATTGATTACTAAAATTTAGTATATAGTGTTTGCCAAAACTTATTATATTTCTTTTACTGTGATGAATTTATTTAAATTAAGTAAACAAATAACATAGTTGGTCGTATTGCTTTAGTTATACCTTATGATTAGTTAATATTTTATTTAGGGTATTTTCATACCATAACAATATATTATGGTAATTAGAACATTCATTCGACCTTGAAATAAGTGACGTAACGTAGCCTGGAATTATGTTGGAAGTATTTGCTGAGCTGTCAAAAACCAGAGGAGCAATTGTGCAGAGCCCCACTAAGGCACCGGATATCAAGGTCGTAGGCTACTTGACGTCACTAAGGAGGGGTACTTGACGCCCCTATCAAATAAAGCTGTATGTAGGTGCGCTCTTTTTGACTGAGATCTCAGCTCACTTGAGTTAATGTGATCTGAGATAAAGTGATGTGAGTAAGAACCAAAAAGAACGACACACTCAATTAAAACGCGCAATTTGCCGACGTATCAAAATTCAATTCAAAAAAAGATTTAAAATATGAGACAGATTCGTATTAGTATCTACCTAACGAATAATTATTTCCATAATCCCATAGATAACATTCATTCAATACCAAAACAAATATATTATGCTGCTTCCCAGGCAGCACAAGTACGTACACTACGCGTCATATAAAACTGGTACAACTATTATAATCAAAAATAGTGTTTTTGTAGTTGTGTAAATTGATCTTTTAAAAAGTGTCCTTGCTAAACCAGCTGTTATGGTATAATTTCTAGGGCAGTGATGCCAACTCAACAAAAATGTTAGTAGATGTAATGATGAAATTAAATTTTGTAAAGCAATAAAACAAATTGGAAAAAATAAAAATCTATTATATCATTTATACACAAACAGTAACTAGCTTAAATTTAGAAATAGTGTGAAATTGTAATAAATACAAAAGTATTACATTGTTACAGGTTCGAATATTTTTTAAATAAAATTTGGTTGGTTTATTAGATGACTGACTTAAAAGGTAAGACAAGGATCAAACTGTTGTAGGAAAAATAGGTTCGAATATTTTTTAAATAAAATTTGGTTGGTTTATTAGATGACTGACTTAAAAAAGGTAAGACAAGGATCAAACTATTGTAGGAAAAATAGGAAATGGAAGACCAGTTTTAACTAAAATAGAGCTAGACAAAGCTTTAACTAATTATTTATAGGAAAATCCCTTTAATACGGCAAAACATGCAATAGATGCAGAAAACTAATGCTTCAGTAACAACAGCATTAAGAAAAATTAGAAAACCTGATTTAAAGAATTGTGCATTTGTAGCCATAAAATTTCAAAAATAACAACAAAATTTCAATAGAAAAGTTTACAGTTTCAGATTTGGACACGGGATCCACGTAATTCAGAATTAAAACACTCCAAATAAATTAACTAACAAATAGACCATGGTAGCATGGAAGCCATGGAAGTTTACATTCAATAATCAATAACGTGTCATAGCACCATTATTATTAATAACTTCTTGTAATCTTGTAGGCATTGAGTCAATTAAATTTAATGTTAAATTTTCATCTTCTGTCAAGCTTTCCCAGGTTTCTGTGTCCATAAGTGTTCTTTGTTTCGTGGAATTGTATTTAAATTTTTCAATTTTTTTACCATAAGCCCCCAAACATTCTCTATTGGATTAAGGTCTGGACTTTTAGCGACCCATGGAAGCGTTTCAATGTTATTTTCAGCAATATAATTGCGTACGCTGCGAGTAGTGTGATAGGTTAGATTAGTTACCCATAACTGTCATAAATAAAATGCATCTCCGGAAGGCACTTTAGGAAGGGGCATGTTCTCTTGGAAATCGAAGCACGAAACTTCAATTTCATCATTTTCTTGTGCTTCTTTGGACTTTTGCTTTAGCTCTTTATAGAACCATTCAGACTTCTGAAGATGAATTTTTTTTGGAACTCGAACGCCTTCTTTTCTTCTTCTGAATCAGCACTTTGTATCTTATTATTTAATATATCGCACTTTTTGCAAGTGTCCTTGCGTGCCGTACCAAAACTTATATTAAAGTTGTCACGAAAATATCTTCCGTAAAAATCATACGATATTTTTGGTTTGTGTGGAAGACGGTCTTGTTTTAGTTTATGCATATCAGGTTCATACTTTTTCAAATATAAATCATACATAGTGGCAATATTCGAATCGCTGGACAAATAATATTTATCGGTTTTTTTACGAGTATAGTGAGAAATCCGTTTTGGAAAGCTGTTAATGTGCTCATGTACTTGCCTTTTCAAATCTTCGGGAATTAAATTAGGCCTACTTTTAGCTCTTTTCATTTTCTGCACATTTCTTTTCCAGGTCTCCGGTTTTCTTCTTTTCTTTCGTCCACGATTTTTATTAGCGGGCTCATTATCAGCGGGGTCGTTATCAGGGGGCTCGTTGTCACCGGACTCATGCTCTTCAATTAAATTATTTTCAGATTCACTAGAATTTGAAGGCAGAAACTCACTCCCTGAACTTTGAAATGGTTCATCCTCACTGCTTGAACTCATAATGAGCTTTTAAATAATAAAAATACCGCAATATTTTACCACACCACACAAGCGTATGTTCAATATCCAACGGTTTTTCGGTGACTACGTGACTCGGATCGCGTGCACTCACATCTCACCTGAGCGTGTAAACAAACAGGCCGGTGCAGGAATTGGACGGGTTTACGCATATAAAAAAATGAAACAAAATTTGGTGCAAGAACGGGATAAGTTACACAAATCTTATTCCGTTATTGCACCAGAACATGCAAGGGGATATGTAGTTTGCTATCATAATTCAGTATCTATTGCTCGCACGTATCCCATATTTGCAACAGGCAAGAAGCGCACATTTTGAAATCTAAATATGGAGATATCTCACTTTTGCAAAATTATGCACATATATGCTTCTTGCACAAGGGTCTTCTAAATTAGACCACTTATTGAAACTTGAAAACATGTAATACGGGATTTCTCTGCGTATAATTTTCAAAATAATGTTATTTCAGTGAAATAAATTATTCACTCTCACGATAAACTCTGTATCTCTACTGTCCCATGAATTACAGCGCTGGACCATCAACAAATAATAATAAGATCTTTTAATAAGTAGCTATAATGGGCAACTAATTCACAAGTATACTATTTATTGATTATTTTCAATATTATAGTAGGCTTTTGTTATGGTTGAACAGCTGAATTAATCACTCAACTGCTTTTAATTTTATTAATTGTCTAGTAATTGGTAATTATCGTCATGTCCAGTATAAAAATGAGTTTATCATTGCAATAAGCTCAATTGTTCTCCATCAACCGAAATGTTTCTCCATCAAATTATATTGTTTAATCTGATGGTACAACTACTATCACTAACAACTGAACCAAGTTTAGTAGACGTGGAATTGGGTAAATTTTTCCAAAAAATTGCAAAATGTGAAACCGTTTTTGTACCTACTTGTCTTGTGAATATACGTACACAACAAAATATTGGAACCGCGATCAACCGGTTCATTTCTCAAAACACATGTGTAGCAATGCCGTATATTGGTGATTTCAACATTTACCAAAAATTCAAAATACATAGGGTCTATATTTTTATGGATAATTATCAGGATATATATGAAACGAGTAATATGATTGCGAACAGTTCTTTATATCAATCCGATTTGGAGGTTTCTTTTATTATAAGTGAAAAAGTAACCGACAAAGATTTTTTAAAACGATTACTTCCTTATATTTGGTCTAAAAATATATCCAAGTTTATTGTAGTTTTCGTTTTTGATAAATTAAAAGTGTATACGTATAATCCTTTCATAGATAATTCAGTAATAAAAATCAAAAGTTTTGGGAAACATTGTCAAAAGCTGTTTGAAGATAAAACAAGAAATATGCATGGATTCCCATTCAGGGTATTATTTTTGGAACGAAGACCTTATTCGTCTATCAATAGATTTGAAAAATGGACTGGTGAAGATGTTGTTATTTTAAAGTTGATTTCAAAACAGTTAAATTCTTCCACTATTATTGTAAACAAACATAAAATTACAAACGAATTGAATTCTGGAGATTATTTAAATTCAAACAAGGCTGATGTGATTATGTCTAGGATTTTTGAGGTCAGTAGTTTAAATTTTATTTCATAAACACAAATAAAAAAATTCTTAATTCTTTTCTAACTTTGTTCCTTCGAATATCCTTCTCAGTTACTCAGTATTTGCTCTGAAGCTTACTCGATAGTCTCCTAATGGTCTTCTATACTTCATTTTAACAGTAATGCCAGGTTTTTCAAATTATTTTTATTATAAGACAATCCTCTTCTGATTTTCGCGGTATCCGTAAAAGTCCAGTGATTTGGTTAGGTTAGGTCATTTGGTGTGAAAAAAAAGGTTACCTGGAAAAATTTCCAGTAGTTTTGAACATTGGTGTTTCCATAGATTTTCAAGTGCTATATTTCCGAAATTCTACTTTACCACCTCGTATCACCCGGAAAAATGGCGACAAAAAACACGAAAATGTTACTAGTAAAAAAGCTTCAATTTAGACAAAAATAACTAATAGCAATAAAGTGACGGAACTTTTAAAATGTTTATTTTATGAATGTAATATCAAAAGTACAGATACAGATCCAGGTCTCATTAATTGGAAATTATTAGGTGTCAAGGCCTATGGTTCAATGGGATCGACGGATATGTGAGTCAATAGCCTTGAGTTGACTGTGTATTCTACTTCAGCGAGCAATGTGGCGAGAACTTCCTCTTTTGGGTGAACTGACTTAAGAGATATTTTCAGGGCAGTTTTGATTGTTCTTATCATCATTTTCCAAATTCCTCCCATGTGTTTGTAACGGTTGAATTTGTCACTACGTCTATTGTATATATTAAGTATTTGTATATAGTAATTACCTGACCGATATTGTCTCTATATTTCTAATATCATTTGATCACTACGAAAGTACTTCAGTAGTTAAATAGTTTCTGTCAGCCCAGAGTTTTAGGGACTACTCTGCCATCATCCTTCCGGTGAAGTGGTGCAGGCTGTAACCATACCTGTCTTCACATCTTGACAACAATTTTATATTTTGTCGCTAGGTAAGGTAAAGAATAAAACTAGTGCCTACTTGGTAAATGTCCGTATAGATATATTCATGTTAGTTGTTTCTTTTTATTTGTTATATTATAATTCATAATTAAGGGTAGTAAGGGGTTTTCTCTCTTGTGGATTTTTCGTTAGTTTTTAGTTACCGTGGGACTACTGATTTTGTTTCCGGCTTTGATTATATCACCTTTGGGGTGTAGCCACAGTAGTCCAAATACTTTGTCCGCTTCAGCTTGATAAACGCTAAAGTTTATTAGGGTTCAGTTATAAATTATTACTGACTCCTTGACTTGAGTTCTAAAACATTTAAAGTAGTAATTAGGTTTCATAAAACTTACTGATCTATAAAGACATACTTTACTTTTGAGTTAAAGGTATATTTTCTTCATTTATCTACCATATTTTGGCTTAAGCAAATACATTCTAGCTAGAAATCTTCTGTGTAGGTTGGCAATCGAATATATTCTGAACATCTATTTATAATATAGTAGCTGTTATCGCCATGTGTTTTGTATGTTAAATCCGAGTGTTTGATCTTGCTTTGTTTACGTTGGTTTGGTATTGTGGTACTATGTTTATTCAAATTTATTTGAATAAGTTTTAATACATCATTTATCTCCAATGTTTACAAGTGTTTATTTGTTGGATGACAATTACACTTGGCGTTGACAGCCGTGTCTTGGAGAAAAGCGTTCGTTCGTCATGCCGCTGAGTGTAGTCGTACTAGATGTTAGGCGCTGCTCTGTGACTTTACGAGTCCACAGACAACTAAGTTTGTCGCGCCGATGTCAGCAAAGATAGAGCGATGCTCTGTGACTTTAAGAGTCCACAGACAACTTAGTTTGTCGCGCCGATGGTGTCGGCAGAGATAGAGCGTTTGCTCTGTGACGTTATGAGTCCAAAGACAAATGTTGACGCTCCGTTTTACGGAATTGTTAGAGCGTTTATTCGATGCTACTCAGGAGTGTAGGCTGTTTTACTCGCGAATGCATATTGACTTACATGGAGGGAAGTGTAGCACTTCATGACTTGATCTGTGCGGAACACGCTCGGTGTAGTGAGCGGTGTAGTTCGGATGTATGTTTCGGGTAGGTTTCTTTATGGTAGTATTCTGTATTGACGTTGAGGAAGTGTCAGTCACTTTTTCTTTCCGGTGTGGGCTCCTACTTGATAGTTGGTTTCGAAAAGTGCAGGGAGCTTGAATCTGAATTTTATGATTGGCTGCTTAGTCATCTCCTGCTGGGATTTATAGGTTCTCGTTCTGAATGAGTTGTGGAATATACGGCTAGTATTTTGGTTCTACGGGAGTTCGTATTGTTGAAGAATTCCGTCCTGTTCTGGAAGCCGTTTTCACAAACCCTTATAGGGGATATATTGCACTAAAACTATTGTAAGTATTTTCTCTACTTACTGATTTCGCATCACTATGTATTATCACTATTTAAAGGAAATCGCCAACGTGAAGTTTTGAAATTGAAGGCGTGCCACATGCTGTTGTTGGTTCGTTATTTGTTGGTAGCCGCCCAATAAGAGGAAAATTTTGAGTATTGGACCCTTTTTGGAAAAGGTATGTCTCATAGATTTGTAGTTTTTGTAGATAAAACAGTTGGTGGTAAAATACCACCTGTTGATTGTAAATTTTTGATTAAGACAGTCTATTCTGTTACCCTGTGTATATTTTGTTTTCTTTGCCCGTTTTAGTCTAACGAATACTATAATTCGTGGGTGGTTCTTCAAACTTACCCTGGTTACGACCAAAAACAGTTTATTTTAGATGCTTATCGCATTCTTATTATTTGATTTAAATTCAGTGTGGTATACTGTTACTGACACTGTTGATTGTAAGTAGACCTTATGACTACTTTGTGGGTTTGATTAAGTTAATTTGGGGTTGATTTTGACTTGTACGTTACTTCTGGCATAGGCCGAGACAAGCTTAACTTGTCGAGGTGTTTGATTGGTTCCTGTATAGGCTCAGTTTTTAGCTGATACCTGTTTTAATTTTTAAGGGTTCACCAGTGGGGCCAGGGTATACTTACCACCCTCAAGATACACACTTCACCTGTGGGGCCAGATTATACACACTTCACCTGTGGGACCAGATTATACACACTTCACCTGTGGGGCCAGATACACACTTCGGGTTATTTGGAGTTTACCTGGTAGATCGATGGTGATGTCTTCTGCAGTTTGCTGCTACTTATCAACAACTTCTTGAAGAAGACCACATTGAGGGTAACCTGTTATCGGGGGTCTTTCTGGTTTATTTACTTATTTTTACTTTAGGCTTTACGCCAATATGTATATGCATTAGCTAGGTAGTTTCTACTGATTTATTTTATTATGCAATTGTAATGGTGGAAATTAATATTTTGCGGTAAGTTTTCACAATTTAATTTTCATAATTTTATCCACTTGCGCATGCGTCTCTGCCTTGGTACCAACGCCTTGACTACGGTGTCGCCTTATATGGAATTGTTTTTTTTTTTATAAACTTTACACTACTTTTCAGCTAACATATAATGGAAAGTTTTTTTTGAATCTGTATTGGTACACTCGAACAGCCATATTAATTTCACACTAAGTAGGTCAAATTAACAGGTATAGTTTGGAATTTTAGTGTTAATAGTTTGACTATTGGTGTGTAATAGATGTTCACACTACTTTTCTTCTTTTTTTAAGTGGGGGGCTTTTACTAGGGTTTTCAAGTAGCTATTAATTGTAAAACACCCCTTAAGGGTATTAAATGTTTTTTTTGTTTAGTTATTATAAGGAACATAAGCTGAGGTTTGCCTTTTCTTTTCATCCCTTGTTTTACTGGGTTATCGGGGGAATTTAGTTGCGCTAGGCCAAAGTGGAAAACTCAGTTGGCGCCCACACAAGTTGTCTACTATTTTGTCCGGAAGATCAATAAGAGGGATCCACCCCTACCTCCGTTCTGAGCGACGTCGAAGGCCTAAGGTTGTCACCGGAGCAACCGAAACTTATGTAACCAAGTAGACAAATTCATTCACAATCTTGCACTTTTTTTTTAATTAATTAAATTTTAGGACTTTATTCTTATTCGGGCTTGAGCTCAATTTGTAAGGTTACATTTTTGGCGCCCAACGTGGGGCCCTTTTTTATTCAGTGGGGGCATGTTTTTGTTCATAAGATAGACTTGCTATAGTTTTTTTTGGTAGTTATATGGCTGTTCTTCGTGAAACCAAGTATATTGAGTATATGGTTACCATTTTGATAAATTGATTATTGCATAGTAGTCGTAGTGTATTAAGTGTACTATATATTATATTATTTTACCTAACACTGTTGTATTGCTCGTCATAGCTTGTAAATATCGTTTTTTTTATAACTGAGGGTGATTATATTGTTGATATTTTTTCTCGTATCCTTGACTCGTTGTTGATATTGACATCAAGATGGCTCGGAAAATGTTTATTAATAGGTTGGAGAAAGAGGAGCTTGAGTGGGAGCTTAAGTTTAGGGGTCTTAAGATCGGAACTGCGGAGGAGATGCGTACTCAGCTTTCTATGGCTCTTCGTATGGAGAAATCTGGTGACAGTTTCAGGTATCCCAAATACTCATTTCCATTTGAGGAAGATGAGGCTGCTCTTATTAGGAAATGTACAGAGATCGAAACTTTGTTGGCTAGTTACAGTAGCAGTTCCAATATCAGTGAAACACAGAAGTTGCAGACGAAGGTATCTCACGCGTTGAATAGGTTTGATCAATTGGACGCTGCAGGGGATGCTGAGAAGGAAACAAAGAGGTCGGAGTTGCTAACTAAGTTGATAGGTCTCTATGATAGATTTAACGCCATATCCACTCGTGTTACTGCTGAAGTTGTTGTGCCAGCAGCTTTAGATGTCATTACTGGCAATCTGACAGGTCAATTTTTGGCAGGTGTGCAGAATGTCGCTAGTTCGTCTCCCGTTGCAAATCACCCACCGATTAATACCACACACGGTAACGTATCAAACAGCTTCCTTTCAAAGATGATTCCACCACATAAGTGGGGTTTGGAGAAGTTTTCTGGTTCTTCTAGATCTTTGTCCATTACAGCTTTTCTTGAACGAGTAGAAGAACTTAAAATGGCTCGTCATGTTCCAGACGATGTGTTGTTGGGCTCTGGTCTAGATCTTTTTTCGGACAAGGCATACCAATTCTACAAGGATGTCAGACTGCGAGTGCATTCTTGGAACGAGTTGAAGGATGAATTTAGAAGAGAGTATTTGACCGCTCATCATACGGATGATTTGTTCGACGAGCTTAGGAAGAGGACTCAGCACTCGTCAGAATCAATAGGAGTTTATCTTGCGATCATGTCAAGTTATTTTAGTAGGTTAGGTTGTTTTGTTCCTGAGGGGGCCAAGATGGCGATTATTATAAAGAATTTGCACCCATTTTATCAAGACCGTTTAAGAGATCCACTACCTACTACTATTGAGGAGTTGAGGCATGTATGTCGTCGTATGGAGGATAGGCGCGATGCTATTAATAGTTATGTCGAGCCCAGTGTTCGTAGGGGTAATGTCTTAGAGAAGGACCTGGCTTTTGTCGAGGTTGATTCATCTCAGCCCGTAGATCGCTTGGATGTAGAGAATTTGTCGGGCGATAAAAAGTCTTCAGTTATTTGCTTTCGTTGTAAGAAGCCTGGCCATCGAGCCATTGGATGTGTTCTTCCCAAGCAATTGAAATGTTTTAAGTGTCAGCGAGAAGGTTATACTGTGAGGACCTGTCCCAAGTGTAGCCAGGGAAACGAGAACAGGCGCTCTTAACTGGTCGAAGAGGTAGCGCTGTAAGACGTTCGACCGAAGTTCAACCTATTCTTGATTTTATATTAGATCATGCTGTGAACGATGAGAGGCCGTATCTTAAGGTGAATGTTTTGGGGTCTGAGGTATTAGGACTTTTGGATTCGGGAGCTACGAGAACGATTTTGGGTAGTACTGGTTGGAAACTGTTGCAGACTTTAGGCTTAGAGGTGGACACCACTAAGAGAACTAGTTGCAGAGTTGCGAATGGACAGATGTGTGAGTCTATTGGTGAGTGTTTAGTTCCATTTTCTCTCCGCGATCAATTGAAGATCATCTCTGTCTTGGTGGTATTGGACGTCCCTCATACGCTTATCTTGGGAGCAGACTTTTGGAAAATCATGGGAGTTGTCCCAGATTTGAGACACAATGAATGGCATTTTTCAGAGTCACCTGTTGGGATTGCAACTGTAGATCATCTTCGTAGTAGATATTTGCTGAGCGACTTACAGAAGTCTCGTTTGGATGCAGTGATTGAGCATAATAAGGTTATATTGGGAACTAGTCTTGGTTGTACGAATGTTGCGGAACATACTATAGTTTGTCATTCCCCGCCCATTAAACAGCGGTATTATCCAGTTTCCCCAGTGATGCAGGGGCATATTGATAAGGAGTTAGAGGAAATGCTTCGTCTTGGTGTAGTTGAGAGGTCGAACAGTCCGTGGAGTTCTCCCATTTTATTAGTTAGAAAGAAGGACGGTACTTTCCGCTTCTGCGTGGATTATCGCAAATTAAACGCTGTCACTGAACGGGATAGTTATCCTCTCCCCTACATTTCTAACACTTTGGACAAGCTCCGGAATGCTCATTATATTTCTACCCTGGATATTAAGTCTGCTTATTGGCAGGTGAGGGTGGCGGAGTCTTCAAGGCCTTATACCGCTTTTACTGTTCCGGGACGTGGTCTATTTCAATTTAAACGGATGCCTTTTGGTCTCCATAATGCTCCAGCTACTTGGCAACGACTTATCGATCAAGTTCTTGGACCCGACTTGGAACCCAACGTTTTTACCTATCTCGATGATGTGGTTATTGTTACTCAAACCTTTGAAGAACACCTTGCCGTTTTGGAGGAAGTTTTTAGGCGGATTGGTAAAGCCAGTTTGACCGTCAGCTGGGATAAGTGTTTTTTCTGTCGACCTCAATTGAAGTACTTGGGTTATGTTGTAGATAGTACTGGACTTCATGTGGATCCTGATAAGGTCAAGGCTATGTTGATGTTACCGCCTCCGAAATGTGTGAAGGATGTGCGTTGTGTAATTGGCACTTTCTCGTGGTATCGCAGGTTTATTCCTGATTTCTCTACTTTGATTTCTCCGATCACAGCTTTGTTGCGTAAGGGTAGGAAGTTCGTCTGGACACCAGAGTGTGAAGCCTCTTTTAGTAAGATTAAGGAATGTTTGGTAAAGGCTCCTGTGTTAAGCTGTCCGGATTACAATCTTCCGTTTGAAATTCATTGTGATGCTAGTGGGTATGGACTTGGGGCTGTTCTCGTCCAACCTCATCCTGAAGGAGACCGCGTTGTTTGTTATTTGAGTAGGTCATTGAGTAAGCAGGAGAGAGTCTATTCCACTACTGAACGGGAATGTCTGGCTGTGTTATGGGCAGTGGAGAAGTTACGACCGTACCTAGAAGGAGTCCCTTTTTCGGTTATCACAGACCACTATTCTCTGGTGTGGTTGCAGAATCTGAAGGATCCTGCAGGTCGTCTAGCGAGGTGGAGCGTAAGATTACAGCAATACGACTTTAAGATCATACACCGTAAGGGCAAAGAGCACGTCGTACCTGACACTTTGTCTAGGGCTATACCGGAGGTTCAGATCAGTGAGGTTTCAGTCGTTAAGGATCGTTGGTATGTCGGAATGATTCAGAAAGTCTCGAAGTATCCGATCAAGTATTCACAGTGGCGAGTTCTCGAGGGTAAGTTGTATAAGCACGTTCGCACAAATTCTGGATCCTTAGGCGATGCTGCCGATGATTGGAAGGAGGTTGTTCCGAAGGCTGATAGATGGAGAGTGATGCAACAACTGCACGATCCGCCTTTAGCCGGACACATGGGTGTGCTAAAAACCTTCAAACGTATCAGTGCTAGGTTTTATTGGCCTAAGATTAGGTCGGATGTAGCTTCTTTTGTTAGGAATTGTGTAGTGTGCGCGGCGCACAAGGTTGATCAAAGTGGGCCGAAGGGGCAGATGACACCTCAGCCCAGAGCTACTCGACCATGGGAGATTATTTCTACTGACTTGATAGGACCATTACCTCGTTCTATGGCTGGACATAAGTTCATTTTGGTTGTGGTTGATTTGTTCACTAAATTTACTCTTACTTTTCCTTTGAGGTCTTCTACCACACAATTAGTAGGGAAAAGAATCGAGGAGGGCGTATTCTTGTTGTTTGGCGTGCCACGTTTGTTGATTTGTGACAATGGTCCTCAATTTACTTCGAGAGTGTTCTCGGCTTTGATGAAGGAGTATGGAGTGTCGGTACGTTTCAACGCCCATTACCATCCTCAGGCGAATCCCACGGAAAGGTATAATAGAACTTTGAAGACTATGTTAGCCATGTATGTTTCGGATAATCATCGGAAATGGGACGTTGATCTGGCTAAAGTTACTTGTGCGTTACGAACAGCTTTTAATGAGTCCACTAAACAGACTCCCTATTATCTCAATTTTGGTAGGAATATGGTTCTGAAAGGTGTTGAATTTGCTTTAAAGGATAGGCTTAGGGATTGCGCTTCGGATAGGAGTTCTGCTGTTGATGATGCAGGGAAGAGTAAAGCGTTTGACGCGTTGTTTAAGGACGTTAGGGCTCGCTTGGACAAGGCTTCGCAGAAAAATGAGAGAACGTATAATCTCCGGCGGCGACGAGAGGAGTTGCTTCCTCACCAACTTGTTTGGCGTAAGAATTTTGTTTTGTCTGACGCGGCGCAGTTTTATACCAAGAAATTGGCACCCCGTTGGGTAGGTCCTTACTTAGTTAAAAAAAGAGTTTCACCATGGACATATGTACTGATGGATGACAAGGGTAACGACCGTGGTACCTGGAATATCAAGGACTTGAAGCCAGCTAGCGCTGGTGAGAATTCACCTGAGTGAATTCTCTTGAAGTAAGGGGGGAATCTGTAACGGTTGAATTTGTCACTACGTCTATTGTATATATTAAGTATTTGTATATAGTAATTACCTGACCGATATTGTCTCTATATTTCTAATATCATTTGATCACTACGAAAGTACTTCAGTAGTTAAATAGTTTCTGTCAGCCCAGAGTTTTAGGGACTACTCTGCCATCATCCTTCCGGTGAAGTGGTGCAGGCTGTAACCATACCTGTCTTCACATCTTGACAACAATTTTATATTTTGTCGCTAGGTAAGGTAAAGAATAAAACTAGTGCCTACTTGGTAAATGTCCGTATAGATATATTCATGTTAGTTGTTTCTTTTTATTTGTTATATTATAATTCATAATTAAGGGTAGTAAGGGGTTTTCTCTCTTGTGGATTTTTTGTTAGTTTTTAGTTACCGTGGGACTACTGATTTTGTTTCCGGCTTTGATTATATCACCTTTGGGGTGTAGCCACAGTAGTCCAAATACTTTGTCCGCTTCAGCTTGATAAACGCTAAAGTTTATTAGGGTTCAGTTATAAATTATTACTGACTCCTTGACTTGAGTTCTAAAACATTTAAAGTAGTAATTAGGTTTCATAAAACTTACTGATCTATAAAGACATACTTTACTTTTGAGTTAAAGGTATATTTTCTTCATTTATCTACCATATTTTGGCTTAAGCAAATACATTCTAGCTAGAAATCTTCTATGTAGGTTGGCAATCGAATATATTCTGAACATCTATTTATAATATAGTAGCTGTTATCGCCATGTGTTTTGTATGTTAAATCCGAGTGTTTGATCTTGCTTTGTTTACGTTGGTTTGGTATTGTGGTACTATGTTTATTCAAATTTATTTGAATAAGTTTTAATACATCATTTATCTCCAATGTTTACAAGTGTTTATTTGTTGGATGACAATTACACTTGGCGTTGACAGCCGTGTCTTGGAGAAAAGCGTTCGTTCGTCATGCCGCTGAGTGTAGTCGTACTAAATGTTAGGCGTTGCTCTGTGACTTTACGAGTCCACAGACAACTAAGTTTGTCGCGCCGATGTCAGCAAAGATAGAGCGATGCTCTGTGACTTTAAGAGTCCACAGACAACTTAGTTTGTCGCGCCGATGGTGTCGGCAGAGATAGAGCGTTTGCTCTGTGACGTTATGAGTCCAAAGACAAATGTTGACGCTCCGTTTTACGGAATTGTTAGAGCGTTTATTCGATGCTACTCAGGAGTGTAGGCTGTTTTACTCGCGAATGCATATTGACTTACATGGAGGGAAGTGTAGCACTTTATGACTTGATCTGTGCGGAAC
The DNA here is from genome assembly GCA_947563755.1 of Lochmaea crataegi. NCBI lineage: Eukaryota > Metazoa > Arthropoda > Insecta > Coleoptera > Chrysomelidae > Lochmaea > Lochmaea crataegi. The sequence continues at coordinate 28,228,447 of OX387430.1, forward strand.
ACGCTCGGTGTAGTGAGCGGTGTAGTTCGGATGTATGTTTCGGGTAGGTTACTTTATGGTAGTATTCTGTATTGACGTTGAGGAAGTGTCAGTCACTTTTTCTTTCCGGTGTGGGCTCCTACTTGATAGTTGGTTTCGAAAAGTGCAGGGAGCTTGAATCTGAATTTTATGATTGGCTGCTTAGTCATCTCCTGCTGGGATTTATAGGTTCTCGTTCTGAATGAGTTGTGGAATGTACGGCTAGTATTTTGGTTCTACGGGAGTTCGTATTGTTGAAGAATTCCGTCCTGTTCTGGAAGCCGTTTTCACAAACCCTTATAGGGGATATATTGCACTAAAACTATTGTAAGTATTTTCCCTACTTACTGATTTCGCATCACTATGTATTATCACTATTTAAAGGAAATCGCCAACGTGAAGTTTTGAAATTGAAGGCGTGCCACATGCTGTTGTTGGTTCGTTATTTGTTGGTAGCCGCCCAATAAGAGGAAAATTTTGAGTATTGGACCCTTTTTGGAAAAGGTATGTCTCATAGATTTGTAGTTTTTGTAGATAAAACAGTTGGTGGTAAAATACCACCTGTTGATTGTAAATTTTTGATTAAGACAGTCTATTCTGTTACCCTGTGTATATTTTGTTTTCTTTGCCCGTTTTAGTCTAACGAATACTATAATTCGTGGGTGGTTCTTCAAACTTACCCTGGTTACGACCAAAAACAGTTTATTTTAGATGCTTATCGCATTCTTATTATTTGATTTAAATTCATTGTGGTATACTGTTACTGACACTGTTGATTGTAAGTAGACCTTATGACTACTTTGTGGGTTTGATTAAGTTAATTTGGGGTTGATTTTGACTTGTACGTTACTTCTGGCATAGGCCGAGACAAGCTTAACTTGTCGAGGTGTTTGATTGGTTCCTGTATAGGCTCAGTTTTTAGCTGATACCTGTTTTAATTTTTAAGGGTTCACCGGTGGGGCCAGGGTATACTTACCACCCTCAAGATACACACTTCACCTGTGGGGCCAGATTATACACACTTCACCTGTGGGGCCAGATACACACTTCGGGTTATTTGGAGTTTACCTGGTAGATCGATGGTGATGTCTTCTGCAGTTTGCTGCTACTTGTCAACAACTTCTTGAAGAAGACCACATTGAGGGTAACCTGTTATCGGGGGTCTTTCTGGTTTATTTACTTATTTTTACTTTAGGCTTTACGCCAATATGTATATGCATTAGCTAGGTAGTTTCTACTGATTTATTTTATTATGCAATTGTAATGGTGGAAATTAATATTTTGCGGTAAGTTTTCACAATTTAATTTTCATAATTTTATCCACTTGCGCATGCGTCTCTGCCTTGGTACCAACGCCTTGACTACGGTGTCGCCTTATATGGAATTGTTTTTTTTTTATAAACTTTACACTACTTTTCAGCTAACATATAATGGAAAGTTTTTTTTGAATCTGTATTGGTACACTCGAACAGCCATATTAATTTCACACTAAGTAGGTCAAATTAACAGGTATAGTTTGGAATTTTAGTGTTAATAGTTTGACTATTGGTGTGTAATAGATGTTCACACTACTTTTCTTCTTTTTTTAAGTGGGGGGCTTTTACTAGGGTTTTCAAGTAGCTATTAATTGTAAAACACCCCTTAAGGGTATTAAATGTTTTTTTTTGTTTAGTTATTATAAGGAACATAAGCTGAGGTTTGCCTTTTCTTTTCATCCCTTGTTTTACTGGGTTATCGGGGGAATTTAGTTGCGCTAGGCCAAAGTGGAAAACTCAGTTGGCGCCCACACAAGTTGTCTACTATTTTGTCCGGAAGATCAATAAGAGGGATCCACCCCTACCTCCGTTCTGAGCGACGTCGAAGGCCTAAGGTTGTCACCGGAGCAACCGAAACTTATGTAACCAAGTAGACAAATTCATTCACAATCTTGCACTTTTTTTTTTAATTAATTAAATTTTAGGACTTTATTCTTATTCGGGCTTGAGCTCAATTTGTAAGGTTACATGTGGAGCGCTTGGTGGGATGAACCTCCATGAAATTCCTTTTAGAGATAACTCGGTTGATATTACCGGGTTTTGCAAAATTTCAATAGATTCCCTGAGCTCACTATCTGCGCAAACAAAGTTGGTGCCATTATCGGAAAAAATTTCTATCAGTTGTCCTCTTCTAGAAACGAAACGTCGAAATGCCATTATTGCAGCACTGGTGTCAAGACTAGAAGCTATTTCAATGTGAACTGCTCGAGTTGTGAGACAAGTGAACAACATGACATATATTTTCTTCAGTCTTCTTCTAATAGATACAGTCATTTGCCCAAAAAAACTAACTCCAGTGTGGGTGAAAGGAAAAACAAAAGGTTCCAGACGCTGTTCTGGTAACATCTCCATCTCAGGGACTACTGGCTTGCATCTTCTGATTCTACACTCCTGACATTTGTTAAAACAGCTTTTCACAGCTGATCGAATTTTTATAATCCAAAAGTGCAACCTCAAATTACTACGGTCTCAATTCCAATATGACCAGCTATCTCATGGTAGTGACTGACTAGTAACTGGGTATACCGATGTTTAGGATCCAAAATTATGGGATATTTATAGTTATAATCCATATTTAGTGATTTCTCATCAGGAAATCTGCCCTTCAGACGAATTACGCCGTCATTATCCATACAAGCATTAAGAATTTAGAAAATATTTTTCCTTTTTTCAGCATTCCTATCTGCTTCAAATGACTCATATTGACTTCTCCTTACCCATAATTTAGAGGCTTCATTAATCTCTTCAATATCAAGATGTGGTGCAGTTGGTCTATCTTTTTTATGTATTTTCTGAAATGAATAATCCACGCGGAAGTTCGAATAATCCTGGACCATTTTGAAAACCGATCAATATCAGGTAATGCTACAAATTCGTTAGGCTGATGTGTGTCAGCACAAAGTAAAATTGTAGCTTCCTTATCATCTAAGCAAATTGGTTCATTTGGCCAAAATTTCTTGAATTCTTTCAGGAAAGATGGTCCTTGTAACCAATCTGTTTTTGGACAACAAGTGAAAATATCCAGCAATGGATCGCTTTAATTTTGTATTCTATTTCTGAACGTATTGTTTTAGCTAACCTACTTCCAAGTATTGCTCCTTGCAATTCCAATTTTGGAATACTTTGTTGGTTTAAGGGAGCAACTTCGAATTTTGAACAAACGAAGCTTGTATAAACTTTTTCATCCATTTCGAATCTAAAAAAAGCCACGGCAGAATATGCTGGCGTCGCAGAAAATATACATTTCAACTTCATTTTGCATTAAACTCTTCATATTCGGAAAATAATACATATAAATTTCAATTGGAACTGATTTTTGCAATGCATTCAATCACTTCCGCCATGTAAGAAAAATATCTTCAGAAATTTCGTAAATCTACGGAAATTGAAATCATCACATTTTGAGAGTTGCTTATCCATTTGACCATTTGAAAACCAGCGTTTTTGTGGACCTCTATGACATCTGCAATAGCTCGAATAGCTTGTTTCTCTAATGCAAAAGAATCCAAATAATCATCAACATAGTACTGTTACTTCATAGCCCTAGTGACTCCAGGATACTCATTTTCAAAATGTTCTGCATTTCGGTTTTTTACGAATTGAGCAACAGTTGGAGAAGACACTGCTCCGAAAATCATAACATCCATCTTATATACTTCTTGCTCTTTGTTCCTTTCCATTGCTTGCTCGCGTTGAGCACACCTATCAATCTCTCTGATAGACATCTCTTTGATGTCACCACTGACAGCTATTCTGATTTGCCGGAATCGCCACAAAACTGATATTAGAGAGGGAACGAAAAAAAGCTATGATTAACAATGGATTGGACCCGGAAACGTTCGAATTCACCGACGAAGCGTCCGCCTCTATAACCTCTTCCATAAAAAAACTTTCGGCGGACATGGTGATCAAAATGTCGGGCATGGAAAACAAAATGTCGGACATGGAAAATAAAATTTCGACGGATATAAAAAACGAAATTTCATCCATGGAAAACAAAATGTCGGACGTGGAAAATAAAATTTCATCCATGGAAAGTAAACTTTCGGCGGGCATAGAAAATAAAATGACGGACATGAAAAATGAAATGACATCCATGAAGACTGATATTTCTGCCGTGGAAGAGAAGATTAAAAGAATGGAGCAAGAAATGAAACAAAAAATCAAAGAAATCGAAAGGAAGGCTAGTAATAAACCGGATTTTACAAATAGGCAAGCCCCGAATAACGAAGAACTGGTAGAGAAAGTAGAGTTGAAACCGAAAATGGAAGACGATATTAACAGCCGAGTCAAACTGCCAACATTCGATGGTAAAACGTCATGGCCGAACTATCTTAAGCAATTCGAGGCGGCATCAAAGGCAAACAACTGGAGTGAGAAGGAAAAAGCGTTAAATTTAACTCTTGCCCTTAGAGGAGACGCCATGGATATCCTCCAGACCATTCCAGTGGAAGAGGCCGAAGATTTTGAACAACTCAAAAAGCGATTGAATATGAGATATGGCCTGGAACACCTGGAGCATCTGTACCAGTCGCAGCTGAAAAACCGCAAACAAAAACGCGACGAAACTCTGCAAGAATTCGAAGCAGACATTGCGAGGTTGGTGCGGTTTGCCTATCCATCGGCACCGGAGAATGTCATGGAATGTTTAGGGGTACAGACATTCATCGGCGGAGTTCGTGACCATGAAATGCAGAAAACTCTACGCTTGGTTCGGCATAAGACACTGGTCGACGTACTCTCTGCAGCCTTGGAGTACGAAGCAGCTACACAGGCTTCCGGAGTATACGGCAAGGTAAGGGCTGTAGCAGACGAAGAAGTTGAGAGCAAGCTCGACCAGATTGTCAACATGATGAAAAGTATCTCAAATGGAAAACTGAAAGCTGTGAGATGCTGGGATTGTGGAGAAATGGGACATGTACGCAGTTCGTGCAAGCGACCGAGAACTGCTACAAACGAAGACCTTCAGAGGGCAGCTTCGACCCGAAGACCTTCCAAAGACCCTCTCATCCTAATAGCCTCTCTGAAATGTCGCGACGATAGTGTATACGTGGATGGTGAAGTTAATGGAAGGAAGTATACACTATTGGTGGACACTGGAGCAACGAGGACTATTATTCGCCCCGAGACTGTCAACACCCGGAAAAGACTTTTACCGACGAGACTGCGACTCAGGACTGCCACAGGTGAAAGCACCAGACTCCATGGAGAACTACCGGTGCAATTGGGAATTGGCGCAGAGAAGTTCACCCACACTGTCGTTGTCGCTGATATCGAAGAGGACATAATACTCGGAATGGACGTTATGAACCTACATGGCTTCCAGCTAGATTTCAAGAACCGAGTGATTAGAGTAGGTTCTGAGGAGGTATTCCTTCGCCCACACGAGGATAAGACTGTTCAGGTAGCCGTACAGGAGGATACAGTTGTACCCGCAAGGAGTGAATTTTTCACTGTGGCAAGGCTACAAGGAACCGTCGAAGAAGGAACACCGGTCATGATGGAACCATGGAATCACGATGAATAGGTTGGTCGAGGAATCCTGGTTGGAAAAGGGTTAGTCATGGCTGCCGAAGAAATACCTGTACGCATTATAAATGTAAATGACCATCCAATAACTATGAAGAAGGATACCAAAATTGGAACTTGCGTACCAGTGGCGTCGATAATTCATCAAACAACAACCTCCAATGATGCCAACAATAAATTTGAACAAATGATAGCAGTGGCTGGACAATCCCTTAGCCTTCAAGAGAAGAAAAAAATCAGAGAACTCTTGCTACAATATCGATCTCTTTTTGTACCAAAAGGAGGAAAGACAGGAAGAACATCTGCTGTCAAACACAAAATTGACACCGGCGACGCTAAACCGATAAGACAATCGGCTCGACGGCTACCACAGGCCAAAAGAGAGGAAGCGGAGAGAATTATTCGCGAGATGGAAAAGGACAAGGTAATAGAACCTTCTACCAGCCCTTGGCTCTCTCCGGTAGTTCTGGTAAAGAAGAAGGATGGAACCACGAGGTTTTGCGTGGACTACCGGCAGTTGAACAATGTTACAAATAAAGATAGCTACCCTCTGCCGAGAATCGACGACACTCTGGATACGCTGGCCGGTAGCAAATTGTTTTCTACCTTGGACCTGAAGTCTGGATATTGGCAGGTAGAAATGGATCCAGCCGATAGAGAAAAGACAGCGTTCACCACCGGATCTGGACTATGGCATTTCACCGTTATGCCATTTGGGCTGTGCAATGCCCCCGCAACGTTCGAAAGACTGATGGAAAACGTATTGCGAGGGTTGTCCTGGAAGACATGCTTAGTGTACCTTGATGACATCATAGTCTTGGGAAGGACATTCGAAGAACATCGAGAAAATTTGGAAGGTGTCTTCAAAAGGTTGCAAGCTGCCCAACTGCTGCTCAACCCCAAGAAATGTCAACTATTTCAAAAAAAAGTCAATTACCTAGGCCATGTAGTCAGCAAGGATGGTGTAGCTGTAGACGAAGAAAAAGCTGCTGCCGTACGAAAGTGGCCAAGACCCACCGACAAGCACCAAGTTAGAAGCTTCCTTGGACTCTGTACATACTACAGGCGATTTATAAAGAAGTTTGCAGATATCGCTAAGCCCTTTACACGACTTACAGAGGAAGCAAGGGAGTTTCGCTGGGACGAAGATTGCCAAGCTTCGTTCGAAACCTTGAAGAAGCACTTGACTACTGCACCTATCCACTACCAGAGGGAGAATTCATACTAGATACTGATGCTAGCAATGTTGGAATTGGAGGAGTGCTATCACAGGTTCAAGGAGGACAAGAGAAAGTTCTGGGATATTTTAGTAAAGTCCTTTCCAAACCAGAACAAAACTACTGCGTCACAAGAAGAGAGCTCCTAGCAGTAGTGAAGTCCGTGGAGCACTTCTATCAGTATCTGTATGGGAAGAAATTTGTGATCAGAACCGATCATGCAGCACTTAAGTGGCTTATGCAATTCAAGAACCCTGAAGGTCAAATCGCTAGATGGATCGAGCGGCTCCAAGAATATAATTTCACTATTGAGCATAGAGCCGGAATAAGCCACAGAAATGCAGACTCCCTCTCTAGAAGACCATGCCCTGCAGAGTGCTCTCACTGCAGCAAAACAGAAGCTAAGGAAGCTGCGATTCGAAGAACCACGGTGACCACCGACGAATGGACACCAGAAAAGTTGGAAGAGGAACAAGAGAACGATTCCGACTTGAAGAAAATCCGACACTGGAAAAAGGAGAACTGTCGACCTACTTGGCAGGAGATTTCAAGGTACTCGCCAACGATGAAATCGTATTGGGCCCAGTGGGACTCGCTGGTTTTGGAAAACGGTTTGCTACAGCGAGTAATCGAGAACGATGAGGGTTCCGAAAGTAGAAGACAGTTGGTGATTCCAAGAACAAGGATAGCAGCAGTACTGCGGAAATTACACGACAGTCCGTCAGGAGGACATCTAGGTGTGAAGAAGACCCTCCAGAAAGTGCGAGAACGGTTTTATTGGATGCACAGTTCCGAAGATGTGAAGGACTGGTGTAAGAAGTGCACTACCTGCGCTACGACCAATGGACCGCACGGGAGAAGAAAGGCTCCTATGAAGCAGTACAATGTCGGAAGCCCTTTTGAACGCATTGCCCTGGACGTTGCCGGACCGTTTCCACCGACAGCAAATGGCAGCAGGTACATTTTGGCGGTGATGGACTACTTCACAAAATGGGTAGAAGCGTATGCCATTCCAAACCAAGAAGCCGCAACGGTTGCCGACGTGCTTGTGAATGAGTTCATTTGCCGATATGGAGTGCCCCTGGAAATACACAGCGACCAGGGCAGAAACTTCGAAAGCCAGCTGTTCCAGGAAGTTTGTGAAAAGCTCGGCATGAAGAAAACGAGAACTACGGCCTTGCACCCACAGTCGGACGGAATGGTAGAGCGAATGAACAGAACCCTTGGCAAATACCTGTCTAAAGTAGTATCTAACCATCAGCGAGATTGGGACCAATATCTCTCGCTATTCGCGATGGCCTACAGATCCGCCATCAATGAGTCCACCAAACACCAGCAAGAGTTCTGTTCGGACGCGAAATGAGATTACCCTGCGACCTTGAATTTGGATGCCGACCCGGAGAAGACATAGCTGGTGAAGATTACGTAACCCAGCTGAGAAAAAGAATGGACGACGTACATGAGCTGGTTCGATCGAATCTTCAGATCGCTAGCGATAGGATGAAGAAAAGGTACGATACGCAAGCTACGGAAGGAGGTTTCCACGAAGGAGACAAAGTCTGGCTGCATAACCCAAGGAGACAAAAGGGTTTTTCTCCAAAGTTGCAGAGAGCTTGGGACGGTCCGTACCTCGTAAAGAAAAGAATCAACGATGTCATCTATCGTATCAGCAAGATCCCAAATGGAAAGCCAAAGGTGGTACACCGTAACCGATTAGCGCCATTCGAGGGTGACCATGATGAGGAAGTAAACCAGCTTCAGCAAGTAGCCGATCCTGCTTTTGTAGAGTTCATGGGTGCCTATGGTGGTACCGGAAAAGCAAGATTGGGCGTCACCACTGAGAGACGACAAGACCTGGTCACCGTTCCGGAGGAATACTCACTGGCAATAAACATCCCTGCCAGCGTAACCGATGCGCGTGGACTGGCATCTCTGTTTATAAAGAAGAGTGGCGCACGACTTTTGGTAAACCAGTTACCATTACCAGGTAAAGCTTTGAAGCTGCCAAATGGCTCCCGCTACAATTTCCACCTAGTGACGAGGAACACCTTCGACGAAAGACCAACGTACGAGGATGTCTGGGAAGCACTACGAAGCCTGAGGGAGCATGTGCTTGAATTGAACGTGCATAGGCTAGCCATGCCCAAGATTGAATGTAGGCATTTAGATTGGCGAATAATCCGTAACATGGTAGAAGTAATCTTCCGAGACACCGAAGTGCAGGTACTGGTTTGCGGCCATGCTCGGGAGACACAGCCAACAGAGAAGACGGTCGCATGTTACTTCCATACAACTGGAAAATGCAACAAGGGGACCAGTTGCCGATACAGTCATCTCGTTCCAGTTTTCTAGCTAGTTCCAGGAGGAACTGTCTCTTAGGAGGGGGCAATGTTACGCGAGCTACTGCAATAATATGCTCACTTAGTGCCCCCAGTGAAATCCCCATATGAGACGAATATGGCTCCTCCGCCCAATTTTCGAGAAACATCGAGAATACCCACCGCACCCGGTGCATCCGCCAGAACGTCGAGAAATTTCGAGAATTACGGCGTGCGAGTATAAATAGGCCACGAGCATCGCTGCAGGCAATTAGTCAATCAGTCAGTGTTGATACCGAAGGAAAGTAATCGCGCCCCGATAAAGTGTTTATTAAGTGACTCTCATATAAATTATAATTAGTGTGTTTAGTGTATTACATAAATTATTAAATAAGGACTGAATTACATATAAATCTGTAAATATAAATTAGAATAAACGTTACAATACCTACTCTCTGGTAGAACAACTTCAGCGTTTCTCCAAATATGTCCAACTTTATAATGAACACAATTTTTTTTTCAAAGTCTTTTCCAAAATTGTTAATGCTCTCTTATCCTCTACAGACTTTATGATTCCGTTGGGCATCTTGACTCCAAAATTCTCCAATTTGAATGTATTTTTCACCATGAGATGGAACTCATCATCATGTATAGTGTGGTGACACAAATTAACATGGAAAATATCCGAGTTGAAATTATCAGTGATCGGTCCGTGGATGGTCCATCCTAATTTTGATAATGACAATATTGGTTGGTTCAATCTTGGTTGAATAATGTGTCGGGGAACTATCAGACCACAGTTGTCCTGGCCAATCAGTAACATTCATTGTTTGCAACTGTTTCTAGTATGTTACGATCCAAATATGGGAATTTTCTGTTCAGATCTTGGACATCCATATGTTGTTCGGGAAGACATAAATTTGCAACGGTTCTCAAATGTAAAAAATAGCCACTTTTTATTCCCTCTTGAAATGTTCAAAAATATAACTTTAGATGTCTCTTCAAAATATGTGATGCCATTTGTCCACTGGAAGCAGAAAGGTGAAATAGGCTCCTAAGCAAGATCTTCCTCTATCATTGAACATGTAGAGCCTTCGTCGAATAGTGCAAATGTTTCGATTTCTTTCTTTGACCCTCGAACTATAACTGGCGCGATACGCAACAATACCTTTTCGACATCACTTGCTATATTAGCACAATATTCATTATTGATTGATGAAACTGTTTCGTGTTGTGTACTATTTGGCTGTGTAGTGGCTCTGGGTATGTGTAGTAATTGGCTATGTCTCCCTTTGCAATAATCTATGCCACATCTAGTTTTTAAATGACATCTACTGACCATATGTCCAAATTTTAAACATATAAAGCATAATTTTAGGTTCAGGGCAACTTGTCTTCTTTCAGCAAGTGATTTTTCTATGAAACACATTCTTGGATTTTATGATTCGTATTTCGGCAAAAAGCACATTTTCCTTTCTCATTTTCTGTCTCAGAACTCTCTTCTTAGACAGCATGGCCGATTCTTTTGTTCTGCTCTTTTGGAAAGGATTGGTGGTAGCGGCAAGTATATGGATTTCTTCTTCGAACCATTTAGAGAAATTTTTTAATGAGACTGGTGAACCTTGCATATCTCGATGGTACTTTATTTTACCCCAACTGCGTCTCTGAATAGGCGAAAATTTTTCAACAAGGCTAGCCAATAATTCCGGATTATATAAATATAGTGTTGAACTCACTCACGTTTTTCATGGTAATAACCATATTGTTTATCGCATTGGAAAAGGAAATACATGATTCTAATGTATCTTCATTTACCATTCCAAACCTTTTAGCCTTCTCCATCAGGGATAGTATGATCCACTCAGTCTGACCAAAATTCGTCTCCAGCATCTTGATAATATTGGAAACATTGTCAGAAGAGATCATTGAAGCTTTCGCAGCTTCTCGTGCTTTTCCTCTGAGAGCTTTATCAAAGACACATTAGGTTTTCTTCATCCGTGAAGTTGTGGTAATCCGTCGATCTCTTGAACTGATTTATGAATATTGATCTTTCACTTTATGTCGTACCAGTAACTTATTGGTTTCCACTAAATCATGAATCACGTCGTATTTTCCAGCGACATCAGAAACTGTCGAAAAATCTCCTGTATTGCTGGTAAATGATTGACTTCTTTTAAAAAATGACTTTTCAGCACAATCAAATGTATGGTCTCTTACATTTTCAACCCATTGTCCAACTGCATTCGGCTCTTTATATAAACTTTCTGCGAGATTAGATTCTACTTCTATATGTGGTCTACTTGCCGTTTCAGTTATTTCAAACATCTGCTTGATTTGAATTTCTTCCGTTATGTTTTGTCTTTTCTATGGCTTTCAAACGTTCTGCGGTTTCTTCTTGATCCAGCAGATTTTTTTTGTCTAATGTACTCCAGCTCCATCTTGAGCATACTTGAATGATTGGAAGAAACAGATTTTTCAATTTTGGTTGACGGCGTGCGCTTGTCATGCTCTGATCTACTAAGTGGGCATTCTCTATCATCTTCATAATCCACATAATGAACTGCTTCCATATTACTCTTGCAGCTTCAAATGCAGTGGCTATTTTCACGTCTTCTCTAATAGAAGTTACATTCACACCGAGACTATTACTGTCCATATCTGCAAATGTCCTTGGTGGCATACCCTTATTTCGTCTACTGCTGCGGCGAACTTGAAGATTTTCTTTCTCTGTTATTCTAAACTGTTCCATTATTCCACAGCGTGTTCTTTTGTACTCGAAGGACCAATGTTAAATTTTTAAACTCCGTTTTCAGTAACTTATCTATTTTATTATTTTCTTGATATACATTGACAACTCAATGAGAAAAATCTGACAACTGTAAACTACAAACATCAAAATAAAAAGTGTATAAATTAAATCCAATAATGAATTCAACAATCGCAGTGGAATATCAAATCTGTCTATCCAAGACTTTTTCCTATCTCCATACCCTTACATAATTAATAATTCAAACCGATCTTCCAATTGTCCATCAACAAATTTTTAATCATATTCCAAATATTTTTTTACTGTTCTTTCTGTTACATTGACAATCTGATATAATACATCTCAAACGTAACAGCATAGATAAATACTATATACGGGGAAGAATGGACTCTCCTGTACTCAAGTCCGAACCCACAAAGTTTTGTCGAGTGTTGCGCCATCTATTATGGTGGAAGGTTAGTATTCACTTACGGGGAAAAAATAAAGGAGGAGACCTGCATGATCAGGCACAGTTTACTAGTTACTACTAGATGGCAAACCAAGCAAATATTGGCGGGTTTTTTAAATTATGCCTATATTGTTATTTCTTAAATAAACCAATAAAAACAGTCGCACAAAGTTTAAACACTTTTTGAAGCAACCCGTTATTTTATTTTGGCTCAAAAGTAGAATAGGTTGTTTCAAAAAGCCGTTTAAACTTTGTGCGACTGTTTTTATTAACCAGGACATTTTATTAAAATACTTATTTCAACAAAAATTTTGAAAAAATTTATTATACATTTTAAATTTAAAATAATACAGGTGATTTTCCTTATTTTCTAATTAAACTTAAAAGTTACACATTAGATCTAAAAAATAAAAACTATGAAATAAATTGCTTATATTATGGGTTTATTTTACAGCTTACCTCGACAAGAAAAAGCAAATACGTTTATTATCAACAACTTTCCATAACTTTTGTCATTATTTGTTATTTTTTCAAAGACCTCTACAGATCTTGCTTTCCCCAAGCTTCACCACCTGAAAATAAAAATAGAATTGAATAGATGAGGCTTTTACTTGATGAAGATCCATACTAATGATGAAATAAAACAATTTAATTTGTTTAAATCTTCATTTTTATGTTTGAAAAAGCTAGTGTAGCGAAACGCGTCACTAATTTTAATTTGAACCTTAGTTCAAAATAAAAATGAAGATTTAAACAAATTAAATTGTTTTATTGCATCATTAATAAAAATAGAATTCTTAATTGAACAAAACCTTATTTTATAATTTTTACGTAACCAGCTTTATTAAAAACTTACAAAATGTAAACAGAACCAAAAAGTGTTAGCAATCAATCAGCTGTCAGGAATATCTTCTTTTATAAGCCTTCCTAAGAATCTTCATAAATTTTTTTTTTCGGGTCGAGATGGGAAACTCGTGTTCGAATGGGTCCAGGACCCAAACAGTGTTGGACTCATCCCCAATGGGATGCCTACTAACCAAACCCACCTCAAACTTTAAAAAAGTTTATTTCAAACCAATGTCCGCTTAACTAAGAAGCAGCAACTACTTTCCGAGCTATATGCCCCGACAAACATCAAATTGCACGGAAAGTAGTTGTTTCTTCTTAGTTAATCAGTGCTTGGTTTGAAATAATCTTGTCCAAAACATGTGAGGTGTCAAAACAGTATTACCTGAGCATGATTCGCTATCTCTGGTGTTTGCTTAAATCCTAGGTTTTCAAAGCCAATAACATTTCCCTCATACCAATTTGGGTGCAGATTTGGTTGTATGCTTATTTCATCAAACATTATAATACAATGTTTATCTAGTTGCTTTTTAAAGTTTTTTGTTTCAGCTTTGAGAACTGCAAAAACTTCGTCATGTATACCAGGTTGAATTGGAATTCTATTAAGGAGTTTCATGACTGTTTTCCTTGTTGGCAATGCAAATAGCTTAGACAAGAATCTGTACCCAGATCCACTTTGTTTGTATAAAGCTAATGCCAATACCTTGTCTTCGAGTGTGTACCTTCTTCCTTTTGGTTTTTTATCAACATTTTCAATTTGACTTTCAAAAAATCGTTTGCGAATGCGATCCATACTGGATACACAGTTTTCAAAAAGTTCAGATTTTTTAAAGGTTTCAGCAGCATACAACCTTTTTTTCAGCAACAGATGACTTCTTGTAAACTTGGTTGCCCTTTTTTTAAATTGGGTGGCTCTTCGATAGAGACGTCTGGCTTTCGGTGTTGTCTTCAACCCTTGAGACATTCACCTCAGCAAGTAAATCAGATCTTTCTAAAGTAAAAAATAATATCATTAGCAATTAATAATATCAATATGCAATATACATTGCATATAGATATAGCATTTTTCAACGTTAAATTTTCAACCCTATTTTAGACAATATTCTAATAGAAGTATACAGTCAAAACTTGACATAAGTAAATAATATAAAAATTTATAAATGGATTTTTAAGCAATAATGTTCCATGTTTTTTAATAAATCAAAATATTTGCCTATAATATCTACCATTTCTGTGACAATTTCTTTGTTAAACACCTATATTAATAAATCAATTAATTAATCACTCACTTCTTTTTGGAGTAACAGCAGTAGTCAAGTCTGCTAGTGCAGCATCAGTAAAATCTTGAGCAGCATATGTTGTTAAATCCAGCTCGGGTTCAACCGACAACAAGCCTCATTAACAGCACAGAATCCTTGTGCTTTTTTAGCTTTCAGTTTTGCAAACTGATCATTTAAAGCTTCCTGTAACTTCAAAGTCCTAGGACTCTCAGTTTCAGATTCAGCACCAATTTGTGGTACAGCCAAAGAGGTTGATGGTTGTGCTTCAATTATTGAGGAAGGAACATCATCAGTTACTGGTTCTAAAGATTCTAGAAAATATAAACAATTGAATAAATGTATGCTAGTCAGTTGTTTTTTTACTATTATGGATTTACCTGGTAAATTGACCGATGGGCAAACTCCTCTTTTCAGAACTTTACTTGGACCAAAATCTTCGGGTAAAAAGTGTAAGGCACACACTCTACAATTGTCATAAATATTTTTGGATGTCATTTTCTCCTTCAACCTTCTATTTCCACATAAATTTACCCATTTGTCAAAAAATGTTTTACTGTTCTTGGCAGGATTGGGAAAACGATGCTTAGAGTAGATGCTTTTATAGCAACCACTAACACAGCATGAGAGTGAAGGCATGACTAAAATATGCTAGCTGGAACAAAAATTATTTAAGTTATACAGTGTTTCTAAGATGTCTTGTCAATGCTCCACCAGATATAAAATGGTTCAAAATAAATTTAAGTAAACTTTGGAAGATATAAGCAAAAATGTTTATGTAGCTTCATTACTTTCAATTTTTGGCAAGTTTACTTAAATCCACTTATTTTGATCCTTTTTATATTTATGAAGACTTGTAAGGAACCACACAAATAATTATAAGAATAAACATAGTTTAAACCTGATCACTTTCAAATATCTCTCTTGAAATAAATTTTTATAAGAACCCTCATGTTGGATTGCTCTGCCTTATTATTCATGTTAATACTTACCCCAAAAAATGCAAATATAAAACTAGGAAATAGTCTTTAAATTTAAAATTATCAAAAACACAAAGCACAAAACAACTCACTAACATTCACTGAACAATGGCGAATTCCGGCATGAATAACATGCTATGGAATATAAAAACTATTTTTACCATAAACATCCAAACAGCATGGTTTGATTAATCCACAGATGACGGTATTACAACAATCTGTAAAATAAAGTTTATTAGTGACCTTCCAGGCGGATAGATAGCGTTAAAAATGCAGTCCAATAGTGGTAATAAGAGATCGCAGGGCATGCGTAACAGTAGCACTTGATAAATAAGTTTATTTTTCTCAACAAACAATCCCTTCAAGGAACGTCACAACAAAAACACATCTAATTACTAAACCACAATTTAAATAATTCATCTGTAACCTTTTTGAATTACATCACCGTTTCCAGAATTTTCAATATTTTTGGGATTTTGGATATCGTGTTATCACTCAAAAACTAGTAACAATAATGACATCAAGTATACTGTTGAATTCGTCTCATTGCGATACATCGAATACGCTACACCAATCATTAAATTTGCTATTCAAAAAATTCAAGGTGGCTGCCTGTAGCAAAAACAAATAAATGTGGAAAAGGACATGTGATTAATAAATATTGAATTTAGACAATTTAGCTTTGGTAGTTTTTGTATTACAGGACCGTGTCCGGTCTTTTGAAACACGCTGTATACTTCTTGAAATTAAGATTTTTCAATTATTCGTTGTTCAAGTTGCGGTTCGTTAGATGTTATTAGGAGTAATGAAAAAAACGTTACTAAATGTAAAGCGTTACTAGTAATTTGTTACCCTCCGCCCTCCCTGCCTGCCTATTGACGATATAGGACGAGCGGAGAATCGAATTAATCGATCTTTACTTCTTTCGGTCGACTAGCTCTGATAAAAAAAAGAAGTGGGGGGGTAAGGATAGATAATAGATAAACCAGTGAAGGCAGATATCCTAAAGTTTATATTAGTCTAGATAAGGTACTCTAAAATATAAAGCCAGTTGCGGTTCTGAACGGTGGGTATATCCCCTACCTATAAACTATCTCTATGGTTGAACTTTACCAAAACTATATCTATGATTCACGCTACCTATCTGTTATATCTATGGTTGACGTTTGTCCCAAATTATGTCAACTATACTGTCGCTATACTGTCATAATAACGAAATAATAAATTTTAAGGTGATACACTAAAAAGAGTAATTAAAGCTTGCTTCTTATTGCACGACTTGCATAGGACTTTTGAGAAGGCTAGTGAACTCGTGAAACGTGTAACGTTATGAAAAAGGGTTCGTCACGCAACAGTGTTGCCAGATTTCTGAATAATCCACTAATCCAATGAAATTTAAATTGAAGCTTGCTTCTTATTGCACGACATAGGAATTTTGAGAAGGCTAGTGAACTCGTGAAACGTGTGATGTTACGAAAACGCGTTCGTCACGCGATGACTCATTCTTCGTCTCTTTCTCGGCCTCCCACTGCGCTAACTCTCTCCCCTCTCTTCCTCAGCCGCCTTCTTATTCTCTCTTTCGTAGGCTACACAGCGGCACGCCTCTCTCTCGCTCTCTCATTCAAGCCGGCACGAGGGATTCCCAAACGGTCGGAAGAGATACAGAGAGAGAGAGAGAGTATCGCGCGTCTCTCTCTCTAATTGCCAAATATGTTAAAATTTTTGAAAAATTGTCAAAAATTTTGAAATATGGTCAAAAATTCGGAAAAATGGTCAATAATTGTCAAAAATTGTCAAAAATTGTCAAAAACTGTCAAAATTTTGAAAAAATGGTCAATACTTTTAAAAGACTGTCAAAAATGGTCAATAATTGTCAAATTTTTTGAAAAATGGTCAAAATTTTTGAAAAATTGTCAAAAATGGTCAATAATTGTAAAAATTTTGGAAAATGGTCAAAAATTGTTAAAATTTTAAAAAAATTGTCAATAATTATAAAAAAATGTCAAAAATGGTCAAAAATTGCCAAAATTTTGAAAAAATGGTCAATAATTATAAAAAAACTGTCAATAATTGTTAAAATTTTGGAAAATGGTCAAAAATTGTTAAAATTTTGAAAAAATTGTCAATAATTATAAAAAAATGTCAAAAATGGTCAATAATTGTTGAAAATTTTCAAAATTTTTGAAAAATTGTCAACAATTGTCAAAAATGGTCAATAATTGTTAAAATTTTGAAAAATGGTCGAAAATTGTCAAAATGTTGAAAAAATGGTCAATAGTTATAAAAAAAACTGTCAAAGATGGTCAATAATTGTTAAAATTTTGAAAAATGGTCAAAAATTGTCAAAATTTTGAAAAAATGGTCAATAATTATAAAAAAACTGTCAAAAATGTTCAATAATTGTTAAAAATTGTCAAAATTTTTGAAAAATGGTCAATAATTGTCAGAACCTGTCAAAAATTGTCAAAAACGGTCAATAATTGTTAAAATTTGGACAAATGGTCAAAATTTTTGAAAATTTGTCAAAATGATCAATAATTGTCAAAAATGTCAAAAATCGTCAATAGTATGCTCAGTTGCTAAACTAGTAGACTGTCCCTTAGAAGCAGTGCTTGAATTCAGAAAAATACATTATGTGTTCTTTGTGGTATTCTGTTCATGAGATATCTAATCCCAATTATGAAGAGTCTAGTATCAGTTCCGAAAGCTCTAATGATTAATTATCTGCTAGTTATGATTTTCTATTTTTCAAACTAAGTTCGAGACTAAGAAATGATAAACATAATTATCATTATCTATTTTTTTTTAAATTTGACCGAGTATTATGTCTGATACTTGTTAAGGTGGTTATTAATTTGGGAATAATAATTTTGGAATACTGTGTAAAGAAACTAAATTTAGGTGTTCCATATTATCATTCTATGAATTTGGGGTTAAATACTAACTAATATGGTTAGTATAATACATTATTTTTATGCTAGATGTTGCATATACACTGGCAATATTATCTTTACCGTTTAATTATTTTATCTTATCTATGTCTTAGTTGACATATATCGCTTACCTTACCTTATGTCTTAAGTGACATATATCTTACCTTATGTCTTAATTAACATATACCTTATCTTATGTCTTAGATGACATTTCTCTTGTCTTGTTGGACAATTACCTTATATTTAGCTCTAAACTTATCCTTGGTACCTGTTAGTATCTTTATCTAGAGCTAAACTATCTTAGTACGCGATATTGTGTATTATTGTATAATATTGTATAGTGTAGTTATATACCTAATCGTTATCGTCTTCCTGTATATATGTATATAGCATGATTTTGAGTAAGTTCAATTCTAATTAAGAGATTGTTCCTTTGAATTAGTACTCAAGATCAAACCTATGGTTTCTTTATATTAGTTAAAGAAATAACTTATTTAGTAGTAGTTTAGAATATCTTATAATTTTTTTCATTTTTATCCTTTAACAAGCAGATAATTATATTATTCAGTACAGTACCTTATGTCTTTTTTTAGACAAGTATCTTTATCTTTATCTTTATCTTCACCTCACTATTTCTCTAAATGGGTTAAGCAGAAATTAAGTTATATATCATTCCTTTTGATTTTTTTTGAAGAGAAGAATACTATAAATAAGTTCAGAAATTAATACCACATCTCAGAATATGACATCTTTTTGTAAACATGTTAATGTAGGATTAATTGTCTGTTCCAAGTTTAGTAGGTACCGTTTTTGTAGTAATACCTTTACTATTGCTTAATTTTCCTTGAATGTGAATCTTTTGATGATCCCAATAGTTCATTTTTGTAGATTACGCTATAAATAAGTTCAGAAATTAATACCTCACCACCGATTATGCCATCTTGGTTCACCAGATGTTAGTGCAGGATTGATTGTCTGTTCCAATTTTAGTACCGTATTTTTAGTGCAACTCTAACTATTTCTACATAATACTATGATAATTTCGGTTAATAATGACAATAAAAGCTTAGCTAAATCACTACTTCTAAAAATTGATAAAACAACTATAAACTAAACAGTACGCTACACTAGTAGTTAAGCCACAAAAGCACCTCCACGGTGATTCTGGATCAAGTAGATATTAAGCGTTGAAGAAAAATATGAAAAGATCTCACCAAATTGTTGTTGGGCCAGTTCCAAGGTATCTGGACGGATCTGGCTAATGTATATAAGGATGTCGATCAGTTGATGTACCACCCCAGCTGGTGTTTGAGATGGCCAAAGCAAGTCGTACACTTCAAAATGTATTTTGATCTTGAAAAAGTCTATGGAAACCAGTTTAAGTTGAGTAGATAGACAATACGTCAAGAAAAAAAAAGGTCTGTAAAGAAATTTACAAAAGAAGATGAACAGGTGATTATAAGAAGTGCTTACCCTGAGATGATGGTGGACCTTCAAAGGTGGTAATGTGTTTATTTACCAGGAAAACAATTCCGCTACAGGCGTTTCTCCATCCAACAGAGCTATTCCTGATAATCGTAAACACTTCCTGGGCGATATCCAGAAAATTCTGATAAAAAGGTACACTTAGTACATGTGCACAGAAAGGAAGTTTTTTCTACCCCCACAAAAATGGTATTCCAAAAATGACAGAACTTGCTTCCACCTTGCGGGGTCACAGGTCACAAGGTATTCTTTTAGTTCCAAGAACAGAGAGGTTGACAGGTTGAAGGTGATGTTAAATAAACATTCAGTGAATGGTCAAGGTCATGTCAAAAAGGTAAACAAAAATGACCTTGAACTTTAACCATCCACACACGAACTGCATCTTAAAACCCATTAAAGCCGAAATTTTATTTTTTAATTTAAACTGCAAAAAATAAGGAGTTTTGTGGTCTATAGAGTAAAAAATAGTACAAAAAAGCATTTTTGAAAAAAATTTATTTGAAAAAACGTACTTTGAACATGTGTCCATTTGGTTACACTAGGTCAATATCACTGTTTTAATGATACAATGTTATTTTCTATGGAAAATTGCAAAGCACTCAATACACAATCCCAAATCACATTTTCTGCATTGTGTTCGGCCAACCGAAGAACATCTTTCTCCTAAGCACCTTCTACGCTTGTTGTTGGGTACAGGTACAATAAGATGGTTCATTTGGTCATATCTAACATTGTCGGATACTCGATTTAGAGTTACACTATTTTTGCTGGTTGAAGGTCTACCAGGTCTTATGGGAGGATTTTTATATTTATTCAGGTAACTAGTTGCAATCTCACGGCGAAAATTTAAATTTGTTATCGGCCTTCCAGTACACTTGAAAATGATCATCCACGCATTTTGCAGCGTAGCATCAATTAGCCAGGTAAGTAATGGCCAATACCACTTTTTGCTGCGAATGCTTATTCGATATCTAGCTAAGTCTTCGTCCATTCGATCGGTGCCACCCATAAATTTAATATACATCTCCACTACATATGGACGTGGTGCTTGTATAATCTTTTTATGAGCCTGCGAATAGCGCTTTACTTGCTGAATAGGATTACGCCAAAAGAAGTTGATGCCATTGTTACAACAGCATTATCCATACATCTAGTCAACATTATGCCACCTTCCTCATCAATTTTTGAAACAAGATGCCCTCGGGTCTCTTTCGACATAGTTTTTTTATCTGTAACAGGAAAATCTTTGGGAATTCGATTTTCCTTAATAGTTCCCGTAACTCCATACCCTCTTTCTTTCAAATATGACAATAAATTGAAGCCGGTAAAAAGGTTATCTATGTATATTTGGTATGGAAAATCCTTTTCAGGCAAGCTGTCCAACATCCAAACAAGCGGGGCAGCAGCTTTACCAAATGCAGGTTCGTAATCGTCGTTCGAGTTCGGATTTTTACCCTGATATATGTCAAAGTTAACCAAATAGCTGTTTTCCGCATTTAGACACCAAACTTTGTATCCGAAACGAATCGCGACGCATTTCTTGTTTTATCATTTCATTGGCCATATCATTTCCAGAGTCCCAATAGAATCGTTTTCCGGGAAGAATACTGTAACCGGAAATTATCAATATTCCCAAAAAACATTTTGTTTATCCATAGTAACTATCGGATCTGGACAATTCAAAAAAAGAGGATATTTTTTAGTTTCTTCCAATATATGCATCAGCATTTCATTATCAAAAAAGAGCTCAAATAATTCCGTTGGTGACAAATCTTTAAACTGCGAGTAGTCGGGTCTTGGAAAAGTCGATAGGTGAATAAGGTCGCCGTCTACCCATGTTCGGCCAGTGTACTTCTTTCCCTTCAATGACTTCAGAAGAATATCTGACTTTTCCAAATTATCAGCCACAAGAATCTCTTCATTCTGCTCAATTTCTATTACATTATCTTCTTCTGGGAGATTGATATGTAAGGATGATTTTCTGTCATTTGCAAAACGAATTTCCGCATCTGCAAATAATTGACGACCAGACAAGTTACCCACTAAATCACCCTCATCCTCGTCGGCTGAATCCTCATCTGTTAAAATTTTGGACTCAGGAGGACATATATATATATATATATATATATATATATGTCGGTCACATCATCTTCGTCAATATAAGCGATATCTAAAGCTTCTTGTAGTGATAAACCTTTCCCGAAAAAAATATCTCTCACATTGACCTAGTGTGACCATACGGTAACAAGCAAATTTACATGCACATAACAAACAAATTTTTAGGTTAGATTATACAATACATATTTTAGGTCGTGAATTAATTATTTAGTAAAATAATTTTGATATATATAATACCTTATATACCCTCCATATGATGAGAAAAAAGACTTACTCGAATTTTGGATCCATATTTTCAACAAACAAAAACGTATCTCAGTTTCAAGGTATTAAAAACTAGTAATATTTACGCGGGATAATCATTAACTGCTAATATTGCACTACAGGTGCCATCTAGTATCAAAATGTTGAACTAAAGAAATATTTTTCCCAGTGACCTTCATTCCAGCAGTTTTTGAAAAGAGGCGTTTTTGTGTGACCAAATGGTCACACTAGGCTTTGATGGCTAAAACTAAATTTATTCTATACTTTTTTACTGTTAGCCAGCAGATGAATAACAGGGTACTTGTACAATACTTTGAATCAACGCAGCCAAATAAATATTTTGTCAAGCTATTAATGTGAATCAACCAACGTTGTCCCTAATTGAATATCGGTGAGTGTACCCTTAAGTTCAGAACCGTAACAAATTTCGTTACTTCTTGAAATTGGCGAAAACGGTAACTGCGTTACTTTTATAAAGTAACTTGAAACCGTTACTTCGTTACAGCAACGCGTTACCTTTTTTGGTCAATGTATAAATTATACTAACATCCCATATTCACATTTTCATAAGAATATGTTAACTCGTTTTAGAGTGAGTAAAAAACCACTTCTGAAAAACAATTTCGAAATTTCTACTTTGACATGCTGTAACTTATTTACCATCAATATATAAGCAAGTAAGCTTAACCTAACTTATTTTTCACCTCGGAAACTATTAAACTCATTGTACATATTTTTGTTATACGCCGTATATTTGCATTATGAGCAAATTAATATGCATAGGGTTGCTGGATTTTGCCACCAGTTCCCGTACAGCAACAGCAACATTGAGTGTATCTACATATAACAATATAAGATTGATTTTCCCTTACTTGTTTTATTTAATCTAAAGGAGTAACTTTGGGAAAGTAACGCGTAATTCGTTACTTTTAAAAAAAGTAACGGTAACGAATATGTGACGCGTTACTAAGTAACGATGAAATAACGCGTTACTTTTTTTAGTAACGATCCCTGCTCTGGATGCTATCCACAATTTTTGCGTTCATTGTTTGGTGTTCACATTTTTGTTTTTTTTTTCCAGTGTTTTTACTGGAAAAACACAACATCATCATATCCGCATGGAATCGACCACAAAGTAGTTGTAGTGCCCAAACCGCAGCCACGACCATTGTATAAGCAATTCTTTGGAATATTCAGCAGCGAAGTTATTATTTTGAATATTGTTATCATGGCTACTATATTGGTAATTGTGTATGTTAGACAAAAACCACAAAAGCAAACGGATATAATCAGCTTAATTATCAGCTTATCCATGATTTTAATAAATTCGCCAATACATAACTTCGAAAAAATCAGCTACAAAATCAAATATCTTTTAATTTTGTGGATATTCGGTATGGTAGTAGTTACCACACATTTTAATTGTTCTCTTACAAGTTTGCTGGTAAAAAATAAATCGGAAAAACCGATAAAAACTTTGGAAGAACTAAGAAAAAGTAACTTGAAAATTTTTATCAACCAGTATTTCGTACAAAACTATTATATACCAGATACTTTAGGTTTAAATGATAAATTTATTCTTGTAAATCAGTCCGATGCAATACTTCTTCGAAATGAAGGGAAATATGAATTTGCTTATGCCGTACGGAAAGCCAGCGCCGAACTTTTTATAAATACCTATAAATACAAAAGGGGAAATACCCAATATACTATTGTTGACGAATCATTAATTCCAGGATTCAATATTTATGCTTTTCAAAAAAATTCACCCTATATTTCTCAGTTCAATAAGAACTTATTAAAAATACAACAATTCGGATTTATTTTTATTGATAAAAAGATGAACAGAAAAGTGAGACCGGAAGAAGTAGCATTCTTGACTTTATCCCATTTACTTGGAGTAATGATCATATATCTAGTTGGGAATGGTATCGCTTCTTTTGTATTTTTGGTAGAACTATCATGGAAACAGTATAAGAAATAATTTACGAATAGGAGACTTCCAGCTCTAATATTAGCAAACAATATATTTATGGACCGGTAGCCCATGATGACACATGTAGGGGAAGTGAGGGTATTTTGGAATAGTAGTTTCAAAAAATTTTAATGTTATTATTTTGATTAAAATTAGTAACATGTCTTAAGATCTACATGTGTACTATGCTGAACGAAAATTTCATGTTATTTAAAACATTTGAAAAGATTTTTTACACGAATGAAAAAAAAAGTTTCAAAAATCTTTGTCTACGTAACTTGCAGTTAATTTGAAATACCACCAATTTGGAATATTCCAAAATACCAGCACATGTTTTTTATTATAAAAGTAAATGAAACATTGCTAGAAAAGTAACCAAATATTTATTTTAAAGCAAACTAGGTAGGTACATTATTTACAATAATCGCATACATATGTTCCGGCGTCATATCCGGCACACTCACAGTGCACCCATAATTCACATGTGAGGCATTGAACCCACTGCTCTCCCCTTGTATGTTCGCTAAATTTTCCATCGCAGAAAAAACTCACAGTCTCTCGATCTTCTGGCATTCCATCCAAACTAAATTCCGGAGCTAGTTCTTCTGAGGAATTTGAATTATTCAAGCTCGCGTTAGATTCTCTATATCTTTCTATATCTTCTGATTTTTGTTTTCTTTTCCCTTTCTTACTTTTTACTGCTTTTTCAACTGTCCTTATAGTTTTATTCAAAGTTAATTTGACCACTTTATTTGGTGTTTTTTTCTTTTCTGCATCCTCAAGTTCTTTTTTGTATGGAGAACTAGAGACAATTGTTGATTTTGTTGCTTTCCTACCTCTATCAGAACTTCGCTTCTTTGGTAATGGTACTGGTGAAATATCGGAAGACGTTACGAACAAACCAGAGCTACAGGCTAACTGTTGTATATCCGATTCTGCTGGAACACTTTTTAAAGAGGGACCCGGAATTTCCGGTTCTGTAGATTGTTCTATTTCGGGTTTGGCTACATCGCAAGATTTTACGACATCTTCGTTTACTGATGATTCAGCTTCATTAGTAGATATCACATCACTTTGGTTTAATTCTTGAATTAAATGATAGATAGATGTTCGTAATGATAAAAAACCTGCAAAAATCTCATGTTTTGAATGGTAGACATTAACTGTCATTCTTGTCATAAAAACCACTTTTTGTAGGTCACACTGACCTTAAACTGAACTCCTCTATTGCTACCAAAACATTTTTTTACGTCGTGCGTAAAATAATTTTTAGGTTAGGGTTTCACTTAATTGCCATGGTAATAATCAATTCGACCAAACCTCAAACGTCAAAAATTGACGTTGTTGGAAATCGAAAAATAAATTTTAATTATTTGATTTTCAAACACAATTTGGTGTGGAATTTTCTTACCGAATACAGCCGAATACCACACGAGGTCAAATTAAATCCGGAAATTTTTTCTTGTTCATAAATATTTTTAGAAAATTATCCCTCGTCTTCGAATCGGGATAATTTTCAAAATATTCATGAGCTCCAAAATAATTTGACCTCTAGTGGTAGAATATTACTAGTGATAAAAATACTTGTATTTATTTTTAGTTTAATCTAATTGTATTTTTCCATATTATATTAATTTTCTATTACGTCGTAATAAAAACAAATACCACGTAAGTATTGACAGTTTAATTATATTGAATGCTTTCATTGTCATTTAAGTAGAAAGACAAACATTGTTTTGTAGTTATTAGTCATTAATTCAATATTTTAATGTTCCAATTTCTAGCTTGTCGCAATGTAATAATCATTGTTTACCAAATTAATATTACATTTTCTAAACCAGAATATGGGTGAGATGCTTATTCAACTTAACGAAATGTGATCTCATTATTCCGTTGAAGATTAATTTCCAGTAATTCCGTACGCTTCCAGTTTGCTTAATAATCTATAGTCATTAGATTGTAACTACAGTATCCGCCAAAATAAACAGTACCGAAAATAAAAATAAAAATTAATTTTTAATTTCTGTAATGTAAGTGTTCAAAATGTTCACCATTTCGACGCAAACAAGCTTCATATCGATTTTGTAAGTCAATAAACATATTTATAAAAAGTGGTTGATGTAACTGCCGAAAAATATTTTGTATTCTTTCCCGTAGTTCGGCAATATTCGCCGGCGGATTTTCCGAGTGAAATATTTTGTCCTTCATTATGCACCAAATGTATGCGTCAGGAGGCGTCAGATCAGGTGAATGAGAAGGATATTCGAAGTCTGTTCCCCGAGAAATTATTCTATTTTCCGTATGAACGAAAATAATGCTCTACCAAAAACACTTTTTCTTCCGTTGTTAGAACCATTTTTAAATCAAATTTAACTGCAGCGTACTATTAATATATCAACTAATGAGAATTAAGTCAAATATGACAAATCCATATTACATAAACAACTCCACAGCACTTTCTGTTTCGGTACTGTTTATTTTGGCGGATACCGTACCTACTGACATAAGGGTCAACAAAAGTAAAGTTTTAAGTCACCTGCCTACCTAATCATTGTTGCTTCTTGGTTAAAAAATTAACTTCTACGAGAGATTTGTACAGAATAAAATATACAAAGTATCGAAGTTTCTGTGTGTGTATGTATGTTTGAAATTATTGAATTTTACTCTCTATGCCGTGTTTTTAATGTATTAAATCATTCATTTCTCTGGAATAATAGTTAGTGTATGAGATAGTGTTTTATCCACGCAAGAGAGTTTAAGCGAAGCGAAGCTCTAGGGTTTAATTTTCTTTGAATAAAACGCAACTAAAACACAATCACAGTCATTTAGAATCAGATTTCATCAAAAAGTGACTTGACATTGTTGGATTTCCATTTAGTTATGTTTAATTATTGTCCTGCGAGGTAGACAACCCAAACAACAAGGCTTTTCGTACTCGTGGTGGTTATTTATGCGCGCGTTTAATAAGAGATTTACTATACATTTTGAATAGACAAAGAGACTTGGACAAGAATTCAGCTTAGTAGAATGAGTGTGACTTATAAAATTAATGATATGTGCGTTTATCACGGTTTTTCTTCGTTTTTGAAATAAAAGGAAAAAGACTGCTATTGATGGTAAACGAAGCTGTGTGGGAGAGAGCTCTCTGAACGTTTTGGAGTTGTCGTGATAAAAACTGAGGTGAGTAAATCTCTATTCGTTACCGGTCAATTTTGTATTCTCGCTAATTTGGCATCCTAATTAAAACCAGATTTCAAGACATATTTTTGTGGTAAATTGTACAGTCCCAATAAAGCTTAACTCTCCTCACAGGACTCTTGAAGATAGATCCATAATAGCGGATCGCACAGACATTTCGCTCTGACAGCAGCTGGAAAGTCAAAAATTTTGGGAGCTGTTGAATGGTTGCTATTTACTTTCGATTGCCTATCGACTCCATTTGTGAAAATTTGGGAAGTTTGTGAAAAATGCAAGTTTGTTCCTAAAATAATCCTTCAGGAAGCCATGAAGTAGCTCCAAAAACCATGGTTAGAATGAGACGCAGATGGCTGATTCATTGTAGTGTAGCTTCGAGGGCAGGCAGCAACCGTTTTGCTGTTTCTTCCACAATACACGCCCAATTATGCGTCCATCGTACAGGCTTTAGAGACAAGGTATGGCCAACGGCACTTGAAGCAAGTATTCCAGAGTCAGCTAAAAGTCCGTAATCAAAAATTAAATGAAAGCCTACAGGAATTTGAGGCCGATATAAAAAAGATTTTTGTATCTTGCCTATCCTCAGGCACCTAAAGATTTCCTAGAGCAAATCGGCACACAGGCATTCGTTGATGGATTACAAGATGTGGAAATGCAACAAGCTCTCCGGCTACAACACCACACTTCGTTAAATGAAACTCTGATTGCAGCTCAGGAATATGACGCAGCAAAAAGCATATCAATATCTTTCCGTCCTAGATTGAGAGAAATAAGATTTCAAGAACACGAAGAGATAACTCCCACAATCCTCACAAATCTTGGATTATACTCCAAACTATGCGACGAAATACCCACAATGAAAGTAGGAGATGCTTCAGCTGCGGAAGAATCGGACACATTTAGAGAACTCTCAAAAGCAGAGCCCGTTCAATGAATAGGGAGTTGAGAAATTAAGTCAGAAGGTCGCCTAGATCGCCATCCCGGAGCCCCTCACAGTAGATATGCGTACCTGAGAAGTCGTTATTCCACACCTAACCGACTTTCAAGCAACAATCAGGGAAATGAATAAAAGTTGACACTGCGGGGCGGGCGTCAACTGCATGTACTGAGAGCCCCAAATTTCGCACTTACTAGTCAGAGGGTACGTTGACAAGCAAAATTGCACTTTCGTCATTGATACCGGTGCCACCAAGTCTTTTATTCGATCAGGGATTCTGAATCGGAAACTACAACCTACTGAAAAAAGTTTAGTTCTTGAAACAGCTGTTCGAGGAGAAATAATAGCAACTATGAGGATTGGTAATACTTTGATGAAACATTTATTTCTGGTAGCCGATATTTAAGACCAATGCATCCTTGGTATGGATATTATGCAGAATAAATTTATCATAGACCTTCAAAATATAATTCTAGTAATTGGAAATGGGGAGATAATCATAAATTCAGAAGAAGAGACTTCTCAGATAAAGGGTATAGTGGACAAAGATACAGGAGTTCCCGAAAATTCTGAAGGAATCGTCTTTGCAAGACTTAGCCAAAAACCAAAAGATCTACATTTGGGCATTGTAGAAGGTGAGGAACTAGTGAATGAAGGAATTCTGGTAGCTCGATGTCTCGTCAATGTAGATCAACCAATTCCTGTTAGGGTTGCTAATTTATCGAATAAACCTTTCAAATTAAAGAAAGTACAAAATATAGGACTTTGCACACCGGTGTGAAAAGCATAATCAAGTGCGAAAGTAGGTCCAAATTCAAGACCACAAGGAACATAGTTGAAGCCAGCCCCATGAAACAACTAGTTAAAAATGACCACCAAACAACTGAAGAATTAAGAAAAATTATTAAACTTTATCAATTACAGCTGCGACATTTTTGAGACGGAAAATCTACAGGACGCACCAGTCTATTACAGCATAGAATTTATACAGGAGATGCAAGACCAATTCGTCAAATGCCAAGGAGATTACTATTTTCTAAACGAAAAGAAGTAGAAAATATGATAGAAGACAGTACATGATGGATGCAAATATTATTGAAGGAGCTTCTGGTCCTTGGTGTTCACCCGTGGTCCTGGTAACTAAGAAAGATAGCTCGCTCGCTCGCTTTTGTGTAGACTATCGAAGAATAAATCAGGTTACACAAAAAAATAGCTATCCACTGTCAAGAATAGACGATACACTAGATACTCTATCAGGTGCGAAGTGGTTCTCCACCCTAGACCTGAAGAGTGGATACTGGCAAGTAGAAGTACACCCTGATTATCGAGACAAAACAGTTTTTTCTAGTGGCAGCGGTCTCTACCAATTCTAGGTCCTCCCATTCGGACTCTGGAATGTTCCGGCCACATTTGAACAACTGATGTAGATGGTTTTGAGAGGATTAACGTGGAAAACCTGTCCAGTATATCTTGATGATATAATCATCATGTCGAAAGCTTTTGATGAGCATTTGAAAAATATTAAAGAAGTATTCGACAGGTTAAGGAATGCCAATTTAAAACTGAATTCCACGAAGTGTTCGTTCCAAACGGAGGCATATTATCTGGGACACATCGTTTCCGCAGAAGGAATTAAAACCGATCCGGAGAAAATTGTAGAAATTGAAGACTGGCCAAAACCAAGGGACAAAAAGGAAATAAGGAGTTCATATTACCGAAAATTTGTCAAGGACTTTGGTCGAATTTCTAAACCTCTTCATCGACTAACTGAGAACAACATTGAAATTGACTGGACCCCGGATTGTCAAAATGCTTTCGTAGAGTTGAAGAAACGATCAACCACGGCACCGATTTTAGCCTACCCACGGGAAAAAAGAACATTTATTTTGGATTGTGATGCATCCCAGCACGGCATAGGCGCCGAGCTATCACAAGATCAAGAAGGCGGAGAAGAAGTAATTGGATACTTTAGAAAAACCATGGGAAAGGCTGAGAAAAATTATTGCGTCACCAGAAAAGAACTTTTGGCTATTATCAAAGCCCTTGAACACTTCCATACTTTTCTTTATAGTAGAAGTTTTGTTATAAGAAGTGACCATAGTGCTTTGCAGTGGTTAATGAATTTTAGGAAGCCTGAAGGTCAAGTTGTCTAGGTGGATAGAGAGAATACAGCAATATAACTTTGCAATAGTGCACCGAAAAGGACGTCTCCATAGCAATGCCGATATACTTTCCAGGCGACCCTACTTAGAACGACAATGCAGGTACTGTGAAAGGCTTGAAGGAAAGGAGAACCCAGTGGAAGAAGTTACTCTACAGATAACCACAATCAAACCAGAAAGTGATGATAATCAGAATTCCCTTGAAATCCTAAAAATTGAAAGTTATAAGAGAATGGCTTTAAAATGGAGTCAGACACCTACTTAGCCAGATATAGTGGAAGCTTGAAAGAGTACTGGTTCAGAGGGATTCACTGTATCTTCTTGATAGCCTATTGCATCGAAGATGGGAAAGCCCCGATGGAATACGTATAGTTCACCAATTAGTATTGCCAAGATCACACATCAGAAGTGTGTTAGAAGAACTTCATAGTAGCCACTCAGGAGGATATTTGTGTCCACAATTTTGCTCGTGAACGTTTGAAGCTCTGCAACGTATGGCTATTCAATCCCAAGCACAGAAAAGGTTTGTGTCAAAAACTGCTACGAAACTGGGAAGGCACCTACACCGTTTCATAAAAATCAACGACCTAGTCTACCGCATCCAATTGTCAGCGAGGAGTAAGCCCAAGGTGATCGATGTCGAGAGGTTAACCCCTTACCGCGGGCCCGTTCCACCCTATTGGCTTCAACCAGACCCCAGTAGTGAGATTATTCGGTACGAATAACTAGAAAAGAAGGAGCAATGTTACGTCGGACCTGTACTGAGGATATGTAGAGGTCCATGAAGAAAAAGAAAAAGACATGCATCTAGAATTATCTAGACATAGAACTAGTAGGTCATCGAAAAATCGAGAACTGTGAACAGGTGAAAATTATGAAAGGCGGGACAATTGACATTAGTTGTATGTATGTATTAGGTATGGAGAACTATCGATGGTTTATCGATAACTATCGATAGTTTTGACTATCGAAAAAAATCGATAGTTTTCGTTACTATCGATAGTTGAGATGTTTAGGTGAAGAATATAAACATACTTCGAAAACTGATATGGAGTAAAAATGCTATCAAAAATGGAACAGAGAGAGAGAGGGGGGAGGGAGATGAGAGAGAGAGATGGGAGGGAGAGAGTGAGAAAGAGTGAGAAAGAAAGAGATATAGGAAAGAGAGAGAAATATGGGAGAGAGAGAGAGATAGAGAGAGAAAGAGATGGGAGAAAGAGAAAGATGGGAGAGAGAGAAAGATGGGAGAGGGAGATAGGAAAGAGAGAGAGATGGGAGAGAGAAAGAAATATGAGATACAGGGAGAGAGATGGCAGGGACAGGTGTGGAAGAAAGAGAGAGAGAGATGGGAGAGAGAAAGAAATATGAGATACAGGGAGAGAGATGGCAGGGACAGCTGTGGAAGAAAGAGAGAGAGATGGGAGAGCGAGAAAGAAGGAAAAGAAAAAGAGAAAGACAGGAGAGAAAGAGAGTGTATTGCGTGTGAGTTCAATCATTATTTTAAACTGTCAGAATCTAAGACGGATTCGGTAATGTTCGCGACCCTCGTTATTTTTGTAACGCATTTTTTTCTCATTAAAAAGCCCCCCATTGCTCATAGAACATTTTAAAAGAAAAAAAGTTCACTCATTGCTTTTAAAAGTACTAAAAATCCGCCATTTTTTTTCAATTTCTGACAATTACTGACAATTTTTGACAACTATTGATCATTTTTCAAAATTTTGACAATTTTTGAAAATTATTGACCATTTTTGACATTTTTCAAAATTTTGACAATTATTGACCATTTTTGACTATTTTTCAAAATTATTGACAATTATTGACCATTTTTCAAAATTTTACCAATTATGGACCATTTTTGACAATTATTGACTATTTTTTGACAATTATTGCCCATTTTTGACAATTATTATTAATTTTAGACAATTATTGACCATTTTTCAAAATTTTTGACACTTATTGACCATTTTTCAAAATTTTTGACAATGTTTGACAATCATTGACCATTTTTGACAATTTTTTAAAATTTCTGACAATTTTTGACAAAGTTGATACGTTGTTTAGAAATAAATATATATATATTTATGTATATTTTTAACATTTTGACAAAAATCGTACAATGATGTTACCGATTGTAAAACTATCAAAAATTATCGATAATAATCGATAGTAAAAATAGCACTATCGATAAATATCGATAGTCGGGACTATCGATACTTCTCCATTAGTATGTATTGATATGAATTTTTAATTTATATTGTTAATATGTGTTTTAATTTATTTATTGTAATATATTTATTTGGGCGCCAATTAATATGAATTTTGATTTAAATATTAGTGATATCATACATCACTCACCTTTTATGATGACTCTTCACCTCAGGTTGGGTTCATGGGTAAAATGCTCACTTAGTTTCTTTTTTTATTTTATTATTTAATATATCCTCAGGCCGGTCCTGTGTCCTTGCCCTTGAATAATAGGAACAATTTAACTGTGAAGCAGTTTTGCCAACTTAATAGGAAGAAAACTCTTTATATTAGAAATTTATGAAATATTATTTAATTTATTTTTTAATGAACGGCGTATTTATATAGAATTGATAAGTAAATACATAAGAAACAATTCAAAACACTTACCTA
This sequence comes from Lochmaea crataegi, assembly GCA_947563755.1. Taxonomy (NCBI): domain Eukaryota; kingdom Metazoa; phylum Arthropoda; class Insecta; order Coleoptera; family Chrysomelidae; genus Lochmaea; species Lochmaea crataegi. The sequence goes on from OX387430.1 coordinate 28,261,591, forward strand.
AATGATCTTTCGCTCAACGTTCACACTAAATGAAGTTCTTATATCTAATAAATATATCAAAATTATACAACTCTTTTTACATGTAACACTAATAACCAAAGACAAAATAGAACATCTGTTTTTAACAAATTTTATATACAAATTTGACGATATTGTAATCGTAACGAAGATGAATAAATATTAAGTTCTGGATTTAATCACACGCACGTAAGTTTAATAATTTAACTTATAGTTTATGAAATACCTTTTTATCTTGTATTATTTTTTGAAGATTTTCTATGTTTTAGACCTTTCTGGGCCTTGGAGTCCCTCGTAGAAGTGGCTTCAATATGGCTTCGTGGTCGGCTTGGGAAGATTTTCAGTTTTGTTCAGTCTTGGAATTTTCACTCAGGATTTATTTAAGTAATTTTATATTTTAAGAGATTATTTAACCTCTGTTTTTAACAGGAACTTGATAAGAAAAGGTTAGAAACACAAATTCACTTTTAGTTTCACTTTTAACACAACGTAGTCTAATTTTAAATACATTTTTAACATAAAAAAGCTTATACTTCACAATTCTGTATCTTTTTCGTAACTAACCGTTTTCTAATCAATAGCAACCAATATCAAATTTTTCTATCTTTTCAAAATCCATATGTCTCTTTATTTTTAAGTTTTTCTATATTTGCTGACCAATCAAATTCATTTAATAATTTTTGATTTCTGTTATTTGACATGATTGTTTTATAATTTGATCTTTTTCTGATATGAAAGTTGATTTTTAATGTCTCCAAATTATTTATTATTGTTTTTATCTTTTAGTTAAAAAATTTTAAAATTATTTGACATCTGTTTTAATTTCAGTTGTCATCTCCTTTCAGATTTTATAACCTAATTAATAATTTTTAATTTTCAGGTTCTTTCTTTTTAGATTTATGAAGAGCCAAGAAACTTTTGCAAAGCTTTTGAAAATTCTGAAACTATGTGATAGGATTTCAATAAATTAGAGAAAAGTTATAAAGATTCCCGTTTAAAGTTTGGGTTGTAAATATTTGTCAGGTGATTTGTTTATATTTTATTTAGATTTTATACTGAAATAACCCTTGTTTGGTGTATGTGTTGTATGATTTCACTTTCCATATCAGTATATATGTAAATTGTGGTGACATTCACTGAGACCTAAGAGATCTATTGTGCCCCCTTACTTCTACTTAGTTCCTGGGGAAAGTCTCAGAGACTAGTAGCTCCTTTAGTCCTATTTCCCGGAGGAATTTTAGGATATCTGCAGATTGACATTAGTTTGTTTAGTTTTAAAGTTTTGAATATTTGAATTCTGTGTTCTGATAGTAAGACGTTATTTGAATTGAATTGTGAAAGTTGAAGTCTAATAAATAAATAAAGTTTGAGATAGTAAAAGCAGTAACAATATATTGATACAAGATGGGTTTTAGAGAAAATGCTCAATTATACATTCAGATATCTCTTTAAATGAAATTCGCATTCCGTTGAGTAAACACCAGAAATATCTGGGAATATGGCTAGGAGAAGGGTTATCTTTCAGAAGATACGTTGAGGAAACGGCAAAAAGGCCAGTGATAGGGCAGCGAAGCTAGGCAGGATTCTGCCAAATGTTGGAGGATCGTCGACGGCGAAAAGAAGATTGTTCTGGGGAGTGTTTCTTTCCATCACTCTATACTGGGCACCGGTCTGGAAGGTCGCAATGCTCATCGCTAAATATAGGGACCAGCTAGAGAGAACGCAGAGGAAGATGCTGCTTAGAGTAGCGTCTGCCAATAAAACCACTTCAAATGAGGCACTACAAATAATAACAGGGATTCCTCCGATAGACCTATTGGTCATGGAAAGAAGTGAGCTGCATAAGTGGGGACGAGAAAACAAAAGCAAGATAGAAGATGAGACGCGTGGAAAATGGGAGGACAGATGGAAGAATGGAGAGAAGGGAAGGTGAACAAGGGAAAACATAAGGGACACGGCGAAGTGGTTGGACTGCAGGCAACGTGTACTGGACTATTTTTCATCGCAGGTTCTAACAGGACATGGTTGCTTCGCAACGAACACAAAAAGGATTGGGAAGACTACTAATGATAGATGTGCATACTGCCAAAGCATGGATGATCCGGAGCACACCTTGTTCCATTGTAATAGATGGTCGTATGAAAGGACGAACATGGAAAATGAGCTAGGACAGCTCATCACCAAAGAAAATTTAATTTGGATAATGGTTGCCAAGGAGAAGGACTACGAATGTGTAAGAGGATATGTAAGATCGGTCATGGGAAAAAAAGAGCGATAAGAGAGGCTTAGAAGAGATTTGGGATAGAAACAGACATTAGGGCCTTGGGCTCTGACGTTATACTCGCAAGTGTGGTTCCAGATCTTATGGTTGCGAACGGTGGAGATCGGGGTGGTTTTGGTGCGGTCGGCTTTGGTCGGGGATCGACGCTGCTCGGTTTCCATGCGTGCGGGGTAGCCGAGTTGGGTTGGGACCCGGCTAGAGAGAATCCCTCACTACTGGGGAACGGTAGAGAAAGTACCCGGTGCCTATGAGCAGGTTTCCACCCATCAAAAAAAAGTATATGAAATGATGTGTCCTAAATACTTGTAAATACTTGCTATTAATCTTCAAAACTACCTTAATGATAGAACACCACAAGTAAAAGTAAATTACAGTTTTATGCCAAACATTTAAGGACTTTTCCAGTGCTCCTCACTTTCCTATTTGCACTACAATCTATCTCTATCTGTACTGTTACAACTATGATTTAGCAACAGAACATTTAAATTTGCAAACATACATATTGCAGTATGTAGATGACATCACTTTGATCAGTCATAATAATCTCAAAATAATAGTGAATGAGCTACAAAAACTTATAACAGAATAGTGAAATGGTTTAACATGTGTAGGATGAAACCCAAAGCCTTAAAACTCAATGCCTAATCTTCAATCTGTTCAATAACAATAAAAAATACATTATATCAATCAATAAGCTCAACCTACTAATGACATTAGTTCAAGCACAGGTTTTCAATATAATAGTATATTACCTAACAAGTCCGGAAAATACTGTTTTTTTGGACGAGTATACCAAGATTCTAGGACGAGCCGTAGGCACGTCATGGAAGTCTGCGAGTCCGAAAAAACAGTTTCCGGGCGTGTTGCGTTCATTTTTTTTTCGGCAACCGTGTGGTAGGTATAACAAATCAATAAAACACGTTTCTTTGTAATATCTAAATGGACTAAAAATGGCGTCGATTTGAATGTTCCTAATTTTTAGAACAAAATTAGGAACATTTCAATTGAATTTACTGTTTGGACCCTTACTTTGTGGAATCTACTCATATTACTAACATTCTAATTCTAGTTTTTATTAATATTTATATTGAAATTCGAACAATTGCTAATATTAAAGGGATTCAGTGTGTTTGAATGACAGCAACGATGTAATACTTCCCGGCCTAGTCCGGGAAATAGGTACTTTCCGGACTAGGCCGGAAAAGTACTACTTTCTCACAAAGCAAGCGTCCGGGAAGTGGGTACTTTCCGGACGGTTGCCGAAAAAATATATTTTTTAAAACCGGCCAGTACTAGTACTTTCCGGTTTATTTTCATGTCAGAAAATCTCATTTTGTCGGACCGAGCCAGAAAATTATTGTGATAGTCCGGTAAAAGCTTTTATTCACAATCGGTTAGTAATATAGACATTTCTTACCTTTAAAACGGTAGGGAAGTGACTCATTACTTACTTTCACTTCCACGCCTTAGCCGGAAAAGTACTTTTCCGGCTAGAAGCATGTGTCACTTTTCTGAAGTATGTGTCACTTTTTCTCATACCTTTCTTTACTTTTCTCTGGAATTATTCCGTCCATCGCAGTGCCCGCAGCTTCTCGGACTTCCGGAGGAGTGCAGGTAAATTCCAATTCAGACCTTATGTTTAGTTTGGCAACTTTATTTGATATTGGTACGTTTATGATAGATGTCAAACTATAGGTACTTAGTAATGTTGCCTAGCAACCGTTTCATGACGTTCTTTGTCGAAAAAAACATTAATATATGATAACAAATTTTCTTAAAATTAATGTTTTTAAAAGCTTGTAACTAAGCGATTGTGAATAAAATAGTATACATACCACGCGGGAAGGATCATTCCAGCCACGGCTTTTAGCTAACAAAGCCTGGGCTGTAATGATCTACTTCCCCGCTAGGTATGTAATATAGTAGCGGCAACGTTGAAAAGTGACTCAATCCTCAGGACTTTGGAAAAATAGTTGTGAAAGTGGGAAAAACCAAATATTAAATTGCCAGTTTGGCCATAGTGATGTTTTAAACTTAAACCTGCAAGTAAGTGCAGTTAGGAAAAATTATTACCTTTTTAAAATATAAATACACCTTAACCAGAAATGAATACAAACTGGTATTTTATAGTTTTTATTCTTTATCGAAAATAGAAATTCAAACATTACTTAGCATAGTTGCCAGACTGTTTTTAAAATATGGATGGATTGAGACAAGAAATTATAAATAGTAAGAAAGAGCTACAAAATAGTATACAAGCAAGCGAAGTAAATATATTATTGAAAATTGAAACAATCCTAAATGAAAAAATAAGAAGACTAGAAAGAGAAAATTTGGAACTCAAAGATAAAATAGAAAGGTTTTCTGAGCAATATGAAATAATAATTTTAACGGAAACTTTCAGTATTTTTGATAAAGATGTATACACTATTCCAGGTTACAGCAATGTCTACAGTGAAGGAACATTAAACAAAAATGATGGGATCTTAGTATTTATTAAATCTAATATAAAGTACAATTGCGTTCAGATTGCTCAGAGTACTGCCATTGAATTACACATTATTGTTAACAAAATTAAATTAGTCTTAACAGCTATTTACAGATCACCCAGTACAGAGAAAAATAACTTCATTACAGAGCTATATGATTATCTTCAGTTAAGGAAACAAAATAAATTCCATATTGTCATTGGAGATATGAATATCGATCTACTGGAAAACAATAATGATACTGATGATTATAAGAATGTGTTTAATTCATTTAATGTCATTCCTTATATAAATCAAATCACAAGACCTTGTAGTAAAACATGTATAGACCACATATTTGTTAAAAACAATTTCATTCGAAATCAATTTAATTCGTACGTTTCCAATTATGATATAACTGATCATTTTCCGATAGCAGTTATTTACAATTATGAGTCAATGTCTAGCGACAAGATTCAGCAAAATATATATAAAAAATATATCAACTATCAAAATCTAAGAAATACTCTGAAAAATGAACAGTGGATCAATATTTATGACTCGGAAAATGTCGATTTCATTATGGAAAACTTTATAGAAAACCTAACTAAATATATCCAGTTACACACAAATACTATCAAAGTAAATACGAAAAAAACTAAAAAGTCATGGATTACCCCAGAAATACTAAATATAATAAATGAAAAAAATAAAATGTATAGAGAACTAAAGGTACATCCTGAAAATGTGATACTAAAACAAAATTATAGGTGCTTAAAGAACACGCTTAGACAGAAAATTAATAAATCTAAAAAAGAATATGCGAATAGAATCATAGAGAACAGTCCAAATTCTTCTAGCTGTTTATGGAACGCAGTTAATAGTATTTGTCCAAATCGAAAACCTAACGCAACAATAGAGACATTAGAGGTGAATAATGAACTCATAACATCAAAGAATGAAATTGTAAATATATTTAATAATTATTATAGCGACTTAGGTGAAAGATATGCAAATAAAATAAATGATGTGAAAAATTTTTCAGAAAATATAACCAATATAAATAATACTTTGTTTCTCAATCCAGTATCTGAAACATAAACTATAAATATCATAAATAACTTGAAACCAAAAAAATCCCCAGGATGGGATAATATCAAATCAGAAACTCTAAAAGAAATAAATATTGAAATTGCCAAGCCTTTAACTAATATTTTCAATAAATGTTTCCAGAAAGGTAAATTCCCAAATTGTTTAAAAATTGGTATCATTAAACCACTATACAAACACGGTAACAAACAAAAAGTCGAAAATTACCGCCCTATCTCATTGTTATCGGTGTTTTCGAAAATACTGAAAAAACTTATAAATAATAGATTGTATGAATTTCTTGAAAAGTTTCATGTACTCTCTAATAACCAGTTCGGTTTTAGAGAAGGACGTTCTACTGAGGATGCCATATTGCAGCTAACATCGCAATTATATAAGGCATTAGATAAAAAAGTCCCAATTATATGCATATTTGTGGATTTATCAAAAGCCTTCGATACTGTTTGTCATAAACGTTTATTAGAGAAACTGGAATGTTACGGTATAAGAGGTCAAGCTTATTTTTTATTAAAAAACTATTTATCACAGCGAAAACAAATAGTAAGTATAGACGGAGTTTCAAGCCGTTCCAGGACAGTAACCTGTGGTGTTCCACAGGGAACGGTACTGGGACCTTTATTATTAACAGATGTCGAAGAATAAAAATATATTATTCTACGCTTCACAACTAGTTTTGAAAAATATTTTTCAAAAACAGTGACCGTTCAACGAAGAAGAAACAACTACTTCCCGGGCTACATGCCCCGACAGATATTGAATTACACTTCTAAGTCAAACGGGGTTGGTAAATCTACAAGATTTAAACCAACCATTCTGGTTTGCAACTAGAAGGGATAACACAACTTGTAGACCGGTTTCGGCGTATTGCGCCTCATCAGTACAAGGTATATGTTATCGTCCGAGAGTTAATCTCGGACTGAAATGTGACTATAATCAACAACGGTACATATTGTCCAGTTACGGAAATATTTTTGTTGCGAAAATAGCGACATCTCACCTCTAAGTCACAAACCAAAATTCGAACGAGACAACAAATCACGTGGATTTGAAACAAAAATGAATTAATACAGTTTCCTGTAAAATTGTCGTATTTAGTAAAGCGTTTTAACAACAGATGTCGAAGAATAAAAATATATTATTCTACGCTTCACAACTAGTTTTGAAAAATATTTTTCAAAAACAGTGACCGTTCAACGAAGAAGAAACAACTACGACCCGGGCTACATGCCCCGACAGATATTGAATTACACTTCTAAGTCAAACGGGGTTGGTAAATCTACAAGATTTAAACCAACCATTCTGGTTTGCAACTAGAAGGGATAACACAACTTGTAGACCGGTTTCGGCGTATTGCGCCTCATCAGTACAAGGTATATGTTATCGTCCGAGAGTTAATCTCGGACTGAAATGTGACTATAATCAACAACGGTACATATTGTCCAGTTACGGAAATATTTTTGTTGCGAAAATAGCGACATCTCACCTCTAAGTCACAAACCAAAATTCGAACGAGACAACAAATCACGTGGATTTGAAACAAAAATGAATTAATACAGTTTCCTGTAAAATTGTCGTATTTAGTAAAGCGTTTTAACAACAGATGTCGAAGAATAAAAATATATTATTCTACGCTTCACAACTAGTTTTGAAAAATATTTTTCAAAAACAGTGACCGTTCAACGAAGAAGAAACAACTACGACCCGGGCTACATGCCCCGACAGATATTGAATTACACTTCTAAGTCAAACGGGGTTGGTAAATCTACAAGATTTAAACCAACCATTCTGGTTTGCAACTAGAAGGGATAACACAACTTGTAGACCGGTTTCGGCGTATTGCGCCTCATCAGTACAAGGTATATGTTATCGTCCGAGAGTTAATCTCGGACTGAAATGTGACTATAATCAACAACGGTACATATTGTCCAGTTACGGAAATATTTTTGTTGCGAAAATAGCGACATCTCACCTCTAAGTCACAAACCAAAATTCGAACGAGACAACAAATCACGTGGATTTGAAAAAAAAATGAATTAATACAGTTTCCTGTAAAATTGTCGTATTTAGTAAAGCGTTTTAACAACAGATGTCGAAGAATAAAAATATATTATTCTACGCTTCACAACTAGTTTTGAAAAATATTTTTCAAAAACAGTGACCGTTCAACGAAGAAGAAACAACTACTTCCCGGGCTACATGCCCCGACAGATATTGAATTACACTTCTAAGTCAAACGCTGGTTGGTTTAAATCTTGTAGATTTACCAACCCCGTAAATATTTCTTGATGATATAATCATCATGTCGAAAGCTTTTGATGAGCATTTGAAAAATATTAAAGGAGTATTCGACAGGTTAAGGAATGCCAATTTAAAACTGAATTCCACGAAGTGTTCGTTCCAAACGGAGGCATATTATCTGGGACACATCGTTTCCGCAGAAGGAATTAAAACCGATCCGGAGAAAATTGTAGAAATTGAAGACTGGCCAAAACCAAGGGACAAAAAGGAAATAAGGAGTTCATATTACCGAAAATTTGTCAAGGACTTTGGTCGAATTTCTAAACCTCTTCATCGACTAACTGAGAACAACATTGAAATTGACTGGACCCCGGATTGTCAAAATGCTTTCGTAGAGTTGAAGAAACGATCAACCACGGCACCGATTTTAGCCTACCCACGGGAAAAAAGAACATTTATTTTGGATTGTGATGCATCCCAGCACGGCATAGGCGCCGAGCTATCACAAGATCAAGAAGGCGGAGAAGAAGTAATTGGATACTTTAGAAAAACCATGGGAAAGGCTGAGAAAAATTATTGCGTCACCAGAAAAGAACTTTTGGCTATTATCAAAGCCCTTGAACACTTCCATACTTTTCTTTATAGTAGAAGTTTTGTTATAAGAAGTGACCATAGTGCTTTGCAGTGGTTAATGAATTTTAGGAAGCCTGAAGGTCAAGTTGTCTAGGTGGATAGAGAGAATACAGCAATATAACTTTGCAATAGTGCACCGAAAAGGACGTCTCCATAGCAATGCCGATATACTTTCCAGGCGACCCTACTTAGAACGACAATGCAGGTACTGTGAAAGGCTTGAAGGAAAGGAGAACCCAGTGGAAGAAGTTACTCTACAGATAACCACAATCAAACCAGAAAGTGATGATAATCAGAATTCCCTTGAAATCCTAAAAATTGAAAGTTATAAGAGAATGGCTTTAAAATGGAGTCAGACACCTACTTAGCCAGATATAGTGGAAGCTTGAAAGAGTACTGGTTCAGAGGGATTCACTGTATCTTCTTGATAGCCTATTGCATCGAAGATGGGAAAGCCCCGATGGAATACGTATAGTTCACCAATTAGTATTGCCAAGATCACACATCAGAAGTGTGTTAGAAGAACTTCATAGTAGCCACTCAGGAGGATATTTGTGTCCACAATTTTGCTCGTGAACGTTTGAAGCTCTGCAACGTATGGCTATTCAATCCCAAGCACAGAAAAGGTTTGTGTCAAAAACTGCTACGAAACTGGGAAGGCACCTACACCGTTTCATAAAAATCAACGACCTAGTCTACCGCATCCAATTGTCAGCGAGGAGTAAGCCCAAGGTGATCGATGTCGAGAGGTTAACCCCTTACCGCGGGCCCGTTCCACCCTATTGGCTTCAACCAGACCCCAGTAGTGAGATTATTCGGTACGAATAACTAGAAAAGAAGGAGCAATGTTACGTCGGACCTGTACTGAGGATATGTAGAGGTCCGTGAAGAAAAAGAAAAAGACATGCATCTAGAATTATCTAGACATAGAACTAGTAGGTCATCGAAAAATCGAGAACTGTGAACAGGTGAAAATTATGAAAGGCGGGACAATTGACATTAGTTGTATGTATGTATTAGGTATGGAGAACTATCGATGGTTTATCGATAACTATCGATAGTTTTGACTATCGAAAAAAATCGATAGTTTTCGTTACTATCGATAGTTGAGATGTTTAGGTGAAGAATATAAACATACTTCGAAAACTGATATGGAGTAAAAATGCTATCAAAAATGGAACAGAGAGAGAGAGGGGGGAGGGAGATGAGAGAGAGAGATGGGAGGGAGAGAGTGAGAAAGAGTGAGAAAGAAAGAGATATAGGAAAGAGAGAGAAATATGGGAGAGAGAGAGAGATAGAGAGAGAAAGAGATGGGAGAAAGAGAAAGATGGGAGAGAGAGAAAGATGGGAGAGGGAGATAGGAAAGAGAGAGAGATGGGAGAGAGAAAGAAATATGAGATACAGGGAGAGAGATGGCAGGGACAGGTGTGGAAGAAAGAGAGAGAGAGATGGGAGAGAGAAAGAAATATGAGATACAGGGAGAGAGATGGCAGGGACAGCTGTGGAAGAAAGAGAGAGAGATGGGAGAGCGAGAAAGAAGGAAAAGAAAAAGAGAAAGACAGGAGAGAAAGAGAGTGTATTGCGTGTGAGTTCAATCATTATTTTAAACTGTCAGAATCTAAGACGGATTCGGTAATGTTCGCGACCCTCGTTATTTTTGTAACGCATTTTTTTCTCATTAAAAAGCCCCCCATTGCTCATAGAACATTTTAAAAGAAAAAAAGTTCACTCATTGCTTTTAAAAGTACTAAAAATCCGCCATTTTTTTTCAATTTCTGACAATTACTGACAATTTTTGACAACTATTGATCATTTTTCAAAATTTTGACAATTTTTGAAAATTATTGACCATTTTTGACATTTTTCAAAATTTTGACAATTATTGACCATTTTTGACTATTTTTCAAAATTATTGACAATTATTGACCATTTTTCAAAATTTTACCAATTATGGACCATTTTTGACAATTATTGACTATTTTTTGACAATTATTGCCCATTTTTGACAATTATTATTAATTTTAGACAATTATTGACCATTTTTCAAAATTTTTGACACTTATTGACCATTTTTCAAAATTTTTGACAATGTTTGACAATCATTGACCATTTTTGACAATTTTTTAAAATTTCTGACAATTTTTGACAAAGTTGATACGTTGTTTAGAAATAAATATATATATATTTATGTATATTTTTAACATTTTGACAAAAATCGTACAATGATGTTACCGATTGTAAAACTATCAAAAATTATCGATAATAATCGATAGTAAAAATAGCACTATCGATAAATATCGATAGTCGGGACTATCGATACTTCTCCATTAGTATGTATTGATATGAATTTTTAATTTATATTGTTAATATGTGTTTTAATTTATTTATTGTAATATATTTATTTGGGCGCCAATTAATATGAATTTTGATTTAAATATTAGTGATATCATACATCACTCACCTTTTATGATGACTCTTCACCTCAGGTTGGGTTCATGGGTAAAATGCTCACTTAGTTTCTTTTTTTATTTTATTATTTAATATATCCTCAGGCCGGTCCTGTGTCCTTGCCCTTGAATAATAGGAACAATTTAACTGTGAAGCAGTTTTGCCAACTTAATAGGAAGAAAACTCTTTATATTAGAAATTTATGAAATATTATTTAATTTATTTTTTAATGAACGGCGTATTTATATAGAATTGATAAGTAAATACATAAGAAACAATTCAAAACACTTACCTAAATGATCTTTCGCTCAACGTTCACACTAAATGAAGTTCTTATATCTAATAAATATATCAAAATTATACAACTCTTTTTACATGTAACACTAATAACCAAAGACAAAATAGAACATCTGTTTTTAACAAATTTTATATACAAATTTGACGATATTGTAATCGTAACGAAGATGAATAAATATTAAGTTCTGGATTTAATCACACGCACGTAAGTTTAATAATTTAACTTATAGTTTATGAAATACCTTTTTATCTTGTATTATTTTTTGAAGATTTTCTATGTTTTAGACCTTTCTGGGCCTTGGAGTCCCTCGTAGAAGTGGCTTCAATATGGCTTCGTGGTCGGCTTGGGAAGATTTTCAGTTTTGTTCAGTCTTGGAATTTTCACTCAGGATTTATTTAAGTAATTTTATATTTTAAGAGATTATTTAACCTCTGTTTTTAACAGGAACTTGATAAGAAAAGGTTAGAAACACAAATTCACTTTTAGTTTCACTTTTAACACAACGTAGTCTAATTTTAAATACATTTTTAACATAAAAAAGCTTATACTTCACAATTCTGTATCTTTTTCGTAACTAACCGTTTTCTAATCAATAGCAACCAATATCAAATTTTTCTATCTTTTCAAAATCCATATGTCTCTTTATTTTTAAGTTTTTCTATATTTGCTGACCAATCAAATTCATTTAATAATTTTTGATTTCTGTTATTTGACATGATTGTTTTATAATTTGATCTTTTTCTGATATGAAAGTTGATTTTTAATGTCTCCAAATTATTTATTATTGTTTTTATCTTTTAGTTAAAAAATTTTAAAATTATTTGACATCTGTTTTAATTTCAGTTGTCATCTCCTTTCAGATTTTATAACCTAATTAATAATTTTTAATTTTCAGGTTCTTTCTTTTTAGATTTATGAAGAGCCAAGAAACTTTTGCAAAGCTTTTGAAAATTCTGAAACTATGTGATAGGATTTCAATAAATTAGAGAAAAGTTATAAAGATTCCCGTTTAAAGTTTGGGTTGTAAATATTTGTCAGGTGATTTGTTTATATTTTATTTAGATTTTATACTGAAATAACCCTTGTTTGGTGTATGTGTTGTATGATTTCACTTTCCATATCAGTATATATGTAAATTGTGGTGACATTCACTGAGACCTAAGAGATCTATTGTGCCCCCTTACTTCTACTTAGTTCCTGGGGAAAGTCTCAGAGACTAGTAGCTCCTTTAGTCCTATTTCCCGGAGGAATTTTAGGATATCTGCAGATTGACATTAGTTTGTTTAGTTTTAAAGTTTTGAATATTTGAATTCTGTGTTCTGATAGTAAGACGTTATTTGAATTGAATTGTGAAAGTTGAAGTCTAATAAATAAATAAAGTTTGAGATAGTAAAAGCAGTAACAATATATTGATACAAGATGGGTTTTAGAGAAAATGCTCAATTATACATTCAGATATCTCTTTAAATGAAATTCGCATTCCGTTGAGTAAACACCAGAAATATCTGGGAATATGGCTAGGAGAAGGGTTATCTTTCAGAAGATACGTTGAGGAAACGGCAAAAAGGCCAGTGATAGGGCAGCGAAGCTAGGCAGGATTCTGCCAAATGTTGGAGGATCGTCGACGGCGAAAAGAAGATTGTTCTGGGGAGTGTTTCTTTCCATCACTCTATACTGGGCACCGGTCTGGAAGGTCGCAATGCTCATCGCTAAATATAGGGACCAGCTAGAGAGAACGCAGAGGAAGATGCTGCTTAGAGTAGCGTCTGCCAATAAAACCACTTCAAATGAGGCACTACAAATAATAACAGGGATTCCTCCGATAGACCTATTGGTCATGGAAAGAAGTGAGCTGCATAAGTGGGGACGAGAAAACAAAAGCAAGATAGAAGATGAGACGCGTGGAAAATGGGAGGACAGATGGAAGAATGGAGAGAAGGGAAGGTGAACAAGGGAAAACATAAGGGACACGGCGAAGTGGTTGGACTGCAGGCAACGTGTACTGGACTATTTTTCATCGCAGGTTCTAACAGGACATGGTTGCTTCGCAACGAACACAAAAAGGATTGGGAAGACTACTAATGATAGATGTGCATACTGCCAAAGCATGGATGATCCGGAGCACACCTTGTTCCATTGTAATAGATGGTCGTATGAAAGGACGAACATGGAAAATGAGCTAGGACAGCTCATCACCAAAGAAAATTTAATTTGGATAATGGTTGCCAAGGAGAAGGACTACGAATGTGTAAGAGGATATGTAAGATCGGTCATGGGAAAAAAAGAGCGATAAGAGAGGCTTAGAAGAGATTTGGGATAGAAACAGACATTAGGGCCTTGGGCTCTGACGTTATACTCGCAAGTGTGGTTCCAGATCTTATGGTTGCGAACGGTGGAGATCGGGGTGGTTTTGGTGCGGTCGGCTTTGGTCGGGGATCGACGCTGCTCGGTTTCCATGCGTGCGGGGTAGCCGAGTTGGGTTGGGACCCGGCTAGAGAGAATCCCTCACTACTGGGGAACGGTAGAGAAAGTACCCGGTGCCTATGAGCAGGTTTCCACCCATCAAAAAAAAGTATATGAAATGATGTGTCCTAAATACTTGTAAATACTTGCTATTAATCTTCAAAACTACCTTAATGATAGAACACCACAAGTAAAAGTAAATTACAGTTTTATGCCAAACATTTAAGGACTTTTCCAGTGCTCCTCACTTTCCTATTTGCACTACAATCTATCTCTATCTGTACTGTTACAACTATGATTTAGCAACAGAACATTTAAATTTGCAAACATACATATTGCAGTATGTAGATGACATCACTTTGATCAGTCATAATAATCTCAAAATAATAGTGAATGAGCTACAAAAACTTATAACAGAATAGTGAAATGGTTTAACATGTGTAGGATGAAACCCAAAGCCTTAAAACTCAATGCCTAATCTTCAATCTGTTCAATAACAATAAAAAATACATTATATCAATCAATAAGCTCAACCTACTAATGACATTAGTTCAAGCACAGGTTTTCAATATAATAGTATATTACCTAACAAGTCCGGAAAATACTGTTTTTTTGGACGAGTATACCAAGATTCTAGGACGAGCCGTAGGCACGTCATGGAAGTCTGCGAGTCCGAAAAAACAGTTTCCGGGCGTGTTGCGTTCATTTTTTTTTCGGCAACCGTGTGGTAGGTATAACAAATCAATAAAACACGTTTCTTTGTAATATCTAAATGGACTAAAAATGGCGTCGATTTGAATGTTCCTAATTTTTAGAACAAAATTAGGAACATTTCAATTGAATTTACTGTTTGGACCCTTACTTTGTGGAATCTACTCATATTACTAACATTCTAATTCTAGTTTTTATTAATATTTATATTGAAATTCGAACAATTGCTAATATTAAAGGGATTCAGTGTGTTTGAATGACAGCAACGATGTAATACTTCCCGGCCTAGTCCGGGAAATAGGTACTTTCCGGACTAGGCCGGAAAAGTACTACTTTCTCACAAAGCAAGCGTCCGGGAAGTGGGTACTTTCCGGACGGTTGCCGAAAAAATATATTTTTTAAAACCGGCCAGTACTAGTACTTTCCGGTTTATTTTCATGTCAGAAAATCTCATTTTGTCGGACCGAGCCAGAAAATTATTGTGATAGTCCGGTAAAAGCTTTTATTCACAATCGGTTAGTAATATAGACATTTCTTACCTTTAAAACGGTAGGGAAGTGACTCATTACTTACTTTCACTTCCACGCCTTAGCCGGAAAAGTACTTTTCCGGCTAGAAGCATGTGTCACTTTTCTGAAGTATGTGTCACTTTTTCTCATACCTTTCTTTACTTTTCTCTGGAATTATTCCGTCCATCGCAGTGCCCGCAGCTTCTCGGACTTCCGGAGGAGTGCAGGTAAATTCCAATTCAGACCTTATGTTTAGTTTGGCAACTTTATTTGATATTGGTACGTTTATGATAGATGTCAAACTATAGGTACTTAGTAATGTTGCCTAGCAACCGTTTCATGACGTTCTTTGTCGAAAAAAACATTAATATATGATAACAAATTTTCTTAAAATTAATGTTTTTAAAAGCTTGTAACTAAGCGATTGTGAATAAAATAGTATACATACCACGCGGGAAGGATCATTCCAGCCACGGCTTTTAGCTAACAAAGCCTGGGCTGTAATGATCTACTTCCCCGCTAGGTATGTAATATAGTAGCGGCAACGTTGAAAAGTGACTCAATCCTCAGGACTTTGGAAAAATAGTTGTGAAAGTGGGAAAAACCAAATATTAAATTGCCAGTTTGGCCATAGTGATGTTTTAAACTTAAACCTGCAAGTAAGTGCAGTTAGGAAAAATTATTACCTTTTTAAAATATAAATACACCTTAACCAGAAATGAATACAAACTGGTATTTTATAGTTTTTATTCTTTATCGAAAATAGAAATTCAAACATTACTTAGCATAGTTGCCAGACTGTTTTTAAAATATGGATGGATTGAGACAAGAAATTATAAATAGTAAGAAAGAGCTACAAAATAGTATACAAGCAAGCGAAGTAAATATATTATTGAAAATTGAAACAATCCTAAATGAAAAAATAAGAAGACTAGAAAGAGAAAATTTGGAACTCAAAGATAAAATAGAAAGGTTTTCTGAGCAATATGAAATAATAATTTTAACGGAAACTTTCAGTATTTTTGATAAAGATGTATACACTATTCCAGGTTACAGCAATGTCTACAGTGAAGGAACATTAAACAAAAATGATGGGATCTTAGTATTTATTAAATCTAATATAAAGTACAATTGCGTTCAGATTGCTCAGAGTACTGCCATTGAATTACACATTATTGTTAACAAAATTAAATTAGTCTTAACAGCTATTTACAGATCACCCAGTACAGAGAAAAATAACTTCTTTACAGAGCTATATGATTATCTTCAGTTAAGGAAACAAAATAAATTCCATATTGTCATTGGAGATATGAATATCGATCTACTGGAAAACAATAATGATACTGATGATTATAAGAATGTGTTTAATTCATTTAATGTCATTCCTTATATAAATCAAATCACAAGACCTTGTAGTAAAACATGTATAGACCACATATTTGTTAAAAACAATTTCATTCGAAATCAATTTAATTCGTACGTTTCCAATTATGATATAACTGATCATTTTCCGATAGCAGTTATTTACAATTATGAGTCAATGTCTAGCGACAAGATTCAGCAAAATATATATAAAAAATATATCAACTATCAAAATCTAAGAAATACTCTGAAAAATGAACAGTGGATCAATATTTATGACTCGGAAAATGTCGATTTCATTATGGAAAACTTTATAGAAAACCTAACTAAATATATCCAGTTACACACAAATACTATCAAAGTAAATACGAAAAAAACTAAAAAGTCATGGATTACCCCAGAAATACTAAATATAATAAATGAAAAAAATAAAATGTATAGAGAACTAAAGGTACATCCTGAAAATGTGATACTAAAACAAAATTATAGGTGCTTAAAGAACACGCTTAGACAGAAAATTAATAAATCTAAAAAAGAATATGCGAATAGAATCATAGAGAACAGTCCAAATTCTTCTAGCTGTTTATGGAACGCAGTTAATAGTATTTGTCCAAATCGAAAACCTAACGCAACAATAGAGACATTAGAGGTGAATAATGAACTCATAACATCAAAGAATGAAATTGTAAATATATTTAATAATTATTATAGCGACTTAGGTGAAAGATATGCAAATAAAATAAATGATGTGAAAAATTTTTCAGAAAATATAACCAATATAAATAATACTTTGTTTCTCAATCCAGTATCTGAAACATAAACTATAAATATCATAAATAACTTGAAACCAAAAAAATCCCCAGGATGGGATAATATCAAATCAGAAACTCTAAAAGAAATAAATATTGAAATTGCCAAGCCTTTAACTAATATTTTCAATAAATGTTTCCAGAAAGGTAAATTCCCAAATTGTTTAAAAATTGGTATCATTAAACCACTATACAAACACGGTAACAAACAAAAAGTCGAAAATTACCGCCCTATCTCATTGTTATCGGTGTTTTCGAAAATACTGAAAAAACTTATAAATAATAGATTGTATGAATTTCTTGAAAAGTTTCATGTACTCTCTAATAACCAGTTCGGTTTTAGAGAAGGACGTTCTACTGAGGATGCCATATTGCAGCTAACATCGCAATTATATAAGGCATTAGATAAAAAAGTCCCAATTATATGCATATTTGTGGATTTATCAAAAGCCTTCGATACTGTTTGTCATAAACGTTTATTAGAGAAACTGGAATGTTACGGTATAAGAGGTCAAGCTTATTTTTTATTAAAAAACTATTTATCACAGCGAAAACAAATAGTAAGTATAGACGGAGTTTCAAGCCGTTCCAGGACAGTAACCTGTGGTGTTCCACAGGGAACGGTACTGGGACCTTTATTATTAACAGATGTCGAAGAATAAAAATATATTATTCTACGCTTCACAACTAGTTTTGAAAAATATTTTTCAAAAACAGTGACCGTTCAACGAAGAAGAAACAACTACTTCCCGGGCTACATGCCCCGACAGATATTGAATTACACTTCTAAGTCAAACGGGGTTGGTAAATCTACAAGATTTAAACCAACCATTCTGGTTTGCAACTAGAAGGGATAACACAACTTGTAGACCGGTTTCGGCGTATTGCGCCTCATCAGTACAAGGTATATGTTATCGTCCGAGAGTTAATCTCGGACTGAAATGTGACTATAATCAACAACGGTACATATTGTCCAGTTACGGAAATATTTTTGTTGCGAAAATAGCGACATCTCACCTCTAAGTCACAAACCAAAATTCGAACGAGACAACAAATCACGTGGATTTGAAACAAAAATGAATTAATACAGTTTCCTGTAAAATTGTCGTATTTAGTAAA
Organism: Lochmaea crataegi; assembly: GCA_947563755.1. Lineage (NCBI taxonomy): Eukaryota > Metazoa > Arthropoda > Insecta > Coleoptera > Chrysomelidae > Lochmaea > Lochmaea crataegi. The sequence continues at coordinate 28,280,058 of OX387430.1, forward strand.
GCGTTTTAACAACAGATGTCGAAGAATAAAAATATATTATTCTACGCTTCACAACTAGTTTTGAAAAATATTTTTCAAAAACAGTGACCGTTCAACGAAGAAGAAACAACTACGACCCGGGCTACATGCCCCGACAGATATTGAATTACACTTCTAAGTCAAACGGGGTTGGTAAATCTACAAGATTTAAACCAACCATTCTGGTTTGCAACTAGAAGGGATAACACAACTTGTAGACCGGTTTCGGCGTATTGCGCCTCATCAGTACAAGGTATATGTTATCGTCCGAGAGTTAATCTCGGACTGAAATGTGACTATAATCAACAACGGTACATATTGTCCAGTTACGGAAATATTTTTGTTGCGAAAATAGCGACATCTCACCTCTAAGTCACAAACCAAAATTCGAACGAGACAACAAATCACGTGGATTTGAAACAAAAATGAATTAATACAGTTTCCTGTAAAATTGTCGTATTTAGTAAAGCGTTTTAACAACAGATGTCGAAGAATAAAAATATATTATTCTACGCTTCACAACTAGTTTTGAAAAATATTTTTCAAAAACAGTGACCGTTCAACGAAGAAGAAACAACTACGACCCGGGCTACATGCCCCGACAGATATTGAATTACACTTCTAAGTCAAACGGGGTTGGTAAATCTACAAGATTTAAACCAACCATTCTGGTTTGCAACTAGAAGGGATAACACAACTTGTAGACCGGTTTCGGCGTATTGCGCCTCATCAGTACAAGGTATATGTTATCGTCCGAGAGTTAATCTCGGACTGAAATGTGACTATAATCAACAACGGTACATATTGTCCAGTTACGGAAATATTTTTGTTGCGAAAATAGCGACATCTCACCTCTAAGTCACAAACCAAAATTCGAACGAGACAACAAATCACGTGGATTTGAAAAAAAAATGAATTAATACAGTTTCCTGTAAAATTGTCGTATTTAGTAAAGCGTTTTAACAACAGATGTCGAAGAATAAAAATATATTATTCTACGCTTCACAACTAGTTTTGAAAAATATTTTTCAAAAACAGTGACCGTTCAACGAAGAAGAAACAACTACTTCCCGGGCTACATGCCCCGACAGATATTGAATTACACTTCTAAGTCAAACGCTGGTTGGTTTAAATCTTGTAGATTTACCAACCCCGTTTGACTTAGAAGTGTAATTCAATATCTGTCGGGGCATGTAGCCCGGGAAGTAGTTGTTTCTTCTTCGTTGAACGGTCACTGTTTTTGAAAAATATTTTTCAAAACTAGTTGTGAAGGGTAGAATAATATATTTTTATTCTTCGACATCTGTTGTTAAAACGCTTTACTAAATACGACAATTTTACAGGAAACTGTATTAATTCACCTTTATTATTCACGATTTATACAAATAGTTTAATGCATTCCGAAACATCAGGAAAAATAGTCAGTTTTGCAGATGATATGGCCATAATATATGAGGGTGAAAGCTGGAAAGACCTCAAAGTATTAGCAGAACAGGATTTAAGACAAATATGCAACTGGTATAAATATAACAAATTGACTCTAAACAGCCAAAAAACAAATTACTTACCGTTCACATCCTACTCCAATCACCTTCCTGATCTGGGACCATTAATAATTGATAACCAAACACAAATTTTTGAAAAAGATCGAATCAAATACTTAGGAATCGTAATAGATAGACATTTAAGGTGGGACTTACAAGTTAACAACGTCAAGAATAAATTGAGAGGTCTGCTGACTAAATTCAGATTCTTAGTTGATTTCTTGACATTGAAAAATCTTAAAATTTTGTATTTCTTGTTGGTGCAATCTCAGTTGCAATATGGTATCCTAGGTTGGGGAGGTGTAACAGAAAGCAATTTGCAGGGACTTAATGTATTACAAAAATGGATACTGAGAATCATTTATAAAAAAAATATAAGGTTTTCTAGTGATAAACTTTTTTCACAAAATAAAATATTTGATGTGAGACAAATTTTCTGTGAAAAAATATTCACAAATATACATAGTAATAAAATAAGAGTACAACCAGTCCAACATTGTCACAACACGAGAGCAAAAGAAAACTTCAATATTCCAATATGTGAGAAAACAATCGGTAAACGCTCTGTGGAATTTCTGTCAGCAAAAATTTATAATATTTTACCTCTCAACTTGAGAAACATCAATAATCATAGAACATTTAAACGCTCTGTAAAGGAATGGATGTACAATACTGACAGAAAAATATTCAATAATCTAGTCGATCTTAAATTTTGTATTTGATGTTATGAATCTAATTGATCCTGCCATTTTGAATTATACAGTAAATATTTCCCGATTATGTGAATTCACCCTATTGTGACTACTTCTCCGATTTTTGATTATTACCTGATTCAGACAATTAAATTTTCAATAATTATATATGCTGAAATTATAAGTTTTATATGTTTTTTTTGTATCGTTTTAGTAAAATAGTTATATTTCGATTTTTTATATATATTATATTTTATGGTGTTATAAATGTATTTTTAATTATGTGAAAATATCACGTACAAGCGTCTTTGGCGCTTCAGTGATTTTATGTTTATTCATGTATTTTTAACAATAATTACTTTTTAAATTATTTATTATATTGTATTATATTCCTTAAATAAACATTATTATTATTATTATTATTATTATTATTATTATTATCATTATTACCGGACTCATTTTTATTTACTTTCCGGCCTATCTTTAATGGAAAAAATAATAAAATAGTCTAAGATAGCGGTCAATTGGTTTCTATAGTAACCGAGTTTTGTATTATTTAAAAATATAAAATAACTTGACACATTTTGACGTTTAGTTGAAAACGTGACATTTATTATAAAATGGATATTCAAAATTATGCATTTGTTTGTGAGTTAATGGAAGATGAAATTATACCAGATGAAATTGTTAAGGCGGCCACCCAAGCAACGTCTGATTTATTACCGTCGAAGTCCCGGACACGATATGAACAAACATACCAGATTTTTGAAAAGTGGTGCCTGGAAAAGAAGGTAATAAGCATTTGTGAGGATGTGTTATTGGCATATTTGTCATAAAAATCAGAAACGCTGAAATCTTCTTCGTTGTGGAGTTTATATTCGATGCTGAAGGCCATGCTACCTACGTACCACAAGAAATATCGACATAAGCAAAATTAAATTAACAGCGTTTATGAAGAAAAAATCCGTAGGGTATAAAGCAAAGAAGTCTAGAGTACTTAATAAAGAGGATATCGATAAGTTTTTAGTAGAAGCTTCAGACGAACAATATCTAATGACCAAAGTGTTGATTATGGGTTATACTGGTGCATGTCGACGGGAAGAAATCACTTGGTAAAAGTCTAGTTTAGTGAACCAACGCGGATTTTGATGAAATATTTTTTTTTTAATTAATTCGAGGTCGCTGAACACGAAAATGAAAAAAGAAATCGGCGCTCTTTTACCAAAAACGAGTTATGAATTTTTGAAGATGAGGTCAGATCAGCACTGCACTGGTTTTAATGTCATATTATAACTGCTTTAAAATGATGCATTATAACTTGTACATAATATTAAATACACTATAATTGCTTTTTAAGATATTCCTCTCACACACACATTTAAAAAACTCTGATATTGATATTCATTTCTTGTAAATTATTTTTTTAATTCCACAATTATCATATATTTTGACATTTTCATGTAACATGACTGACATATAAGTTTTGGTCTGTTTCCTCTTAGTCGTACAGCTTGTATCTCATAGCATATTCAGCCATTAGATATTTAGCCACTTGAATTAGTTGCTGAATATTTTTATTAATTACAATAAAGGAAAATGTAATAAACAACCTGTAGGCATACATACTGTAGGTAATGCTCCCTCCAAAATAGCTACATTTTTGATATTGCCAAACCCAAAGGAATACACAGGGCATTGCTTAAGGCGTAGTTCGGCGACTTTGCTAGCTAACGGAGGTGCTGACATCATAAACTTAAAACGACATGGTGGTTGGAGTTCATCTCAAGTTGCTGAAGGCTATATTGAGGATTCAGTTCAGAATAAGATTGATATAGCTAACAAAATTCAAAAAGCAGGTAACTCAAACACAGAAATTGTCTCAGAAACTCATTATAATGTAAGCAGTTCAAAAAATCTCACGTCAACGAATAATTTTGAAATACCGTGCTTACAGATAAGTAATGCTAATAATTGTACGTTTAATATAACTATTCAAAAATAATGTTTATATTTGTAAACCAAAAATTAGCGATTGTTAAAAAAAATTGTTAAAATTAGTTAATAAACAGTTCTTGTTATAAAAATGTAAACTGAATAATATGAAGTTTATGGTACAACAATGCCCGTTTTAAAAAAAATTATGTACGTAATACGTCCCAAAAGTGCTGTTACTGGACTCGGAGGCTTGCAGGACTCGCCTGCGGCTCGCCCTGCAATTTGCCCACTCATCCAGTAAAAGACCACTTTCGGGACTTGTTACGTAAACTACTATTAAATAATTCCGTATCATACAAGAAAATCATTTTTTTAAGTACTTTATTTTAACAATACAAAAATTGCAATTTACAAAAGTTTATTTCCTAATAAAGCAAAGAGTGGAAAGTTGCGAATAGTAAAATACTTAAGTACATAAAATATATATCTGTTGACGTTCTGTAACTGAACATACAAAACATTCAATACACTATTTTGAATCCTCTGTGTTTTATCTATTGATGTTATCCCACAAGTGCCCCTCACTGGAATTAGGTAGCTGAAGATTGGTAAGAAATAAGTGTCACCGATTAGTTTCAATGTCTTATGGTTTTAGTAATCCCTACATTGATAAAGTGCACCAATAATTGTCAAAAATAAATTTTTTTCTATTTGTTGTAGGTTTATATTTGCTTCAATTTATTTATATTTTCATTTTCTATTTTTATCTGAATATCAACTGAATTCATATTTTTTTTAGAAACAGCTTACCAGTATTTTTTTCAAATTAGTTCTACAGCTCATTCCTTATCAACCAACTCTGGTCTTTCTTCAAATCATTGTTCACCTTTTTTCTTCAAGTTCTCTTAAATTGTATATAACAGAATAATGTCGTCAGCAAAAGTAAAGTATTTAGTCTGCAATTGTGCTTTTTCTAGACTTCTCACAAGTAAGGTATATAATTTAAGTCTATCATAATAAATATTTCCTTTCATACTTTATTTATCTTTGAATATTCCTGATTACTTTTGGTAACTGAAGAAACTCTAGTTTTCTTGAATTAAATTCAATTCACATCTTCATTTTAAATAATCTGCACTACCAACCACTATTGCAATAAATTTCAACAACGCCCATTCTAAATTTTTAACAATTTCAATTTTCTAGTTTTTGTTTCTGTTTACTATTTGCCTACTGTCAAATATAAAAAGTAATGTTACAGTTTTAAAATGGTGCAAGATCTACAATGCGCGACGCTGCGGTAAAAAAACAAACTGCTTAGATAGACGATTTTGAAGACAGATTTTGTCAATTTTCAATTTTCCCGTATGAGTTCGATCTCCTTGTCTAGTCTCCATGCACTCTTAGCATTTCCTTTACTGAGGTTAATGTATTGGTGTGGTATCAACGTAGTCTCAAGTCCAGGATTATGCTCTCAGGGCTTCTGGACGAACAGCATCTACCTTGTACTGATGAGGCGCAAATACGCCGAAACCGGTCTACAAACTGATGTTATTCCTTCTAATCACAAACCAGAATGGTTGGTTCTATCTTGCGGATATACCAACCCGTTTACTTTAGAAGTGTAATTCAATGTCTGTCGGGGCATATAGCCCGAGAAGTAGTTGTTGCTTCTTAGTGAACGATCTGTTCTTTTAAAATTATTTTTCAAATTTTGTGAAGCGTTATAATAGTATTAAACTATTATTTTTTGATGTCTATTTACTGTAATTTTTTTTTTATTTGCTTTTGCTAGACTGTTCGTCTATTCTTCCTCAACTACTTTGTAAATAATAAATTGTCATAAACATATTTTGCTATTCCATCCATCCTGTACCAATTTGAAACAACCTGGTGTTCCATTTCAACACCCTGCATGATAAATTATTCGTTTAAAAAATAGTATCTACCTAAATTTAAATCGAAAATTCATCTATTTCGGGATTTATCCATATAACTTTCCACTCAGCTAATAATGAATGCATCCGTCACTTTATCAACGAACTGTATTAACGTATCACCACCAATAATAATAATAACATTTATTTTAAAAAAAGGTACAAAGTAACAACAACAAATACACAAGTATAAAATATACAAATATTCAATTACATGAACCCACAATAGTCTTAAAAATGTCCGTGGGAAAGAAATTTGCAATTATTAGCATATCAATGAACATCTAGCTACTAAAATACAAATAAATATTATGGATATATTAAAAAGATAAAAACAATAAATAATACAAACATTGTGTATTGTATACAGTTACACGCACAAAATCATTTGGCAAATAATAGACATCATTTCATTTTTAAACGGAATTCATTCAGTGGAGTATTAAATAAATGACTTTTCAGAAGGAATGAATATAAGATTAGACCAGATCACACGGGGGTCGAGTGACCCGGTTGGCCTTACCACACTGCGATCTATAAGGTCTCTTGTCTATATCCTACATCTATATTTCAGTCAAGAAAATCTAGGCTTGCAAGAAAGCCTATTATCAGTTTTGGAGCTAGGTCTATAACCTGATCAGGCACTAAGTAGTAAATATTTAAGGCGTTGACGGACAATTACCCTGCATTTGCAGATAATGTGTTTCTCCGTCTCATCTGCATCATCGCAGAATCTGCATGTTCCACTTTGCCCATCTTGCAGAAATGAGTGAGCAGGGTCCAGTGAGAATTCCTGTGTTTACTCTGAGATAAGATTTCTGAAGCTCCAAGAGCAATTTAGCGTAGTGAGTGAAAGGTCGTATTAACCTTTTTGCCTGTCTTTGGCCTGGATTATTTTCCCAGTAGGCAGCACTAGGGCTGCTCTTCCCATCTTCGGACTTCTTCCACGATGCGGCTTTTTGGGATACCACAAACTGGTTCGGGTCCGATTAAAGGAGTAAAAGCTCCTTACCTTGCGAGACCATCTGCAATCTCATTTCCGACAAATCCTTTATGCCCTGGCACCCACAACAAAGTTACTTTGTTGTGCTGCTCAAGAGATTGTTTGCAGTTGTTGCACTTATAGTTATAGCCTTCAGAGTCTTCAAAGCAACCTGGCTTCAGAAGGAATTTAAATCGTCTAACAGATGTAGCAGAATATTAAAAACTTTCTATCCCATAGTTTTAGCAGCAAAAGAAGTCTTAAGCTTCTGTGCACTGTTCCGGGTTGGGTACACATGATCCATATTTTGCAGAATGCTTCTATTTCCAAATGTATATATATATAACTTATCTTTTCACACACGGAAAAGGCTTTTTAAAAAAGATTTATTTATTGAGATAATACAATATATTGTTACGCGAGCTACTGCAATAATATTCTCACTTAGTGCCCCCAGTGAAGTCCCCGTATGAGACGACTATGGCTCCTCCGCCCAAACTTCGAGAAACATCCAGAACACCCGGGTGCATCCGCCAGAATATCCAATGCGCCCGCGAGAACGCCGAGATACTTCTAGAATTACGGCGCACGAGTATAAATAGGCCACAAGCATCGCTGCAGTTAGTTAGTCAATCAGCCAGTGTTGATACCGAAGGAAAGTAATCGCGCATCGATAAAGTGTTTATTAAGTGACTCTCATATAAATTATAATTAGTGTGTTTAGTGTATTACATAAATTATTAAATAAGGACTGAATTACATATAAATCTGTAAATATAAATTAATTGTAAATATAAATTAGAATAAACGTTACATTGGTGTCAGGTGTGGGGTTAAAAAAAATAAATAAATAAATAAATATACAGGAAGATGGCGAAGAAACTTTGTGAATTAAAAGTTTCAGAGCTTCGAAGAGAGTTGGAGGATTACGAACTGGACACAAGTGGGGTCAAGTCAGTGTTAGTGGAACGACTAAAAAAAGCTATGATTAACAATGGATTGGACCCGGAAACGTTCGAATTCACCGACGAAGCGTCCGCCTCTATAACCTCTTCCATACAAAAACTTTCGGCGGACATGGAAAACAAAATGTCGGACATGGAAAACAAAATGTCGGACATGGAAAATAAAATTTCGACGGATATAAAAGACTGATATTTCTGCCGTGGAAGAAAAGATTAAAAGTATGGAGCAAGAAATGAAACAAAAAATCAAAGAAATCGAAAGGAAGACTAGTAATAAACCGGATATTACAACTAGGCAAGCCCCGAATAACGACGAAATGGCAGAGAAAGTAGAGTTGAAACCGAAAGAAAGTAATCGCGCATCGATAAAGTGTTTATTAAGTGACTCTCATATAAATTATAATTAGTGTGTTTAGTGTATTACATAAATTATTAAATAAGGACTGAATTACATATAAATCTGTAAATATAAATTAATTGTAAATATAAATTAGAATAAACGTTACAATATGTTACAAGATCGAAAGTAGATTCACTGACTAACAAGTTTAACAATTGCTGGTATTAAAAAAATATAAACATAAGCAAAAACAAAGTTCACTGAAATTGAATATACTGACTAAACAATTTATTTATGCTACACTAAGAAATATAACTATATAACACCTCCCCCATTAGAATGAGGCTTCTTCTGGAAGCTGAATTTTCTTTTGTTGAAGTTCTATGGGTTTTTCTTCTAGCACCTTTGTCTTCGGTTTTTTCTTCAATAGTAGCCAAATAATAACTAATGCTATGCCAGAGTATAGAATGATGGTCCATACGCTGGGAATATGCAGATTGAATTTTTCTTCTAGTATTGGTGTCAATTCTTGAGACGATATTTCTTTCAATTTCAAATTTTTTAAATTTATTTCCATAGGAGACATATTAATTTTCTTGAAGTTTGTCTGAAGTTTATTTAGTACGAGAGGTTGACCAAAGGTTTTCTCTTGAAATGTAAGTTCGTTATTTTGGAAAATGATTTTACAGGGTGAATTTTTTATTAAGTAAATTCCTCTCAAATTTTTAATTTCTGTGTCTTGTGTACATTTGATTATCAACCTTTCTTCGATTGGAAATATTGCTAAATACTGGTTTATTTCTGGAATATCTTCTAAATGATTTTCTAAAATTATGATTTTTGAGTATTCACAGTTGGTAGTGTTGCCTGTTAATAATATTTGTTCTTCGCATAGCTGTTTGTTATTGTCTTGAAGATAGGAAGGACATTGAAAAGTTTTACTTCGTGTACAAATGTCGTTTAGAGGTTTTATCTGATTTTCATATTTTAACAAATATTTTGAGCTTGGTATTATTGTTACGAATTCTGATTCTAATTTAGTGGGTATTGGTAATAAATAAAATAGTTCAAACTCAATATTAAAATCAATAGGAATAGATAAAAAGTATTCTATTTGATTTTTTCTTAGTCTACATGTTATATCTAAAATTGATTCGAAGTTTAAAATATTCTCATATTTTAATTCAACTGGAAGTTGCAATTTGTAATATGAAGATATTTTTTGCAATTCTGTAAATAATTCTTTCGACGTAATTATACTTGGGTGTAATGTTCTTAGTTTGCAGAATGTTAAAGAATTTTCTACTATTTGCATTGTTTCTAAAATTACGTTATAAATAATTAAAAGTTCGTTAATCATATCTTTAAGATAAATGAGGTTCTCATATTCGGCTTGAAAGTCTAACATATCTTTTATTTCCAAGATTTTTTATTTGAGCAGTATGTCATTATTTTGTATGTCTTGAATAGTGTTATTAAAATTATTTATTATTTGATGACTGACACTATATTGTATTTTAATTTGATTTTCGAGATTTGCTTGATTTTGTTTCAAATGTTCTAAGATTGAATCTATTCTTTCTTCATCTTGAGAATCGAGGTTGCCGGTTATGGCTTTTATCAAAGAACCAAATTCATTTATTAAGCCTCTTTTGTTTCTAATTGTTGTGGAGTGAATATTTAAATTTTCAAATTTTTCATCAATATTATTTTGCACATTTTGGATAAGATTAACAAGATTTCCAGTCTGTTGTATGAAAAATGTATTATTTGAGATATCACGTGCAATATTTTTAAAATGTTTATTCAAAGAATTATACTCTTCTAGCAATGGGTTCAAGTTATAGAAATGCACAAATGTATGACTTGATTTTTGTTGTTTAGCAGGGCCAAGATTAATTGGTAAAATTCCTAAATTATGACTGATGTCTTTGATTTCTACTGTTGCTTGTCCGATTGAGACGAATCTGTAATAAAAGTATATGGTTTTTGTTTAGGTCGTTTTATATTTGATAAGTGAATATCTTCAGTGTCTAGTTACAATTTTTGCAGTTTTATGATTTTTATTAGTACTTTTAATCTGTTCAGGTCGGTATTTATTTTTTGTTTTACTTTGAATTTGTTTATTTTTGATAAATACCTTTGTAGGTATTGGGTTTGGCAATTCTTCTCTATTTTCGTTTGCTTTTGAGATAACTTTGTCTTTAGTCTCTTGTAATTTTGTGTTTGTTCTAGAATAGAGTAATTTCATTTTTTCTCTATGATTATGAACATAATTATTAACTAGCTGCCTATCAATATCTAAGTCAAAAGAAGAATTAATTTCTAAATGTCCCGTAATAATTTCGTATGGTTTTAGCTTGGTTGCAGAGTTGATGCTGTTGTTATATGCTAAAAGTGCATAATTAATTTTTATTTCAATGGGTTCTTTCTTAAATTCATTTTGATTATTTAGAAGTCTGATATGTTCAATAATTGTCGAGTGAAATCGTTCGGCAATGCCGTTTGATTCCGGATGCTGTGAACTTATAAAGTGTATCTTTATTTTATGAGTGTCTAATAAATCTTTAACTACGCTATTTTTTAATTCTGTGCCGTTATCAGCTATTATCTGATCTGGTATACAGTGGTGAAATATTTAATTAAATTATTAACAATTTCTATGCCTTGAGCGGAGTTTAGTTTATAAAGTTGTCCGTATTTTGAAAATGAGTCTATGATAGTTAAAAATTTTGTGTTTTCTAGGGTTATAGTATCTAAGTGAATTATTTGAAAAGGTTTAACGGCTGTTGGGGCTACGTTAAAAAGCGGTTTCAAAGGTTTCCTATCATATTTTGTTGCTTGGCATATTTCGCATTCGTTAATGTACGTTTGAATAGACGATCTTTGATTTGGCCAATAATAACGTGTTTTTATATTATTTTCAGTTTCGTCTAACCCTCTATGATTTCGTTTACCTTCATGATAATTTTGGATGACTTCTTTTATTTCGTTTAAGGGAATATCGATTAATTTTTTGTTACATTCAATAAATGAAATTTGTGAATTTTTAAAATAAGTTTGTGAAACTGTACTAAATTTTTCATATAAAGGATCTTCAAAGTAAATATGATATTTTAATACAAAATTTATAACATCTTGGTCAAAATTATTTTTTGAAAATTGTACGAGAATTCTTTGTTTCAAATCATATAGCTTAATAATCGTTGGTGCTGCGGGTTCAAAATTTACTTCAGAGATTATTATTTGATTTTTTCCTATATTTACTGAAGATTCCGAAATTGGTATTCCTACTACAGGATTCTCTATGTTAGTGTGAATAGTATTGTTATCATCGTCAATGTCGTCGTTTATTTCTTCTGCTTCTACGATAAGTGACTCGGTTTCTACATTATTAATTTTAGAAGTACTTGCAAATTTGTCATTAAATTTTTCCATATAGTCTAGTAAATTTTTGGGGTGATTTTCAGAAGAATTAACTTCATTTATATTTAGTTGTATGCGTGTCAGACAGTAACTATTGGTGTTTAATGCACCTTTTTTGTAAACTATATCATAGTCGTACTCTTCGAGTTTCAGACGCCATCTAACTAATTTAGAACTGGGGTCTTTTAAGGAAAATAGCTACTGAAGCGGATTGTGATCAGTTACGATAGTGAATTTTCTCCCAAAGAGATAGGGGCGAAAATATTTTACGGCCCAAACAATTGCAAGGAGTTCCTTTTCAATTGTTGAGTAATTTACTTCAGAATCGTTAAGTGTTCTACTAGCATATGCTACAGGTAAATCAGATCCGATTTTTCCTTGGCTAAGGACAGCGCCTAGAGCGAAGTTGCTCGCATCTGCCGTGAGATTAAATGGTTGAGAGAAGTCCGGATATTGCAATATGGGATCATTTATTAACATATTTTTACATAATTCAAAGCAATTAATATAATCAGTATCGTTAATGTTAATTACGGCATTTTTCTTTAAACGGTTAGTTAATGGTTTGGTTAATTTTGAAAAATCTGCAACAAATTTCCTATAATATCCAAGTAATCCTAAAAACGCTTTAATTTGTTTGATAGTTTTTGGAATCGGAAAATTTTGAATGGCACTTATTTTATCAGGATTGGGCTTGACGCCTTCTGATGTTACGATGTGTCCCAAATAAGCGACTTCTTTTCTTAAAAATTCAGATTTATCAATTTGTATTTTGAAATTAGATTCACGTAATCTTTTAAATACTTCTTTTAAATTATTTATGTGCTTTTGCAAGCTTGTACTAAAAACTATAATGTCATCGAGATATACTAAACATTTTTCGTTTTGAATACCTGTTAAAATGTTGTCCATTACTCTCTGAAAGGTTGCAGGGGCTCCTTTCAGACCGAATGGCATTCTCAAAAATTCCCAGTGGCCATTTTCTGTGGTAAAGGCCGTTTTTGGAATATCTTCTTGAGCCATCTCAATTTGGTGAAATCCAGAGGCAAGATCTAAGGTAGTAAAGTACTGACAACGACCTAGTTTGTCTAGTAGGGTAGTTATATTAGGTAAGGGATATCTATCTCCTAAGGTTATTTCATTAAGCTTGCGATAATCTACTACAACTCTAAATTTTGGTTTACCTGAAGAATCTAATTTTTTTGGAACAACCCAAATGCTACTTGACCAAGGTGAGCATGAAGGTCTTATAATATTTTGATCTAACAGATTTTTTATCTGACTTTGAACTTCCTTTCTATATATTTCGGGATACCTATATGACTTAGAATAAATAGGTAACTCATTGGTAGTTCTTATTTTATGTTTAATTTTACTTGTAAATGTTAGCTGATTACCGTCGACATGAAATATGTCGGAATACTCTTTTATTAATTTAAGAATAGCTTCGCGCTCTTCTTTGTTCATGTGTTCTGTACGAACCTTTGTTATATCAAATTTAAATCTTTCCGCATAAATTGCATTAAAATTTGGACTGATGTTTTGTTCGTATTCGTCGAACAATTCTACTTCTATAGGAACACTTAAATCTGCTTTAAAATATGACTCAGACGGATTTAAAATAGTGCATAAAGCCTGACTATTTTCCGCTTTATTAAGACATTCCGGAAATTCTAGTTTTCCTATTTTTGTATAAGGTATAATTATATCGCCATTATTGGTATTTTCTATATTTTATTTAATTATTTGTTCTGTGCGTGGAACCACTACTATACAATTCGTGTTCTCGCAGTTTATTTTAAAATATTTTATTTTAATTTTACTATTAGGAGTAATTAAAATATTATTCACTAAATCGATTGTTTCATTTAGTTTCTCAAGATTATCTAACCCTAATAAGCAATCGAAATGATTGTGAAATTTAAATATACAATATTCTAACCTAATTTTATTCCCTATATTAAATATTTCTGAACATGGAATTGCTGTACAATATTTTTGTTGACTTGTACCGAGAGCTGACGATACTTTGAAGGGTTTTTGCATGATAGATTTTGAAAAAAAATTTTTAGCAATTTCCGGAGTTACAAAAGATTTTGTGCTGCCGGTGTCTATTAAAACTCTTAAATTTTGTTCGGGAAATATAATGTACGGTTATTCACTTTCAGAATGAGTGAAATTAAATAGTTCTACGTTTCTATTGTGTCCGAGGCTGCTTCCTCTAAAAAACGATTTTCATCTTCAATATGACATTCAGTATTGTCGATATTATGTAATTCTTCAGAAATGAAATTTCTTCTTTGATTTGTAAATTGTTTTTGATTTTGCCCATTATTTCTATTTTGAGCGTTGAATGGATTATAGGTATTCGCTGTAGTTATACTGATTGGAGTGGGTTTTGGATAATTTTGGTTTGGATTCGGTTTGAAAACGTTAGTATTTCTAGTTTGAATATTTGTTGCTCTACTTGTACTAGGTAAATTATTTGAATTAAAACCTCTGTTAAATTGTGTCTGAGCTGGACTATTACTAGAGTTAAAATTTTTATTAAATTGAGGCTGATAATTTTGTGGTGAATTTGGAGTATATGTGGGTCTTTGTATTTGATTATTTTGGAAATTATCTTTGTTTTGTGGTACAAAACAATTTCCTAGGTTTAATAAATGAATTTTTTGAATAGTTATTATTATTATTATTATTTAAATATATTTGAAAGTCATTCGTTAGAACATTTAAGGCTGTGTTCAAATCACTAGGGTTTTTGGTACGCATTAAAGTGCCTAACGGTTCCTTTAATCCACGTAACAATACTCTAAGTGCTAAGTTCCTAAAATAATTGCCTAATATGACTTGCTCGTTGGCATTTGATCGTGTCATTAATAGTGATGTCTGCAAGTTTAAAAGATGCTGTATTCTGTTATAAAATTCAAAAGGTGATTCATTTCCTTGTGTTAATGCCGAAATTTCTATGCTTAGCGTGTAAACATCTCTTTTATCTGCGTAAGTATTTAATAAAGCATCCTTCAAATTTTGCCAATTACTTATACTACATGCAGAAATATTTATCGCTGCTTGACCTTTAATTTTAGATAAAATGCTAGACATTAAGTTATGGGGTTGGTCGGTATTAACATAAACATTCACTGTAAGAAGGAGCGTATATTTGTATTCTCTCTATGAAGAAATAACACATATCTTTCACAAAATAAGGCTTAAGAATAATCATAAAAAAATCTAAGTCAATCGTCACTACTTGAGTGCCACGCCGCGTCTCTTTTCCCAAAAGCGCGGTTCTTCCTCTTTTTTGACATATATCCTTTTGCCTAGAACCACAGAAATTAAATTCCGTTAACCACAGAATATTTCAAATAATGTCTATGATTTGAGGCGCGAGATTTGAACTACAAAATATCGCCTACAATTCGGCCTACCTGACATTATGACCGTCTCGGTCATAAATCGAATACATATGCTTGCTGTATTAATGCATAGCAATAATAAATAAAACATAAGTCACCTAAGTGCCATAAAATAAAACATAATGAAGGCATAAACATAAGTTAAATAATCATACAGTAATACATAAGTTAAGTAATCATAAAGTAATACATAAGTTGAGTAATCATAAAGTAATTCATAAGTTGAGTGATCATAAAGTAATACATAAGATGAGAAATCATAAATACATAATGATACTACATAAAGGGGTACATAAAAGGCTTCATAAAGGGATACAAAAATACAATCTTAAATCACTATTTTAAATATGCTGAAAGTTATAATAGCTTATATATAAATTAAATAATGTAACATATATTAAATTCGGTAAGTAATAAAAAATAAAATGCAAAATTAGTAGTTTGGCATAATTCAAAAGTTTAATCAATCATTAGCCAGGGTTTCATATTCTCAAAACTACTTATTCATTCGAAAGGAATTTGGGTTATTTGAAAACCCTCTATATCAGTTACTAAATAGCGGTCATTTCCTAATACCTTCTTTACAACATAAGGGCCTCTGTATTTTGGTATTAGTTTTTTGTTAACGCCTGGTGTAGAATCGAAATTGCGCAGCATGATAAAATCATTTACCTTGTATAATTTAGGAGCTTTGTGTGCTCTGTCATAAACTTGCTTATTATAGTCCTGAACGGTTTTATTTTTTTCATATGCATCTTGTCTTAATTTGTCTAAATCAACTAGATAATCAGTCTCTAAATAGTTTCGCAGACTATCGTCATAATGTCTTTGAGTAACACCGAATAATAGTAAGCTAGGGGTTGTACCCGTTGAACGACAAATAGTATTATTCAAGGCATATTCCACTATATGCAAGACATGGTCCCATTTATTTTTGACTTCCACTATTTTTGATATCATTGGGGTTAGGTCTCTATTAACGCGCTCAATTTGTCCATTACTTTTAGGAGAGGCCGTAGCTATTTTAACGTGTTCAATGTCATGTTTTACTAAGAAATTGGAAAATTCTTGAGAAGAGAAAGCTGTTCCTCTATCTGAAATAATTCGAAGTGGTTTACTATAATTTCGAAAATAATTTTCCAATCTGACTATAACTTCTTTAGTGCCCGTGCTTTTGACATCATACAACTTAACAAACTTTGTAAAAGCATCTATTATTTCAAAAATAAACTTTTTGCTGGAAGAAGTTTTTTCAAGAGGACCATAATGGTCTATATGCAACGTTAAAAATGGTTTATCGCCTTTAGGTATATTATGCAGGATGCCTTCAGATTTTCCCGACTTGGAAGAGTATGTAATGTATTTTATACAATTCTGAATATATAATTTTACCTTCTTTCTTGAATTTGGAAACCAATATGTGTTTAACAAATAATTAGTAGTTTTATCCAGTCCCACATGACCTAAACTATCGTGACAGTTAAATATTACCTTCTGTTCCTTAGATATAGGGACATAGAATAGGATTTTATTTTTGTATTTTTTATAAATCAATCCGGAACGCATTTCAAAATTTTTGCTTTCTCCCTTTTCTAAACTTTCTTTAATACTGGTAATATTTGGGTCTAAGTTCTGAGCAATGGATAAATTTTGTTCAAATGTGTTTTCTTCAAGGACTAAAATAGAATTGCATCTGCTTAAAGCATCAACATGTTTCATGCGATTACTGTTCCTGTGTTCTATTTCATAATTATAATTTTGCAAAATGAGAGCCCATCTATTTATTCTAGGATTAATTTCCTTTTTGTTAAGGGCTAATTTGATGGAATTGCAATCTGTGATAATCTTGAATTTAATTCCTTGTAAATAAACATGGAATCTATTCAAAGCATGGATTATTGATAAAAGTTCTAATTCATAACTGTGATATTTGCTTTCAGCTTCTGTGGTACGTTTACTAAAGTAAAAAATGGGTTGGATCAAATTATTGTGTTGTTTTTGCAATAGGACAGATCCATATCCTTTGGAGCAAGCATCACAATGTAGTTCAGTTTCTAATAATGGAGAGTACACTAATACAGGGGCAGTCGATAAAGATTGCTTTAGCTTATTAAATGATTCCAGCTGTTTTTCGCTAAATTCAAAATTGGTATTCTTTTTAAGGAGATCATAAAGAGGTTTGGCAATTATGGAAAATGAAGGTACAAACCTACGAAAATAGCTAGCAAGGCCTAAGAATTGTTGCACCTCTTTTGGATTTTTTAGAATGGGATATTCAACTAAAGCTTGTATGTTTTCAGAGTTGGGTCTAATACCTGATTGGTCAATTTCATAACCTAAGTATAAGATTTTGTTCTGTAGGAATTTACATTTATCAAATCTCAGTTCAAGACAGTTTTGAACCATCAATTCCAACACTTCTGTTAGGATTTGAAAGTGCTCAGTTAAATCTCTGGTAGCAATCAAAATATCATCTAAATATAAAAGAATTTTATCTTGCCTTAAGAGTGAGTCAAAAATTAAATATAAATATCTTTGAAAAACTGATGGTGCATTTGTCAAGCCAAATGGAACCTTAATATACTCAAACTGTCCAAAGGGTGTGATAAAGGAAGTATATTTGACTGAGTTTTCAGCCACTTTAATGTGATGAAAGCCATTTTTTAAATCCAAGGTTGTGAAATATTCTTTATTTTTCAACCTGTCAATTATCTTCTTGAGATATGAATGCCATTTCCAGGAAAATCCTTTTAGAGTAGTTGTTTTCTTTATGTAAAATTTCAAAGTTTTTATAATCTATTGTTTGTTTTATTTTTTATTCAATTTCTTTGAAAAAGAAAATTATATAACATGTTTTTTCTCCATTTTATACATATTTATAGATATTGTGAATAACATAACTTAGTTGTAAGTAATTAATGTTTTTTACTTTTAAACTAATTTATTTTTATTTTGAAATATCTATAAATGTACCTATCTTTTGTAGTTCTTTGACAATGGTTTTAGTAAATTACGGAAAGCTCAGAACAAACTAAAAAGAGTTCACTTTTTCACATTGCCGCATCCCCCACAATAAAAGTTTGACCTATATATCATATAATTGTTTTATATCTAATAGCTTAGCCTGTAACTACAGCTGATCAAAAGAAAAAGTTTAAAATATGTTTCTGAATTATTTCTTATTCATGAAGATGAGTGGGTAATGCACTGCCCCAACCATAACTTGATTTAGAATCCAACAACGCGAAATACAATGTCGTTAAATAGTTTATATTCAAAATAGGTGTCATAATTAATTATGTTAATAACGAGAATAAAAAAATAAAAGAGAGAAGTGAAGTTGGGTTTCTAGTGTCATATTTTTTGAAATTCTGATCGCTTATGTGCAAAAAGCATGCTCACTCCCCTCTCTCTTGAGTTACCTGAGAGTGAATCGGTATTTTCAGAGAGAGCGCGCATGTGCAGTTTATAAAAGCCCACTCCCCAATGAGCACTGACTACTTAGAGCAACGGTCATACATATAACCGAGCCGAGAACCAGAAGGGCCGATAACGTCAAAATGTTTATTTATTTATTTACGGGCATTACCCATTCATTTACAATAATTAAAATTTTATCAATACTATCTACACTATAACATTATTATTGTAAAAACATCAAGCAAAAATAAAAAGACAACATTTAAATTTCTTAAAACAAAAGTTTAAAATTAAAAAAAAATTGAAACAATTATTTAAAATCATTAAAATATATGCTTAATTACACCGAGTAACATAAGTACAATACATCCATATCCATTATACCCAATCTAAAAGAATCAAACGTATTCCTACTCTTATTTATCACAAAGTGATCTCATAAATTGCTCATAATTATTAAAGAAATCTATATCTGGTAAGCTATTTGCCAAACGTGTTGTTCTGGAAATGTATGAATTATGGCCTATGTTCGTACGAGAGAGAGAGATTGATAGCATGTATTAGCTGATCTAGAGCTTCTTGCAGGAACCATGAAATTAATCTTACTAAGTAGGTATGGGCAGTTAGAAAGGGAATTTAATTTTTTGAACATATTTTTAAGATCATTATGATCTCTTCGGGTTTTCAGAGGAAATAGTTGGAACTTGTTGTAAAGGAGATTGAAATCATATCTATATTCATCTAAACGCGGAATATTAGACTTAAATGCTAGGTATCTTAAAAATTTACGTAGGACTTGCCCTATTTTGTGAATGTAGCATGCATATCGTAGATTCCAAACCGAAGATGCATACTCCAGAATAGGTCTGACAGGGGAATTGTATAGTAATCGGATTGCATAAATATTATCAAAGTCTCTTGTAAATCTTTTGACAAAACCCATAAATCTCAGTGCTCTCGATATCTTATCATCAATGTGGAAGGAAAATGTCAGAGATTAATTAATTTATACTCCCAGATCTTTGATTACTGATACCCACGTTATAATGGAATTATTAGTTTTATAATCAAACTTCTTCCATGTCCTACTCCTGGAAAAATATATGCAAGCCTGTTTAAATCAGATTGAAGCATTCTATAATCTTCGGCAGTGTTAACATTATTTTTGAAACAATCATGAATATCATTTAAAAAGATGCTAAATAGCAGAGGCCCTAAATGGGAGCCTTGAGGTACTCCAGAGGGGACAATTATTTCATGAGATCTAAAACCGTTGATTTTAACAATTAATGATCGGCTTAAAAGATTACTGGTAACCCATCTTAAAAATGAACCATAAATTCCAAATCACTCCAGTTTGCTCAAAAGAACCAAATGATTCACTTTATCAAACGCCTTAGCAAGATCTGTGTAAATTGCATGCACTTCCCCAGATTCGTCCAAGATCCCTGACAAAAAATGTACATACGAGAGAAGATTCAACTCAGTGGACTTACCCTTCTGAAAACCAAATTGTTCATCAATTATAGCTCCCTTAAATACGGAAGTCAAGTATTTTGTGATAATATACCCAAACAGCTTTGGAATGCAACTGAGATTACATACCGGCCTATAATTACATACATCCGCTCTATTTCCAGATTTAAAAATTGGTGTTAGGTAACTGCTTTTCCAAAAATTGGGAAAGGTACCTGATTTCATAGACTCATTAAAAATTATATACAGTGCTCTAGCAATAACAAAACCGCAGCTTTTTAGTATAATCGGGGAATACCATCTGGACCAGGTCCTTTAAAATTACTCAGCTTACAAATTTCTTCGTAGATATTTAAATTGAAAAATTACTGATACTAATATTATAACAAGAAGTTGCAGATATTGTATTACATTGTTTTGTAGAATATACTGTTTGGAAATAGCTTGCAAATAAATTAGGAAGATCATACTATGTCAATTACCATAAAACATTTCAGAAGGTAGATTATTATCTTTACGTTTTGAGTGTACGAAATTCCATAAGTGCTTAATATTATTATCAACATCTAGAGAAAGCTGTGAGTTTTCTATATAATCTTTATAACAAATTTTTTATATTTTTTTGCACTCTGAGTGCAATTGAGTAAAGTTAATGTAATCCTTCCTGTTACCGAAATTTTTGAATTTCTTATGAACCTGCTTTTTCAAAATTACCAAGTTTTTTAGTTCCTGTGTATACCATCGTGGGAAATTTCTTTTAGATATTTTCTTTTGAGGTACTACTACATGAATAATTGAGAATAATACATCATAAAAAATATTTACCATGCTATCAATGGAGTGATTATTCAATAAATTATCCCAATTAATTTCCCCAAGGTAATTATTAACTATATTTAGATCTGATGACTTATAGTCATAGTAAAACTCATTAGGATATTGATGAGTAACTGAATTAGTACATTTTACAAGGTCACTAATTTTTACAATAAGAGGTGGATGGTAAAGATCAGCCTTACTTACGGTATTGTTTATATTATTAGTAAGTCTAACGTATTGCCTTGGGCTCCGGTACAAAAGAGCGATCTACATAATGGCGAGACCCATAACAGCGACCCCATTTGAGCGATTTATAAAACAGCGACAATTTAAAAACGCGACATAATAAAATAGCGATATACAAATGAGCGACATGATAAAACAGCGACTGTACAAAAACGCGATATTTAAAAGTGGCGACCTACAAAAAAAATTAATAAAGTAATATTTAGAAAACAATTTTTCCTACGACCATATACGAAAATTAGATAAAATACATACACAGGAAAAATAGTGTACAAAAGTCGGGTTGAATATGAATGTCAGACTCGGTCATTGTAATATTCGGCTGCCCCTTGTACTACAATTTTAGAACTTTTGCTGGAAATATCACTTGTAACACTTGTCATTTAACATACTGTTTATGACCAAACGGAAAGCATATTTAAAAAAATATAAATAAACTCATATAATATTAATTGAGAGAAAACAAAAAAACAATACCATTAAACAAATCTAAAGTAGGTACTAAAATTAAAGCAATTGCCTGAAGATATTCTTTAACATTTCTAAATGTGTATTCTTCAACAATATTCTTCAAACGGTCTTTTCGTATAGTATATTTTTTTCTTGCCTCAACTTCTCTAATGCCTGATCGATATCTCGTGACAAATACTTCTGTTTTCTTTTGCTCGCTTTGAATGTGATCTAACAGTTTATGCACCGTTGGGTGCTGACAATCTAGGGCATTTCGGAATGCATTATGCCAAGTCTCAATAGAATTGTTTGTTTTTGGAAGATTCCCTAACACCCTCTCGTATACATTCCATATTGTAATTTGAAATTTTGGTTTGACCTGATGAAGCCTCCTTCCGACACAATTTTCTTCCCAGTATGCTACAATGGGGTCCAGCTCACGGGGAAAATCTTCTTGGATAATTTCCATAGCAAATTGCACACCTTTTGGGGGTACGAAACTTAGTGCTAAGCGCATTTTGCAAAAAATTCTTACATCTTCTCGTTCTTTGTAGAAAGCAGTCATACCTTTTTTTGGATGTTCCTCCAGAGACTTTGAGAAAGATGAAAATGACATCCCACAAGGTCGACATTCGGGAAAACGGCTATTAAAGAATTAATTGCAGCATCTCCAATTAGTAGTTTCAATAAACGATTTATCTTTTCGGTAACGATAACCCTCGTGGAATAGAACAGGCTTATTTTTTTGCGACAGACTTTCCATATTTTCAATTTGACATTGACGATGACAATCGCTGTTTTTACTTCATATCGCTCTTTTTTATATCGCTATTTTGTACTATCGCTTTTTTGTAATGTCGCTATTTTGTCTATCGCTGTTTTTTAATATCGCGATTTTATAGTCGCTATATCGAACATCGCTCTTTTGTACCGGAGCCATTGCCTTGATTATTAGGAATACTATTCAGTTGATAGAGGTTATGGAATGCACATAAGTCTGAAATTATTCCAATCGCTTCTGATTCTTGCCGGGAAAATCCATCTATCAAACTTGTCACTGAACAAAACTCTTCTATTAACCATTCTGCTTTAAGCAAATTGAATTCACCCAAAAGACAAAGCTGTGCTTTATGTTGGAGAATTTCTATGTTATTACAGAATTTTTGGTATTTAATTGCTGGAGACATAGGTGGTAGGTAAACTGTACCAACTATAACATTTTTTGAAGTAGAGCCAATTTTGACAAAAATTTGTTCAATGGCTCCAAAGGAATCTAAACAAATACTATTCAAATTTTTGTCAACAGCTACTAATACTTCACCACCGCGTGAAGCTGTACTTGTGTTGGAATTTCGATCATGACGATATACATTATAATCAGTTAAACCTAGTTCAGCATCACATATTTCATTTGTTCGCCAAGTTTCATTTAGGACTATTATTGGATAACAATTAGCAATAACATTGTTTTGAAATTCAATTATCTTCGTTCAAATACCTCTTACGTTCTGGTAAAATATTTAATTAGTGTTGAGGATATTGTAATGCCCAGTAATTAGTTTTTTTGATGATAATTATTAGTTTTTTGTGTTTGTATAATGTTGAGCTTGATTTTAACATTGCAGGACTTTCCTAATTCCTTCACGAGGTGAAATACCATCAGAAATTTTTAAATCATGCATACTCTACAAATTTTATATACTTTTCCAGAAATTTCAATAAAAAAATATGTTGAAAGGAATCCAACCTTCGGCAAATTAGATCAGAGCACTGTTTAATCAAGTACCACGTATACAAAGTATTTAAAAGCTAAGAACAAAAAATGAATAGCAGTTAGTTTTTCTATAATGTCTTTATTACCATACTTTTCATAACCATTAAAATTAAAGAACAAATTTATGATTATAAACAATATAGAATAATACCTTTACAATTTTATTTTAATATAAAATAAAACCCCTAACTGAACCTATACACCTACTAATTAGTAAAGTTATCAACTCAACTTTTTCCAATCTTAAAATCACAAACTAAAGAAAAGTGATCCGAAGGATAAGCTAAACTAGGGACCCTATTTTCCCCAATCTCCTCTCCAGTAGGAAAATCTAGCACTGCTTCCAGTTCTAGCTTATTCGTGCTATAGAATACATAATCGATGGTATGGCAGACTTCTCCCTCTCCTCTTATCTTCCAAGTGGTATATGAAGGCTCTCTTTCAGCAGAACTTAAATTATGGTCGGTATCACAGTCGGCGTATGCACTACCAAGATTCAATGTATTTTCTAAAATTGTGGAGTAGATAGGTTCGTTGGGTTCGGCATTAAAATCGCCACAAAGGATTAAAGGAAGATCTTTACAGTTGGATTGAACAAATTGTAACAAATCTTTGCCTTGTTCATTGCGAAGAGTGGATAGTAGAGCACCTTTTTTGGCTTTTAAATGGGTTGTCGTTACACAAAATTCTTGTCCGGTTTCTTTAATTTTTAACAGTGACAGTAGAGCTACCTAAAATAAAGTTCGAATGTCAGAATTTTAAAAGTTTAATTTCTGTTTGAATTAATAATGAATGATAGTTATAAACCCACCTGATTACTATGAACTTTCCAAATTTCTAATATTTTTGTTTCGGCTTTCACTAAATCAAATTTATCTTTTCGGTAGAAAATGGCACAGCCGTCTGGTCCGTTATTTCCATCTATGTAGATACAAGGAGAGTCGGGTTTAGGGAAGAACATCCCAGTGTAACCTTGAGTTTCTAATATATGACT
Organism: Lochmaea crataegi; assembly: GCA_947563755.1. Taxonomy (NCBI): domain Eukaryota; kingdom Metazoa; phylum Arthropoda; class Insecta; order Coleoptera; family Chrysomelidae; genus Lochmaea; species Lochmaea crataegi. The sequence goes on from OX387430.1 coordinate 28,304,495, forward strand.
TAGAAAATTGAAATGGTCTACTTCCTGAAAAAAAAAACGGAATTTTTAAAAAAATATTGTTAACTGACGAAATCAGTTTGAACTTAAATATAGAGCTTGACATTTATAACCAATATAAACATGTCCTTTTTATTTGTTATAGTGAGACCAGCCATCACTTACGGAGCTATTGCGTGGAGTAGTAGGACTAGCCTATTGACCACGAGAGACAACCTCTACAGAATTCAAAGACTAGCCTGTATATGCATTACAGGAGCAATGAAAATATGCCGAACGGCTGCCATGAAAGTGGTTCTTAACTCCACTCCACTACATATGGTGGTGGAAAGTGTTGCAGAAAGAACATTGTACAGACTAAGTAGAGAGAGAGTCATTAAGAAGAAACCACCTCCTCGTTTTTTAGAAATCAGAAATCCTGGGACATGTCATAGGATCATGTGATTAAAAAATATAACTTCTCAAACAAATTCGGAATTCAAAAACAAGAAGGAATGGGATCCCAACACTATCCCCAGACTTCCAAAGAATGCCATTAAATGGTAGGTATACATACGGCTCAAAAGCAATAAAAAGGACTGAGATATGAGTGTACGCGACAGGAACAAAACACTCTGAAAGCTTGGAAAAAAACCCCAAGTATCTTTCAAGCGGAGATTCGCGCTTTCAGAAAGTGTCCCTAGTTCAATATTGATTAAAGATACAGTATCCATAGGATAATTATCATGTCGGATAGTCAAACAGCCATTTAGTTCTAAGATAGTATGGAAATGACTTGGAAAGCTCAATAACTATATGAGAACAACATCGTTACCTCACTATGGGTACCAGGACACTCGAATAGAAGGAAAAGAAATTGCAGAAGAACTAGCAAATGGAGGGGCTGAAAAACCCTTTTGCGGTATCAGCTCCAATGTAATATAATAATGGAAGAAATAGGCATCGCCGATAATAAGATAAGATCTGACTACTAGAAAGATCTAGTAGGGCTAAGACAAATAAAGATGCTCCTAGGAAACTACAGCAAGTTGAGAACAAATAAACTCCTAAGCCAGGGTAAAACTGCACTAAGTGCTTATTTGTGTACTAACAGAATACTGCCGCCTGAAAGAGCACCTTAAAAAGCTCAATCTAGGATGGAGTAAGAAGAATGTGGATTATGTGGAACGAAAGAAGAAACTTCCAATCACATACTTGCATACATACATACTTCTAAATGTATGCTCTACAATCCTAAATAAGCACGCTCATCCTAAACTAATCTCAGCACAAACCAAGTGGGATCTGTTCCAAGCGCATATCACTGACAACTTAAATCCAAATATACGTATAAAAACACTGAAGAAATTGACGAAGCTGCACAATACTTCACTAACACAATACAGCAAGCCGCGTGGTACGCTACTCCTCAGGATGAACAACAATCCACCAGAAGTACCAGTACTCCACTGCATATCCGACAACTGATAACTGAGAATAGGCGAGCTAGAGGAAAGTGGCAAATATCACGCAACAACAATGATCTTCATCAATACAGAGCTCTCTACAACACTCAGAGATGCCCAAAACTCGGCGTTCGAGTCATTCACCCAAAGCCTCACTGTAGACGACCACAGCTTATGGAAAGCAACAAAAATACTCAAAAGACCCACCCCGCCAGTGTCTCCTATACGAACCTCCAACAACGAATGGGCACGCTCAAGTCAAGAAAAAGCCGACAATTTTGCTGATCATCTTTCGCATGTTTTCGAGACACCAAAAGCACCTGGTTACACCTGGTTACGACAACAACATTGATGAATTCCTGGACGTGCCGTGCCAAATGTCACCACCCATCAAACCCATTAGCCCAGAGGAAGTCAAAATGGAAATATGGAAACTCAACAACAAGAAAGCACCAGGCTACGACTTGATAACCGCACAAGTTCTCAAGAAGATGTCATTGTCTTCTTTACAACAATCTACAATCGTATGCTGAGCCTAGGCTACTTTCCTGTTATATGGAAATACGCCCACATAATAATGATTCACAAAAATGGCAAACCCCCACAAGATACACTTTCATACAGACCGATCAGTCTATTATCCATCCCTAGCAAAATATTTGAAAGACTCTTGCTCAAAAGAATCCAAGAAGAATATGACCTAGCAAACATCCTACCCAACTACCAGTTTGGATTCCGAGAGAACATGTCTACCACCCACCAAGCTCACAGATTAGTCAACATCATCGGCCAAACTATAGAGAGAAAAGAGTATAGCAACGGAGTATTCCTAGACGTCTCGCAGGCCTTTGATAAAGTATGGCATGCAGGTCTGCTCTATAAAGTGAAAGTTACCCTTAACAACAACTTGTACGTCCTGCTGAAGTCCTACCTAACTGAAAGACATTTCTCAGTCAAACACAATGACTCAATATCAGACAGCTATCTTATAAAATCTGGCGTGCCCCAAGGAAGCGTGTTAGGACCACTCCTCTACCTCCTGTACACTAATGACCTGCCTGAAACAGACAACACAACGATAGCCGCCTTTGCAGACGATGTCGCCATCATCTCTGTAGATAGTAATCCAGTCACCTCTTCAACAAACATGCAAACTCATCTGAACCAATTGAATGCCTGGTATAGGAAATGGAGAATTAAAATCACCCAATCCAAATATGCTCAGGTGACTTTCACTACCTGCTACAACAATTGCCCTCCAGTTACCATTGATGGTGTCCCAGTACCAGTAAAAAGGTATGTGAAATACCTGGGCCTGCACCTAGATCGGAGATTAACCTGGGAGAAACATGTACAAACAAGAAGAAGGCAACTAGACATCAAATCCAAACAAATGAGCCGAAAATCCAAACTATCAACCAAAAACAAGCTGCTGCTATACAAAGTAACGCAAAACCTATGTGGACTTATGGTGTTCAATTGTGGGGTTGTGCAAAACCTACCAGAATAAAAACAATCCAAATATTCCAGTCGAAAACACTGCGATCAATTGTTAATGCTCCCTGGTAGTCAATCAAACTCACCATGAAGACCTTCAAATCTCGTATGTCACAAAAGTTATTAGAACGATTTCCACCATTTACCAAACGAGACTGACTGGCCACCCAAACGACCAAATAGAAAACATGTTCAATAATGGACCAACCAACCGAAGATTAAATAAAAACTGGCACGAAGATCTTCTCCAGCAACACTAATAGTGATTAGTGCTGTATAAGTGAAAATGCCAATGGACATTTCACTTCCAAGCTCGATAACATACAACCCTTCTAATAAATACTCTTGTGATGAAGTAGTTTGTAAAATGACAATAAATATTAAAAAAAAACATACTTGCAGAATGCATAGCAATACAGAATCCTAGGTGTGGGGCTACTGGATAGAAGAGGAACACTCACCTAAGCTGAAGCCTGCGGATATCGAAATTTTTTTCAGGAAATAGGTCTTTAGGAACTACTAGTCTCTGAGACTTTCTTCGGGAACTAAGCAGAGGAAAGGAGGCACAATAGATCTCTTAGGTCTCAGTGAATGTCACTCGAGTATACATACATTTGTTTTGTACAAAATTGATGTGAAATTAAAAAAATATATCCTGCCTTTGACAATTAACGAAAATAATGAATATCTACAATGGATGTGGTTATTTACTAAAGTAAGTCAAAATATTAATCAAAAACAAATGAAGTAGGAATAGAGGTAACTAGGATATATAAACAGCTCTGGGAAATACTCCAACGATATTCCAAGCGAAACTGTTGGCAATCGATTTTTGTGCTTAAGAATGCCTAAAAAAACGCCTCAACTCAGCCATAATATTCATTGCGTCTAATAGCCAGGCTGCCTTAAAGGCTCTGAAGTCTACAGGTTATGAGTCTAAAACAGTCTGGAACTGCAAACAATCTCGTAAGCAGCTGGCTAGACACAACACAGTAACTTTGCATAAAGGAATTGTCGGAAATGAAATTGCTGATGGTCTTGCAAAAGAAGGAGTTTGTATTCCTTCCATCAGACCCGAACCATTTTGTGGTATTCCAAAAACCCGCATCGTGGAAGAAGCAGGAAGTGGGAAAAGGAACAAAGTACAACCCAGGCCAAAGACATGCAAAAAGGTTATTAGGACCCTGTGCTCAGTACGCTAAATTACCCTTGGAGCTTCAGAAATCTGAACTCAAAGTATTCACAGAAATTAGCAATGGACACTGCTCACTCAGATGAGTTACCCTTCTCTGGGCCCAGGACACACTGAAATAAATAAATAGCAGATGAATCAGAAAAAGGAGGGGCAGAAACGCCAAGGTCGTGCCTATAACTTTTATAGGGAATCTCTGACTGATGCAATTTTTTTAATAATGACAATTGTTCATGTTGGCAATTGAAATAGTCAAAGTAACATAACAAGACATGGTCGACTGATTTTATTTCATCTAAATTTCGAGTGTAATTTAGAATTAATCCGTCGAGACGAAAAGTAAAGCCATCGAGCAAACGCGTTCGGATCAAAAGACGAAACAAATTGAAAAATATACGAGAAATTTAGTAGTAATAAAAATATGAGTTAATTTATTCAGCTCTTGTTATATGTATTTAATGAGATTATTTCTTTAGCCAACATTATTTCTAAACGGTGATTATTTAACACCAAGGTAAAGATTTTCGATTGGTCATGTCAAAGCAATTATCAAGCAATTTGAAAAAAATATTAAATAAAATCTGTAACTAGGGTGTATCGTTCATATATTCAGAACGTATCAGATCCTCACCTATGACGTCGTGCTTAAACTTCGTCCTCGAGAAATATATACATTGCCTTCACCCTTTTTGTACAATCATATAGTTAATATTTACCTGTAAACAAATTATATCTGGACAATACTCCACTAGTTCTTCAATTATCAAGTATCTTCTTGAATTCCATTCTAAAGCTTCGTCAGGACAATTTGAAAAATTGTCATTCATTTGACCCAATGCTAAAAAAGAATGAAAGTATCAATGTAGGTACATAACTTGTTGATGAAGATAGATGAATGTCCACTTAGGGCGGGTTTATCAATGCTCGGTTAAATATTATAGCCTTCGGCTAAATCTTAGCTGTTGGCCAAATTGTTTATCAACTGCCAGCTTGCATTAGCTGTCAGCAGAGACAACCAACGAAGCGAGCATCTCAACGTTAATTTTTAGTTTCTTTTGACAACTTAACTGACCTACTGTATCAGAGGGTGACGCAGATGTCTCTAGTATCGTCTTCTTCTAATACTAACTGGTCTTGTTCTGTTTAATAAAACAGTTAGGTTTTTGGCGCGAAATTAAAATGTGGGCGGCAAATTTAAACAGCACTCGGTTGCAATCCAAATGAAAAAAATCTAAATCAAATTTTCACCATACTCACTGTGTACATGTACGAATTTGTTTTAAAACTGTCATTATGCTCAATTCTGGAGAGAAAAGACCATGCTGACAAGATGCAAACAAGTTGTATGTTCACAGTAAATATAGTGAGTTATAACAAATGCTAATGATCAGTAAAAAAGTCAGGCCACCCTCCGTAGAGCTTAAGAGAGATATTCCGATTGATAAGTCTATTGTTATAAGTGAAACAAAAGGTACATAATATTTATCTGATCGACCGAACCTTTTTGTCTATTGATTTACCCGTCTCGTTGGTTGTCTCTGGCTGGCAGTCAAACTTTCAGCTATCCTAGCTGCCACTATCAAATTGATGTTATACGAGAAAGTGGTGTTCCTTGATTCTGACTGTTAACTGTGTCATGATCGTTTGCTCACATTTTGCATAATTTCATCATTTGGGACAAAATCGAAAAGCTTTCATTTTGAATAATTTTTAGTAGTTTAGTAGCATCCAATTAATATTAACTATCAATTAACGGATACTTTTATTAATAATTGTCGTGAAACTGGGAAATCTTTTTTGTTTTGTGAACATTTTTCAAACCAAATAAACAAACAAAAGCAAGCAATTCATACATAAACACAGACCAAATACAATCAATAAATAAAAATAACAGTATTTACCACCTCAATTTTGACACTGACAAGTGACATTATCTACGGTGTTGCCAGAATAAGTTTGCGATAACATACAAAAATGAAAACCAATACTTCTATATTTTTTATTCAGTGTGTTATAACAAAATATGCGAGTAAAATTTAAAATATGTATATTTCATGTAACGGGTGATCCTCCTTACACCAAATTAGAATGAGAAATTTACAATCTGACAACATTACACCCACATTGACATCACAAACAAGGTTGTGATGTCTTTTGGCTTAATATAATAATATAACAATAAATATTTAAATAAGAATTAAACTCCCTCGAAGCTAATTTCAATAAATCATTAAAACGTTATATAAATATAAATATTACATAAATAAGTAAGAAGGTCGATAGGTACGAAGTCAAGTTCAGAGCGTGAAATAAACATAAACAGTATTATTTATATTTACTAATGGTGAACTTGACTGGTCGTATAAATATACTAGCGACAACGCATTACCATTCAATTCAAGAAGATTCAGTATGAAATATTCAATTCAATATAATAAGTAATCCTTAATTATAAGTATGCTATACGGCTAGGTATTTATACATATAGTTAGTAATCATAAGTAGTGTAATGTATCGTAATACAATAGTTTAATAAATAGAACGTATCCCAGTGCTAGAAGTAGTTGTTTTATTCCCTTAAGATGACTCTCCGAGTGACCAGCAACACCACCGTTAAGAGGCCTTTCCACACCTTTAAACCTCAACGTTACATTGGAGACACAACCATTACAAGGTTTCCAAATTAAGCTCAATTTAAGCATGTATTTCGTAAGTTGTTCTTAACTTTAAGAAGCTCTTAATTGTCTCGCTTGTTGCACCGCTGCAGCTTAAGCATTCATTAGTAAAGAATTGCTTAACGCATTGCGTACATGGCAACACTGAAAAAATCTTGTAACTTATTAGTGACTTTTCTAAATTTTCACAACCCTCACCGTGGCCTATCTCTCTCTTTCAAGTAATATTCTTTATATTATATTCGTCGTACTTGTTGAAATCCTATGGTCGATTAATTATTTTTTTACAATCTGTATTGTGATTAGGTCATTTTGCAATCCTGGTTGCGATCTTGGAACATTCTAAAGTTTTGTATCATCAACGTGGAGAGAGCAGGTTTACTTGAGAAAGTCTGATAAATCTGATGTATAACACCAAGTCAACAAAGAATTTGATTTGATCCGATCTCAAGGTACGACAAGCTGAACAATTAAATTATTCAATGGAGCTATAACCTACACTAAAGATAATATTAATGGATCAGGGGTATCAAAAAACCATGTAAGGAGGTGAGAAAAGTCTTTCCTTAAGGGTGGACTGCAAAAATATGTTAGGTGAAAAATGTTGTTACCACATATTGCAACGACATGTCAATGTAACTTGGCAAAGCCGATTGTTGAAACCACACGTTCAACAATTTGTATAATTATATTTTAGTTCCTTTGTAGGTATATTCATAAGGAGTTATATTTTAGTTCTTTAATTTTCATTCGAAATTCCTACCGGCGCGCTACTGCCCCCAAAATACTTCGACCTTATTTCAAAACCGCGTTTTGTTTTCTTTCCCTGGCGGCTGATCGGCGCCCTGCAATATTTACTATTATTCTTCGGCAGTTGAAGTAGGCGTGACCAAACGCACTCTTCGCGCCTAAATGCATTATCTCCCTCGGTTGTACGAGGCTATCTCAGCTAGCGAGAGTCGATGTTGAGTTTCCAAGCCGATCGGTCTCCCAGCAAAGACCTACCACTCCTTTACCGATATAAAACCGATATTTTCAGACCAAATGGGTCAAGTTTCATAGTAATTAATTTAATTCCCTAGCTTCCTGCATAATAAGTGCATTTTTCTATAAAGTTAAAGTTTGTATAGAGATTCAACCCGAATCAAAGTTATATTTCAAGTGAATAGTGCTTTGAAAAACCACAAAGGAAAGAGTAAGATCGTTCTAATAATTACTATTTTATACTGGAAGGCTTGTCTATATTCATCGTTCCATCTGCATGTATTGTCGACGTTAAAGTTTATTAAAGTTTATTGTATTGTTAACGAAATACACTTATTATTTATGCGAGAGAACCAGTCATCCGATAGAATTCCAGTCCACTAAATCGAAAGCATCCTATTTTTTACGAAATCATAAAATTTGTTTTCAATAGTAATAACCCAAGGACATTGATAATTGTTCGAAAACATTTTATAACAGATTTCGAAAGCTTGTTGCTTGGAAATAATTCAATAATTGTCAAAACTAATCAAAAATCGTCAAAAATTGTTGAAAAATGGTCAAATCTTGTTAAATATTTAAAAAAATGGTCAATGATTGTCAAAATTTTTGAAAAATTGTCAAAAATGGTCAATAATTGTTGAAAATTGTCAAAATTTTTGAAAAATTGTCAAAAATGGTCATAATTGTCAGAAACTGTCAAAAATACTCAAAAAATGTCAAAAGTTGTTAGATATTTTAAAAAGTGATCAATAATAGTTAACATGTTTAAAAAAGGTCAAAAATTGTTAAATATTTTGAAAAATGTACAATAATTGTCAACATTTTTGAAAAATTGTCAAAAATGGTCAAAAATTGTCAGAAACTATCAAAAATGGTCAATAATTGTTAAAATTTTGAAAAATGGTCAAAAATTGTAAACATTTTGAAAAAATGGTCAATAATTATAAAAAAACTGTAGAAAATGGTCAATATTTGTTAAAATTTTGAAAAACCACAAGGGAAAGAGTAAGATCGTTCTAATAAATACTATTTCATACTGAAACGCTCTATATTCATCGTTCCATCTGTATGTATTGTCGACGTTAAAGTTTATTGTATTGTTAACGAAATACAGTTATTATTTATGCGAGAGAACCAGTCATCGACTAAATCGAAAGCATCCTAGTTTTTACGAAAGCATAAAATTTGTTTTCAGTAGAAGTAACCCAAGGACATTGATAATTGTTCGAAAACATTTTATAACAGATTTCGAAAGCTGTTGCCAATAAGCAACAAGCTTGAGCAAGTTGTTATAAAATTTTTGAGCATTTATCAATGTTCGAGGGTCATGCGAATAGAATTTTTTTTGCTAATTATAGAAAAAAATACATAGTATATTTGCTTCTATAATTTCATTAATGTTCTCGTCAGTATTATGACCAAATCGTGACATTTTGAAATATTAAATATTTGAAACGTCAAAATCGAAATAAATTAAAATGTATCCATGGCAAAATACCTAATAGAGTGAATCCAACAGCCCATGGTCTGTTTTCAGTGTAATGTTGTTCTGATTGGTTGTGTTCAATCAAATGACCTCAAATTAACTGATTTCATTGGATATCTTCTAGAGCAAACAATTTTCTTTCCAACTGATGTGGTATCAACGGCCACATCACCGATGTATAGATCAACTTTTGCGAATAAATAATATTTTCAAATGGAACTGTTACTCGTATCATCTTTTAGTGGAAAAATAATGTACTTACCTTGGGACAAAATGTTCCATTGGAGGACTCGTAAATTGTGTGGACCAGAAGTGTATTCACTGCATGCTGCAAAAATTGTAATTTTGTTATTAATTATGGCAACATTTTTCCAATATAACTAAATAGAACAAAATATTGGTGCATATAGTTTGTGAAAGTATGGACATAATTTAATTTAAATGAACGGGTTAAGGACAGCAGTATCGTTGATGTTGGGAAATCAGGACAGAGACGGGCGAAACAGCTTATTAGAGGACATTCTCCAAAATTTCCGGCAGAACTACTAAGCAAACATAGGAAAACTGTCAGAAACCGTAGTAGGTATGGTGACGAGGACTTGTAAGTTTAATAGACAAGCAAAGCTCTTGGGACTGACAAACGAAGCCATTTGCAGATTTTGTGACATAGAGGAGGAAAATGACGAACATTCCTCTGGCTAGTTCAACTGCCTGACGAATGTTCGGTTCCTCCTTCTGTGCGATTAGTAGCCACCGCACCGGTAGGAAACTACATGAAAGGTTAGTAAATAGGCTATGTGCGTTCTGGGACATGGGAATCTCTATAAGGAAATCGCGAAAAAAGCTAAGGTCAAAAATAGCAAAAATGGATCCCTTCAAGGTCACGCGCATTTTGAAGTGTTTTGAAGACTTTTGAAGGGGTCTGAAGATGTCTCTGAACCCGTTACGTCCCACTTCTAAACACGTCACAACCTTCTTTAAACCCCTTCAAAATACTTCAAAACGTGACAGCGACATTCTTCAAATCCCTCCAAAAGTCTCCAAAACACTTCAAAATGCGCGTGACCTTGATGGGAACCATTTTTGCTATTTTGACCTTAGCTTTTTTCGCGATTTCCTTATGGAGATTCCCATATTAGCGCCTCCGCCATGTCCCAGAACGCACATAGCCTATTTACTAAGGTTCAGTCTCGACGCTGGTTGGTTACATAAAAAGAGTCGGGTTGAATGTAATCTAAATTCAGAGTACCACAATGGGGTCACAGTTGGATAGGCTTATTAGCCATCTCATCAAATCTAATTTAATCTAAGGTCAAAAGTGTCAACGGTAAAAGATTCTAATTGTTAACTGGCTGAATGAAACTTGATTGTAAGTAAATAGTAAATAGTGTTCAAAAATGTTGGCAGTGGCGCTAATGAAAGTGAAATAGGTTCAAGAAACTAAAAAATACGTTTTGTAGCAGATCAAACTAAAACGTAAGAAATAATTTCTAATACATCACAATAATCGTGGAGTGCTTAGTTATACAGCTTGTCCCGTAAATGAGTACCGTAATTAAAGAAATGGTAGATCGTTGAAATTTGGAAAACCTAGATACAACTTTTCTCTAACCTTGTTAGTTTGAGAAATACAGGCTGAAAAATGGAAGAAATACATATTTTATTGCATATTTTCTCGGGGAATAGAAATACGAATCTTAAATTTTTTTTGTTTAATGTTAGTCTATTGTGAGAAGTATGTGTCTCTCAGACACGCAATTTTAAAAAAATTAAATATGCGATACATTTCAAAAAAATATGTTATAATATTCCTGTCCAAACGTTTATGGGTTATAATAATACAAAGGAAATAAAAATATACAAGAGTGAAAAACAAAAAAATTACGTAAATGAAAATTATTGTTGATTATGTACTTAATGCGAAACGTAAAATTTATAATTCTTGTAACAGGCACCTTTTTCGCCTTAGTTTTTTAGTACTTTTGATCGACGTCAAAAAGGTAATGACGCCCTCAATTTTTACAACCTTTCTGTTATCCTTGCGCGACATAATCTTGAGGTCTAATCGCCCTGAGAGGAGTCTCTAGCCTTTACCGTTACAAATTGGCGCCCTGTAAGGTTACAAATTAGCGCCCCTTACCGTTACATTCTTGGCAACAGGTTACACATAACTTCCTGGAACATTCCAGACAAATGGGTTTTTCACATTCGATATAATGATAGCCCGTATTTCGATTATTTGTATATGGACAAATGCTGCGCTTTTTGTCTAGTTTATCGGTTGCAGCAGCTTTCCGAGGCGGTTCTGTGTTACCGTCAAGTACTTTTAGAATTAGAGTCTTTAGATCTGATCGTAGATTAGGAATAGAAACTACACGATTTAGATGAGGTCTAACAAGAGTCAAAGCTAAATTTTCCGTGATAGCAAACCGTGTAATGGGGAAGACATCTTTGAAGCATAAGTACAAAATGAAAGAATTTGCCACTGATATATTTACCAACATGTAAAATACTGATAATGGCCATCGTCGGCTTCTCCTGTTAGTTGAATAATTGGCACATTTGTGATCCATGGAGTCAACACCTCCTTTCGTCGTATTATAGAACGCTACAATTTCGGGTTTATTTATTTCTGCGTCCATACTTTTGGTGTGATGCATGCTTGAAACCAGCAAAACGGCTTTGTTCTTCTTCGGTACGTTACTCAACAAAGTAATATCGTTAGTGAATGTATACAATGAGGAACCAATCTCACGTTTTTTATCGGGTAAAAATTATTTGGGAACTCTTTTATTTTTCTTGACAGTTCCAACATACGTCAATTTTCGCCTTTGCAGCTCTTGCACTAATTCCATTGATCAAAACCAATTGTCGGCAGTAATATTTCTATTGCTTTTAATAATTGGGGAAGTCAATCTAAGAACAGTTCGTGTAGGAATCGACAATTTTTTTCCTTCATCTGATAAACCTAAGCTATCTGTTTCTTTTCCACAATAAATATATGCGCTATGCAAATAACTAGTATGGGCGAAAAAACTTTGAGGCCATATTTATTTGGTTTTGCAGGCATGTAAACTTTGAATTTGCAGCGCCCTCGAAAAGTTCAACAACGCAAGCATAAATCCCCAAGGAATGCAGTTTCTGACAATTATTTATAAAGAGTTGAAATATACTTGTAATAGCAGCTGCTGGGTCATCTTTTTTCCTTTCTTCCCTGGTAGCTGCATTGTCAAAGCGCAGAGCACCTATAAGGATCTCAAATCTTTTTTGAGACATTACTGCGCGGAAAATAGGTCGTCCCGTACATTTCGTTGAAAACAATGATCGCACCTCTTCGCGGTTGGACTTATAAATTGTTGTCAACATAAACAGACTAAAGAGCGCATTCATTTCCAATTCATATGTCGCTCTAAAATTACTTTTCTGATGTTCGTTCATTCCTGCCCTAAAAACCTCAAGTTTAACGTTGGTCCAATGAATAATTTCCTGAACTATTTCTTGGTCAAATAAAAGTGACCAAATATCTTCCACTTGAGGTTTAGGGCATAGCGCTCGTACAGTACTAGTCATTCCTGGAATGCCTCTCACAATATTATATTGTGCTATTTTCAGCCAGCGTAATTCAATGTCTGTCAGTGCATATAGACCGAGAAGTAGTTGTTTCTTCTAAGTAAACGATCATTGTTTTTGAAAATATTTTCAAAACTTAGTAAGGCGTTAATAGTATAAAACTATTAGTCGATTACTAAATACGACAATTTCCAGAAAACTGAAATAATGTATAAATATTTAGAACTAAGTGGAAAATTAGGTTTTGGCATGCCTGTTTGACGTTTAAATAGGTTTCAAATGTCAGGGATAACCAAGTCGTACGATGGTCCTGTGATCGTTCGAGAAATTATACATTTGAACAAAGAGAAAAATAAAGCTGTGTGGGGAGAAAAAAAAGGAAATGACAACCATGAGGACTGCCAACAGAAGTGAAAACACAAATAAATGAACACATTTAAAACATCGACCCCCTGTTACATCAGTAAACCGTAAGTTTTGCCCCAAACAAAAATCACTCAACGCGGCTAAAAAAGTTTTCACAAGACGTTGTACATTGGTGTAAAGACCACCTATTTAATTTCTTTTTTTTTGTTAAAAGAATTGAAATGAAAACCATATGAAATAATATTTACCTCTAGATACTGCATTCAACTTCTTAACTTTAAGTCCACAGTTAAGCTCTGAAGAATTTCTAACTTTTCTGAAGGCTCTTTTTACCATAGGATGTACTTTTGGTTGTCTCTGACAATGTTGAATTAATTCTGATCTGCTGATATTTTTGGGAAGATTTACATCGTCGTCGAGAATGTCTGCATTCAGAACCCTTGGGGCTGAGGTGAAACTGCCCATTCTGTAACAAAAATATGAAGTGATATTTTCCAAATGTTTATGTAGAGCTTGTTTTCAATGCAGTTAACAGTTATTAAATAACTTCGGTGTATTATTCAAGTCTCCGAACAAGAAACCTATTAGAAAAGTTACACCACAAATTCCTAAGCCTATAAATTCAAAGCCATTCAGTATAATGGACAAACATGTCCCAACGCTTCCTCGTATCAACATAAGTTCCATGAAAAAATTCATTACAACCCTGAAGTTTTTGAAGTTTAGAAAATAAATTTTATTGATAACAAGGAGGACGATTACAATCACTCTGTTGGGTGAGTGGAAGAAGAAGAAAACAAACTCCCGTACTGGCTAGTATCAACTCATCTGACGACTTTAATGCTTATGGTCCTTCAATACCCATTATGTGTCCAAACTGAGTGCACATTTCAGTACGATAGTAAGTAATCGTAGGGTCAGAACTAGAACGTCACCATGTCTTAGTTGAGGCGACAAACAACAATGTTGTCAAACGCCATGGTAAGTCTAAAGGTAACCGGGCAACAGATGCCCTGGCTAGGAAAGAAGCTCAAAAACTTTTTGAATCTGCCTGCTCCGCCAATGTAACAGTAGCAAGCCTAGTGCGCGATCATACTCAGAATGAGTTCAAAGAATAGTGGGGTGAAACAAAATAGTGCAAACTATCCAAAGAATTACTGTACTATCCTGACAGTGTAGCAACAAAAATATTCACGACGGTGACCAAGCGGAACCTTCGTTTTGCAGCAGGAATTCTGACTGGACACTGTCAACTAAACAAACATCTTCATAGAATGAGGCTATCAGACACATCCTTATCTCCAGGATGTAAACAGGAAGATGAGACGGTAGAGCATATCCTTTTTGATCGCTCGGTTCTATAATCCATTCTTAAATCCGTGTTCGGCGAGTTTTGGCTAACACCAGCCATGCTGAGAGAAGTTCCTCTTGGGAAAGTTATATGAGCTATGTTAAAACCATAGGCTGGATGACGTAATGAGAGAGACTTCCAGGAGGATGTACAAAGGGCTTAATGAGGCCTAGGTGCTGTGAGGTTGCCATACCCTCCCAACTTATCAGATCAGATCAGAGATGATAGATAGTAAGTGAAAAATAACAAGTCCCTTACTGTTAACTCCACCCATTGATACAGTTTATTCGCATTAGATGTAAATGTAAATATGTACGATATAGGAGCTTGATTAACCCAATTAACTTGTAGTTTAAACTCCTGTTAATAAAAATGAACCTGACCTGTTACTAATAATACACTTATGCTAAAAAAGGGTCAACCTCGGAGTGAAACGGAATAAGTTGAATTTTCATTCTAGCATACCAAATGTAGTCACAAAAGTCTCATAAGGACACGTTTGAGGGTTCTCAGATATTCAAGGTCAAATGCCACAATAATCAGTTTTTTGGAAATAACTCGCTTGCATTTATTATTAAAGTTAAAGAGTGTAAAAATTTTCTGCAAACAATTTTTTATAAGTTCAACCGTTTCTTTCGATAGAGAGCGAAAAGTGTGGAGTGCTCAGCATACATGCCATAGCGCAAGATCAATAGCGAATCCCAGTCCATACTGTTTTTATATTAAATTATTCGTTAATTTACTATTTAATACATTATATTTATAGATATAACTTAAACTAGTCTTACATTACAGCCTTTTTGCAGCAACTTTGTTGCAGGCAATATAAATTGCATGCAAAATTAAAAACCAGTCTTCTTACATTTGAGCCTATTTGTTGCAAATTTCCAAGATTTTTTTGACAATTGACATTTGACATTATTATTATAATTTTAAGGTTGGAATTTAAACCAACAAGAAAAAGTTGGAAATTCACTTTGAAAATGAATACAGAAAAAACCAAAGTTTTATTTCTGGCAATGACTTCTACAGATGTTCTTGCCACTTATATAAAAAGGCGCATTGCAAACAGGCGGAATAGATCTTGTTGGAACAAACCATGGTTAAATAAAACAGTAGGAAACTTAAAAATTACAAACGAATTTAGATTTTGATGACTTGAAAGCCTTTAAAAACTACCTGAGAATGGATGAGGCTACATTTGATAGGTTGTTAGATAAAATTGAACATCGTAGACAGAAAACTGATACTTTCCTTCGAAACAGTATTTCACCAAAAGAAAAGTTAATTATAACATTGAGATATCTCGCTACTGGTGAAAGTTTCATGTCTTTACAATATAACTTCTGAATATCCAATAGTGCTATTTCACTTTTCATTCCTATTGTTTGTTAAGCAATTTATGATAAATTGAGGAAAGATTATTTAAAAGTAAGTATTTTCTTTTATATAAAGTATGAGTGGATTATTGTGATTATTTATGATATGTTCAGGTTCCTTCAAGTGCAGCAGAATGGCTGGAAATAACCAAACAATATAATGAGCTATGGAATATGCCAAACTGTTTGGGGTCACTAGATGGAAAGCACACAGAAATCCATGCTCAAAGAAAAGAGCGATCTGCTTTCTTTAACTACAAAAAAGAAACATAGGATTGTATTATTGAATGAATGGAAGGGTTTCAGATGGAGGAGTTTACAGGGAGAGTGATTTGAGTAAATCAATATTAAATAATTCGAAAATTGAATAGATGAGGTTTTTACTTGATGAAGATCCATACTAAATTATGAAATAAAACAATTTAATTTGTTTAAATCTTCATTTTATTTTGAACTAACGTTCAAATTAAATTAGTGACTAGTTTGAAAAAGCTACTGTGTAGCGAAACGCGCATTTAATCGATGAAATAAAACAATTTAATTTATTTAAATCTTCATTTTATTTTGAACTAACGTTCAAATTAAATTAGTGTACATTTTTTCATTGTATCTTCACTAGTTTGAAAAAGCTACTGTGTAACGAAACGCGTCACTAATTTAATTTGAACGTTAGTTCAAAATAAAATGAAGATTTAAAGAAATTAAATTGTTTTATTTCATCGATTAAATAATTCCTTGAACTTTCCTGAGGATAGACAACTTCCGTTGAGAATTCAACCTGTTCCATTTGTAATTGCAGCAGATGCAGCATTCCCACTGAGCACTCATATTTTAAAGCCCTACCCATTCCACAAAATGAGCAAGCAACAAAGAAATTTCAACTATAGATTGAGTAGAGCTCGCCGTGTGGTAGATAATGCTTTTGGAATTCTTGCGAATCTTTTTAGAGTTCTTTTGAATGTAAACCCTGTAATTCCAGAAAAAGTAAAGATTGTTACACAAGCATGTTGTGCTTTGCATAATTTTCTTATTTCTGAAATGAAGTCAAAACATACTGGTACAGATCCTGAAGAAGAAATCAACATTTGTTTATGGTTTGAGTAGTCAAGCTGGAATCAGGCCAAAAGTAGGAGAAATTCAGACAAGAGAGGAATGCAATATATTTTTTAATGGTGTTGGACGGGTAGCATGGCAAGATGATAAAATTTAAATAAATAAATTGTCATTCTTTCAAAAATTCGTTTAATTTTGATTACCTAGGAGTATTATCCTACAAACATCAATTTTAATGAACAGTTCTTGAAGAGCAAAATATTAATTTGAAAAAAAATTGATATATTATTGCCCAGAAGAAAATGATTTTTATATACAGAGGAAAATATGCTAGAGGTATGAATGGAAATGCAGAGATACCCTAATAATGAAACGCCCTGTACTTATAATTTCTAAAACCTTTATTAAATTTATACATTTTTCAATAAACAATAGTCACTAAAAGTATGAAGTCAATTAAAATCAGATGTGTTTTGAAGTTTGGAATTTTCTTTAAAGAAAGGAAGTTCCTGAAAAAATGAAGTATTTTTGTAGACCATCGTAACTTATGATTATAGATGTTTTCTGCAATATTTGACATGACTACATTTTATTGTATATAGGTACTCATCGCAGAGTGAAACATAGAAAGTGATTAATTCATCACATATAGGCACCTACTTTGAGAAAAGATCTATATTTGCATCTTGATGACTATTTTGTTCTGATCTCTCACTCATTGAAGAGATGGCCTTCGTTGCATTGTCTAATAACTTTGACAGTTGTGAGTCTTCTTGTTTTCGTTTCTTCAAGACAGGAGTATCTCTTTTTGTGTGTAGTGGAGGTTCTTCTGAATTACTTGAGCATGACCTTTTTGGAGTTTTTGTAACTGAAGATAATACAGATGATGACCTCTTTTCACTTTGCTCTTCATCATGAGATTCTGGAGGAGAAAATGGGTTTGAAATGTCCTCTATCGCCCCATCAAAAATAATTTCAGATTCAACATCTGACTCCTAAAAATACAATTATTAATAATTGAATCTTATTAAGCACGAATGTATTGGCTGTAGATTATACTTTCCAAAATACACACTGGAAATATTCTCTCACTTTATTTGTTTCATATGATTCAATTTCCAAATTAGATTCTCCTTGTATGATGACTTCTGAATCCTCCAAAAATCTTAGAAAGTCAAAACACCATAATGTGGGTTTGTGTACATCATCAGGAGACACTCCACTAGCTTCTGATTTTTTAATGTTGTTGATCTCATTGGTGTATTGGGTTCTCAATGTGTGAATTTTATTTTTCACCATGGTTTATTAAATCCTACATCTGGGTGAAAATTATTTAAATTGTTTGTTATATCAGAATATGCTTTGTTTCTCAAATTTCTGTTATGATAATCCTTTGATTTGACTCTGTACAGACCTGGATGGTTTTCATGTTACAAAATCAGATTAGTAGTTGCCTCCACATTCCACTGTTGTTTTTTACTACAAATAAATAAGTTATTATGGGGTTTCTCAAGAAAACATAATATATTAGATACTGAATACGTTACCTAGAAAGTTTTTTGCCATTTCCAATGTATTTCCAACACTACACAAAATACACAAATCTGTAACGTGTTTTTCCCTACCCTTCGGATTTTACCACCAGGGCACGTCACTTTGACACCCTCGATGCAAAATCTTCTCAACGAATGCTCGGGCGCCAGATTTTTTTCGTGGTTTGCTCCACTGCCCCTTGACCCTTAGCGTCAAGAGTTCCAGATAGCCTCAGATGTAGGTTACGGAAAATTCCAGGGGTCTCGTTGTATTCAACACTTCTATAAAACTATAAACCCTCAGACGGCTATGCTTTAGGTTATTAAGAAAACACTGATCATGTCGGTTTGTCTATTACAAGATAAATTCAATATATACAGGGACAAAATGAATAAATATTCATAAAAAATTATAATTTCCAGAAATATGTTAAGTTCAATATTTGCAGCGGTTTCAAACAAAATAAATATATACAGTTTACCCATGTGACAAAATATTTGTGTTATGCAAAAACTTGCCGGTAGTACGTGCAAAAGCAATGGTACGATAGACTAGGTATAAGCAGGTTAGTTTAGCGATTTAATAACATGTAAAGCGGTATAAGCAAACGGTGAGCAGAGTTAAAATGAAGAATAAAACAGGTATTACAGCAGCAAGCAAAATATAAGTTCCTTAACGGTAGGGTCGGTCAAGCGGGATAGGTGGGAAGATACTACCAGATCAGTTAAAAGAAACAATTTACTAATGAACACAGACTAGATAGTTGAACAAGATGTGGCAAAGGCCTCTTACTCGTCCGAAAATCTTTTTGAATATATATTTAATGAACTAGTTTTCACTTATAAAGAATGACCGGTTGAAAGTTGGACCGCTTGTGGAAAAAGCCTCTTATCTGCCCACAATCAATTGAAAAAAAAAACTTAAAATATCTTGAAAATAAAAAAAAACTAACACACTAGTTTGGCAGTTAGGTAAACGGATCGACCAATGGTAATGACTACTGTGAACTAAACTAGATAATCAAATAAGTTATGGCAACAGCCTCATACTTGCTTGAAAATCTTATTAATTCGTTAATTAAAACTATTTAGAGAAGAAAATGATGCAACCGGCTGAAAGTTGGACAGCTTGTGGCAACAGCCTCTTCTCTGTCCCACAATCAGTTTTTAAATTTCAAATTATCGGTCAAAACTAATAAAATAAATTGGTCGGAAAATAGGACAACGGGTATGTAATAATACTCAGACTTTCCAAACAAATGTTTATTTTTATAATTCAATAATAAAAAATATAAGAAGG
This sequence comes from Lochmaea crataegi, assembly GCA_947563755.1. Taxonomy (NCBI): domain Eukaryota; kingdom Metazoa; phylum Arthropoda; class Insecta; order Coleoptera; family Chrysomelidae; genus Lochmaea; species Lochmaea crataegi. Next base: position 28,324,325 of record OX387430.1, read on the forward strand.
AACGGCAAACAAACCATTCCATACGAAAACAGAAAAGCAAGTGTCTAAAAACTAAAATCCTTCTCCCAATCTAAATTAATTAAAATATTTCACACACTAACAAAATAGGTCTGTTTAGTCTAGCCTGTCAGTTATCTTAACACCTATTTTTTAAAAATAGGGTCGTAAAACCCCAAAACACTGTTAATCATACACTTCAGAAAATCTTATCAATTCTTAAATAGAACTACTCATAAAAAAAAAATATGATAAAAAAAAATGTTTTTTTAAATAAAACTCAAACGAAGTTACAACCGGCTGAAAGTTGGACAACGCATGGCAACAGTCACTCAAAATCAAATATCAAAAAAAACTTATGAACACTTTACAAGACTACTCGGACACTTTCGAACTAATCAACGGCAGCGGGCTTAAAAACGGACTGTCGCAGAGTTTTCAAAAGACGTTCGGTTTTCGAATTTATATTTTAATTCCTACCTACAATTTTTGCCTTATCGGAATTATACGTGAAATTAATTTATTTTCAACTACAAAAATTTCTAATATACTGGACGGCTTTTGTTTTAATTAAAATACTTTATGCACCGGGCGTCTTCCAATCTTTAAATTTTTGAAAGTCACAATTCATAAATTTTATATTTTTAGTATCGTATTCAGGTATTTTGAATTATAAAATAGTAATTATGCGCCAAGGTAGAAAAGTGAGTTATTATTGTCGAGGTCCATTAAAGACCGAGAAGCGAAGCTAGAGTTATTTTTGCGTCGAAGGCCTGAAATTTCAATAAAAAAATCTGAGAAGACTTCAATTGCACGATCTGTTGAAATCTCAAGAGAAGCCCATTTCGCGGACCTTGAAAAAGTTATGACAGAACATAGCCTTTTTGACAAACCTGGACATTTATACAACGCTGACGAGACAGGTTTAGAGTTAAATACAAGAGCTGGTCAAGTCTTAGCCGCAGAAGGCTCTAAAAGTGTTCCGAGTATCAGCCCTGGAGAGAAAGGAGAAACTATAAGCGACATAGCATGCTGTAATGCAGAAGGTAGTTTTATACCCCCTTACTTCATTTTTAAGGGAAAAAATAAAAATGAATGGCTTGATGGCCTGTCACCAGGTTCACAGGTCAAAATGTCTGAAAACTCTACTTATGTGAATCGCGAAATATTTATGGATTGGCTAAAGACCCAATTTATTCCAAGAAAACCTCCTGGTAAGGTA